>CM065383.1:577500-1177500 GCA_033060915.1 Euryodendron excelsum | reverse complement strand
GAAGGCAAACATGTCGGCGAATGCAACAAACCAAATTCACAAAAAAGGACGCACGCTAACCTGCCACTCAAACTAACCTCCCGCGCCCCTCAGCTCGTGAAATACACCTCCGTTTTGATTCACACGTGACGAGAACATTTGTTCAATGAGGAGTGCTATTTGCACTCGGAGTTGGTCAACACAGTCAATTAACAACCGTCACTTCAAATGGAGTTGGTCAACACAGTCAATTAATAACCGTCACTTCAAATGGATCTCACCAGTAATTAATTGTGTTAGGTAGTCACGAGTGTAAAAAGTATTCGTCTTTATTTAATTCTAATAGATCAAACACATCACATTATCATTACGCCTATATTGTACTTTTTAAAAAAATGCCTCTATCATATATACTTAAATCTATAGAAATTATATCAGAGGTATGAAACATCGGGTCAAATTCATGCCTATTAAAAGTAGATACATCATATACTTTTTGCCAACTCAACTCAATAGATAACAAATCTGAACATATTAAAATAGTTATTATTTTCGTAATTAATGAAAATTCAATCAAACACCAAAAAAATAATGATTTTATGTTTAGACTAAAGTGGTGTTTCAAATCTGTAGATTAATTTATGCACATTTTAATTAAGATAAGTTATTTAATATGACTATGACAGTGATTTCTAGTGTCAGTTATGGTAAGTTCCAAACAGTTACATTGATGCTCAAATCGAATTTTTTTAAATTTATGAAAAATAAAGTTACATGAGTGTAATGGCATAATTTTAAATCTCTCAATTTAAGAAATGGGAGCGTGTTTCACACGTTGTATACAGGGGAGTGGTATCTACTCTCCCTTCTACACAACATTCTCGAGAGATTTAATTTTCTTTAATTTTGTACTATTTAGTATTTGCTTAATTAAATAAGACATTTGTCTTTCACTCTCACTCACTCACTCACTCACTCACTCAGCTTTTCAGAGACTGTGGAGTCTGATCTCTCTCTCTCTCTCTCTCTCTCTCTGTCTCTGTCTCTGCAGGACTAGGCAGGCTACACGATACGAGTCGATTTAGCTTCGTATTTGACCGGTTTTTCGGCCTCTAATATTCAACAGTAATTGGTTTCTTTTCGCATTGATCTTTTTGTAAGTAAAGATCTGATGAATATATTTACTTATTATTTGTTATATATACAAATGCAAATGCATGTATATTGTTTTGATGTTGGCATTGGGAGAATCTGTTCCGTGTGTGATGGTTGGAGCTTGTGATTGAGTGCCTTCGATCTCATTGTGTTGGTACTTCCCGGATCTGATGTATAGAACAATCAACAATCAGCCTCTGGCAATGTTAGCACTTTTTGTGCGCCGAGATTCCGCAGGATCTTCATGTTTCTACGTTTTTCCATTCAGATTTTTTTTTTTAAAACTTAATTGAGCTGTATACATGGAGATTGAAGTTCCTTTCTGGTGAATTTCATTAACATTCCCCTCTCTGACTCTCTCTTTCTAAATGTCTGCATGTGTATATATATGCATATAAATATATAGTTCGTTTTCAAAACTACAAGGGCACAAAGAATACTTTTAGCATGTGAATTCATTTATTGCTGAGTTTACCTTTTCTTTTTCTTCTTATAAAGGAAATGAAATTTTGCTTGCGCGGTGTTTTTAATGAATTGAGCATTATCTCCGTGTGTTATGCTTCTGAAACCACATTTATGTTTGCCACGGAAACCCATTTGTCCTAATTGCGATTTCACCGGGGGAGATTGCTTGAACCTCAAAATAAAGCTTTAAGCAGAGCATATTTTCATTCTTCTATAATACCTTCGCGGTGAATTTCTCGTTTAAATATTTTGCACTTTCTTGATTCTTACATGCTTCGTTTGCGGTTTTAGGGGTTTTGTGATTGAATGTGTTTGGAAGCATTGGCATCACACCTCTCTTTCCTGTGGTACCAGTGTTTCTGCAGTCATGGTTCTGGGGCTGAAGACAAAAAACAGGAAAAGCCCAACTGTTCAGGTTAATTATCTGATCCATGTTCAGGAGGTTAAACCTTGGCCCCCATCTCAGTCACTGAGAACCCTTCGTTCTGTTCTAATTCAATGGGAACACAGTGAGCGGAATTCTGGCTCTACTAACCCAGTTGTCCCTTTGCTTGGATCTGGTATTGGTGATGGAAAAATTGAGTTTAATGAGTCTTTTAGGCTTCGCGTGACACTGTTAAGGGAAATGTCCACTAAAGGTGGGGATGGTGATACTTTTCAAAAGAATTGCTTAGAGTTCAATTTGTATGAACCTCGGAGGGATAAGACAATGAAAGGTCAGTTGTTGGGAACTGCTGTGCTAGACTTGGCAGAATTTGGTGTTGTTAAAGAGACTCTAAGCATAAGTGTTCCAATAAATTCCAAGAGGAGCCTTAGTAACACAGCTCAGCCGGTTCTGTTTATAAAAATTCAGTCAATTGAAAAAAGTAGCACCATTTCCTCTTCAAGAAACAACCTATCGGAAGAAGCATCTATGGAGAGGAACATTGGTGAATCTTTTTCTGCCTCGATGAATGAAGAATATTATGAGGAAGCTGAGACTGTATCAATCACTGGTGATGATGTTTCTTCTCACTCATCTTTGGCCATTTCTTCGTCAGCTTTGGAGATTATTGAGTGTTTGTCCTCTCGTAGTGAAGAGGTACATCTACTTCCATTTTTGTTTGGGTTTCAATGTTTCATTTTGCTACAGCTTTCATTTTAATTCCACTGTTTGAATTGACGGGGCTTGTTCCTGTTCCCTCATCTTGTCCTGGATACAGAATGTAACCTACTAAGCAGTAGGCAAACAATTCACTAGCATGGGGTATACACCTGTGTTTTGGCTAATATCAACCTGTTGGGTGATCTTAGCTTTTCTCCACAGATGTAGTTGTGCAGTTCCACATAATTTGATGACTAGTTGGTATTCCAATTGCAGAATGGATTGCAGGCAATGCATGATTGCCCAGGAGAGGCTTATGAAAAAGATCACGTAACTTCGAAGCAGGGGCTTGTTAAATCTGATACAAAGCCTGCGAATGAACTGCATGAAATTGTTAAGGTTAGTTCATCTTACTCATCACCAACAGATTTATCTTCTGATATGGAGACTCTAGAAAATAGTCTTGCTGCTTTATCCAACTTTCCTGATACAAGCTTAACATCAATGCCAAATAAAAGTATTGCCCATAGTGCTTCATCTTCATCCTCATCTGTAACTTTAAACACGTACATGAGAAGCAAAGACTATGATAATTTGGTGCAGGATGCAAAGGATGCTAATGGTGGAAGTAAAATTAGCAGTAGTGCTCTGAAAGGATCTAAAGGGAACAAACCAAATGGCTCTTTAGCCAGAGTAGCGTCCCTAGATCACAAGGTGGATGAGAAGTTGGGCTTTGTAATCTCCGTTGAATCTCAAGTCAATCAGGAGTATAGTGATAACGTTTGGAGTCCTAGCACAGAATCCATGCACAAAGGTGTAAGTGCTGATGTTAATCATTATGGTCCTGCAAAGGACATTGATCAAAAGGAACATCAAGGAAATGGACAAGGAGCACAAATCCTGCACGAGGGGCAGCCTTCTATAGAAGATGAACCATGGAAGAGATTTTCACAAGACGATACCAGAAAGCAAATCTCATCGGGAACTGATGCACTTTCTTTCAGTGGGGAAAATCTAGGATTAAAGAGTAACATCCTAAACAATGATAGACTAAAGCATTTGAAGTCTGTGCGATCACTTGTGGACTCAGGTAGGGGCAATGGATTGGACAGGAGTGGTAAGTTGGGATATGCTCAGAATGGCCCTCGAGGCTTTGTTAGCTATGAAAGAAAAGACACCAAAGTTTATCCAAAGGAGACAAGAAACATCACTTCCGATGGTAGAATCCAGCGACTGGAACATAGGATAAAGATGCTTGAAGGAGAGTTGAGGGAAGCAGCTGCTATTGAGGTTGGTCTTTACTCGGTTGTTGCAGAGCATGGAAGTTCCATAAATAAGGTCCATGCTCCGGCTCGGCGCCTTTCTAGGCTCTATCTTCATGCTTGCAAAGAGAGTTCCCAATCAAGGAGAGCAAGTGCAGCTAGAAGTGCTGTCTCAGGATTAGTTCTAGTTGCAAAAGCATGTGGAAATGATGTTCCAAGGTACTTTCAAACTGCAGCATTTCTTTTAATCCTATGACAACATCGTTGACATTCATGCAGTACCCTAGCTTATAGAATGTCAAGTTAGATTTTGCTTGATAAGTTCACTGTGGAACCAAATGTATCAATCTTTTTGCCTAGTTGGTTGTAGAAATCAGTCTTTTGCGCTTTTTGTCCCTCTTTTTTTTGGTCTTGCTGGTACGGCAGTTTGATATGCAAGTGTTCCAATGATTTTCTAGTACGGTAGTTAAACGTTTAAGACTTTGTGCTATTAGATGCAATAATGAACAAAAATCGATGGAATGGAAAATCAGACCTACCTAACTTGGGGAGTGAATATTGGTGAGTAGAGGTCTATTCATGGTGCTGCATCTGATGCTTTTTAAGCATGATGTCGAACTATGTTTACCTTTCAGTAAAGTTTTTTGACTTTTTCTTAAGAGCTCATTTACTTTTCCAAACTGCCAAATGCAGGTTGACTTATTGGTTATCAAATTCTGTTGTATTGAGAGCCATCATAAGCCGAGCTTTTGCAGAACAGCAATTACCACTTTATGCTGGAACTTCTGTTGAAGGGTCAGTTGGTGGGAAGGGAAACCACAACAAATTATCTCCACTTAAATGGAAGGAGTCCTCTCCAAGCACAGAGACTAAAGGTGCTTTATATGAAAGTTTTGATGACTGGCAAGACCCTTGTACATTTACATCTGCATTGGAAAAGATCGAAGCTTGGATATTCTCACGAATCATTGAGTCTGTCTGGTGGCAGGTCATACCATAGTTACATATCTTATTTCTTTTTGAAAATTTATTTTCAAATTCATGTAAAAAACTAAATCTGTACTGGCCCACCTCTTCCAACACCCTATGTTGGCACAAGTTGTTTGACCAACATTGGGTAATGGTTCTTTTTCTATTTTCTTTTCTTTTCCATTGACTCATTGGGAGCTTGAAAGTTGTCTTCATTTGGTGGGGTAGGATCTGGACCAAATATAATCCAGATAATAATTGCAAAATACTACAAATCCTTGTTATTAGCTGACTTGGCTTTGTTCTCTGTTTTCTTCAGACTTTGACACCCCATATGCAATCCGCTGCTGCAAAAGCAATAAATACAGGTATGGCTTTTGGTGCAAGTAAAACCTATCGAAGGACATCTAGTTTAGGTGATCAAGACCAGGTAAACTTCTCATTAGAGCTCTGGAAGAAGGCATTCAAGGATGCCTGTGAACGGCTTTGTCCTGTTCGGGCTGAGGGACACGAGTGTGGCTGCTTACCTTTGCTGGCTAGATTGGTAAAATCTATGTACTCTAATTTCCTTTTATAATGCACTGGTGGAGGTCTAGCATCTCAAAATGCCTCCTTTTTGTTGGTAATTGATACATGAATCTCCAATGTTGTCTATTTATGAGGCACACGATAGGCAACAATATGAAATAATACAGCAAAGGACTAAGAAGTAACCTACAATAACATCAGTAGAGACGCAAATCCATGCAGTGATAAGAACTACTGATTGGGTGATATGATTTTGATCATATGTGATCAACGGAAGCTCCCAAATCAAGATGGTGCAGTATTTTGGAGGGAAATAATGATCTTTTAGTTTATACATGTTATTGTGTGACATGATGAATATTCTAGATGTATAACTGCACAAAATGATTGCTTCAACAGCAAATTAACTTCTAAAAAGAACAGAAAAGAAATTGGAGTTTTATTTAGCCCAAAAAAAAGCATAAAATGGTTATTTTCATTTTCTGAGCTTGTTGCTAACCTTGGACATAGTAGATGATTCAAATGCACCAGCAATTGGGGCCTGTCAACGGCCCAGATTCATGTTGTGTGTATGTTATGTTGGAACTTGGAATCCCATTTTTCAGCTATTTGTTTTCAAGCTGAATACATGTAGGACTCTAAGCGTTGCCATGCCCAAAGATTATTCCTACCATCCTTTAGCATAACATGGTGTTTTGCTCCTTTTTCAAATGTGTAGAGATGTCCTATCTTTGTATGTTCAATGGTTTGGTGCATTCGTCCAGTCCCTGAGCATGTCATAGTCTTTTCCTCTATTTTCACAAAGTCTTATTTTCTCATGAATTTGTTGTCCCACTTATATTACTTCTTGGTACCTATAGGACAAAAGAAAAAAAAAACAAAAGAAGAAAAGAAAAACTATTTGATAGTCTATTTGATTATTAATGGTAGCTGACTAAACTCCATAGAAACATAATTCAGGATGCATCTATTTTACATGACTAGATAATGGAGCAATGTGTGGCTAGATTGGATGTGGCAATGTTCAATGCTATTCTTCGTGAATCTGATGATGAAATTCCAACTGATCCTGTATCTGATCCCATTAGTGATGCCAAGGTTCTCCCTATTCCAGTAGGGAAAGCAAGCTTCGGGGCTGGTGCACAACTTAAAAATGCGGTGAGAATTACAAATCTATACATCTTATTTGTAAGTCAAAGTACCTTTACTAGTAAATGCATGTTTTCCTTTAACTGAGGTGTGTTACTGCTGTTGACTCCCATAATTCTGATTGCCCTTGGCTGAAGAGTCCCTTTTGTGTGTTATGGATGACAGATTGGGAACTGGTCTAGATGGCTTACTGACCTGTTTGGTATTGACGAGGATAACTCATTTGAAGACAAAAATGATCACGATACTGAAGATGACGACGAGGGAAAAGACTATGATACATCCGGCAAATGTTTCCATCTTCTAAATGCATTGAGTGACCTCATGATGCTTCCGAAAGACCTGCTCTTGAGCAGGTCAATCAGAAAAGAGGTTTAACTCTTAGAACTTAAAACTCTTCCGTTTCAGTCTTTTGCCTGCATGAGCCATATATCCTGTACTTATCCCCATGCTAAATGTTTTCATTTTTGAAGGTATGTCCTACCTTTGGTGCACCACTGATCAAGAGGGTACTTCTCAATTTTGTCCCAGATGACTTTTGCCCAGACCCAATTCCTAAGGTCGTGCTTGAAGCTCTGAGTTATGACTCTTGTGAGGTTTGTCCCTTCCAAAAGAATATGCATCCTCTGTTTTCCTTGCTCAGTAATCTAATAAAAAAAAACCCTTGTGGCCTCTGAAGTAGTCCACGAGTTTTTGAAAAATTAAAATAACCAAAAACCAAGTGTAGCCATGATAGTTTTCCTGTGTTAACAACACATGTAAGCTTGTAAATTCTACAGTGAAAATCATCAGATTTCCGGTTTAATTCGATTCAGGATCCTCTTGAGGCTGCGGAAGTTTACGTCACGAACATCCCATGCAGTGCAGCCCCAATGGTCTATTTGCCACCTCCCGCAGCTTCAGTTGCTGGTATTGTCGGCGAGATTGGAAGCCAATCTCAGCTGAGAAGAAGTGGGTCTCTAGTGCTCAAGAAATCATACACTAGTGATGATGAACTTGATGAATTGGTTTCACCCTTAACTTCAATCGTTGACAGCTTCCAGGCTTCACCTACTCTAACAAAACCCAGCTGTATATCAAAGGAAAATGGCAGTCGAAATGCTGTCAGATATCAGCTTCTTCGAGAGGTATGGATGAATAGTGAGTAGCAATAATAGACTTTGACAGATCTGGTTCATCCCATAGTTTAAACATCAGAGGAAAATTGCATAGTGAAATAACAAGAAGCTATATGTACACATACATTCAAGTATACGCGAGGGCGAGGAGGGACTGATAGGTTCTCTGTTTGTAAAGCTGTGATCGGTTACTTGATTGATGATTGTCCTTTTCTTGATGCTTATGTACATATAAAATTGCTGTTTTGGAGAGGATATTTTCTAGTCATATTTGCACAATGGAATTCAGCTAATTTTTGCAGGGTTTGCCATGCTAAACCAATGTATAGGTCCTTATTTGCTTAAACCCCTTCAAACAGAAAAAATAAATAAACAAGTAATGATCACCAAATAATTTCCTAAGGTTGAAGGCTTATGGCAAAAACTGTGAAATGGGAGGAGTTACCAATATCCCTATCTTGAATCCAAAGCTTCTGTTACCAATCTCTTCAATTTCAGCTGCTTCTAGGTAGTTACTTTTTTTTTTTTTTTGGGTAAATTACATTCACATCGCTGGAGGTTTAAATGGAACGAAATTCTGTGAAATGTCATTTATACCCTTAACTGTTCAGAGGTATAAAGTAATCCAAAAGCAAAGATATTTTCCTGTATTCCACAAATTATATTTCGACATGTCATTTATTTGGGTGATGATCACCACGGTGGTCCCTCCATCAGCATCCACCCAACTGATCCGTCTCTTACACCGTTCAAGTTCTCTCTCTCAAAGAAGATCTATCACGGTGCCAAA
This sequence comes from Euryodendron excelsum, assembly GCA_033060915.1. Classification (NCBI taxonomy): domain Eukaryota; kingdom Viridiplantae; phylum Streptophyta; class Magnoliopsida; order Ericales; family Pentaphylacaceae; genus Euryodendron; species Euryodendron excelsum. The sequence continues at coordinate 1,169,001 of CM065383.1, read as the reverse complement.
GTGGAAGCCCCAAAACTATCTCCCTCATGCCACCAGTTCCGTCTACGAACGTACCAGCTAGTCACCTACCATTTTCCTCCATTAGCAATCAACCTATGACACTCCAGCCACCATCAACTACCACATAACTCCACAATACCGCATCTCTCTCTCTCCCTCTCTCTCTCTCTCTATATATATGTATAAGCATGAAACCCACTATCACCGCTTTACTTGACCAAATCCACCTTCTGCTGCCCAATAGAATTGCGAACACCTCCCAGCGCACACCGGTCCGTCGTCCCCGCATCACCGTCCACCCATGGCAAATCCAGAATGATTGGGTCCTCAAGTTTCAATGTGATACAGCACCACTCCAACCGGCAACCACGTCCTCCATAGCCACCAACCATCCACAGCAGCTGCCCCAGCCACGGCCGAACTGACCCTTCATCATGATGGTTGAAGCATTCGAATTATCGTCAAATATATATATATATATATATCCTCCCGTTTCCCTATGCTCAAAAATTGTTGCAGAGAAAGACAGAATCTCTGTCTTCAATGCCAAAGAAAGAAAAACAAACCCCACCAAATCGGCCATGGCTTCATTTCCCCACTCTTTAAAACCATAGAAGTCACCTCCCCTCTTTCACTATAATTAACTAGAAGATGCCCCGCTACATTGTGGGCGAGATCAATTTGGGTAATTGTGGAGAACAAATCAGAATTATTATATAGGTAAGGTTAGTTTGTGTAAGTGTACAGTAAAAATAGAGCCATGTGAAGGAAAAATAAAAATTTGTAGGCAGTTCAAATATTAATTTCATAAATTATTATATTATTTTTTAAGTGATAAAATTTTTGTACTTAGTTTTTAATTGTTTAAAACTGTTTAAAAAAATTAAATAATGTTATCTATCTTTATCAATTTAAAGGCGTTTGTTTTTTTATAATAGTATAGATGTAAGGGTAGGGACCGGATCCTCTCCAGTGCCAATCCCTTCAGTTTAATTTATCTCTTTAGAGATAGAGAGAGGAGCACTGGAGAGGATCCAGTTCCTGTAAGGATAAGAGACATCAAGAGGGAGAGATTGGTGTTGGGCAGTAGCACTTCGTGGTAGAGGTAGGGGGAAGCTGTTGGTAGTGGGGGAGGGGGTGGGGGTGGGGGGGGGCAGGGTTGTCGGAGTGGTTCGAGAGGGAGAGACAAAAAAGACGGTGAAGTAGCAGTGAAAGATGAGAGACGTGAGATGCAGATACCACCCCCTCCCTCTTTCTGTTTTTGTTAAAGGGTAAAATAGGTATTTTGCAATAATGATATGATGCTACCGTTAAGTCAACTAATGGTAGGTTAACGAAGGAAGCAATTTGTTAGTTAACTTTTGACATAATAGAAGTTAATGTAATTTCTAAAATGCTTAGGAGTTGGTTGTATTTAGCCAAAATCTCTAGGGCGGTAAATTACATTCACCGTACTTTTTTTTTCTTTTTCAATTTTAATAATTGTTTCAGGATTAAAAGTTTGTCATCCTTTTATTTTTATTTATTTTTTGTAGAAAGAGGCAGATTTTTGTAAACCCTTTTGAAATGTATAGGCTGCTAGGCAAACATAGCTGCTAAAATTTTGCTTCTAAACAAGGGGCACATGGGGAAAAATTTTAGTACAATTCTACAGTATTGATACAAGAACAACTTTTTTAAGTAATGTTGGCATGCTCAAGTTTGGGTACCGTGCCTAGCTTAAACAAATAAAACACACAAATTGAGATAGCGATGGAAAATAGTAGTGAATAGTCAAATATTTCCGTCCTGCTCAAAACCCATAATTTTTAATTTTGAGGAAAATTGGAGATCTGTAAATCAAATATTTCCATTGATTTCAGGAACCATAGAACAAGATCTATTCATTAAGATCCAACGTCAAGGAAAAGAGTGACAAGGCCAAGAAAATAAACACTGAATATATAATGACACAAAACAAGGAAAAATAACAAGAAAAGGTAAGTAACAAGCTTAACACACGTAATGATTAAAAAAAATTGCCAATATTCTTCTCTCTCATCCAGCTTCTTTCTGGAACTATATTACAAGCACACATCACCAAAATGCATTGCACTAGGCAAACAAAACTGGAAAAAAAAACTTGGAAGTCTTCAAAACTGAGCTGGAGATAGCCATGGAAAATTCCAGCCAACTATGGTTACACTCAAATTGATTATATCTACTATGAAGCCGAAACAAGAATGGAGTCGATAGGAAGATCAGACCGGAAAAATCATGCAGTCAACTTCTGCGAAGAACTGACGGCATTCATATGCTGAAGATGCAATGCTGCTAAGAGACCTTGCCAGGTTTCTCCAGGTGCACCAGCCACTTGAAAGTCAAGAAGCTTCTTCTGTTTTCTATAGTAGTCTTCTAATGGCTTGCTCTGGAGAAAAAATTAGCTGTATCAGTGAAATTTTGTTTTTTATGCAGCTCTTGAATTGACAAGGTACCAACTCAAAATCTTACAACCCCTGAGCTTAGATTAAAACTACATATATACATTTATATATATAATAACACAAAAGAGCATGTCAGTCAAGCTATGTGGTTCAAAACTCTAAGGATGCAATTATATCTTCAAATTTGAAGCAATAAGTCATATCTCAAAAGTAACGTCATAAGAGACAACAAAAGAAAGCACAAGATACACAAAATGGAGCATAAGATTCAAACAAAAACAATAGAAGTACATGCCCTAAACACCATAATCTTCCCGCCTAATTTTGCTGTTTTTGTAAATCAACATGAATAAAGATCAAGACAAGAGGAGATTTATAAGAAAGGCTCCCTAACCTTTCTATCAAACTAGCTGTTTTTATTAAATGACAATTAAAAGTCAAAAAGCTTCTTAGAAATGGAAAGACAAAAGAAACTGCAGATGGAACAATGGACAACAGATGATAAAGGGAACAGAAAATTGTTACTATGAATACTCAGGACCGATAGCAATTATAAGGAACCATCTCAAGCTCGCATATTGTCATCATTACTTCTGATTCAAAAGCATAAATAGGAAGTGTACCTGCTCAGCATAAATACGAAGTTTCTCTTTCCAGGCACCTTCTGTGTCAGCAATTGAAGATTTTGAATTGTCCTGTGATGGGAGATTTAGATTTAACCCAGACTTGCCCATGCTGAGAAATTCTTGACCAGGAGAACAAATTCCATTACTCATATGTTTCAACAGGCATTCCTCTGTGCATTTGAAATTCACAACTAAATCAATATCAGCAATTTGGTCAAGGATCTCCTGCATCACATCAACAATCCAAATAAACTAAGCCTATTGATTGAAGGGTATGTGTATGATTGTATCTTCCAAAGAAAGCAAAAATGTTTTAAGGAAAACTCCAACTTACAGCTTGGATCCTTGTCCGTGGAATTCCATCCAAAATAAACCCAGTTTCACCCCTGAAGTAACCTTCTTCTAACCTCTTTGACAACAGACCAAAAATTATATCTTCTGGAACAAGCTTCCCTTGGTTCACAGCATTCGCAATCTAAATCTCAAAAAAATAATTAAACAAATAAATTCACAGTATAGAAAAGAAAAAAAAAAAAAAAAAAAAAAAGAAGAGAGAACCCAGATAAGCTGTTAGTGAGGTGTTGAATACTTTGAATTCATCACTAAAGCACACAGTGAACTGTGTAACAGATGCTCACATGCATACATACATTCTTATGAGAAACAGTCGAAACTGATTAAGATGATCATTATAAACTGATTGGTTATTGTTCTATAAAAACTCAAAACTACCCATATTCAATATATATATATATATATATATTAACATTTCTATTACATTTCCAATATTTTCAACCATACCATCAGACCATAAGCTCAAAATCGCTGCAGAATCATGAAATTGTGGTTAGTTAACACCAAATCGAGGCATGATCTCATGTGTTCCCCACTACAATTCCCAATTTCTAAGTCTATACTTAATTAAGATATTCAATTTTATAGACACATAAAAACCTGATTGCAAATACAAAATAAATAAAAAAAGAAATTCGGAGGTAATATAATCTCGTGGAAACTAAAACAACATTAAAAAACATAAGCTTTTACAAACTTTCTTTCCATTTGTCTTGTTTTGTTTTGTTTTGTTTTGTTTTCTTGGCAACCAAACGGAGGGAGTAAAGAATTGAACCTGTTTGTAGAGGGAGGAGTGAGGGTGAAGCTCTTGGCGAACGAGAGTGCCCATGGAAATGTGGGGGACATGGAGAAGCTTCGAGAGCCTCTCGGCGTACACGTGCTTTTTCGCCAGTGGGTCCCCCATGATCAGCCACTGCACTCCCCTTCCCGGTACCGATCCCTCCGAGTCCTCGATCGCCCGGTTCCGATTACGGTACTGTTCGGTCTCGTACTCTTCGTAGTCGTCGTCGTAATCATACTGAAGCTGAGCAGCAGCCGCCGATCCGTAAGCGCGGCTAGCTACGATCCCCAGGCGACGTCGCGCCTCCGGTTGTGCCGCCACTCTCAAGCGGCAGAGTCCGGCCATGGCGGCAGTGAGAAGACAGAGAGAAGAGCGGGCGGCCGAGAGAGAAAACAGGGTTTGAAGAGGCAATTGAGGTTTAAGAGAAGAGAATATTCCGGAAATGACACTGTCTTGTTGTCTAATTACACTAATACTCTGTTCTAGAAATGACAGGTGGACGGATGTAATTGGTAGTTGTGCACAAGATTTTAATAACGGTCGTGCCAGTTGAAACTCGGAACTTTGGGGGGCTTTGCCTTGCGGCATCCACACGCCGAGGAGGGGTTTGTGGTTGGATGGGTGACGCGTGGCAACCTGATTCAGAGACAATCCTTTTGGTGCCGAATATAATGACGACCGTATCCATCGGCGTTAACTTATGCACTGGCATGTAGCGTGTGTAATTGTGTTATATGTGCACTATATAACCAGGGCCGCTCCTATTAGTTGGGTTATTCTAACTTAAACTTAAATATGTTATTTTTTTATTATTAATTTATTATAAAAAAATATATAAGTTAAGAAAAAATTTCTATACAAGAATAAAAAAAAATTATGGGGTCAAATAATTTTTTTTTACAAAAATAATTTTTTTTTTTTTTTAAACTGGAAGATTGCCCAGGCCCAAAAATTTGCTGGGCTTACCTAAGGCCGGCCCTGTATATAACAAATGTGGCCAAAACCCGAAAAAAATGAATTGTGAGTCAAATTTAAGACCACAAGCATGGATAGAGGTGCTGTTGTCATTGGACTAACGCCGCTCTTTGCATCACTGCTTACTAATTAAGGGAAAAGAATCGCGTGCTACGGGCTTTTTTGAGTGCGACGACTTTGAAATTGTATTTGTTGTAATGCATTGGGCCATCTGTTTGCTAAAGTGGGTCGTTCTTCACATGTGATGAAATCTAAGTCACGTCTGCTGCTTCTTAATAATTTCACGAGAAATTAGCTTTCAGATTTTCAATCCATGCTCACGTGATATGGTCACATGTGTAGTTGAATTATTACTAAAGTTCATCCTTTTGCCTTTTTACTTCAAGGGCGTTGCTGCAAAACACATCTGCTTTCAAACATAATGTCACAAAATTCTTATATGTTGTATGGATGATGATGGACAGAAAAAATATATAAAAAATATAAAACTGCATATATTATACTGACCATTTCATGGGAAAAGATAACAAACTTGAGCTGGAAATAATAAAACTTGGAAATGCGATCAACAGACAAATTTGGGCCGGAAACATGAGAGACGAGCAGGCATCATTGGGATAGATATTGCAGGCCCACGAATTGGCAAAATATTGACAATTTTGTAACAGAACGCCCACCGTGGGGCTCGAACCCACGACCACAAGGTTAAGAGCCTTGCGCTCTACCGACTGAGCTAGACGGGCTGCTTGGAGCTTGTTCTGTTAAGAAAACTTATTTATATGTAAACTGAAGCAAAGTCAGAAGTCCTTGAATAGTGCGAGGAATTTGTCAACGGCTCACAGTTTTTTAGTGTGATGTTGTAGTATCTGAGTATCTCCACATTTTCCACATGTATGGAAACCATTCTTGTATTCATATTTCTAATCGTGTAATGTCATACAATTATTTAATCCAGTTGACTTAAACTTCTTCATTAAGTACCTTGTCTATTATTATGTACCTCATGTACGGGTTTAGTTGGTTATTCCTGTGAGTTAACCTTAAACCCTTTTCACACTCAAAACTCGTGTCAAGATTTTTCTTTGGAGAGCATAAAGTCAGCCAAGCGTGATGGTTTCACAATTCTGTATTTGAGTTTCAACATATGACAGAATGGTTGTTGCATCAAATTTGTTAACACTGGTGTGAAACCATCAATTAATGTCTCTGCCCACTATCATATTTGCTAACTAACTGACCTAATATTATATCTGTATTTTTTTTTTTTTATGTACGTGAAAACTTTGAATGAAATTCAAGATATCACACACACACACACATATACATATATATATATATATATATAATTGTGGCATTTACAAAAAAAATATTCGGTCCTCTCATATAGCATCCGGTCATTTCTCATCATCCTCCTCCTTTCAAGCACTGGTGGACCCATGCAGGGTCGAGTGGCAGCGGCCGCTGCCACTAGGATTTTCTTTTCAATTATCAATTAGTCCTTCCCTAGCATGCTTATCAGCTTTCTTAAAGTTTTAAACTATTTGCATAAACTAATCGAATGTTATACTATTGCATCATTCTCTCTTAATTACATTTTTTTCTCTAGAATATTTGTCTAGGATATTGTATATTCAATAGATGACTTTTATGTTTTCTCACTTTCTCTCATTTAAATGTAAATAATTTTTATAGTATTTTGATTGAGTGTTTTGTTGATATATTTACATAGGTGCACAATAGACAATACATTTACACAGACGCACATTTATTATATATTTGAATGTATATAATTTGTTAAATTAGTGACACATTGGTACAAGCGCACGATACATTTGCACAAGCGCACATTTATTATATATTTGAATGTGTAGAATTTATTAAATTCATTTGCACTGTTTGAGTTTTTTTTATTATTAATTTATTTTGATACAGTTATGAAAAAATACTTTAAGAAAAAAACATTAGAAGATTTAAATACCCAAGACAGCCAAGGGTCTATTAAGAAACAAGTTTCTTCAACTAGTTTACCCAATGTAAAGCTCAATGTAAATGATCTTAAAGCAAACCTTGAATTAACAAAATAAGTGTTTAAGAGTAATTTTCGCCTTCACTGAAAAAAATTTCTGAGTCCGTCACTGCTTTCAAGTGTAGCCCGGAGGAACCCATTGCGCTAAGGGAGGGGAAGTAGAAATGTTGTGGTGCTGCAAGAAGACATAATAATTTCTCAATATCATATGTGGTATTTCCATCCAAAGAAAAAGGAAAGGAAAATCATAATGACACCACAAGTTCGTCATTTTGACTCCCAGAATCACAAGAATCACTTGAATCTTCTACAGTGGTAATGGTGGTTGATGATGCAAGTTTCCGATTATCTTCCTATGTCTTCTTTCTAGAATCCATAGCAATTGAATTTTGCTCTGTCCTCTTTTCAAAATCCGCATATAAAATTGTGAGCGGCCCACTTCCTGCTTGATTCCTTTTCCTGTGTTCCTTTGACGACTCCACTTACGTACCCTTGCATACGATAAGAACAAGATAGTCTGGTCAACCCACGCGGATTGCCCAGGTTTCTCTCTCCCTCTCTCTATATATAGAGAGAGTTGAAGGCTTCAAAGGCAACAAACACCAGCTTGAGCCCAGGTTTCTTGTGCATAAGATTGCTGTGCAGACGTACGTTTTAACTTGAATTTTTTTCCGACTCGTTATTGTTTTGTAATGGAAAAAAACCAGCAATATAGACGTGTATTCAATCGCATTGACGACAATGGAGACGGCAAGATATCACCTTCGGAGTTGCAGCTTTGTATAAGTTCAATAGGTGGGGAGCTCTCGCAGGCGGAGGCAGAGGCGGTGGTCTTGCTAATGGACTCCGATGGAGATGGACTGTTGGGGTTGGAAGACTTTCTAAGGCTGTTGGAAGGGACAGAGGAAGAAGAGAAGGTGAAAGATTTGAGAGAGGCTTTCAAGATGTATGAGATGGAGGAGGGGTGTGGGTGCATTACTCCCAAGAGCTTGAAGAGGATGCTGAGTAAGCTGGGGGAGTCCAAAACCATTGACGAATGTACGTTCATGATAGCTCGGTTCGACCTCAATGGCGATGGAGTTCTCAACTTCGATGAATTCAAGACTATGATGTCGTGAAGAGACTACATTTCCCCCTCTTTGTATATTCCTGGGGCGATGTATCAGATTCATTAATTCTTTCAGGTTACTTTAGTCGATCTTCCTTAGCGCCTTCTAGGCCCTTGTAATAAGCTTGTACTCAGTCTTCCATGGCACCTTCCATGCCATTGTAGTAAGTTCTTTGGTAGATTATTCAGTTAACTCGTCTCTTGACTCTTTCAAGTGTTGCTCGTACATTTCTATATATCTATATATATATATATATGATTTTTTTGTTATGTGGTCAAAAGTTTTTTATGTCAATTTATGCGTAACTCGTTCATTCACTATTTGATTTAATTAAAGGCAAATCATTCACATTAAGACTATGTGATTCTCAAGAAAATAATCTATCGCAAATAAAAAAATTATCAAATTTAAAATTTCTGAGTTTATAGGTTGTCCGTGTCTTTGCTCAGTTACATATACTATAAATACACAATACGTCCTTCTTGATCATTTGTATAAAGAATCTCATTTGGGGCCTTCCATCCATTGTGATGTTGCGTTTTTCTTATATTTTTCTATAGCCGTCTTTTCGCTATTGAAGAGGACAATGTGTATTGCATAAGTTAGAGAAATAAGGATTGGGATGCCATGTGGACTAATGGTGGAGTTGACATGGCAGATAAAATAAAAGTAAAAAGTTAAAATGAGTTGATTTAAAATTAATTTAAAAATAAATAAATTTATTGTTATAAATAAGAAAATAAATTTCAATATAGCAAATATAATTTTGGTAATACATTAGACATGATCGCAAACCTGATGTAGTCCATTGATTGATGTGATAAAGATTTTCATTTCAACTATCAAATGGAGAGGATCTAAATCTGATAAATAAATAGTTAAATAGCCTCTCTCTCTCTCTCTCTCTCTCTCAGAGAGAGCAGTTTTTAGATTAAATGATTGTCAATAACTCAACATGATATTAAAACAGTTTTTAGATTAGATAATTGCCAATAACTCAACATGGTATTAAAACAGTCAAGAAGTTATGTTGACATCTCATTTTCAACCGGTTAAATATTTTTATATGTGTAGATTATTTTTGATGAGCCGAAATGGATAGTAGCGGCGACCCTTGCGTGACAATCCTATCCAAGGAATAGTAAGTCCTCTTTTGGACGCAACTATTTTGTGGACTGATTAAGTAGGCTTATACCTATCTCGGAATGAATTCAGGAAATTTGCAAGAATAGCTCAAATTGGCCACTGTTAAGCCCTTGACTTCAATCACTGTACACTGGCAGCTTCTTCTAGTCCATTGGATCAACCACTCCTTAAATATCATCCCACAGCGTTTTTTAAATTGTTAATAAGATTTTTTTAACCTGTGCTCAAACTTAGACAATTGAGCTTTGACTGAAATATTAATTAAGAACACTGACTTCAACAATGCACAACTACAGGAGAATATCTACAAATGCCTCAATGGCCTTGGCGCCTGCCATCATTTACTTATAGAAAATGCTATTTTTTTAAAAAAATTTATATGAAAAACTCCAACCTTTGGTATAAGTTTTTTTTATTTGTATAGCATTACCCTTTACTTATATATAATAGTGATTCATTATTTTGGCAAATACAGAAATACAAAGCACAAACCTGCATTATTCAGTTTGTGTTCCTAATTATATATATATATAGGATCCAACTTTGCATGTATAGAGGCTAAAAGTCTACAATCCCATTGATCTTCTTGAATGGAACGAAAACTAGAATTAATGGGTCATGTTTGAAATCCTTACGATGGGTGGTTTATTCACATGCTTAATTTCTAGCTGCCTCCACTACAGTTATGGAAGAACTTTCACACATTTGAGAATTGTTCTCCTCCTGGTAATTCTTGAACCAGTCTTGATAACTTCTCCACGATTTCTCTAGCACTTGGTCTCAAAGACGGGTCATCCTCTACACATGACCTTGCGAGATTGGCCAACATGACAGCTGCATCAAATGAGTAATTATCCCCCAGTGCATTGTCCATCCATTCCCTGAGCTCCTCTGCATTGTCTGATTGTAATATGGACTTTATTTTCTCGGACAGCCAAACACTCTCTTCTCCATTCTCACTTCCCCTTGTTATGGGTGTTTTCCCAGATAAGACCTCAAGCAAAACCACACCATAAGCAAAAATATCAATGCTCGGAGATATTATAATACCCTTTTGGAGAAATTCAGGTGCCAAGTACCCTTTACTCCAAGATGGCTGGTCCTCTGTACTATCTTCAACACATCCGGCCATGCCGAAATTCCCAACTTTAGCATTGAATTCTTCGTCTAAAAAGATGTTCCGAGTTTTTAAGTTTCTATGAACATAACTTGGGATCACTATGTGGTGCATGTACTGCAAGGCTTTGGCTACATCAAGGCATATCCTCAGCCTCTGATTCCAATTCAGGAAACAATAGCAGGAGGCAATGAATTGGCTCTTCATTGCCAACCCACCATGAAGCCAGTCCTTCAAGGACCCATTCTTCGCATACTCAAGAACCAAAAATGAATCAGGACCCTCTGTTGAGCATGTCCCTATCAGCCTAATTAGGTTGGGATGATGGTGAATTGAATCATGGAAAAGCTCGAACTCAATCTTTGAGAGAGTCTGGTTTTTTGTGCGCTTGATTGCCAAGTTCTTGCCATTGAGACGACCATGGAAAACTGATTCCTCAATAAGATTACTTGAACTGAAGTCTTCAGTTGCCTTCTTCAGCTCCTCAATGGTATATGTCTCCACCAGCATCTTTTGTGGGGTGGTTTCGATGATCTTATCCTCAAGAATATCTTGGGATCTCTGATCAAATGAGACCATCTTCTCACTGGTGGTTCGAATGCTTAGACTAAGCTGTTGTAGCTGCATATCTGCCATCTTGCCTGGGATCTGTTTCTTCTTCTTCTTCCGTTGAATCACCAAGAAGGCTGCTGCAATTGCAATGCCAGTTCCAAATACAACCCCACCAAGAGCAATATAAATACCCATATTCCGCATTTTTGACTTCCTCTTGTGTTGATTAATTACTGGGGTCCTACTTGCTGGAAATCCCAAATTGGGTTTCTGGGGATTCGCCAGCGAACCAGCAACAGGCTTGCCTTTGAGCGGAATCAGAAGAGTAGAAACCGGTAATAGGATTTCAGGGTTGAAACTTGCCCCTGATCTACTATTTGCAGAGACGATGGTCTCTGGAGTGACATTGAACTTCAAGGCCAAGTTGGAAATGGTGTCACCTTGACTTACAGGATAAGACAGCAGAAGTTTTGTTTGCTGATTGAGTTCAGATGAAGACGGACAGGCGCATCTCAATGGGATTAGTAGCTGAAGCTTGTCTCTGAGATTCCAAGGTGAGACACTTGGGTTCTTTAATCTGATAGCTTTGCAAGTCGTTAAGCCCTCCAGCGATTCAGCAATGCCATAGAAGCTCTCGCCTTTAATGGTCGTTTTCGTTAGCACCGCCTGAAAGAAAGCACCATTGCATTCACAGTCAATTGGGATCAACAAAGGCTGGTTTATAGGAAGAAACTCTGCGTCAACAGAGAAGCCATTGGCTTGCGACAGCAAGAACCGTTTGATCCCCAAGTACGAGCTCAGATTGGAAAGAGACGAGTAGAACGAATTCGAGCGAAGAATAGCAAATGTCCCACAAGGATTTGGAGATCCATATCCTTTGCAAGGGTGGCCAGAGGCATCTGGAGAGGTAGTATCACAGCTTAGCAAGTTCTGTCCAAGTGCAGAGACAGTTACCCAGATGAAGAAAACCAAAGCTCTAGGCGCCATAGTTGCTACCCACTTCCACATGGACTGCCTAATAAAATAGAAGAGCTTTCTCAGTTTGACAGGGGTGAATATTTCGGATCCATACAAAATGGTGTGTAAAGGATGGCATTCAAAGACAGGATTCTTGGGGATGACAACTACTGTATATTTTTAATCTGATTCCAGTTGTTTTGGTGACACTCTTACCTTGGGCTTGATATACATATATAGATATACATATATATCAAGCAGTTCAACTGCGTGGAATCAACTTCACAATTTTGTAACGAGGACCTGATGGGTTAAGCGGGGCCCGCTCAACATGAGAAGGAATGTGAAAAACATGAATGGAAAATCTACTCATAAACAACAAGGTAAGCGCACCAGGCATAAAGCGCTAGACGTTGACGTATGTACGAATACAACGCACAGCTTCTCAGCTGCGGTTTTTTTTTTCCCCTTCTTTCTTGTGTGCGCATATAGAATGATGTAGAATTGAAGTGTAGATAGAAATGATGTATATTTTGGAAAATGAAAGGTTGAAGAAAAGGAAGATAAATGGATAACACATATCTTTATGGATTGACGTGAGAATCGAAATGGAGGCTGAATGGTGTTTTTAGGTCAAATTGTTAATGAATATCAATAATGCTATACAATCAGAGTCTTTCACACCACCCATTACTAGATGAGTAGCTTTGCTTATGGGCACCGCGATATAGGTAAGTGTTTATAATTCGCACAAGTTCCAAAACATGTATAGTCCCAGTACCATATTTGCATGCCTATATATTTTCCAGTTGGTTATATAGATGGACGGTTCCCCCTTCTCTAGGAGTTAAAAAGCCAAGCTGAATTCATCGAATACAGGCTTTGCGATGATAATTAGATGGGTCCCTTGACTAACAAATTTGGGTGACAGATGGTATTGAATACTGAAACGTCTAGAACCTAGGCAACGAAGGGTCATTGTTTGCATTTATGAAGAAGCAAATTTAGTGGCTACATACAAAGAATGTTGTTGCTAGTTTCCAAGGGTATAAAATAAGGAACACAGCCAAAGCTACTTCTGAGGCAACCCCCACACTCGTCATAATACATTCAATCATCCAAAACATACCACTTCGCTACATTCTGTTTTCGTAATCATTATACATCAAAGAGCTTATTAGCATAAACAGTAATTAGGGGTGTGCAAAAGTATAGAAGGAACCGAGAACTGAACCAATTCAGCCTCTTTGGGTTGGTTTGGTTCGGTTTTAAGAGGTCACTAGTTTGGTCCTGATTCAAACTTTTAGTAAACCGAGCAGATCGGTTTGGTTCTTGGGTTAATAATTTTCTGACTCAGAACCGACCCAAAACCGAAACCGAACTGAATGTGGAAACAATCTCATACAACATACCGTACACTCGTTAACACCGTAATATTGCTCAAGCTATATAAACTTCAGTTAGGGTTGCTCTTCTTCCTCTGCTCATCTCCCTCTCTTTGTCTCTTCTTCAGCTCAGGTATCTCTCTCTCTCTCTCTTCTCTCTCTCTCTCTCTCTCTCTCTCTCTCTCTCTCTCTCTCTCTCTCTCTCTCTCTCTCTCTCTCTCTCTCTCTCTGTCATGAGATTTTATCATAATTGTAGACAAGATGATAAAGGCAGCTTCCCTTATCCTCTCACTTTTTACCTCTTCATTGTAGTGGAAAGCCCCACCATGATCATTCTTTAGATCTTTGTCTCCTCCATCCAATGTTCATCTCTTTAATCTTGAATCTGTTCATTTTCTGATTACCAGTAGTGCTGGTTCTATTTCATTTTATAAAATGGTGTAATACACCTACTTTGCTTTGATTTTTGATTTGCAGCTGGGTTTTAAATTCGAAAAAGGGTGCTAAAAGCTAATGTAACATAGGAGGAACCAATCCGGTCAAAACCAGACCAATCCGACCCAATAGAACCATGGAACCAAACTGAACCAAATCAACCTGAACCGAGTCAAGTTGGTTCAGCTCGATTCCAATCACTGATTGGTTCGGTTCTGAGTTCAAAAATTTAAAACCGACCAAGATTAGTTCAATTCTGGGTTGACCACCAACCTGAACCAAACTGACCCATGCACACCCTGACAGCACACCCCTAACAGTAATGAATTATAAGTATTCAATCATCATGTAAGTATCGTGCCTGTATCAATTTTCAATCCATTCAATCCTGTAATCGAAGTCCACAGATCTATAAACTATCTCATGCTTGACTAGCCAAGCAGATGAACAACCGGCATTCCTTCATGTCCCACATTTTTATTTGTCGAGGATCTCAACACTTCATTACATTTTGTTTTCATAATCATACAACATCAAAGAGCTTATTAGCATAAACAGTAAATGAATTATACGCATTGAAACATCATGCACGTATCTTGCCTGCATCAATTTTCAATCAATTCAATGTGCTTCATCCACACTATTTCTCATGAGTGATATAACTTGAGCTGGCTCAGAAGCTCCAAACACCGAGCTGCCTGCAACAATGCAGTTTGCTCCTGCTGAAGCTGCTGCATCAATGGTTGAAGGCCCCAAGCCACCATCCACCTACATAACAAAGTCAAACATGACCAACTTATCAAAACAAAAAACAAAAGCAAAGTCAAACATGCCAATATAATATTTTTTTTCCAGGTAAGAAGTGCAGAGGAAGGCGACTAGCGCATGGCAACTCTACCTAACGTGACCATAATAGCCCCAACCTGTTGGGGAGCTGGACAGGAGGGACCTAAACAAGCCAGCAGAGGCGGGGCTTCGCTGGTGGTCCCTCAAGTCAAGCCTGACCCATAGCCCGAGACAAATTTGGGATTTGCGATCCCAGGTAAGATCGGTTTAGTATCATGGGTAAGGGCTGTTGAACCCAAGTCCTCTCGTCTAGGGATGTACATGGGTTGGGTCAAGTTGGGTCCGTGCTAGACTCAAAACCGACCCGATCTTGATCAATTCTAAAATTTTTGGCCCAGAATCGAATCGATCCTTCAATGGAACCAAATCAAACCAACTTGACTCGGTTCGGGTTTGTTCGGTTCGATTCCATGCCTCGAGTTGGTTCGGATTTAAGTCGGGTCGGGTCCACTTTTGTTACTGATAGTTTTAACTTCTTTATTCAAAAAAATAAAATAATAGAATAGGGTTGGCCTTATATCCTTAATTTTTTTTTTAAATAAAAAATAACATATAAACACAAATCAACAATAATTAAATACATATAACAATGATCTAATAGCAAACACAAAATATACATGGACTTTTATGATAGGTAAAGATCGGGTCTCGATTCGATTCGGTTCGATTCGAACCCATAAATTATGGAATCGAGAATTGAACCGAATTAATCGGGTTGGTCTTTTTTAGACCCAGAACCAAACCGATCCTTTGACAGACCCAAACCCAACCAATCCTTTGGTTCGGTCCTCGGATTTTGTTGTACATTTGTGCACCCCAACAGTCTCGCCCACTTGACCCATATATTTGTCAATTATGCAGGAAGAAAATTTGAGAAACATTCAAAAGTCTTGTTTTAAAAATTTTGGCAGGGCGGTATTTTGTGGGGGTTTACATGTAATCAGACCAGGTTATATATCAAGAATGTTGTTCATATCACACCAGCAAATAATAGGGGAAATAACTAGAACTTCAATGGGCAAGCTAGTTCTATATTAGGAAACTACCATGATATAACTAGCACTGGCATTTTCATCTGTTTTACTAAATCTAGAAAAAAAAACCTCTCATAAGAAACATCCTCAACTATAGTTATTAAGTCCTAATGTTCAAATTCTTACAATTGTAAAAGAATTTAGACTACATGCATCCCATCAAGCATAGATTGCGAGCACTGCTTAAACATAAGTAAGAACGTAGACAAAAGACAATAGAAAAACCCAAAAGCATTGATATTAAATTTTCTCTTGCCCATACAAAGTTAGAACTAGTTGAGGCCTTCAAGTAACTTTGGCAGCTACCAGAGAACAACAATAAGCGCGGTATAAAAGCATGGGATTCAAATCTAACGAAATTAAAGCATCATAGTTAGAAATTACTTACCTCTATATCAAGTGACGGATACTTTTTTCTCAGTGAACGTACCTGAAATCCAAATGAATGTGCTATGGGAATGACAAGGAAATAAAAAACAACATGAATAGAAAGAAGAAGAGTTTGTGCACCTTGTCCATCATTTCCGGCATGAACTTCTGCCCGCCAAATCCAGGTTCCACGGTCATAACAAGAACCATTTCCACAGGATTTTCACCATCAAGCTGTGCAGTAGGAGAAAGGAAAGGATTACTTAATGCATGGATCCTTGTGAGAAGCATTTAATAACTACTTAATGATGCAGGGACCAAACAATCTTTGTTCAATAACTTTGTACAATATTAAGGGTCCCTAATGAGGTAAGCAGGAAGACCTGAGAACTTGAAAGATAAAAAAAGAGAGCAACTGCTTACCAGTGGATAAACCTCTTCAATAGGTGTTCCAGGCTTTAAAGCCACACCAGGCTTCATGCCTTTTGATCGAATCTGCTGGACAAGTTCTTGCCAATTATCTGTAAAAGGTACTATGTGACTCTTCCATCAACAAAAACACTAAAAAACACGTAAAAATAAGATGTATTTATAAATGATAAAAACCAAAGGGGAAAAAATAAATAAAAATCCCAAAAAACATTGTAGCTCACCTTTGGATACCTCAACATGAAATGTAAAACCTGAAGCACCAGCTTTTCCAAATGGTTCCACGTAGTCAAGAGGATTCGTGACCATAAGGTGGCAATCCAAATATGCCCTGCAAGAACAAAAAACAATACTTCCTCTTTCAGCTGAAGACATTCCAACACCCATAAAGTTGAAGGTTAAAATTTGGAAGCAGAGTGGCAGTAAGATATTACTTTGTGTGCTTTCTGAGACTCTGAATGACAGGAGCACCAATTGTAAGATTTGGGACGAAGTGTCTGACAAAGAAACCGAACATAAGTTCAGACAACCCACTAGTTGTTAATCTGATTATCAGTAATGATGGACAAGTATATTATGGTTTGATGCTTTAAGTCCAACCTACCCATCCTGCAAATGAACCAAGACAAGAACCCAGTAAGATTTTTGAGAAAATTATTATATTATTTACCCAAAAGGGGAAATCGGAACTAGCAAAAAAACACATGTCAACTGCAAAATCATATAAAGTTAAAAGAAAGAAGCAAGGACATGAACAACAAGGCCGAGAGACCTTTCTAAGCCAATCACCACAGGACATAAGCAGCTGAGGAAGAAACATAATGCTTGATTCAAGTAGATCATTAGGAGATATACCCATAACAAATTAACATGGAATCGGGCAGATATATAACTAGGGTTTTAAAAATTCAGAGGCTTTATTCATTATTTAGACTGCACTAACATGTTCCGCACTAGAATCTCTATCGGTGTGAACAAATTAGTTAATATATCGTTTCCAATTTTCACATCAAAACATCATGAAATAAACTAATAAATCAAAGGGTAATGCTATACAGACACAAAAATTATACATAATTTTAACAGAGAAGCTATAGAAGAAGCAACGAGAGAGAGAGAGAGAGGTGTACCATGATGTCCATGTGAAGCCAATCGGCGCCGCATCGAAGCATGCGAGCGGCCTCCATCGCCAAGTTGGCGAAGTCCGATGACAGCATCGACGGTGCAATCTTTGCCTTCGGCATCCTTCGTGGGTCTTTTTTTCTGTCTTCGGAACGGCTAAGATTCTCAACTGCAGCGCCCGGCCTTTAGAACTCCCTGTTGAGTTTTGGAGACAGAACGAGATCTGCTGCAGAAGACGGAGTCAAACATGTTTGAGGTATAAAGGGCCAATCTTCTGACGACGTCGTTTAAGACGAATCCCTTGTTTTTCCTTCTTACCTACCGCATTTGGTAACGAAATGCTGACGGCTATGACTTTCTGGAAGGACTTTTCTGGGTAACCCAACAAAACCAAATCCTTTTCTTTCTTTTCTTGTTCGTTTATAAACTTTGGTTTTGGTGGTGTTTGGGGGGAGGGTGGTTGCTTTTTTTTTTTTTTTCATTGGGTGCATTAGAAGGGGTTACAAAAGAGGGCTTAAGCCAAACAGGGGTTAAGGGGAGGAAAAATCAAATCCTTAACCTTTTTAAGGGAGTTCTTTTTTCTCTTCTTTTATTTGATTCTACACAATAGAGAAAAGAAAGGAAAATAAGAGAAAAAATTTTAAATCTCTCACCAGGTCACTAGTTTAGTGGTGGAATATTGAATTTGGTGGAACAAAGCTTGGGTTTAAGATCCTATAGCGGTAGTACGTTAGGGTCAACTCTATCATCTCAGCCCTCAATCTCGCTTCCTAGTCAGAGGACATGTGTTGTACTTGTTAAGACGATAGATATTTGGAGCGAGCTGAGAGGCAATGTGCCCCGGAGTTGTTTGAGTACTTTACCTCCACCCCTTTTTGTTAACCAAAAAAAAAATTTTAAAATTTCTCTTTTTTCCTTCCTTCCTTCCATTTTCCTTTAATTTTTTTTTTACAAAACCAAATTTCGAAGGAAAAATAAATTTTCTTCATTTTCTCTTTCCTTTCATTTCCCTTTCCTTCTTTCCCTCCCCAAGTTCAAAACAGGCTCTCAAGGGGAAACCCAATTCCACAGAAATCCGTCAATACTCTTGGGCCTAGCCTGATGAACAAGTCAACACCCGCCATTGGTCCAAATAAGCAGCCAGCACTTGTCTTCTGTTTCTCTTTTTGGGCAGTTTTTTGGGCCTTGGGGGTGCTGTACACAGACAAGCAAAGCCACGTGAAGAGGGCTGAGGACTCCAATTTCATTTTGCTTTCTAAAAGTAGAATCCAATTTCCATTTTGGGCAAAGGAGCCCATTACATAAACAAGACTAACATTATTCGGTTGTTTGGATTGTAATTTAAAAAGTCATAAATTAAAAGTTTAAATTAATTTTAAAAAGTCACTTCTTTAAATAATTTTTTAAAATTTAATTTAATTTTAAAAGTAATTTTTTTTAAAATGAAGAGCCAAACACTATTTAAAAATACTATAAACTACTAAAAAAATCACCTCACCGCTATATATGTATATTGATTAGGAGAGTCTCTCAACCACTAGCTAGAGACAATGAACCGTCGGCGTGCCTGTTGGGGCAGTCCCACGTTGAGCTAAAGACAACGCCATTCATTCTTTTGAACAATATAACTGTGGATCATTGACAAGCTTTTTCGTTTTGGCATCTGTGTATTTTTGGTTGCGGTCTCACATCTTCCAAACTAGTGACTAGATTTTAATGGACTATGGACCCTACTTACCAAAAGAGTTGTCAATGTGATGGCTACGCCTTGCATTATTACTCAAATGCACAAGAAGATCAAACTCTATCCACATGGTGGTTGTCCTTTTCTTTATTACCCCAAAAGTTGTGATCTATCTTTGAGTTTTGAGGACATATGATGATTGCATTTGGATTGTTAAAACTAAAAATATGGGTTTCTTTTTGCCACGTTCTATTGTCAAAGCTGAGAAGGGCAGTTGAATCGAACCATAATACAATCATGGGTGGGGCATTATTACTATAGTATTAACATCTATTTTTAAAGTGATAATATATATATAGTATTCAGGCTTTTGATTGACTGTTTTTTTTAGTTTGTGTAGGATTATTATTCATACAAACCTATAGACTTTATACATTACATGATTAATGGTGGGAGGAGAAATCAAATAAGGCAAAAGTTTTTTTATACATATTTTGCAACTAGGTAGCAATTAGCAAGTAAGGCAAAAAGTTTGTTTTTATTCATGTAGCTATTTTATGTGGTCCTTTGTTGAGTCCCTCAGCAAATGGTCCTTTCACTTTGTCTTAAATGATTTCTCATGGAATGGTCAGCTAAGGACAAAGCTTTCCTTCTTTTTTTTTTCCCAACTAAATAGGTATGTTATAATATTGTTAAAGAATATGATTTTCTTCTTCTAAATTAAGAGATAGGACCATATCTTGCAACACTATGTGTCGTTTTGAGAATACTCAAATTTTAAGATATTAACATCAAGATACTTAAGTTGGATAATCAAATATTATTGAACTGAATGTGGTATTCGAAATGGTCAAAAACTTTACATATTTACATTTGCATAAAATTTTTAAAAATTCACGTAATACTTACATAACCTAATTCACTTTATGTCCCACCCTCACGCCCATTTTATATTAAAAGTAGTCATAATTAGCTAGTTGGTAAGCTTCTAAATCTATGAAAGCAACATTTCTTCCACAAGATTAAAGAAAATATTAAACTCAGTGCACGAAACTTGTGTCTCAAAAGAGTTAAAGGTACTTAGAAGAAAACTTTTCTCATATTTTAAATTTATAACAGTTAAATCACTATAGAACAACCTATTACTGTAATAATTTTATTTCCTTGGGAGTTATGAGATGAATTTTCATTTGTGAACCCCTCCTTTTTATTGCACAAAAGGGTTTTAATCAGATAATCCTAAAAATTACACACAAAATAAAATTCTCGCTAAAAAAAAACATTAAAGACAATTGCGACGTGCGCTACCACCAATCACGAGTGAAATTTGCCATCATCTTGTACTGATTGAGGAATGCTGGAGTTAGTCAGTCCAAAGTTTGAATTATTATTGGCAGGTGCATTGCACTTCAAATGTGACTCACCTATATTTTAACTACTATTACGACTTTTTAATTGTCCTAAACTATATATATTATGACTACTATTTTGTTTTAATATATTAACAAAAAATTAATATGCGTCACCTTACATGAAATTGGCATTGTCCACGTCCCGCACCTACGTCGTGGGCGTGCTCCGTCAACTAGAAAACACAATCCATGCGGGCACCTATTCCAAATGATGAAAGTTTGATATATATATATATATATATTTTTTTTTTTTATGGTTGTCAGAAATATAATAAGAAATTCCAAAAAACTTCTTTGAAAAAGGACAAAAATAATTGAGATAAAGCTTGTCATTAACTATGGTGTTCAGTATATCAGTCACATCAGGGTCAATTACTAAAATGATCGCTCTACATAATAAAAAAATAGGTGCGCATTAGTTGATAAATAGAGTACAACTTGAATAACAAATTTGCCTTATAAAATGACACGAACTAACGACGTATTGTTTTATAAATCATATGCATGTGATACAAAATAGATTTAGCCTCACATAAAGTCAACTTTAGTAAAAAAAAATTGTATTTTTTTGGGATTTTTTTTTTTGAAACAAGGCTCTACCCAAATCATCTTTTTGAGTTGATGGATATACCATTTGTTGTTAATTCTCCCAAATTGAGGTGGTGTACCTTTATCGACTAATGTATAAATATATAGCAAGAAAAGTTCAAGTGTCAAAATATTTGAATTGCGAAAAATACTATTTTAAAAAATTTTTATCAAAATAATGTGATAATAACATTATTATAAAATAAATAATTCTTATCTTATTACAGTATTCTGATAATAAATTTTGTATTAATTTTTTTGTTTCTATAAATTGAGAATAAGTATTATTGATGTAGAGGAAGATCAACCTGCATCTTTTGCCTTTAGGAAGGTCTCACATTTATGAGATATCAAGTGTAAACTACAAGGCCCACTGTTGCTTCCTTGCTTGCTTGATAGTGGAACAAGGGAGTGAAAAGATTTTACCGGACTAAAACCAATGACCCCACAACTAGAAAGGGTGATAAAGACACAAAAGGAGAAAAAAGAATTTGTGAAAAAGAAATATACCAAACCCCGTCATAGAGGAACTGAACGATGCTAAACTACCCTCCTTCTTCTTTTTTTTCTTCTTTTTCCGTTTTTTCTTGTTTTGTTTGAGAATTTTTAGACAAGATGATGGTTATTAGGGGCGTTACATTATTCTTGAATGATATGTACAAATATAAGAAATAATTATACGTACAATTTAAATAATCATACTTCTCTCTAGTCTCTATTGCATAGATGGATTTTTGTAACGTAAAAGAAAGAGTCGTGCAACCATAATATTGTATAATTCCTGTCGACTTTAGTATTTTTCAAGATGAAATCAAGAAAAATTCTCATTTAACATTATTAGTTAGGGTAACAACTGACAGCTACCATGTATCGTCAAGGTAGAATTAGAAATTTAGTTTAGCAAGCCGGCAATCCTATCCCTTTTTTTTCTTAACCTAACCTGTCATCTCATGAATAATAACCTATCCCAATTTGGCTTGGTGTAGTGAAAATGAGATGTGTGCAGTTAGGGCAAGCATATATCCGAAGATTTTGTAACTTTGCAAATACCTTTTTTTATCATGAAAATATCATGTGTCGGCCGCTTAGATTTCCAATGGGTTTAGACTATGGAACACAAAACATTTAGAAAATGAGAAAATCATTACAAAACCATGATATTTTGTGCCTGATCTTTTTAAAGGTGATTCAAATTTAACTTTAGTGGGGTTCTCTTCTTGACCAGAGATTGGTGGAGAGCACTTCTTATCCTTTCCTTCATAGGCTACAGCTACAGCTACAGCTATTTTGACACACGAATAAATTTGAGATTAGAGTTAGTACATAATTTAAAGGCACGCTGGTCCAACTTGTCACCTTGGCTTGGCTCAGTTTTGTCAGGGTAAGTGCCTGTAAAGCCTGACAGGCGACAACCCTTCACTGTATGGTCATATTGAAGAGAAATTATTTAATGCTCCTCCCACACCACGCGCTTTGATAGTCCTCTCACGTAGAGGGAAGGGGTGAACACTAATTTGATAGCTTATTTGGCCTGCTCAATCTCATTTAATATTCATAAAGTTTGAGAATTTTTATTTGTACTCAATTAATTTAATAAGTGAATTTAAAAATTATGTTTGACTCTAGTCCAATCCGAAATATATATAAAATAATATATTTTTTTTATTTAAATTTTATATTATTAAATTTATTTTTGAAAAAAAAATATTTATTACAAATATTTTAAAGTTAAATAAACAAGTTTGAGAATCATAATTTCTATTTTTAACGAGTTTGAAATTTAATTTTAGGCTTGATGAAATTTTTTTTAGTATAAATTTAATTGAGCCCAGCTAACCTAATTTGTCCATCTCTCTAGTTTGGCTCACTTAGTAGTGTGACCCCACCTTTTTAGAGAAGTACGGTAAGGATGAGCTCATGGAGCGTTAAACAATTTTTTCATCTTAAATGCATGAATTAATAGGATAAGTGAATCATATTGGGAGACTTGTGAGAGTGAGGCTTGACACAAGAGTGCTCTAATGTGATTTGGAATAGTTAATGCTGGCATCAGTTACAATTATCAATCACTCTGCTAGATACATTAGTTAAGACTTGCACTATCGCGATTTATACTGGCACTGTTATTTGAAATAGTAGCACAAATCTGTGTGCTTTAAGCTACCTCTTCGGATGACAATTAAATTACTAATATCATCTTCATTAGGATTGGCATACTTTTATATCCATATGCAACAATCTTTGTATAGTAGGTCTACTAAATATGTTGGGCCCTATAATTAAACTCCGATGTTTGACACCCATGTGAACACAACGTGGCTATATAGCTCAACATGGGCACGGGGACGTTCACAAAATTAACTTTCTTGCCGACCAAACAGTACCCCGACAAACTGAGCCAGCCCGTCAAAAACCCGACCACATTAAAGCCGAGCCAAGCCTTTTAGCTTTTAAAGACAGCTTTTTCTATTATTTTTCCGTTTTCAGAGTCAGAATTAAAACAAACCCCTATTAAATAATACTTTTAATTGGGACCCACGCTCTCTGCAAACACTAAACGACTATATAACTTCGCTTTCAAGGCCCAATCTCTCTCTCCCCCTCTCTCTCTGAGATTTGCTTTGTAAGAATTTTTCGCTCCTTTAGGCATAACGCCTGGAAACCTCCCTCCCTGGCTTCTTCTTCTTCTTCTTCTTCTTTTCTTTGTTCTCTCTCTAAAATTCTCTCTCTTTCTAAATGTTCCGTGCAAAACAGAGATTTTTTTGAGCTCTGTGATGATAAGGGTGGTGTGGGCGTGCTGAGAAATGGGGGCTTGCGTTTCAGTTCACAAAGACTCATATTCGAACATGAAGCTCCGATTATCATTTGGGTCTAAAACTGACAAAGTTGTGATTCCGTCACCCATCAAAGACAATCCCATCGTCAATGGTGACCGTTCGATCGCTGAAGTTGGTCCCAAATCGCAGTGGTCAACGTCTCACCCAGTAGCGGCTGTTCGTGATTTTGGTATGATATCAATCTTGCAACCTAGATATGCACAGTTTATGCTCAATTTGGTATTCTGATTGTAATGGTTGCTGGATTCTAGTCTTCAGTCCAAAAATAGGATATTGCCTTGTTTTTTGGGTCTTATTATTTTATTCATCTTTGTTATCTGTTACGAAGTGGGTATGTGTTTTGCGTGTTTGTTGTTGACATGCCTCCGAAATGAATTGAATTTTATTTATTTGATTGATGGTTTTTTACTTTTCATACAGTTGTTCTTCGATCGTATATATCTACATATATTGGTTCGTTGGTTTATTTTGTTTTGCGTGTTATTTTTCTTTCTAAGTTTTATTTGGGGCTACCATTGCATAATTGTCATGCGACATGTCTAATATTATTGTAGAAACCTTCATCAGATGCTGTCGTAATATATAAGGATTTAATTTTTGCTTTCTTTTGGAGTTAATTTATATATCTTGAGTTTGACATGAGGTGGGAGATTAAAACTTACCGTTCATTACTATTATATTTATGGGCATAACTCTATGATTTTTGGTGTAGATCTCTCTCTGTATGTCAGAAAAAGTTGGCACATGGAGTATTCAATTTTTGTTTTTTTTGGATTTTCAATGCAAAGAACAGGAGCCCGATGTCTTTTTTTTTTTTTGGGGTGGGTCACTAGAGCCTGATGATTTGGCTATTCCTTTCATTTCTTTGTTGTTTTTATGATTTTGTGATTGATGCCAGCTTGAAGATCAGTAATTGACCCAGAAATACCATCAACTCATATAATCTACCGAATTAGAATAGTAACAATTAAGTTTTACACATTTCCAAACTAATATTTATTGCACTTTTAATTGTTTGTTTGCATTGCATTTCCAGCTGGATTAGTCGACCTGTAAGTCATCAGATTAGACGATGCATTAGACAGTTTAAACACAAATGCTGAGAGTGATAGTTGACCTTCCTGATTTATTTTGGTAAGTTGATTTCCAAAAGCCGCATCCAATTTGAGCAGAGCAGCAATTGCATATTAGAAAAGTCAATCAAGCCTGCTATCTTCACAGAAAATTTAAGAACCTAAGAACTTTTTTTTTTTAAAGTAAACAGGAGAAAAAAGAAATTGGTCCCCCCCAAAACTCTAAAAAGCAAATTGGGTTATTGAAACTAAGTTTGAGAATTCATTCAAGAGATTACAAGAGCAGAGTCGGGAAGGTTATTAAGCAAGGGTGGGGTGGAGCACCGAATGCTTTGGATCATTAAGTTTGAAGAAGCAATGACAAGTATAGGAGACCTTTGAGAATCATCTCCAGCCGGTTAGAAAGATTTATGTTGACCAGCCATATTTAAGATCTCAACAGGACTTATTTTCTTTCTTTTTTATTTCTTCTTTCCCTTTCTCTTTTAATTTCTAGATTTGTGGTCCTTTCATCTTTCAGTTTTGCTAATTTGATGTGATTCTCAAGGGTTGCTACTATCTAATTCACAATGGACTGTCATCAATGCTGAGGGAATCCTAGGCCCTGCAGGAAACGGCTCTAACAATATCATAATGAAATGCTGGTTGGCAGTTGCGAGGGAAGACACGTCTGTATGAGCTGAAAATTCCTATCATAATTAAAGGGTTCAGTAACCCCCCACCCGAGTCTTTTTATTCTTTTTCGTTGAATAGAAATAGAAATAAAATGACGTTGAATGAATACTGCTGATATACGAGGGTTTACCTGCAAAAAATAAATTTTTTGAGCGAAATTAAACAAGTCACAGGGCAGTCATCGCCAAATGCCTAGATCAGTGTTACGGGGTTTGTGTCACTAATGGAGTTGGGACACACTTCGCTTCATTCCTGTTCTGCTTTTATCAATATTCTTAAGCTACTTTCTTAACTCTCTGATGCCTAAATTTGATACATGTCTTTCTTTTTCTCTGTTTTTCAGGTAGTAAAGAGGAGAGATTTTTTGATTCCCAGCCCTGGCTAGAGTCGGATTGTGAAGATGATTTCTTCAGTGTTAATGGTGGTAAGAATCCATTAGAATTTAGAATGTTCTCGGTTCTTCTGACGTAAAACACTCAAACCTACGTTCTCTCTGTCTGCCTGCATATGTACTTATGTTGTCATCTATGCGAGAGAGAGAGAGAGAGAGAGAGAGAGAGAGAGAGAGAGAGAGAGAGAGAGATTTTCTTTTTCTTTTTCTTTTTTATTTTTGGAAGAGGGACGGTGGTGGACATCTTCTCACAATCACAAAGATCAAAGATAGTTCGAAATTTTTTCTTTGACTGTGTGCCGTATGATTGACTGACTGCAACCCAATTTAGACGGTTCTTTGTTTGAATGGGTTTTTTCTAAGATTGACTGTCTGCAAAGCAATCTAGTCCACCTTACTCAGTTCCAGTATGAAACGGTGCTAATTTTGATCTTGACAATGTATGTGAGACCTAGAAGTTGCAGTGGTGGAAAAAAATGTAAGGATTGTTCAAACAATCTACTAAAGAATGTGAGATGTGTAACCGGCATGACTGGCAGAAATCTTTTGAGTTCCTTTTCTGTCTTTTAACCGTCTTGTTGGCATCAGCAAATTTGACCAACGTTTCGTTTGGAACCTGAATTTTTTTAGTGGAAATACTAAAGGAAAAGAAAAATGTGAAGAAAAAGTTAACAAAATACTATTTTTTTTCACTTTTTTCTTTTTCCACTGAAAATTTAGTTTCTAAGCGGAACTTAAATGTGTCGTAATGTAGATATTACTTTGATTAAATTTGTCTTAATGCAGATTTTACCCCGTCTCGTGGTAGTACTCCAGTCCACCACAGCTTCTCTGCAGGAGCACCCCGAATCAATAGAGCCCTTTTTGATGACAAGACAACTGTTTCCAAACCTGAACCATCCCCAACAGATAAGAAGAAGAGACTATCCGAACTTTTTCAAGAGAGCTTAAGACGTGAGCAAGATGTTGATGACCAGAACATATCCGGTAACCAAAATGGGGTGAATGGTAAGGTGGAAGCTAAGACGACTGTACTTAGCCTCCCCCTAAGACCTTCAGATGGTACCCCTTTTGTCTCTGGAGCTAACTCTGTGTGCAGTAGTGAAAGAACTCCTAACGGAGATTACAAAGCCGAGGAGGAGAAACCTATTAAGTCTGTGCAGTGTTGTCTTCCAAGAGTGTTTTCAAGCCGTAGCTTCACTGAAAGGAAGAAGATGAGCCCTGCCCATAGCATTGAGTAATTATCTGTTTTCCATTACCTTTAGTATAATGTATATGAAGCTGCCATTATATGAAAGCTCTGAGATCCTTCAGAGTCGCTCAACTTTGAATCTGTGAGACTGAGTAAATATCTAAAGAACTGGGTGTTTAGCAGTAATGAGATTTTTGCATTCAAGAGATTTTGTATAGTGGTAGAGAAGGATGTCATCCATGAACTTTCTCAAGGTGACTTTGTCTTCAAGATTATATTTCTTCTCTCCATATAAGCTAGGGGTACAATATGGATGGATTTACTTAGGTTGAAGCTGACCCAATTTCAATTCTAAGGGTTGATGAGGCTGTGCAAGTCCATACCAATCCTACCTACCCGGATACTTCTACTTTCTGGGATGAAACCCAAGCTTTGGGTCGATCGACAGAGATTAGGTGAAGTTGTGGCTAAGAGCCTGTTTGAACCTTCTATTTGACTAGCAGCATAAGCATTTTTACTTGTTTCTCTTCCTAGCTTCAAATTTATATCCAACAAACCCTGTTCAGTATAAAAGAGGAGGGGGGCATGGGAAGGAATTCGAAAACATTTCCCCTTGTTTGTGAGGTTGAAAGGGAAGCAAAAATAGGTGGGAAGAGAGCTCTCCTCCTGGGCTCATCATTTTTCAATCGTCCAAAAAATGGACAGAAGAAATAAGGGAAGGAATTCCTCCTTTCTATTTCCTTTTATTTGTCTCAGTGAGAGTACATTTCTTCCTTCACAAGTTGATAATCAATACGATTATAAAGCAAACTCTTGAGTTTAGTGAAACTCTAAATTAAAAAAAGTGTTACTTTTAGGTACACACCAAAAAGTCTTTAAAAAACACATAAATTATTAACATTATACATATCTTTATCTAACTCAAAGAATAAAAAGAGTAAAATATTAATTTAAATTTTGTAATCACCCACTAATTATTTTTTATTTTTTCTCTCTCACTTGCTCAAACTAACCACCCATAAAATAGGGGCACCCCTTCTAGTGGGAGTATATATGATTGAAAAAAATAATATAATACCCATTTCCTTCTCTTTTCTTCTCTCCTATCAAACAAGAGGGTAAAAAAAACCCATAATATTTCCTTTTGTCAGGGATCCACTTTCCTTTCCTCCTATTCTCTCTTTCTCTCTCTCCCCTTTCAAACATGAAGGAAAAAAAAAACAATAATATTCCCCCTCTCTCTCTGTCTGTCTGTCTCTCTCCCTCCTTTTAAAAAGGAAGGAAAAAAAATGGCACAATATTCCCTTTTGTCGGGGATATACACACTTTGCTTTCCTCCTATTTTCTCTCTCTCAATTTATTACTCGTTATTCCATCTCTGTAAGGTAGGGTTGTTCAAAAAATTATCCAATCTGACCCACCTTGATTTTGAGATTTCACTTGTTAGTTTACGGTGGATGATGGGTGAATTTTAGTCAATCGGGCTATATTCGGTTTGGGTGGCCGGTCTTTATTACTTCAATTCAATCCGATACTTTTACACTAAAACTTTGGTTTTTTCATCCAACCCGATCACTCAATGAATCGAATACGATTCCAAAATCTTTTAACCCAGTTTAATTGGATGACAGGTAACTCACCAGCCCGACCCAAACCGTGAACACCCTACTACAAGGCATCACCAAAACATGGATCCTTCAATTGCTTAGGCTTGGACATTTTAGTCCACTGATACACCATTGTCGACTCATATAGTTTTTTAGACATCCATATTTCAAGTAAGACCCATAAAGCATTAATCTTCAATTTTAAAGGAGATAATTACATTTTATCTCTTGTAGTTTGAACTAAAATCAGATAATTCTTTTGGTTTAAAATTAAACATATACCATTATTAACAAAAATTTTATCATATGAGTATCTTTGTTATTTTATATTTCCAAACTAGAACATCAAAAAAATAATTTGACCCTTTTATACCAAAATAAAAAGTTGTCTTTCGAGGGACGTTTTTTTGTTTATTTTATCAAATCATCTTTTTTACGTTCTAATTTGAAAATATAAAATGAGGATAATGATTTTCTCCAATTTTGATTGTAGGAATTCCTACTACCTTGTGTATGTGGCAACACACCATTTGACCATGTATTTATATATTTATATTTATTTGAATATCTTTTATAAATATAATAATTTCATGATTAATGCTTGAAATTTAGGAAGAATAAAAATAAATTAATAATACAGTTTTAATACGTGACAGCTTGTTGTGCTGCCACGTACACAAGGCAGGAGGAATTTTTTCAACTTACGTTGAAGGAAATGCTTGTTCATAAAATGATGAAAATACTCCTATAATAAAATTTTTATTAAATCTAATGATTTTTATACATTTTGCAAATAAGTCCAAACCACAAGGTGTCATGTGTTTACTTTTAAACTACAGAGAGTCATTTGATTTTAAATCAAATCACAAGTAAGTAAAGTGTAATTACCCCTTCTAATAATTGCTCATGACCCTTGTGTTGTATTTGTATCAAGAATTTAGTGATAAAAAATAAAATAAAAAGAAAAAGATGCCCAAAAAAATCTTTTTTTATATTACTCTATTTTCTGTTTACTTTTATTTTTATCCTTAATAAATCTGGGTTCGGTATAACCTTTACCCGATATTGGAGAGCAGAATTGGGGGCAGTGGCATCAACGTAAAAGGCAGAATTGAGATGGTCAAAATGGGTCCATCAGCTAGGCACATGGGCTGTTTCCAAATTTCTATTGCATTCCCAAGATTTTCGTTGATATACAATGGATACATATACAAACACTAACATTATTTGTGATGCTGGCACTTTGAAATACATGGGGTTGGTGATCGGAGGTGGGACTCTCCGGCTCAATTGTGAACGCGAGAAGTTGCGTTAATTGCGGTCATCTGACACACGGATTCAAGCACCATAAGGGAGCCCACATGTAGAGGTTTTTGGCTCTAGTTAGGTGTGGAGAGAAGATGCCACTTAAAGTGTCTTCATTTACGTCAACATCATCAGTTCGTTGATGGTTGACCAGCACTACTCATGCTTATTCATAATGTTTATATATGCGTTCACATAATAGCGATGGATTTAAGAATTTTTTGAATGGGACTAAATTATAAAAAAAAATTAGTGGTGCTATTGTACCAATTATTAATTGTTGTTACTTAATTTTAAGAGATTCATCAAAATAAAAAAGATAAAATTCATAGTGGAGGTAGTATTAAAAAATACAAATATTACTTTTTAACTACATTTTCTCTTCTAAACTAGTGGAACAAGATAAACTTACTTCAATTTTAGAGGATAAAGATAAAATTACTTAAGTTTTCGGTGGACAATGTACTTATTTTTATTATAAATATTTAAAAACATATAGCGTCTAAAGATATTTTCTAAAACTTAGGGGGCCATGGCAACTGTCCACCCCTTGTGGGTCCGTCTATGTATACGGGCTTTGACAAAATTATGACAGTCTCTTATATGTTGAAGTAAAGTTATGTACATTTAACTCTTTTAAAATTATGTAATAACAAGAGTTTCGTACACTGAACTATTATTTATGTATAATTATACATGAGTGTATACCTATATATATATGTGTGCGTGTGTGGGGGCTTGAACATAACCTGAAATGGTTGAGAAATAGGAACAAAGTTTTAGTCCTATGCAATGTCACTTATTGCAACTTGTAAGTTTGATCCACCTTTGAACCACCTTCTCCTCGTTTAGTTTTCGTGTGGAAAAAAAATTCTGTTTCGGTTTCGTCCGAATGTTCTTTTTTCGGGGGTCGTTTTAAAAGATAATAAAGACAACACAATTACTCTTTTCATAATGAAAAGATTAAGAAATATGATAGTTCAACTAAACAAAGATGGGTGTTTAAGCCGCTATAAATCATATTGGCATCATTTTCTTTGATGTTCTTTTTATTTTTAATCTGGTAAGAAATCTGTCTAAGACCATTCTGTGCTTATAGCCTATAGAACACAAATCAATCCCATTCGTATGAAAGTAAAAGCATACAACTCCGTATATAGTGTAGCATAAGATTCTGCTTGTAGCTGATCAATGAAGAGCTAGAGCGGTCAAGGTCTTGGAATTTATATACATAACGAAAGCACTGGGGGCGGTCATAGTCTCGAGTCCAATAAATCCGTCAATAAATTATAAAATTTAAAATTTTTTTAAACTCAATTAGTTTAATAGATATTGGTCAGAAATATATATAAAATAATATAATTTTTTTAATTTTAATATTATATATATTTGTATATATAATTAAATTTTATGTTATTTAATATTACTTATAAAAAAAAAAAATTATATATTAAATAATTTTTTTATTAAATGAGCATATTTGAACAGAATTAAAAATATAATTTTTTTAAATTAAATGAACTTGAAATTTAATTTTGAACTTGGTGATAAATTTTTTTGTGTAAGTACAATTTATTTAATGTCCACCCCTATTCCGCGCGCGTCATTTGCTCTGCCAAACGCGTTCCAGCAGTCGCTATTTAAAAGTCGACACGTGTACTCCACTAAAGAAATAGACTGGTAAACAGCCAATCAGGTTTCAAACCAGTCAAACAAAATAATAATAGTGGGCTCAACCACTATCGTCTCTCTATTCAAACATTCTCTCTCCAATAAAACAAACCCACCAGTCACGAGTCACCACCGCCCATCCTCTCTCTCGCTCTCTCTCTCTCTCCCTCTAAACCCTCAACTTTCCATCCATGGCCGAACACCGACAGTCTCTCCTCTTCTGCCTCAAGCCAAACCTGTCACAAATTCGCACTGACCTGGTTGAATTTTTTGCGCCAGCAACTGTTACAACTCCACGCTTTGGCCATTATGCAACTTTTTTGGGGCTCCTATCACCACCGCCAACCTCTTCTCCTTATCTACTGCGCACGCATTTTGCTTTCTTGGATTTGATTTCAAAGCTCCATCTTCATTCCGCCTTGACCCCACACGGTTTCTTACAATAAAGGTTTATTTCACTGTGTGTTTTGTTTAGTTTTTCCTGGAAAGGTATATAGGTGCTTGCTTTGATTTGAGGAGAGAATTAACCAAAAATTGAAAATAATTGTAGTGATGATGGTAGCGTTGGTGTTGCTGCCATGGTGTTGGTATGTGGTTGGGTCCACGAGAGGAAGAAGAAGAAAGGTGCTCGGCCCTGCGGCTGGCTGAAGTCAGTCATTTTGAGAGAGAGAGAGAGAGAGATGGGTGTGGGGTGGGGCATAAGTCCCTAAAACCAGAAATGGTGGTGGAGCTGGTTATGGCTGGCCCGCCATGATGGAGAGATGGTGGGATAGCGCTTCAAGTATGCGAGTCTTGTGAGAAGGGGGTGTTTTAGAAAGATAAAGGGAGAAAGCAGTCTGGTTCTATTCGGCCATGGAGGAGTGTTTCCAGGGAGAGAAGCAGCATTTTGGAGAGAAGGATGATGAGAGGTACGACTTGAAAAGTACAGCTTAGTTACTTTTGTAAATAAAATAGTAAAAACAATAAAATTCACAAGCTACCGTTTGCCTGTAAAGTCTTTTGAAGTAAGAGACGCGTGTCACAATAATGCAGCGCCTGTTTGAAGGCGACGGTTAAAAGATTGACGCTAGCATTTCTCATATGTATATATGTCTATGAATGAATTAAGATCCGGTCGATTGATGATAAGTAAGAAAACAAAAGTGGGTCCCAGGCCCATTCCCTTCTCACTGGAAAAGCTCCTTCCTTAAGGCCAAAATTCTTATTAGTCAGTTAAGCCAAGAAAATACCAATCCGTTTTCCCATTCTCAATCCCTCTTTTTCTCTCTCTGTCTCTGTCTATGGCTCTATATATTCTTTTTATACAAAGGGCATCTCAGTATCAGACCCTTTAAACATAAGCATCCAAGTCAAGAAATGGCTCTCCCTAGCTTCTTGAGTTTGGCAGTGTTGACCTTATGCACCTTCCTCTTGGTGGTTGAGCCTTATCAAGCATTTGGCTCGAGTCGAGGTTCTTTCGGCCAAACCGGCAGTATTGTCATCGAACCGCCGGCTGGAATGTGCGCTGCTGCGGTGGCTATACATGGTTACAAATGCCGGGAGTT
The DNA here is from genome assembly GCA_033060915.1 of Euryodendron excelsum. Lineage (NCBI taxonomy): Eukaryota > Viridiplantae > Streptophyta > Magnoliopsida > Ericales > Pentaphylacaceae > Euryodendron > Euryodendron excelsum. Next base: position 1,135,336 of record CM065383.1, on the reverse strand, counting down.
TGACGTAAGAGCTCAATTGAACTCGATAATATATACACTCTGTTATATTGCTTAGCTCAATATATGTATATATAGGTACTATTTACAGAAACATGAGCTGTATGAATGGACCAACATGCCCATTTGGTTTTCAGGTGAGAACAGATGATGGGTACTTATTAAGCGTGCAGAGAATTCCCGAAGGTCGTGTAGGAGGTGGTGCCAAGAACAAGCAGCCAGTCTTACTGCAACATGGGGTTCTTGTGGTAAGGGTGCTATATACATACGTATGTGTGTGTGTGTGTGTGTGTGTGTGTGTGTGTGTATGAATACACATACTGTGATTAGTTAACTTGTGTACGCTGCTGGGGGTCATGGAGTAGTACTACATTTACTCCCCAGTTTCTACCTCTGGGGTAAGAGGAGATGGTTCACCAATGGCTTACTCGTTGTCATTTGACTGTGTGAAAGCGAGTATGTACAGTATGACAATATGAGAAAACGTTTCAGTCCGCGTCTGAGCTTAGTCATGTTTCAGTCAAAAAGGAAGGGGTAATAATTATGTCCCTCTCACTTTGCAGAAGGGTCACCTGAGATGTCGTTTTTGGTCGGTGTTAATTTGAGTTCTTTGAGAGAAGCCTGTAAAGCATCGATGCAGAATCAATGAACGCCCAATGTTTAGTTCTTTGAGAGGGGTCCATGTTAATGGATGGATGCACGACTCCTTCCCACCCACCCCCCCCGGTCTCTCCCTGGAGAGAAAAAGGGGCCTAAGTTCTTGAGTACTTCGACAAGGAGAAACCAATTGAGTGTCAATTGGTTCATAAAGCCATCATTAATGATCTCATAAAGATGAATTGGCTAGAAGTGACGATGCTTAATTTACGCGTGCTAAAGTGATCAGTTCAAAGCTAAAAGCCTAAAACACTAAACAACGGGAGATAACTGGCAGATTAGAATTTAGTCGTGAGGTTAATAGCCTTGCCTCTGTGCTGTCTAGTGCCAACAGTTGAAACTCGAATTAGGAATTAAGAAAACAAAAAATTGGCCGTTACTCCTAGAGAAAAAGTAAAGATTTAGCGTCACGCAACCTTATAAAAAGGAACATAACGACTATGATGTCAAGCTCCAAGATTCGGTACAGAAATTAAGGTGTAACGATAAGAAAAGTGTGAAAGCTGAGAAAGAATCAAGATTATAGAACCCCAATAACATAAGACAGTAATGCATAGCATGTGACATGTATGAAACCCGAGCCCTGGGACTCGAGCAAAAGTACAACGCCCAACTTCCAAGGTAGGCATGGGGTTAAGCCTGGGGGGTGCGGTTACCTATGCCGAAAGAGGAGGGTTCTGCTCTGATTGTTCGGAAAACCATGACCACCCAAGTCCAATGGCTCGTTTCTCAAGGTCTCTCTTCTTATCTATCTCCTCTCCTAGCCTCCTCCATAGAAGTCTAGGACCATGATGCACGTTGCCCAGTTCTGACGTTCTTGATTTGTCTGTACTCTTACGTGCGTAAAATGCCACACGATTGAGTTAAAAACATGGGCCACTTGGTATACTTCACGAGTGCAAAATATAAAATAATGCTACAATTGATGCGTTGTATCAGGAGGTAGGGCCTGTACTCCGGGGGTACAAATGTTTGTAAGGTACAAAATATTATGTAGTACAAGTACATATTTGAGTGTGTGTGAATATGAGCAGGATGGAATGACATGGCTGCTAAATTCACCGGATCAATCTCTTGCGTTCATATTGGCTGATAGTGGGTTTGACGTGTGGATCGCTAACACTAGAGGAACCCGGTTCAGCCGCCGGCATGCGACCATCGTTCCTACCAGCCCGGTATATATATTTCTCTCTTCACTTCTCTTTCTAGCTATGCAAAATTTTTGGTATCTGATCAGAGTCAAAAGTTCTCTGATTCTACCTTCAAAAATATGGGTACTGTTATATAATAGAAAATTTATAGAGTTTTTATATAAAATAATATAGTTATATGAAAGTATTTTATTTTAAAATAAAATATTAATTATGATAGTTTTTAATTATAAAATTGTTGCAGGTATAGTTATACATATAAATTCAAGGCAAAAGAAAAAAAATAGTTAGAGAATATGGACAAAAACATCATGGAGATTTCGCGCGTGTTCTTGATGATAACGGTGGTTTAATTATGAACGGGGCGAATTTGACAGGAATTTTGGAACTGGACGTGGGATGATCTGGTGACACACGACTTGCCAACTGTTATTGATTTCGTGTTCAAACAAACCGGGCAGCAGATTGATTATGTTGGCCACTCCTTGGTAACTATTAATTGCATCAATATCTCTCACAATGAAATCGTATTGATTCAGTCTTTTTATTTGATTTTTTTTGGGTAAACAATCCTAAACCATGAGCTGGCTTAACAAATGTGAATGATATTCTTTTGGCAGGGCACTTTGATGGCTTTGGCATCCTTCTCAGAAAGGAAACAAGTAGACAAGGTGAAATCAGCAGCGTTGCTAAGCCCAATTGCTTACTTGAGCCACATGACCACTGCACTTGGTGTTGTTGCAGCTAAAGCCTTTGTTGGGGAGGTATATATATATATACTCATATAAATGTTTTGCCTTCAGCCATGGATATGATCCCCTCTAAATTAATGGATGCTTAATACAAAAGATTCAATTATTGGTTTTGTTAACAGATCACAACGCTGGTTGGTCTTGCAGAATTCAATCCAAAAGGGTAAACGTCCAAAAACTTAAGAGCCCCAAATTGGTCTAATTTAGCTGGCTTTAATATGGATTTATCACCCAATTTGCACTATTTCTAATTACGAACTTTTTTCTTTTTAATAGAGAGCCTGTGACCAACTTTCTCAAGGCTTTGTGTTCTCAACCTGGTCTTGACTGTTATGACTTACTAACCGCCCTTACAGGTATACTAATCTATATCCAAACCTTCATTTTCAATTCAATACATTTTCCTAAATACAATTGCTTTATTTACTGCTTTCGGATTAACCATAACAGAGAAATCGTACTGAATTTGCACATAAAATTTGCGTGTTCAAGGAAAAAATTGCTGTCTTAATGGTTCCACAGTAGATCTCTTCTTGAAGAATGAGCCTCAATCTACAGCAACTAAGAACCTGGTGCATTTGGCTCAAAGTAAGTCAATATGAAGAATAACAATAACTTCTAAATGTGAATAATTGATACTGACACTTAATATTACTTGGATTTGCAGCCGTTCGAGATGGGATTTTGTCAAAATACGATTATGGGAATGTTAATTACAATTTGGAGCATTACGGTGAATCCAGGCCTCCTGTCTATAATCTCTCCAACATACCCCACAACCTTCCTCTCTTTCTCAGCTATGGAGGCCGAGATGCGCTTTCTGATGTTAGAGATGTGGAGACTTTACTTGACAGCCTGAAATTACACGACCCAGACAAGCTAAGCGTTCAATACATCAAGGACTATGCTCATGCAGATTTCATAATGGGGGTATCTGCCAAGGATCTTGTGTATAACCAAATCATTACATTTTTCAGACACCACGTCTAATCGTTTGATTGGCCTCAGTCTAATGTATTAGCACAAATTTCCGCTTTATTAACTGATAATAAATCTGTACCAAACTCAGTGAGCAAATTAACCCAAAGTTCATCCTTTATGTGGCTCACATTTTTGTTTACGGGCACCCGCGTAGTAGGTAAAATTTAATGGTGCTTCTCATAATTCTTACCCCAATTAAACAAGCCAAACTCTAATATTGCTTTGGTTGAGATTTTCACTGAGAAATGATAATATAATAGGTGCCATTTTCAATTCTTTGACACAGACATGGTAGGAAGAAAGTTGTACATTGGTTGGTGAACCAAGCTGTTAACGTATGTTTCAGAAACTAGGATCTGTAGAAATAATCATATTCACCAAACCTTTCGGTATCTTACGCTGTCTTTGAATTTTTTGTATTTGGGGTAACGTTTAACATTAATGGAGCTTCTAGACAAGCCCTGTTGTGAATATGATCACCACGCACGATAACGTAGTTTCAAAGCCAAGCCTCGACGACTTCTCTAGACCTACCGGATCTTGCTTAGCAGGCAATCAAAACATTGACCAAGTTCGTGTTGAGTTCATCGAGTATTCCCCCGATTTCTGAAGCTAACTTGTGAACCACCAAGGGCAAGCTGGTAAATTGAAGGAGCATTGATGTTCAAGGAATGAAACTGTTGTTGTTGGAATGTTGACGAAAATGGTGTATATTAAAACATACTCTAATCTGTATATATATATACGAGAGGTTGATGGGAGTGATCCAAGCAACAAGACCAAGGAGAAGTGAAGGGAATTGATCATCAATGGAGGCCGTTCACAAATTTTTCTTTGCATTGGTTTTTCTTGTAATGACCATTGAAGAAGCCTTGGCAGCACAACACGTCGTTGGGGGAAGCCAAGGCTGGGATGAATCTACAGACTACAGCTCATGGGCATCTGGTCAGACATTCAAGGTCGGCGATCAACTTGGTAGGTATCGTTTTTTCGAGCTGGTTCAACCCAATATTCTTATACAAAACTTTTATACAAAATGATATGGGTCGTGTTTATGATTTTCTCGTTTCAAACCAAAGCAATTTTCATCTCTTAACATGATGTGATTCTCCAATTTGTTTTGGTAGTTTTCAAGTACACTTCAGGGCTGCACAGTGTGGTGGAACTTGGTAGCAAAAGTGCATACGATAGCTGCGACATTAGTAGCGCAGTAGATTCCATGAATGGCGGTAACAGCGTGGTCAAGTTAAACAAGGCCGGTACGAGGTACTTTGCTTGCGGAACAATGGGCCATTGTGACCAAGGAATGAAGGTAAAAATCACAACAGTCGCTGCAGATGCATCTTCTACTCCGGCTTCATCTTCCTCCTCTTCTTCTTCAACCACTTCAACTTCCGCGGCTCCTGAATCTCATCACTATTTTGCATCTGTTATTTTGATGGCCTCCTCGCTGGTCATAACTTTGTTTCTAGCAGTACTGTTTTAAACATGGTGAGGGTTCTGATTATTATATTATTGTGCTCTTTTGCATATGTTATTGTATTATTTTGTAAGTTGGAAAAACAGAGTATTCATTTTTTATTTTTAACCATGAGTGATGTAATATCATAATAAAACTATAGTTGGTTGCTTTTTGTATGACTTGATCAATACTTTCGCCTATCCTGCGAAATATATGTGCCTATGGGTTCTTCCTATTTGAAGTCAAATCATGGACACATTCCGAATCACAACCACATTCCGGGTCACATATCAATTATCTAAATACAATTCTAACACAAGTTATAATAAACATCTATAATCAAAATATAATTAAAATAAATTATTTTAATATAAATTACACAAAATTCCTTGTCGTTCCGTAAAATTTGTATCAGTGGATATTAACCATATAAAACTTATCCTTATTGGTATCGTTTGTTAGAAAAAACATGGGTATAAACCCATTATTTTGTTGATTTTTGAGCTAATATAAATGTGAGGCCCATACATCCTTTGTGTCGAGTCTTGATGCATTGGATTCACCTCCGAGAGAAGATGAATCTACACTATTTACTTACTCAAATCCATGTAGGATTGAATGAGTTATTGGCTTCCAAAGTCACCCTCTTGAATATAGGTTATATAGTTGAAAGTGGGTTATCGCACGTTGATTTCTTATAGGAAACATGTTGTGCATATATAACCCAAGTTTGCAATAAGGTTTGGACCCCAAGGAGCGCCCCACTTTTGTAAAAGAGGGAGAATCTATGAAACTAATGGGTTAATCCAATAGGGAGGATCTATGAAACTAATGAGTTGATCTAATACTCCACACGCGCGCGTCACCTACCCGTTCGGGTCGAGACGTGGGCGTGGGTTCAATTCAACCTTTATCTTTTTCGGCCAAGGTCGGAGTTAAAATTAATTAATTACTTTTATATTAATTAATTTTATTTTCTGACCATTGACCGAACAGATGTGTCTGTTGACTGGTATCGTTCTGGTGAAGCAATGTGTCCCTCCGATAAAGGACTGTTTAGCTGCTGGTATCTGTTCAAATCAGTGTTTTGAACAGGCATCTGAGCTCTATAAAAAGGAGGCAAGACTCTAACATTCATTTGAATCTGAATTTTGTTGCATATAACATATTTTCTTATTCTTCTTTTTCCTCTCATATTTTTTTGAGAGAGTTCGGATCATTTTGTGAAGCTGTCAAGCAGTCTTTATTGAAGTGTTGTCTAAGGAATGCTGAGATTGTTTCATCCTGAGAGTCAGACGCCCATCATCTGTGAGCACCAACTGTGAGGGGCGAATTTGTCTTTAAGGACAGAGTGTGCAATACTCAACTCGGTTTAATTTTTAACTTTTAAATTTTCTGTTTTACAAAAGACAAAAATCGTTACGATTTTATTTGTTCTTATTCTAATTCTAATTGTCTTCTAGTTAAAGTTGTTTCTAGTTGATATCTAGATACATTCATGTTGTTTATTATTGTTAATCACTAATTATATACATAGCATTTAAATATGAATTATTTTTCTAACATTATTTTCCGTCTAATATGATACATACTGTCCGGTATTGATTGGTGTGAGATGATTTAGACGACTATGATCACAGTCATTAAATAGATAACTGTAAGAATATTTTTTTGATATATTGGAAGACAAAGGCTGAGGAGAGGGGAATGAGTTCAACCCTTGACCTAATAGCATGAGTTGTGCGTCAATGCCACTGCGCCAATCTCAATCTCGCTTCTCTAATTGTATGAGTATTACATGGTTACAATTTTAAATATAAAACAGGCCACAAACCCTAATCAGACAGGCATCTTTTTCACCCTTCTTCTGACTGACTAATCAATGCTTGTGATCTCAACTTAGGGTCCTTTAAACTGTCTTTTTTTCTGCGTCAGGATCAAAGATATGATTGTATACTTTAACATAAGTCAGATGTATACAATAATACGATGAAAAGCGTAATACATACTTTAATTTGGGCATGATGCAATTAATTTTCATTGACCCACATAAAAATAAAGCAAAGATACAAGAAAAAAAAAACAATATAATTATTAACTTTTTTATTTTGTTGTTCAATGGTCATATAATTTTTTCTTTTTATTATTTATTTTTTTTGTTTCTATTTATTAAATAATATTGTTTGCACGTGCTAAACCACTAAGTCATAAGAAAAGTGAGAGCATCGAACATATTATCTTCTCCATTCTCCACCAAGAGGGCCGAGTTTCCTTATAATTGTGTAGGAAACCTGAAAAGGATTGAAGAGAAGGGAGAGCATCTGGCATATTCTCTTCTCCAAGTGGCACAACTTCGCTATAGTTATGATCTACGCGGTTATGTATTATCAATATTTTTTTGGCTATAGAGATTAAAATTTTGTAAAAATTTAAAGTGATTATTTGATGTGTTTCATTATTGAAATCATTTATACAATTATAAAAAGGAAACATATATAATTTGGTGTTACTTTTTCAGAGCCCGTATCACTTTTTTATTATTCCAAATTGACCTAAAAATTTAAAATAATGGTTAAAAATATTATCTTACCCTGGTTTGACTTTAAGAATTTTGAAAATTTTTATTTTGACTTTAAAGATAAAATAGTAAAATATGTAAATTTAAAATTTTTTTAAATCCGAAATAATAGTTAATTGAAAAAGAAAAATAAAAAGTTAATAGGAGCACACAAATGCCGTAAGTCTCAGCTTTTTGTAGTTATAAAATATAATATCATATAACAACTTTGTTTCGTCATATAAAGTCGTAGAAAACGATTTCATGGTAACTTCTGAAAAAACGTTTGAGGATTAATGTGTTTAAGCACAATTTATATAGTGATTGGTCCTAATTTTAAAATAAAAAATATTATAAATTGAAGTTATAGTAATACAATAGTAAATTATCCGACAGCAACGAAACGCAAACCCTCCACCAAGACGAAGCCAAATAAGAGATGGCGTGAAATATATGCGCCGCGACCATCGCGACAAAAGTCCCGAAACGGCTCAGGCTGCTTCTTGGTCTTAAACTCTTTCTTTTTCCTCTTCACGGCTGCTCAGAGAGGAAGAAAGAAAGAAAGAAGAGAGAGAGAGACAGACAGACAGACAGACAGACAGACAGACAGAGAGACGATGCCGGAGGAGACGACGCCGATAGATATAGTAATGGAGGCAGCGTCGGGGCCTCATTTCTCAGGCCTACGACTGGACGGCCTACTCTCCGCTTCCTCTTGTTCTTCCCCTCGCGCCTCGGCGGTGCCTCCTTCTTCTTCCTCAGCCCTAGCCGACTCCAACGCCCACAAACAACCCTTCGTCATCGGTAATTTCTTACTCTCTTTTTTTAATTCTTTCGCTTCTGATCCACATTCTCTCCCTTTGATTGTCGACATGGAATTGAAAGATTGTAAGCTTTCTTTTGTTTTCTTTCGATCTTCTGACTTATTAAAATAGTTCTTGCTGTAATTGGAAGAGATAAAAGATTTCAGTTTGATGAAGTTGATACTTTTTTTCTTTTGTAAAAATTGAGTAGGAGTTTCGGGAGGTACGGCTTCTGGTAAGACGACAGTGTGTGACATGATCATTCAACAACTTCATGATCATCGGGTTGTGCTTGTCAATCAGGTTACTTTTTGGTGCATACTCTTCTGTTGTATATTGTGAACAAATACTTTTTATTACTTTTATGCCTTGAATAGCATATCTTGAACGTGCTACATTGCAAATATTTCAAAATGTTGCTTCCTGTAAGCAGTATGAACATACCTTCTTATTTTGATGGAGGATAAAAATTGGTAATACTTTTTCCGCGAATGTTATCCCCACCGCATCCTGGACTGGGAGATTGAGATATGAGGCTCTGTGCCTTAGCAAGCACATTTAGTTCCTTTCTGTGTTTGGATTGGACAGGTGAAAAGCTGGCCCTGGACATTTCACTGATGTACTTGGAAAATAACCCATACCTGCAGGGGGTAGATGCAGACTAGGAAGATCCTAAGAAAATTCAACCCCAAAGAAAAAGAGAGAAAATTTTATGGACATGTGGTCTCAGAGTTCCTTAAGGAGTTGACCTTTTTGCCCTATGAACTTGTTAATACGTAGCAAACCCACTCTACTTGATGCCTGTGTGCTTATATCGAAGTCAAAGCCTTCATAAAAAGGAGTAAATTTTTTTGCATGCACTTGACAACTTTGTTATGCAACTTCCGTGATGCTTTCTTACAGGATTATGATGTTCATACTTGGAGAGAACGTAACATCCTCTATATTATCCTAAAAGTTGGGTTCAGTATCTACAGGGCCCAATAAAATAATAAAATAGCCATCAATTTCTGGGATGATGTGTCTCAACCGCTGAAGATTCCTTAATTCGTTTGATATGTATTGGAAATATTAAAGTTGTTAATTAATGACGTGCAGATATCTTGAATTAAGCTTTCCAATAAGGGTAAAAGTTTACTTGACAAGAAACATACGAAATGTGCTGTTAATGCAATTCTTTTTGGGTACAAACACTTGTTCTATACTTTTATAATGATTTTCTGTATGGATAGATATTCTGAGAAGCTCCTAGTGACTGATAGCGTCGTTTTAAGGTGGTATAAATAATTGATACTCAAATCTAGTGCTTTATTGTAGTGAATTGCCATGGTGGTGTATGCAATTAACTTTTATATCCTTTTGACCATTTTTTGTGTTTTGCACATTTTGTTTCAAATGCATGCCTAGCTTGTTTTTGAGATTCCAATTTTCTCCTTTTAGTTCTTCTCAACTGTAAATTAGTTGCTTAGCTTTCTAACAAAGCAAGAAGCTAGCGCATCTCTTCCCTCTTCGGGCCAATTTGATGGTTGCTTGCTTTGAAGTATGTTCATCGAGATATGGTTAGATTCTGTATTGTTGAAGCCACATGCATGAAACAAGCTGGGAACAGTGTGCTGTGTCTAGTGTCTATTGATGATTCTGTTGCTTGAGTCACTTGTTGATGACTTGCTTGATTCTCATATGGTGGCATGCACTTGCATAGAATGAAGCAGCAACATTGAGGAGACTTTTAAATATATGATTCTGCTTTATGAAACAAACATGATTGTGGTTTGACTCTCCAATCTGCCGTAAGTATGAATATTTCAGCAAAAGCATAACAAAAGGTGGATTCATTGCCATGCCCCTGGTTTGAACCGGTCACTTTTGTGGATTAAGATGGTTTTGCCTGTCATATGTCGAATCTGCCATTCTTCAGATCAGTGGGGAATGGGCTCCAGGCTTGTCATGGACTTTTATCCTGTCTCTCAGAAGTTAGCGTCTCTGACACATTAATGCAGAGTTCCGATGCCATATGGCTGCCCCGTTTGGGGTAGATTCAATGGTGGTGTTTATAGCTTGTTTGAAGCAGAAGCTCTTAAAGAGTTGTTTGGTAAACTTGAAAACAGCTTAAGATAAGCTGAAATTTAGCTTGTTTTTAGAAGCACATCTGGTGCTGCTGCTTAGCATATAGATTATTTTAAGCAGGAGCTGTATAAGCAAAAGTAACGAAAAATGGGCATTATTGAAACACTTGGGGTCAGAGAACACCATGTTGCATTGTGTATTTTTGTCACTATTATTGTGTATTGTGTATTGTGTATTGTGTTAACATTAGCATGTTTAGTCATGAAAGTGCTCTATGTGACATTTGTTTTGGTGAGCAGGCAGGTGTACTTTTGTTTTTTTTTTGTTTCTTATGCCTCATGTGGGAGTTAGATGCTCTGCTACTACAGAAATTGGCAGTTTTCTCTAATCCTGCCTTTTATTATCTTACAAACTTGCTCATTTTTTTGCTCTATGTTTTTATATATTCATTCTTTAATGAAAGAAAATTTCTCTTTTAAAATTTCCTGATATGTATTGCGTCTGGCTATCTGTAGGATTCATTTTATCGTGGCTTGACAGCTGAAGAAGCAGAACGTGTGCATGAATATAATTTTGATCATCCTGGTAATCAGATTTATGATTAAATATTGTTTTAGGCCTTTAATTAGTTTCAGTTGTAAAGTAAGCTCTTGTGGTATTTTTGTCAGCCTCGCTGAATATATGGTGCAACAAGATTTCAGTAGGATGGAGGGGAGCATTTGTGTGAATCTTTTAATTATATGTTTGCTTTTGTGTAGATGCTTTTGACACTGAGCAGCTTCTGGAGTGCGTTGAGAAACTCAAATGTGGTCAATCTGTCCAGGTCCCAATATATGACTTTAAAAACCATCGTAGGTGTTCGGAAAGTTTCCGACAGGTATATTCTATGCAACACTGTGTATATGCCTTTAAGTTGAACCATATGACTCCTCTGTAGTAGTGTGTTATAATCTTGCCAAGAATTGCTGTGAATCCGTGAGCTTGAACTTGTCAAGAGTGAATTCAATTCTTTGTATGTCCTTTATTTTCTTGCTTACCATACATTTGGTATCCTCATTTTGGCTATACACAACCTCATTTATTAGATTTTATGGTAAAGGTCCTTGCGATATCAATCAAGCCATGAAGGTCCATGAAGTCATTGAAAGTTCAATACTTGTTTGACTCTTCACCTGCATTAATATTGTCTTACCACATTGACAGCAGCACCTATGAAACACCAAGCTTTTTAAGAATTCTGGTGTAGGCAAAGGGGCTGCTGGGCGGCGTTGTGTCTGGTCTTAATTGCCTTTGTTTGGTGTGTGGGTAAGAAACTGTTATCTAAATTGAGCTTTTAAAAGGCCTGAACCTCATTGAGCAGATTGGAGCAGATCTTTCAATGCCCATAAGAGGACTTGGGAGATAGGGAGTTTTCTTTGAAAATAAAACTCCGCAGGCTGAATGAAGCAGCAATAAGTAGCGAAAGTAATCCTGGTTAGGCTTGGGCCTCCCCTTCTGTTGATTTGGGTCGGTTTATGTTCTACTTTAGCTACTATTTGATCAGACATGCCCTGTATTGATAACCTCAGTCAGCTCCAGTCATCCATTTGGTAGTCAGTTAATCTTTTTCCACCCTTTCAGTTAGAGAGACCAATAAACTGCTAATGCTTGCATGTTTACTTATTTAACAGAAGGCACAAAAAAGGCAAAGAAATCAGTGATTCTTGTAATATGTGAGTGGAGAATGTGGAGTTCAACTTGGAGGCAACTATGTTTCTCCAAGAGAAAACTATTTTTGTTAGTCAAATGGAAATAGGATCAATTTTTTCAGTATCAGAATTTATCTAATTCCTTCTCAGTATCACACCATTGAAGAAAAACGGATGCTGTCAGCAACCAATGGGATCACTTTTGCAGTCAAATGGAGTTTGAAAATTGTTTTCATGTTAGGGCATGCTGCTTGAAGCAAAATAGGAGGCTTCTTTACCATCTGAAAGAATATCTGTGTGCTTATTTTCTGCATCAGAAATGTTCATAGTCTGTGTATGTGTCTGAGAGAGAGAGAGAGAGAGAGAGAGAGAGAGAGAGAGAGAAGGGAAGGGAGAAAGAGAGAGAAGGGAAGAGGGGAGGGGGGGGGGGGGGGGGGGGGGGGGTGGGGCTTTGGAGATTTTAATGTTTCACAAGGTTGTTTTACTGCTATTACTACTACTATTGTTGTTGTGGAAACCTCATCTTTGATTTATGAATTTTCCTTTAGCTTCTTCGCATTACAAGTTTAAATTCTTGTCAGGTAAATGCATCTGATGTAATTATCTTGGAGGGAATTCTTGTTTTCCATGACCCACGTGTTCGCAACTTGATGAATATGAAGATTTTTGTTGACACAGGTGTTGCTCCTTTAATCTGATTGTTTTATTTTAATTTTTTTTCCGATGTTCTGCTTCACTCTGATTGTTGCACGTGTTATCCCGTAAAATTGTCCATTTGAGTAGCATTTATTATTATGGTTGTTTTGCTGGCATAATTCTTTAGGGTCTTTATGTGTGTTAACCCCTAAATGTAGAATAACATAGATAATTCAATGCTTAGAGATCATGTTAAATATGATATGCAAGCCTCCGTGGATGAGATCATGCTTCACTCCTTTAGGATGGAACAATTGCCAACTTGTATTTGTTTGTGCATTTTTTGTGCACTAACCATGGATATCTTCCTTTTGATGTCCATAGGCACCCCACCTCCTTCCAAACTCTACATACAAAAGACAACCTTCTCTCCTTGGGTCCCCCTCGGGTGTCACATGGTCATGGCATCTTCAGGCAACCATGACCTCCCATGCGGGACCGTCAGGGACTTGGAGGAACCACCTATTACATGAGAGAGATTCTCCATCCTGATTGAGGTAAACCAAGACAAGGTATTTAATTTGGGGTCAACTCTGTATTGAATCTCACTTACCTTTGCAAGCTGGTCACCTTGTGGCTGAGAGAGAGAAAAAGCCATCACCCCTGTTGTCAATAATGCCATCTTTCCTCCAATCATCAGTCTATCCGGTCGTCAATACACCAAGTTGTCTAACAAACTCTCTCTGCTTCACCTCTCTCTCTCTCTCTCTCTCTCTTTGGCTGCCATTAACTCTCTCTCTTCTGCTCTTTGACCAGTTTAGTAATTGCTAAGTAATTGTCATGCTTCCCAGTGGGTACATACACCTATGACCCTTAAGTTCACCCACAATGATCATGCATGTACATTGCTTCATGTTTTGCATTATTATCTTGAATCTTTTAGAAATGATATTATCCATCTTTTGTGCCAGCTATGATAAGGTTTTAACAAGTATTTCCTCACCATCTTCTTAGTACACTGGCATTATTCATATGTCCAATTGAGGATATACTTTTTTAAGATTCTAGGCATCTCTTTTCTATACATTCCACAATTTTTTCCCTCGTTCCTTGTCTCTCTATTATCATATTTGTTGACTGATACTGCAATTTTTATAGATGCTGATGTGAGGCTTGCTCGTAGAATAAGGCGTGATACAGTTGAGAGGGGTAGGGACATAAACTCTGTGCTTGAACAGGCAAGCCCTTTCACTTCATTTCTTTCTTTTTTATTAACGTGTAAATATAATTGAAGCTCTATTTGAGTTTCTGAGTACTGCCAAAATATAGTTCTGCTTTACATTTTATATTCTTACCATTCACCTAAATCAGGGATATATTGTCTTGTTTCCTTAGTTTTATGAAGTTGTCTGCTTTCTTCATCTGATGCAATGCTGCTGGACTGCAATCTCTGAGGATGGTTTTTGAGAAACCTTCAAGGAGGTTGCTGACATTAACAGAGACCTCTGTCTATACATTCTTTATTTCACTTTTTCATTTTTAGTAATAACAACAACAACAACAACAGCAACCATAATAATGATATATAGTCCTAATTTTTCATTGATATTGGTGTTGCTACTTTTAGGAACCTTTACCAGATTTATTTAAAATTTTGACTTCCTTACAATAGGATAACAAACCTTGCAAGTACCATGTTGATTATGCAGTACGCGAAGTTTGTGAAACCTGCTTTTGATGATTTTGTCCTGCCATCAAAGAAGTATGCCGATGTTATCATACCCCGGGGAGGTGATAATCATGTTGCCATTGATTTAATTGTCCAACATATCCGCACAAAACTTGGTCAGCATGACCTTTGCAAAATATATCCCAATGTTTATGTCATTCAGTCAACATTCCAGGTACTTCTTTTTTTTCTTCTTGATTTTCTGTTATTTTGCATTTCTCATGCCAGTCTCACCTAGCCAAACACCGAGCAACATTGTTTCTGTGTTTTTTTTTTTGTTTTTGGGGGGGTGTGGGATTAGGATAGATACAGAAAATGACATCAAGTAAGGTTGCGCGAGAGCTAATTAACTGTGACAGATTGAGAGTACCTTTTATTTCGAAGTTAGTGAGATTATTGTGGTTTCTGCTTCTGGGAAGATGGCCAATTATTAGGGGTGAAAACAAACTTAGCTGAGCCAATCACTGTGCTGTACAAACTCAGCTCGGTTAATGTTTGGCCTTGGTCAAGCTCGGCTCAAGCTCACATGAGAAATTACATGTTTTGTTTGACCTCAGCTCACTTATGGTGAGTAGCTCGAGCTCGGCTCGAGAATGTTCACAAAAATGGTGACTTATGTTCTTTAGTTGCGCTGACACAAAGATATGCGCAACAAGAAGATGCCCGTGCAATTTAAAGTCTCTTTTTGGAGAAAAGCTTTTTCCCACTCAAGATGACTTATTTACTGTATAACCAGATGCCATTGTGCAATTTGTATATGAGAGAATGCTGTCAAGCCTGACAACTTAGCCTGTTAAGAAATCGAGTCTGAAAAGCTGGCTGGACTTGCCCGATTTATGAAATAAACAAGTTTGAATGAGCCAAGCTTGAGTTCTTAAAAAATGCTCGGTTTTTTAACAGCCCTACCCACTAAATAAATTAAATTAGGGGAAAGGCAACAACAACAACAACAACAACACAGCCAGTTTGTTAACAGTAGAGTACAGATGAATATGGGTCACTTAATCAACATAAAGGAAAGGGGGTATTGTTAACAGTTTCTTCATTTGCCTATGATTCAAATGCAAATTAATTTATCTATTAGTTTTAGTTATGCTCATAGTGGAGATCCGTGTTGCAGATAAGAGGTATGCATACGCTGATTCGAGATCGTGATATATCAAAACATGATTTTGTATTTTATTCGGATCGCCTTATTCGTCTGGTACCTTCAACCATGTAGCTTATTTAAAATTCATTGATGTACCTAAGGTTAAAAGAATAAAGATATTAGTTCTCACCAAGCATCATTGCTTGTATTGATTTTGACTTCAGGTTGTGGAGCATGGACTTGGCCATTTGCCCTTTACTGAGATGCAAGTAGTCACTCCAACAGGTGTGTTTTAAGAGAAAAATAATTAGCAAGGCATGGACTCAATTCAACTATTGTTATCCTCTCTCTCTCTCTCTCTCTCTTGAAATTTGGGAATAAGTAGACTACTTCCTTTGATCTTAACTTTCCATCAGATATCTGCATTTAATCTGAGGAGAACTTTATATAGCTTCAATTTTTACATAGCTGATTTTGTGTTGTCCCTTGGTGGGATATAATTAGTGTCTCCTTATTGTGTCCATTGGATGACCACGATTGACGTTGTTTCATGGGGATGTGCTAAATTAGTTTCTACATCATCTTTTCAGAAAGCATATGTTTCCTTATGCCGTTCGAGAGTAATGGTAGAATGAAAATGAAATAATGTATCTAGCTCACTTATACTCTTCTTACTCATTTTGCTTCATTTCTTGTTCAATAATTATGTGTGGTTTTCTGCTAAAACTGAAGTTAGACATTTCATATTGTCTTTGTTTTGTTCTAATTCCCTTTGTATACACAAATTTCTTTGTCTACAGAAATATGTAGACAGAAAAATAGAGTAACAATTCAATTTATTAATTTAAAAGAAAGTAGGTTCAATATTTGGGATATTCTGAATAAAAGAATTAATCCTTTGCTTCTTCTCTTCAAGAACGTTGATTTGAAAACTTCAAGCTTGATTTTGAATTGAGTGGTGCGTTCTTCTCCAATTTGTGCGAAGAAGATGAATTTGTGTTAAGTTGACTTGAGGGCTTGACGGCTTGTTCCCAAATCAATATGGATAGATTCTTCAATTTAGTGGAAGAAAATAATAAAGTTGTAGAGTTTTTCAACGAACTCTTCAATTTGAATCTTTGGATTTCAAGCGTGATAGAGATTAATAAGGTTTCGTCCCGAACAATTGTCTTGAGATTGGAGGCTTAGGTGAGAAGTTTTTCAGGACTTTAGAGACTTCAATACGATGGAGCCTTTCTGTCTTACTTCTATTGTGACTGAAGAATTGTTCTTTTGAATTCTCTTTAAGAATGTTGACTCGAGGGCTTCAAACTTGATCCCAAATTAAACGGCGAATTTCTCCAATTTTGCGAAGAAGATGATTGAAGGAGAAAATTCTTCAGGGCTCTTGATACTTGATTTGTAGAGCTTTCTCTTACTTATTGTAGGCAAAAATCTTGTCTTGTGTGTTTTTCTCTTTGAAGAGTCACCCCTTATTTATAGTTAAGGGTTGAGACTTGAGAGAATTTTGAATATCTTTAATTACCTTATAATGATTATATCTTGTTAATTTAAAAGATATGATAATAATAAAGATATTTATAGACACGTGTTCAATTTTAATTGGAGGAAATATTTGTCTTCTTCTTTGCGGGTCCCATGTAATAAGTGGCACAATTTGATTAGCTTAAAATTTGTTACTTGAAAATTGCATCATTGTGACATGTGGCGGCATGTGATTTGCCCAATCTTGCAAGCTTTGATGAAGTCCCACAAGACAAGTGGCAGTATTTAATTTATCATGATTTAAAGCTTTATAGGACACGTGGCTATTTTTAATTGGCCAAATTTTGCATGTCTACACCCTTGTTTGTCTTTCCTTTTTATCCATAAATAGGGAGTGCATTGTTCTCGCTCTTATTTGAATGGCAGCAAAGTGAAACTGTTTTCATGATGTATTCTTAAGTTGTCTATCCCAAAATAGAAACTTTTTTAATATGTTGGCACACTAATACAGGGTCTTTATACACTGGGGTTGACTTTTGCAAGAAATTGTGTGGAGTTTCCATTGTTCGAAGGTAAGCACTAAATCAGGTATTAATAGAGGTACTTCTGGTTCTGGAGATAATTTTACTTCAGTTCCTTATGAAAATGAAAAGGATCTTACAGGGAGTCAAAAAATCTCTTGCCAATCATACTAGAATAAACTCTTAACCTTGCAGTGGTTGCATACTACTGCAAGCAAAATGCGTACATTTTTTCATTTATTCCTCTTCCAGTTCCACTCTAAGTTATCTGTTTGTTTAGTATATAATATCTACATGGCATTTCCTTTTTGGCTTTCTGACTTCCAAAAACTGTGATGCCTAACGTGAAGAGAAATTGGTTTTTGATCTTTTTGATCCACCTTAGTCGCAAAAAAAAAATAGAAGCAAAGCCAAGTGTGTCTTTTACAATGTCATCAGAAAATGCTTATACCTTAGCAATTTATGTTATGGAACACACATTCCCATGTTATACTTACATTCCAAAACTGTGAAATTAGCAATTCAAAGTGATCCAAAACTTTTTTTTTCTTTTATTTTCCTTAGCATTTTTATTAAGAAGAAATGAATCAAATACACTAAAGTAAAAATAAGATGTTTCTCCACTGTCTTGGGTTTTTTTATGACAGCAGCATCCCCATACTTGGTGCTGAATTTTGCTTAATCTCATTTTGTGACTTTGTTATCTTCCATTAATGTTTTGACAGTGGTGAAAGTATGGAGAATGCATTGCGTGCTTGTTGCAAAGGAATAAAAATTGGAAAAATTCTGATCCACCGTGATGGTGACAATGGGAAGCAGGTGATCTTTTTGTCCTCCTTCCTCAGAGGCTTTGCTTTCTCCTCGTCATAAGGATCACATGCTTGATTTATAACATTAATTTGCCTTCTCTTAAGCAGCTTATATATGAAAAACTTCCAAAGGATATCTCAGAACGGCACGTCCTGCTTCTGGATCCAGTTCTTGCTACAGGTAGTTCATCATAATTGTATTTCCTTTATTCTTTTGATTTTTTGATCTTCTGTTTTCAATATCTTCCAATGTCTGTTTGTCTGCTTTCACAAACCATAATGACTTTCCTTGAAGGTAACTCTGCTAATCAAGCAATTGAACTACTTATACAGAAAGGAGTTCCAGAATCCCACATAATATTTTTGAATCTCATTTCTGTGAGTACTTTCCCAGTACTGGCTGCAAGTAAATGCTTCTTTTTATAATTTTCATATGCACTGATTCCTCTGTGTTATATTGCATTTAGGCCCCTGAGGGAATACATTGTGTTTGCAAACGGTTCCCATCCTTGAAAATCGTTACCTCGGAGATTGATGTGGCACTGAACGAAGAATTCCGTGTCATACCGGGTATGGGGGAGTTCGGTGATCGTTACTTTGGCACCGATGATTGATAATTTATCGTTGAAATGTAGAGAAATGTAGAGATTATGATCCAGTACTGGACGGGTCAGTACCTCGATTTAAATTAGATCCATGTGCAGAGAGTTGAAAGATTTTAGATCAATCTGTACATGTCAATGGATTCCGACTACGACTAGTTTGCTACTACTTCCGCATTGTATGTATGTCTGTTGCGTTTACTATTCTTATCCTCAATGAGAATATGGTTTCATAGCATTGAAGGACGCCAGCCTCATATGCAAGAATGGTATGTGGTGCTCAATGAGAGCTATATTCGAAATTGTATTCTGAATGTGAGCTACATTCGTTGATGAATGGTATCTGTTGATTTAGTGATTTAATGGGTAAGAAGTTGCATTTTCTTGCTTGAGTTTTTGTAGCCGTTTCTTGAGACTAAACCTGTGTTGGGGTCTAAGGTTCGGCCTTGACGCAAGTATGATAAGATTTTTTACAGATGATTGTGTGATGTTGAGGAATAATATTTTTTAACAGATATATATATAGTATTTTATCTATATATCTATTGAAGTACTAAAAAAAAAAAGAAATCAACATGAAGTAATGAAGGCTTTGTTGTTGCAATTTAATTTTACGAAAGACAGCAACCTTCTTATTCTTGTAGTTTACAAGACACGTTGCAAATGGAGATAGCCTACCACTAAATAAGTAAGAACATTCATTTTTCTCTCGAAATATTTTTCTGCATCCTCACGCTCAATTACTGTTTCCTTTGACCTTTAATTTCCTTCCTAGACGAGCTGTGTTCAACGTGATGACCAGAAGCAGCCTGTCCTTCACTTCATCAACGAATCGAAAATAGGCAACTCTCCAAGACTTCTTTATTATCAAAGTGCCAGAAACTCCCCAAAACCCAACTATAAATCCCAGCGCCAAGCTCACGTAGAACCACATTTTGTCAGATTGACCTCCATTTTCGTCATTGTTCTCCACACTTTTCCCACCACCGGGAGAACGAGATGTTTCATCATCGCCAGCGCACTTGGTTGTCAGTGGAAACCCACAAAGTGCGGCATTGTTCTTGTATATGGATGGGTCATCGAGGGTTAAAAACTGGTTGCCTGTTGGAATTCTGCCTGACAAATTGTTGTAGGAGACGTTAAAGTGGTTCAAGGCAGTTAAAGAGGCCAGGCTCGGTGGGATCGGCCCTGAAAGCTGGTTCATTGACAGATCAAGCGTCTCGAGCCGCTGCAAGGTTCCAATCTCCTCTGGGATCTTTCCTGTCAAATGATTCATGGACAAATTCAAGGTTCCCAATCTTGACAAACTCGTGAGCTCCTTCGGCACCCTCCCTGACAGATTGTTGCTTGAAAGGTCTATGCTATTCACAAGATAAAGAGTGCTCTGATAGAACAGTTCTGTTCCCTTCGCCACCACCGACAATTGAGCCTCGTACCGGGCAGTACTAAGATCAGTTGCCATACCACTCAAGTTGCCCAAACAAGAAGGAATGGATCCCATCAGATTGTTATTCGCAAGGTCCAGAATGTGAAGAGAAGAAAGACTGCACAGTTGTCTTGGAATATACCCAGTAAAAAAGTTCGATCGCAGGCTTAGAATCAGCAGAGATGGCATCGCTTCTGCAATCCAAACCGGAAACTTTCCCGAGAATCTGTTGTCTCCAAGATCAAGGCTGTACATGAATGTGCAGTTCCGCAATGAGGAAGGAATTTCCCCCGAAAGACTGTTATTGCTGAGCAACAAGAAGGTAAGCGCGGTTACTAAGCCCATTGAGCTCGGGATTTCCCCAGACAACTTGTTGTTAGACAAATCTAGGCTAAACAAGTTTGGTTTATCATCCCAGATAAGAGGAATTTCACCAGACAGATTGTTATTTGAGGCGGCGAAACTCGTCAGAGTCCATATCTCACCCATGGACAGGGGAATACTACCATTCAGAAAGTTATGAGAAACATCATAATTAATCAGCTTGGGATACATTTTGCCGACATTATGAGGTATGGATCCGTAAAATGAATTGTTTCTCAAATATAATGTACTTAGGTTCGAAGAAAACTGTGGAAGAGGACCCTCAAATCGGTTGAAGTTCAAGTCGACCAAGGCTTGATCTTGGAATGCAAATTTGTTTGGGACCCTTCCCCTCAATTGATTATAGGACAAGTCGAGTTCATTGACCTTCAAATCTAGCTCCACGAACCAGTCTGGCACGGCGTCTGAAATCATCGTACCATGGAGTTTAATGGAGTTCAGCTCATTTTGGTTTCTAAGCCATGCAGGAAATTTGGGGCCCAATTGGCATGATTTGATGAAGAGGTAGTTGAGTTTAAAAGGAGGAATCCAATTTGAACTCACATTAAAAACCAAGGTGATCTTTGGAGATGTAGAGGTAACAAACATCTCCGTTAAGCTTGTGAGATTGGACATATGAGCTTCTGTAATGACACCATACCAGGGATTCTCCGAAAAATCTATCACAGTCAGAGCAGAGAGTTGTCCAAAGCTTTCTGGGATTGTCCCATTCATCTGATTTTTGGCAAGGTATATTTCTTCTAAGGAGGTGAGGTTTCCAATGGATTCTGGTATTGAACCACTAAATGAGTTCTGCCAAAGTATAAGATACTT
Source organism: Euryodendron excelsum (assembly GCA_033060915.1). Lineage (NCBI taxonomy): Eukaryota > Viridiplantae > Streptophyta > Magnoliopsida > Ericales > Pentaphylacaceae > Euryodendron > Euryodendron excelsum. Next base: position 1,113,726 of record CM065383.1, on the reverse strand, counting down.
CAAGCGCTTCAAGCGTCCCAACGAGTTGGGAAGAAACCCAACCAGATTATTGTATCCCAAATCCAAAGACTCCAAGCTAACGTTAGCACAGGAAGACAAGCCATTGATAAATTCAGTCAGCTCGCCACTAATGTTACTGGAGTAGAGCCTAAGCTTCTGCAAATTGCAGAGCTCTCCTAAATTTCTTGACAACTGACCTCCGAGATATGCATTCTCAGACAAATCGATGTGTTGAATAGAAGTCAAGCTTGCGAATTCATCTGGAATTCCACCTTGGAGATTGTTGGAGCTGAGATCAAGATAAGAAAGGCTGCTGAAGTTGAACAACCAGCTTGGTATGGAGGAGTTGAAACCATTGAAGGACAGATCAAGAACAGAGAGGGATGTGAAGTTAGCAAATGGCAGAGAGGAAGGAAGGCTGGGAAGTCCACAGCCAGATAAATGCAACTCCGAAAGAGAAGGAAGCTTGTTAATTGTCTCAAGCCATGAAGTTGCAGCCAAGCTAAGATTGACACTACCCAAATTAAGGTGTTTCAGAGAAGAAAGACGCGGTAACCATTGCAGGTCATTCGCGCTTGATTCGTAGAAGCATTTGTTGAGATCAAGAAAGAGCAAGCTCGATAAATTCCCAAGATTTGGAGGAACAATTCCACCAAAGTTGGCACTTGAGAGATTGAGATATCTCAAATTCTCAAAAGAACCAATGAATGGTGGGATAGGTATTCCCCCGAAGTCATTCATGCTGAGGTCTAAATACCTCAAATGATTTAAATCCAGCAATGAAGGATTTAGCTCACCTCCGATTTGAGAAGCTACAGCTCCGCCGCCATTTAGATCATCTGTAAATGGGTTGCGAAGTTTGAGCTTGATGACACGGCCGGTGTTAGCGTGGCATCTGACGCCTGCCCATTTGCAGCAATCGGAGCCAACCCAAGAGGAGAGTCGACCCGAGGGATCCATAAGACCATCTTTGAAGCTGAGAAGAGCTTTTCTGTCGATGTCTATGCAGCTGATATTGAGAGTGCCAGCGCAGGAACCGAGTTTAATGGTTTCAAGGCGAAGAAAGGTTGAGGAGAGGAGCACAAATGAAAAGAGTTGAATGGAGATTTTGATGTTTGCCATGTCTGCCTGGCTCCACAACTACGAGTTTCTCAATGCTACCCAAACGTACATATATATATAGGAGCCTATGTATGGACAGAAGGTATGTTAATGTCATGGATTCAAGTCATTATCATGTTGTATCTAGAGAAGGTATGTTCATGTCATGGACACAGTTCATTACCGTGGATTTACAAAAGAAAGGAAAAATGAATTACTTCTACATATTTATTTGTACTAGTAACTAAACAAAGAAATGATATTTTTGATAAATATTTATTTATTTTCTTCTCATTTTTCTATCACAAACCAATGAAAGAAATGAATTTAGGATTTTTTTCACTGTGATCTAAGCATAGCATTAAAATTTTTCGTCATAGTCTAAAATGTCAATATATTAAGATTCTCTTTCATGTTTTACTTAACATAAGTAATTAGTGGAATAAATTCTTATGTAAGTATGTGTATATCTATAGGTATGCATGCATGTATGTATATTCCGGGGCCATACCAAGTTGCCAACAGCTAACTGTCATTGTCTGACAACAAAATAACTCAACTCTAATTCAAGTGGCATAAGCTAAACTAGCTCGTAGTGGCTGTAGTTGGGTCCATGCTTCTGGAGTTCAAAGAAAACCCACTCACAATTTTCAATGGTTGTATAGTAGGCCTAAAGTCTTCTTGGTCAAATACAATGGCTTGCCCATGCTCTGTGAGTCTAAGGGTTGATTTTTGATCGACCCACTTGGGTACGCACCTTCCATTTTTTTAAGTTAAACTGTCGACCCAAGTGTGGAGCAATTTCCTATCCCACAAATCTTTTGAACTCTAATTACATGCCTTGTTAAGGATTTTTTTTTTTCCCCCCTAAACCCATTGTTAGGGGGAAAAAATTCTAAATCCAATTTTACTTTAGATAGCCTGTTCTTTTCTATCAAACACGTATTAATTTCACTAATTATTTTAACAATACTGAATTACCCGAGGTTACTTACTAGAGGTGAGAATGACACTTTAGACACATTCTCCGATGTCATAAAAATAAAATAAAAAAACCTCTCCATTCTACAATTTTTTCTTGTTTTTCGTATGAAAAAAAAAAATCCTCCAACCAAATGCAGTTATTTCTACACGCTCCACGGTAAATAGAAAATTAGCTTGATGTCACAAACCCATGGTTGGAAAATTTTAAACCACGGGTGGAGAATTCAAAGTATGTGTTCTGCAATACCCTTAAAGCATATTTGACTTGAAGTCAACGAACAAGTCTTGATTAATTGAGGTTGAGTGGTGGGGGATGGTGGAGAAGCCTAATCGCACCTTCTCTTCGTCTTCTTCTTCCCCTTTTCCTATCAAATGTATAATTCATTTATTAGAATATCAGTCTCCAGAACCAGACAGACATGGAAAATTCAACCCATTTGAAGAAAATTACGGAGGATCAGCAAGTCAGCTATAACAAATTAAGTCTTCCAATCCCACCTTCTGAAATCTGAATTTCTCCACCATTAATGCATGGTAACTTTTTTCTCTGAGAAGACTTCCAAGGAGGGTCCATAACAGTTCTTTTGCTATCAGAACATGACATTGTTAGTACAGAAATCAGTAAAAAGAAGAAGATGGCAAATAATTACATCTGAGGCACGATTAATATCGTTTTTCTCTTAAAACGATATTTGTCTCTACCGATTATCAAAATCTGGTGTACACCGAATTAATGGTGAATCACCTCTAGAATACAATAGAGTCCAGAAAATCTGTAATTTTAACTGCGTGTTGCACACACGAAATCAGACCTAATACTCTCTGATTATTAAGTCTGCCAAAAATCTGAATATTTATTTCTACAGAAACAGACTTCATAGATGATGAAAACAAAACTAAAAAGAATCAAGAATTGAGTGGTGGTGGATGGTGGACAGGACTAATGCCACCAGACCAACCTCTTTCTCTCTGGCAATTCTATCAAAGTTTTAAGTCATCGATGGTATTTCCGGGTTGCTCCTAGCTTAGATCAGCCATCGGAAGATTCAGAGCTAGACAAACATGAAAAATTCAAATTTCTCTGCCATGGAAAATAATGTTTTTCTTTATAAGACTTCCAAGCAGGGTCAATGATATTTGTGGCTACCAAACCTGTAAGTTTCCTGGGGAGTGCGCTCTGTGGTTGAAGTCCTTAAAAGGGCCAACCTCACATAAAGGAAAATGGCACCAGACACAGAAATCTTTTTGGAACATAACAAAGTGAGTCTAGTCTGACTTATCCGGCTTCAATACTTCACCTAACCCAGGCCTTGTCCCGGTAGCTAATCCATACGAATTCTCGCGCCTGACGCTGCCATGACAATGAAACTGCATGAGGACTAACTAGGGCATAGAAGCTTCTTGTATATATTTATTTGCAATGAGTTGTCATATAGTTAGAAGACTCACAACTAACAGATATTCTCCTACTCCTTGGCACATTGTCTTGCAATATCACACATGGGTATGAAAAGTGGCTCCCTTCAACTTGTCTTCCTCATTCTCTTGTCTGGACTTTTGTACCTTGAAACCATTAAACTCAGCTCCAGCTATGACAATCTTAACGTGGGGTGCATCGAAATTGAGAAGAATGCACTTCTCAAGTTTAAAGATGGTCTCGCGGATCCTTCAGGCCGGCTCTCTTCCTGGGTTGGAGAAAATTGCTGTATGTGGAGAGGCGTGACCTGCAACAATAAAACTGGAAATGTCATCAAGCTCAAACTTCGCAACCTATTTCCAGATAGTTTTGATAGTGATGGAACAGTTCACGAACTGGGAGGTGAGATGAATCCTTCTTTGCTTGACTTGAAATATTTACGTTACTTAGACCTGAGCAAGAATGAGTTTGGAGGAATTCAAATTCCAAACTTCCTTGGATCCCTCGCTGGTGCATCTTTTGGTGGGACAATCCCCCCAAATCTTGGAAACCTCTCAAGATTGCTTTATCTTGATCTCCACTCCTATTCCGTTGAATCAAATGAGAATGATCTGCAATGGATATCGAGTCTTTCTTCATTGAAGTACCTGAATTTAGGAGGTGTGGACCTTAGCAAGGCTGCATCTTATTGGCTTCAAACTGTTAATATGCTTCCTTCCCTTTTAGAATTGCACTTGCCTCAATGTCAGCTTCTCAACCTTCCATCCTCTCTTCCATTTCTTAATTTTACATCCCTTTTGGTACTTGACCTCTCCAACAATGGCTTCAACTCCACAATACCACACTGGTTGTTCAATCTTACCTTACCCAACTTGATCTCAACTCCGACTATCTACAAGGTGGGATTCCTAACACATTTGCAAAATTAACTTCCCTTGAAACACTTGATCTCTCAGGAAATTCTCTCCTTGGAGGTCAGTTGTCGAGAAGTTTGGGAAAGCTCTGCAATTTGCAGACGTTGAAGCTTTGGTATCAACAATATCACTGGTCAGGTAACTGAATTCATCAATGGTTTGTCTGGATGCCCCAATAGTAGCTTGGAGACACAGGACCTGGTATACGACAAACTGGCTGGCAATCTTCCGGATTCATTGGAATACCTAAAGAATCTGCGGTATCTTCGACTCTGGCATAACTAGTTCAAAGGTTCGATTCCAAACTCCATCGGAAATTTATCTTCATTGGAGGAATTGTACCTATCTGAGAATCAAACGAGGGGGAGCATCACACAAAGTCTGGGGCAGCTATCGTCATTGGTTGTGCTGGAGCTATCTGAGAATCAATGGGAAGGTGTCATAACTGAAGCTCATTTTGCAAATCTCTCAAGCTTAAGGGAGTTGTCAATGACTAAAAAATCACCAAATATTTCACTGGTTTTCAACATCAATCCTCATTGGCTTCCTCCTTTTAAGCTCAGGTACATCAACATGAGATCATGCCAGTTGGGTCCCAAATTCCCTACATGGCTTCGAAATCAAAATGAGCTGAAAACTCTTGTACTCAACAGTGCTAGAATTTCAGACACCCTACCAGACTGGTTTTGGAAGTTGGATTAGCAAGTCAGTGAACAGATGTTGCTTATAATAACTTAAGCGGACAGGTGCCTAACGCATTGCGCCTCAGCTACTCGTCCACTGTCGATCTGAGTTTCAACCACTTTGAGGGTCCTCTCCCACTCTGGTCTTCCAATGTGAGTGCACTATATCTGAGGGATAACTCTTTCTCTGGACTAATTCCTCCAAACATTGGTGAAGTAATGCCATATTTGACAGATATAGATATCTCTAGGAACTCTCTAAATGTTAGCATTCCCTTGTCCATAGGTAATCTGCAGACTTTGACAAACCTTGTCATCTCAAATAATTATCTATCTGGAGAAATTCCTGACTTTTGGAATGATATACCATTTTTGTACTTCATCGATAGGTCAAACAACAGTCTATCTGGCACAATACCAAGATCAATAGGTTCCCTAGGTTCCTTCAGATTCTTAATGCTTTCTACAAACAATCTTTCAGGGTCAATCCCTTCCGCCTTGCGGAGCTGCACACAAATGGATAGCCTTGATGTTGGTGACAATCAACTATCCGGAAACTTTCCAGCTTGGATAGGAGATAGCATGGCATCTTTATTGATTCTCCGTGTGCGGAATAATTCCTTTGTTGGAAACATTCCTCCACAAATATGTCGCCTCTCTACTCTTCACATATTGGACCTGTCCAAAAATAAACTGTCAGGGATAATTCCACCTTGTTTACGGAATTTGAGTGGCCTGAAAACAGAGCTTAATTTAGATTCTGAGCGATAAGAGGGGAGCTTACGGGTGGTTTCAAAAGGAAGAATACTTGAATATAAGCATTTTACACTTTTACCTTGTAAATAGTCTAGACCTCTCGAGCAATAATTTGTCCGGAGCTATTCCTGAAGAACTAACAAGCCTTTTTAAATTGGGCACCTTGAACTTATCAATGAATCACTTCACAGGAAAGATACCGGAGAAGATTGGAAACTTGGAGTGGTTAGAAACACTTGACCTCTCAAAGAAACTATCTTTCAGGCCCTATTCCACCAAGTATGGCTTCACTCACTTTTTTTAATCACTTGAACCTGTCATATAACAACTTGTCAGGTAAAATCCCCACAAGCAACCAGTTCCACACCCTCATTGATCCATCAATTTATAAGGGTAACATTGCACTTTGTGGGCTTCCATTGGCAACCAAGTGTACTGACGAAGGAGGGCCAGCTCCTGGTGGAGATAAAGAAGACAAGGATGAAGGTAAGTTCGAAACGCTATGGTTCTTCATCAGCATAGGACTCTTCGTGGGGTTTTGGGGGAGTCTGCCACTTTGATAATCAAGAAACATTGGAGGTATGCATATTTCCATTTCCTTGAGAAAATGAAAGACAAGATCATCGTAACAGTTGCAATAAATGCTGCTCGTTAACAGAGGAAGCTCAACAGAACTTGAAAGAAGCTCTAACAGGTCAAAAAAAATTGCATGCATGTTATAATAAATATGATCCTCTCCAATGCAATGTATAATTTCTTACCATCTGTAGATGAGCCTTGATGCAATAACAATAAAGCAGTATTCAGAATGATTTCCTACATTACTGACTTCCGGATGAGTTTTCATGTACATTGATGTGAAAATTTAAGTTGGTCTCAGTGCAAAAGTCAAAGCACTTTCAGATACAAAATTAAGGGCAAGCATTATGGCTACAAAGCTAAGATTCACCTTACATAAATCTAGGAAGAAATCTATTAACCCAAGAGAGAAGAAAGGACAAAAGGAAGAAAAAAAAAAGAAAAGAAACTGACAGAAATGTGGCAAGTTAGCACTTTCCAACCATGAATGGCTCTATTCAGAGAAGTATTTTCTTGCCTATGGAGAGGCGGATCGATGCTTGGCCGAGCAGCGTCGGCTGCTTGGAATACAGAAAAAATAAATAAATAATTTCACTTGATCTAATTAAAAATAGACTTTGCCCAACTAAACTTAATACTCATTTCAAGTGTAAAGCCATAAAATCAATTGCTTTAGGTCACCAATTTTTTAAAGTTTCTAAGTTTTAAAAATCTTACTTATCATAGTTAAAATTTTGTATAATTTTAATTTTTTTTTTAAAAAAAGTCTTAATCTAAATAAGAAAATGCACATAAGAGAAGAAAAATAGGCCTCATTCTAAATGAAAAAAGACTCATAAGAAAATAAAGAAAAGGCCTATATCAAATGAAAAAAAAAATCCCGTGAGAAAAAAAAGATCACAGGTTAACCATTATAATTACATAAACTTTTATCAATATATATAACTTTCTCTTCCTCTATTATATACATATTTAGAAGTTTAAACTCTCATAACACATACACTCTCTTTCTCTCTCTCTCTCTCGTACAAAGACAAGTCTCAAATTGAAAAATAAATTAGTAAATTTTACTTATAACATCATCAAATGACTTGTTGATGTATTTTTGTATTTTTATATAGATCGATGTTTGTTTTATTTTCTTTTGAACAAAGTTTAAATTTTTTTTTATTGTTTGTACTCTATAAGTAGTTGTTACAATAAAACTGAAAAATAAATTATTTACTTTGTTGATTAAATCACCAATTTTGTATTATGCCGGTTGAATCATTTGGTGAATACTTTACCAAAAATTAATTTTTATTGAATGGTTAAATCCATTGTGATTCAGTGAATATTTCATTGAAATGAGAGAAAAATAAATTAATTAATAATTTTTCGTCTAAAAAAATCAAATTTTAAGTAAAAAAATTTACACCTAGTATTAAAAATATAAAAAGTGTTATTTAAAATTTTCACTTTAGAAGAAAAAAATTTCTGGGTTTGCTACTGTGCCTAAGACCCCACTTTGCTCCAATGAACTTACCATCTCACTTCTTAACATCCCTGCAGAAGCCATGCGGGAATGTTTTGCCATTTGAACAAGGTAGAGTAAAGAATGGACGATAAAAGAATCTTCCACATTCAGTTTGTTGCAGCTGGACGAAAAGATATAGGAAACAATAAAAAAATTTTAAAAAAACCAGAAAAACACAAAAACACAAAAACAAAAACAAGAAAAGCACAACTAAACAAAATAAAGAAAGATATCCTGCTCCGCCAAGTTCACAACTTGACGTGAAAGAAGATCATCAACCAAAAGTTAAAAATATAGACAATATGAAATGACTTGAAAGAATGAAGATTTCAAGGTCCTAGCTAATTTATTCTTGAAATGGGGCCTCTTGCCTAATGGTGGCCATGCCCCGGTAGTACGCAAGGGAAACCCCTTCAGCCATTGGTAAGTTTGATCAAAATCGATTCAAAGTCCACTGAGCGTATGTTCGGCTATTCTATGGTCTGAACCTGACGCGTATGAACATCAGTAAACTTGTTTCTAAGCATGTGGAGCAACTCCTACAGTAATCATGACTTTTGGCTGAGAATTCAAAGTCTGTGTTTCCATTCAACAATTACATGAAAATTTCAAAACCTGTTTTCTCATTCATTAATTATATATTTACCTCCGATGACTTAAGGTCAACGAATAAGTCATGATTTGAGCTTGATTGGGCGGAGGATGGTGGACAAGACTAATGCCAACTTTAGCTTTTTCTATCAAAGGTCTAAATTATCTAGTAGATCAGTCACTAGGAATAAAAGACATGGAAAATTCAACCAAGTTGGAGAAAATTAGGGAGGATCAGCAAATCCTCCAATCCCATCTCCTGAGTTTCTCCACCATTACTGAATTATAATTTTTTTCTTTCTTTGAGAAGACTTCCCAAGGAGGGTCCGTGATAATTGTTTTGCTACCAAACCTGTTAGTTTCCACGCGCGGGTCGGAGACTATAATTCAAGTCCTCAAGGGCCACCTTCACACAAATAAAAATGACAGCACAGACAGATTGTTTCTGCAGCATAACATCCAGATCCCAACAGAGCTAAGCCACTATGGATAGAGTCATAGGTTCAAAATGAGTCGAGATTTTTTTCTTCTTAAAATATAATATTGTCATGGGTTCATATTATTACGTGTCAAGAGGGCTTCAATGTCACTAATTTGGACAGAGTCATACAGAGACAGGTAGAGTTCAACTTCCACCTGGGCCCCCATTGGGTACATTACTGGAATTCCAGTATCCCTCCCACATGTTCCCACATCAACATCCAGGCCATCTACTGAGTCCAATCTGAATTGCTAGAAGTTCTACACTTCAATACTTTAGCTTTATCTATATATATTTGCAGCGAGTTGATATGTAATCATTAGCAACAGACATTCTCATTGGCATAGTTTTGCATTAGCTTGATCATACATGGGTATGAAAAGTGGCTCCCTTCAACTTCTCTTTCTCATTCTCCTGTCTGGACTTTTGTACCTCGAAACCATTAAACTCAGCTCCTGCTATGCCAATGTTAACGTGAGTTGCATAGAAATTGAGAAGAAAGCACTTCTCAAGTTCAAAGGTGGTCTCACGGATCCTTCAGGCCGGCTCTCTTCCTGGGTTGGTGAAAATTGCTGTACGTGGAGAGGCGTCACCTGCAACAACAGAACTGGAAATGTCTTCAAGCTCAACCTCCGCAACCCATTTCCAAATAGTTTTGAAACCGACGGAACGGGTCACGAACTGGGAGGTGAGATCAATCCTTCTTTGCTCCACTTGAAATACTTGAGTTACTTGGACTTGAGCAAGAATAGTTTTGGAGGGATTCAAATACCAAATTTCCTTGGATCCCTCACAAAGTTGAGATATCTCAATCTCTCTGGTGCATCATTTGGTGGGACAATCCCACCAAATCTTGGAAACCTGTCAAGCTTGCTTTATCTCGATCTCCACTCTTATTTTGATGAATCAAATGAGAATGATCTGCAATGGATTTCGAGTCTTTCTTCTTTGAAGTACCTAAATTTGGGAGCTGTAGACCTTAGCAGGGCTGCATCTTATTGGCTTCAAGCTGTTAATATGCTTCCTTCCCTTTTAGAATTGCACTTGCCTCAGTGTCAGCTTTTCAACCTTCCATCCTCTCTTCCATTTCTTAATTTTACATCCCTTTTGGTGCTTGACCTTTCCAACAATGGCTTCAACTCCACAATACCCCACTGGTTGTTCAATCTTAGTACCCTCACCCAGCTTGATCTCAACTCCAACAATCTACAAGGTGGCATTCCGGACACATTTGCAAAGGCAACTTCCCTTCAAAAACTTGATCTCTCACAAAATTCTTTCCTTGGAGGTCAGTTGTCAAGAAGTCTGGGAAAGCTCTGCAATTTGCAGACGTTGAAGCTTGCTGTCAACAATATCTCTGGTGAGGTAACTGAATTCATCAATGGTTTGTCTGGATGCCCCAATAGTAGCTTGGAGACATTGGACCTGGGATACAACAAACTGGCTGGCAATCTTCCGGATTCATTGGGATACCTAAAGAATCTGCGGTATCTTCAACTCTGGCATAACTCGTTCAAAGGTTCGATTCCAAACTCCATCGGAAATTTATCTTCTTTGGAGGAATTGTACCTCGCCGAGAATCAAATGAGGGGGAGTATCACACAAAGTCTGGGGCAGCTATCATCATTGGTTGTGCTGGAGCTATCTGAGAATCAATGGGAAGGTGTCATAACTGAAGCTCATTTTGCAAATCTCTCAAGCTTAAGGGAGTTGTCAATGACTAAAAAATCACCAAATATTTCACTGGTTTTCAACATCAATCCTCATTGGCTTCCTCCTTTTAAGCTCAGGTACATCAACATCAGATCATGCCAATTGGGTCCCAAATTCCCTACATGGCTTCGAAATCAAAATGAGCTGCAAACTTTGGTACTCAACAATGCTAGAATCTCAGACACCCTACCAGATTGGTTTTGGAAGTTGGATTTGCAAGTCAATGAATTAGACGTCGCTTATAATAACTTAAGCGGACATGTGCCTAATTCATTGCGCTTCACGTCCTCGTCCACTGTTGATCTGAGTTCAAACCGCTTTGAGGGTCCTCTCCCACTCTGGTCCTCCAATGTGAGTGCACTATATTTGAGAGATAACTTGTTCTTTGGACCAATTCCTCCAAACATTGGTGAAGTAATGCCATATTTGACAGACTTAGATATCTCTAGGAACTCTCTAAATGGTAGCATCCCCTTGTCCATAGGTAATTTGCAGAGTCTGACGAACATTGTCATCTCAAATAATCATCTATCTGGAGAGATTCCTGACTTTTGGAATGTTACACCATTCTTGTACTTCATCGATATGTCAAACAACAGTCTATCTGGTACAATACCAAGATCAATAGGTTCCCTAAGTTCCCTCAGATTCTTGATGCTTTCTAGGAACAATCTTTCAGGGCCAATCCCTTCCCCCTTGCGGAACTGCACACAAATGGATAGCCTTGATGTTGGTGACAATCAACTATCAGGACAGCTTCCAGCTTGGATGGGAGAAAGCATGGCATCTTTATTAATTCTTCGTGTGCGGAATAATTCCTTTACTGGAAACATTCCTTCACAAATATGTCACCTCTCTACTCTTCACATATTGGACCTTTCCAAAAATAAGCTGTCAGGGATAATTCCACCTTGTTTAGGGAATTTGAGTGGCTTGAAAACTGAGCTTAATTTAGATTCTGAGCGATATGAGGGGCGCTTGCAGGTGATTGCGAAGGGAAGAATACTTGAATATCAGGAATCCACCCTTTACCTTGTGAATAGTTTAGATCTCTCAAGTAATAATTTATCTGGAGATATTCCTACAGAACTAACAAACCTTTTCAAATTGGGCACCTTGAACTTATCAATGAATCACTTGGAAGGAAAGATACCAGAGAAGATTGGAAATTTGGAATGGTTAGAAACTCTTGACCTCTCAAAGAACAAACTTACAGGTCCTATTCCACCGGGCATGGCATCCTTAACTTTTTTGAACCACTTGAACTTGTCATATAACAACTTGTCAGGTAAAATTCCCACAGCCAACCAGTTCCAAACCTTCAATGATCCATCAATTTATGAGGGTAACCTTGCACTTTGTGGGCTTCCGCTGGCAACCAAATGTACTGACAATGGTGGGACAGTTCCTCGTGGGAATAAAGAAGACACAGATGATGAAGGTAAGTTTGAAATGCTATGGTTCTCCATCAGCATAGTACTGGGATTCTTCATGGGGTTTTGGGGAGTCTGTGGTACATTGATAATCAAGAAACATTGGAGGGAGGCTTATTTCCATTTCCTGAAGAAAATGAAAGATAGGCTCATTGCAACTGTCTAAAAAAATGCTGCTTGCCTGCAGAGAACATTCAGCAAAGCTTGAAAAAACTATCTCATGTGAAAAATATTTCGCATGTGTGTCGTGAAAAATATTTCGCGTGTTTGTCATGAAAAATATGATTGTCTCTAATTTTCTAAAGCAATGTGTCATTTCTTATAATCTGTAGAAAATCCTGCATACATTAACAATAAAGCAATGTTCAGAATCATTTTCTATAGAATTGATTACTGGATGAGATTGCATGTAAGCTGTCTGCAGAGAAAATTCAACAAAGCTTGAAAAAACTATCGCATGTTAAAAATATTTCGCATGCGTGACATGAAAAATATGATTGTCCCTAATTTTCTAAATCAATGTGTTATTTCTTATAATCTGTAGAAAAGCCTGCATACATTAACAATAAAGCAATGTTCAGAATCATTTTCTATAGAATTGATTACTGGATGAGATTGCATGTAAGCTGATGTGAATCTTTAGGTTCGTCTAAGTAAAATATAAAAGGCACTTTCAGATATGAAGTTAATGGCAGGCATGACGGCAGCACTTTTAGATACAAAGCTAAGGCCAGGCATCTTGGCTTCTGATATAGGATTCATCCTATATAAAGCTCAAGAAAATCAATTAACCCTTGACAGTAGAAGAGACAGAAGAAAATAGGAAGAAAAAGACAGAGTAAGATTGGACAATAAAATAATGTACTCCTATTTTTTGCTCTCTTGCTTTGTGACATAGTAAACGTCGGGTATGGATCCTCTATTTTTGTGCAACATGTTCACAACAGAATAAGAGGACTCAGAAACTGCCTTCAACATTACTTTTATTGTTCATTTACTAGGAGACCTTATATAGAAACAACTAATTATGGTTCTCATTGAGCAGAGGTACAGGTACTATTGGTTGGGGAAGACTTAACCATGAGAGGACAGATGAAACGCCATTACCACTGCCAAACAAGACCACACTAGGTGGACCCGGTAGAGACAGAGTTTCAACTGTTTGATGGTCCAAAAGTATAAAATCAGTGGGCAAATGTGTCTAACTCTCCTATGTGACACACCATGCCATCGCCACATCATCCCCATGTCACCATTATCTCCATGGACTTGGTCCCACGAGTCAGCCTCATAAGGTGACAGATGGTCCAATGGCATATCTCTACATGCTAACCTCCGAGGTTGAGCCTTGCCAACTGAGTTTTACGCACACAGTGCTTTAACCTCGAACTTAGATGCTAAGAGACTCTCTAAAGGAGCCTGTATATCTGCTTGCCATGTGCGCTCAAGGCCTTTCCTCAGCTTGAATGAGAGAACCACTGTTAAGGTGTGCCATCTTCCTCCCTCAAGATGACACACTCAGCAAGTCCTAGCTCTAGCGAGGGACCCTCCACCCAAGCATGCCCTTCAGATGACTTATTCCCTCATCTCCAAAGTTATCTCCATAGCTATCTCCAGTCATCTCCGAAAGAGATCTTAATACTCATGCCAACCTAGGTCGGGAATAAGGTCGAGGAATCCCATTTGTCTTGTTGCCAAGGCCATGGGGGACCTTAGCCACCCTATGATCTTTGCACAGGACCTTTGGAGTTATATGATTTGGGAACTAAAGCTGAGGGTTCGTCAATGTGACTCTTCTCATTCTCCCTTGAGAGACTTGCACGTTGACTGATCTTAGGGAGCGAGAGACCTCCAGATGAAAACAAAGGCACATGGCACTCTCTATACTTGAGGAGAGGGCCGACCCACCTCTACAACTTCTAGAGAGAATGCCCAACCAACTCTACGTCCCTCTGACTATGTACATAAACTTGGGTATGGATATGTGCCTGAGTGTCGGATTCATTTAACTTACATGTCCAATGACACGGGGACATGGAAAAACATTCATATCTTTTAATATACTTATTTTACTTTGTACAAGAAAATATAGAGCAATTCATGCATAATATTGAATTTTATATATATTTATATGGTAGACTCACATAATTAAATACTTTTGTTAGATAAATATCCAACGCTACCTGTTGGGCACTTAGTTCATATCGATATTCTTATCCAAGTGTTGGAGTCCAAGCGTCTGACACACATACTTTGTACATTTTAGAAGATTCCATGTAACATTGGCCCTAGTGACCTCTGAGTAGTCTTTACCTCCAAATTGGTGAGTCAAAGAGGACAAGCCACTTATCTGTTTGTCTTCACCTGACCATTGGCACTATTCACTCAAATGGGCTGGCCTCCAAAGCACAAGCCTCCTAAACCTGGTTTTAAGAATTCCATTCGGAACTATTCAAACCATGTAATTTACCCATTGATAGCATCAAAGGAGAGAAAAAATAAAAGGCTTCTAAACACATATATTGGGCATTTTCACTACATAAATTTCCTTACAATGCTTCATATACATATCTCCTTTAATCTTGTCAAAGACGGGAATTAGTGAGCTGTTATCACTTGGAAATGCAGTTTAGTGAAAAGTATCCATCATCCAGATCATGAAAAGCTCTTGCATGCTATAAGCAAACCATCATCCTTTTCATTGCCGTGGTAGCAATCTAGTTTTATAATCACAGTTATGGAAAAGATGCCACAAGAAGCATATGAGAACTTGTTTCCACAAAAGACAAAACCACATGTAATTCGCCCATGGATAACACTAAGACAAACAACCAGGAAAAGAGGTACCTATGCAACCTTTGTGCTATAATTCTAATCTTTCTTCAAAAGCTCTAGAGAAATGTTGTTTTAGTTCCTTTGTCACAAGATTTTTGAGCAAATGATCTAAAGGTTGAGAAATCAACTAGCTAGCAAGGGCAGTCATGCAGTCTCAAATGTTAGAAAAGGAGCAAGAGTGCTCTGATACCATGTTAGAATAATAAGAGAGGAGAGAGAGAGAGAGAGAGAGAGAGAGAGAGAGAGAGAGAGAGAGAAACCCTAGAACAAATATCAATATCATAATGTATTATATTGAAGTAATAAGATAGTTAAGAAAGTAGTTATTACATTGAGAGGGAGCCTCTATATATAGGTCTAAGAAGAGTAGTGAACAAGTAATAGAAAATAAGAAATAAACACTTAAGGAAGCTAGTTATCTAGGAAATCATAGAATTAGGAAACTATTCTAATATAGTTTAACATCCCCCCTCAAACTCAAGTAGGTAAGATGGAGACCAATTTGAGTCTTACCTACTTGAGTTTTGAAACAATGTCATAAAAACCTACACAAACGATGTCACAAACGATGTCATGAACAGTTTAACAGGCCAGAGAACTTCTGAGACGAGAGATGAGCCAGGAAAATCTAGAGGAGCTCAAAGATTAGATAGGTGCAGATGTAGGTCCAAGTACAGTAACAGAAAGGCAGGTGCAGACGAGAGATGAACCGGGAAAATTAAGAGGGGCTCAAAGATTAGACAAGTGCAGATGTAGGTTTAGGTGCAGCAATAGCAAGACAGGTGCAAACGAGAGATGAGTGGGAAAATCCAAAGGAGCTCAAAGATTAGACAAGTGCAAATATAGGTCCAGGTGCAGTAACAGCAAGACAGGTGCAGATGAGAGATGAGTCGGGAAAATTCAGAGGGGATCATCTCTCATCTCACATAACTAAATACTTTTGTTAGATAAATATCCAACATTACCTGTTGGGCACATAGTTCATACCGATATCCTTATCCAAGTGTTGGAGTCTAAGCGTCTGACACAAATGCTTCGTACATTTTAGAAGAATCCATGTAACATTGGCCCCTGTGACCTTTGAGTAGTCTTTACCTCCAAATTGGCGAGTCAAAGAGGACAAGCCACTTGTCTGTTTGTCTTCACCTAACCATTGGCACTATTCACTCAAATGGGCTGGCCTCCAAAGCACAAGCCTCCTAAACCTGGTTTTAAGAATTCCATTCGGGACTATTGAAACCATGTAATTTACCCATTGATAGCATCAAAGGAGAGAAAAAAATAAAAGGCTTCTAAACCTATATATCCTGCATTTTCACTACATAAATTTCCTTACAATGCTTCATGTACATATCTCCTTTAATCATGTCAAAAACAGGAATTAGTGAGCTGTTGTCACTTGGAAATGCAGTTTAGTGAAAAGTATCCATCATCCAGATCATGAAAAGCTCTTGCATGCTACAAGCAAAGCATCATCCTTTTCATTGCCGTGGTAGCAATCTGGTTTTATAAATTGTGTTCACAGTTATGGAAAAGATGCCACAAGAAGCATATGAGAACTTGTTTCCACAAAAGACAAAACCACATGTAATTCACCCATGGATAACACCAAGACAAACAACCAGGAAAAGAGGTACCTATGCTATCCCTTGGGCAAAACTATTCTACTATTATGCAACCTTTGTGCTATAATTCTAATCTTTCTTCAAAAGCTCTAGAGGAATGTTGTTTTAGTTCCATTGTCACGAGATTTTTGAGCAACTGATCTAAAGGTTGAGAAATCAACTAGCTAGCAAGGTGTCATGATCCGATATTTTGTGAGCTTGGCAGTCACAAATGTGGCCCGTGCGGCACTTGCCAAGTCCGTCTGACAAGCCAGCCAAACACAGATCATCTCATTTGGAAGCTAGAATTGAGGTTAATGGCCAACCGTCAAGCAACCTCCTTTAGAGAATGGGTGGAAGTAATAAACATATTTCATTGATAAAAGCATTATTACATAACTCACATATGCACAAGACATGTCTCTAGCCATACAAGAAGTTGTGGGGTAGAGGGTGGTAGGAGCATACCCCCTCCTTTATATATGCTTTCTAAGTCATTTCAAAACTGATACAACAAAACATGACACCCCCACGAGGAGTCATAATGGCCTCTTATAAATTCTACAAAACTCAATAAATAAAACCCTTCAAAACCATGAAACTACATCCTAAGAGGGTCCTATAGAAAAAAATCTAGCTAAATTTGGACTTGGGAGCTCAAAGTTATGCCACACCAAAGATCAGGCCAAAGTGAGGTTAAATGGGGCCTCGCGGTTGACCTTGGTGAGGTTATCTTGCTAGCATCTGACTTTAACTTTGGCACACACAAAGTGAGGTTATCTAGGGCCTCGCTGGCATGCCAAAATGAGGTTAGATGCTCCTGGTTCGGCATTAGTGAGGTCAGGTTACCCCTCACTCACGCTGTGGCTTGAAACTTCCGGCCGCCTTGGTCGCTGTCACGTTGCTTCCTCGGCTGCCTTCTTGATTGCTTCCTTGGGCCATTCTTGGCACACCTCGGAGTTGTCTTGGCCATTGCTTAGGCATTGTTTGGGCAATGCTTGGACATGGTTTAGACAATCTTTGGGCACAAGTTTGACACCCTTTTGAGTAGTCATGGGGCGCGAAGAAGCGGACCATGACACAAGGGCAGTCGTGCAGTCTCAAAATTCCCAAAAATTTGCATATCAGGTGTCCAAATTTGACCAAAAGCTTGAAATTGGACAAATACAATGGATTCAATCTTCAAACCAACTTTAAATTTGCATCTATAAAAACTAGATTTCTCTAAAATGGAGAATACTACTTATATACTGGCAAGTTTCGTTAATGAGTTAAGAGGCTGTTTGGGTAGAAGCGTGCTAGCCTTAAAGTTTTGCCAATATGTATCAAGATAACAAGATTCAGCAAGATTTCCCAACTTAAACGGAGAAATGGAAATGTAAAATATTATATATATATATATATATATATAACACAAATATAGTAAATTTGATGAGCATCATTCAAGTTATAGTAAAATTGGAAAATCAAGACGAGACAACGTGAAATGGGAATGAGAAAAATTGCAGAAACATGCAGAATTTAGATAAGTAGTTACTAATCAAGAACTGAATAAAATTTGGGCTGGTTAAATACTCACTGGGTTTCTTGACTATATTCCATAGAAGATGGCATTGTTCATCAGTCATCACGCCGCCGAGAATTTAGGCCCTTTCTCGTGGATTTCTGTTCCACTAATTTAACGGTCACTTCCCAAAACCGGACAAAGCACTACTGGGTCACATTTGTAAATTATTGAATCGTTTTGTAGCGTTGGTGGGAGCGAGTTCGTTGACGAAAAAATAAATAAAATAGAATAGACGTGGTATAGAGATCCGACTTGTGGTAAATTCGGGTCAGCAAATTGCTTCTCGCCCCCCTGTGACACCACCCTCCTCAATACAGAATTTGTCCCCTTTGAAATGACCTTTATACCCTTCTTCTTTTTTTAAAATAACAAGTTATTTAAACTCTTTTACTTGTATTTTTTTTTTTCAGTTTTATTTCATTTCTATTCAGTTTTATTTTTTTAATTAATTTTTATTATTATTTTTTTCATCAAATTTTTTTATTTTTTTATTTGTGCAAGTTTTCTTACACCCTCATTACCCTGTACCACCCATTCCAACGTGGTGGTGACAACATTCATCGTACGAAGCTAAAGGATGGGTCACTCGTTATAGGACACGTGTTCATTTGTGGTACGAAATAATAGGTACACCACCAAATGCGTCGGGAGCAGAATTTGGAGGCAATATTGATTAAAATTTCTATTTTTATATATTTTCGTGTATTTTTTTTGTGTATTATTACATGTACTCTTCATTTGAAAAAAAATGTTTGTTCGTAAGCTATAAATGTGTTTACTATTAATTGTTAGTATTTTTGTTAGTTTCATATGTATAATTTTTATTTTGATCCATATTTTTATACTTTTTTAAATTTTTACAAATAATAACTCTTAAAATCGACAACTAAAAAATAAATAAAAGATTACAAACATATAATAAAAAAAATTATTCAAAAAAAAAAATAAAGCTGATAAAAAAAATAAAATTGATAAAAAATAAAAAAAAAAAAAAACTGGTTAACAAAAAAAATAAAATCAACAAAAAAAACAAAAATAAAAAAAATAAAAAAAAGGTAAAGAAACAAACTGGACGAAAACTGAAAAGGGTATAAGCGTAAACAAAATTACAATTTAGAGTGGGGCCGAGAGGGGCGTGTGTCAGGGGAGTGCGTGGAGCACCTCTCTTCGGGTCAGCAGGTGGTGGGTTTATTTGGTCTTTGTGAATTCCTCAAATTAGCTTTCTCGGTATATTTGCAGTTTTGGAACATTTTGTCAAACGCTCATTTCCCGAATTATCTTCAGTGTTTTAATAAATTCTTATTCACCTTCAAAATTCCAATATTTACTACTGAGTTTTCAATAATTATTTCAACTTTTTTTTTTTTTTGGATATAATGAATACTATGAAAAGAACACTCCTTACATTTAATATATTTCTTGATAAAAAAATTGTTCGAGTATTATTTGGATGATTTTAAATATTATTATTTTATGTAGTTATTGACTGCCAATCAGACATATTTGTGCGGTGAAGTTGTTAATTATCTTTATGGTAATTATTTAATTTTATTTTGTCATAATACATTAGAACACTGTGTGTCTATTATTGTCAATATATTTTTTGTATATAACTGCATATTAACTTATAACATCTATACTAAATACTATAACAAAATGTTTGTTTTCTTTGAAGTTGAAAGTTCTAATATAATTTTCTCATATTTTTAAATTATTAAAATATAAAAATACACATGCCCTAATACTATTTTTTGTTTCAAACTTATTCTTATTCTTTTCAAACTTATTCTTTTGTCATTTAATCTATATGCTAAGTTTAAAAAATTTGTAAGTTTGAAAAATGCCTTCAAGTATGCTCTTTAAATAGATTCTTTAGCAAAAAATAAAAATATTTTTAAATATCTAGGATAGGAAGTACATATGTAACAAAACTATTAATATGGTTATTACCCATCATTCATTCCTCCACGAAATTTTTAAAAAAATAATAAACAAATATATCAAAAAAATTTTGATGCTATTAGTTGTTTCAAACTTATTATTTTTATTTAAAAGTTCATTCTATGATAGAAAGTACACATGTAACAAAATTATTAATATTGTTATAACCCATCAATCTACCTTTTAAAAAATGTTTAAAATATAAAACAAAAATAAATCAAAATCGTTTCTTGATACTATTAGTTGTTCAAACTTATTCTTTTCACTTCAAATTGTATTATATTTTGTCACTTAGTCTATATGGTAAGTTTGTCAAATTTCCTTCAAGTATGCTCCTTGCAGAATCTTTAGTAAAAAAATAAAAATTATTTTAAATTTTCATGATAGGAAGTACACATGGCACAAAATTATTAATATTGTTATTCCCATTAACACACCTCTTGAAAAATGTTTAAAAAATAAATCAAAATTTTCTTGATAATGTTGGTTGTTTCAAACTTATTATTTTTTACTTTAAATTTCATTCTATTTTGTCACTTAGTTTATGTGGTTAGTTTGTCAAATTTTTTTCAAACATGCTCCTTACATAGCATGTTTTTATTTTAAATTTCTATAATAGGAAGTACATATATAACAAAATAAATTAATCTAATCACATAATGTTTAACATGTTGAGCCAAACATTTAATTAAAACTCTATTCATATATGATTGTATCAAAATGAATTAATCTGTAATTCGATTTTAGAGGAGATATTTTTATATAAAACCTATTCAAATATTTCCTTAATATCCTCTTAGAAAACTTAAGTTAATAACCTCAATTTTCGTCCAATTACTAATGATTTTTGTTTTGTATTATTTTAATTTAAAGTTGCATGTATTTTCAATTGTTGAAGACAAAGACTGACTTTTAAGGTTGTGTCATAATATTATGCTTTTAATCCTACAATTTTAATTTGTTAAAACAGAATATGATACACGTGTATATAAAAATGTATATTTAAAATATTAAATATAATACGAGAGTAACACACTCAATTTTGTCAAATCATTTATTACCTTCATAATATATATATAAAATATTGAATTTCAACATGTTTTAAATAAAAAATATATTTTTATATCATTTTATTTTTTTCCTTATTTTCGTGCATAGCACGAGTTTATTGCTAGTCTAAGATTAATGTACAATATCAACTTTAAGTTGCTGATTTAGCAGGTCCCCCTGTGTCTCAAAAGCATACTTCATTTTCTTAAACTTTTTTTTTTTATGGAGAACCATAATAACGAAGATATACATGTGATTTGCAATCTAAATCAATTCGCCTAAAAAATTTTGGTTAAATAAAGTGTATGTGAGGCTTTTATGCCTGAGGGAGGGTGAATGTTGTGTACTCAATGCTATTGGATTAAAAAAAACAAAACAAAACAAAACAATACAATGGGAGAAAGAGTGGAAGGGGAATCTCATAAATAAAAAATATATATATTTTTTAATAGAACCGGAGTGACCCGAACCCGATCCTCAGACCCAGACTAATTTATAACGTTCTGACTCTTTCTTTTTCCCATTTATCCGAGGAGGTAAAGAAAGATATTTTATAAGTAGGTATCAGATTTTATCCATTCCCGCCAGCCACCGCCATTCAAGAATGGCACTGTGGTTCCTCTCACGTCCGCCATCTGCCTCCCTCATCACCTGCCACGCCACTCCATCCGCGGTACGCTCCCCTCCAGCTCAGCCGCCGCCGCCGCTACCACTTTCTTTCCCACCAAACCCTAACCCAAGCCCCTTGCCCTCCTTAACCTGCGCCCTACAGTGCCCTCACTTCCAATCGTACGCACCCCCAACCCTCCTCTCCAGCTCTTAGTTTCTCTTCACTTGTTGATTCTGTTAAGATCTTATTCCAAACTCTTGCTTTAATTTGCAGCTGTTCGGGTTGCACTCAAGAGTACAATCTCCACCGTCCGATCATTCTTGACGAGGCCACCGACTTCTTCAAGAAACACGGCGTATCTGACTTCGCCTTTGATAGCTGTAGACTCGTACGCTCTCGTTGTTTACTTGCTCAGATGGATTTTTTCACAGTTTATGTGCTTCCTACATTAGGGTTTTGATAACATATTTCGCCCTTCACAGTGGGGATGGAGGTGCCGCGCTAAACTTGCAGTTCGTGGCTCATCGACCGACCCTCTAATTGGCCTCTACCAAGAGGGTACTCATAATGTGGTTGATATTCCTGACTGTAAAGGTCCGAAACTCAATCATATGCTTGCATTCTTTTATGTTTTTGTTGGAATTATATTCTAAATTTCAAGTTCTTGGTTGTGCAGCTCACCATCCAAACATTAATGCAGCTGTTGAACTCCTAAAGCAAGGCTTGTTCTTAGTCATAAATCGTTCAGTTTAATCTAGAATCGTGGTTACGTCTTGGGTGATGCAGGAGTGTTCATGATGTAATCTGATTTAATTTTAATTTCAATGTTTTAGGTATCGCTGAGTTAAATATAGAGCCGTATGACGAAGACCAGGGGACATGTGAATTGCGTTACATTCAGGTAAATAATGATGCCGATTCCAAGACAATGTTCCTGGAGTTTTATGGTCGATTAATTTGACTATGGTTTGTGATTTTTGCTTTTGTAATGAAAGATGATCGGTGTATGCAGATGGCTGTGACCACATACAACACATCCCTTCCTTTTGCTGAAAGATATAGAAATGGTTAGAACCTGAGTACCTTAACGTAGAATGTGAAAGTTTGGGTTTGAACTGGCCTGGCTATGCTTTTTAGATTGTTAAGTTTATGTTTGATTGCAGGTAAAGTACAGATTGCCTTGGTTTGGAACTCTAGAAATGAGAACTCTCCTTCTTCAGATAAGTTAAATGCTTTGGCCAATGTATGCACATGATCTCGTTCTTTCTCATATTTTGTTTGGATATGATACTTACTTTAATTCGTTGCTGATGTTCAAACTATTGTTTGTAGTTCCTATGGAGATATGGCGGGCCAAGCAGGAAGGTCCATTTAATTCATTCTGTTTGGGCAAACTTCCAGACTTCAACTAATAATGTGAGTGGAAAGTGTGGGTTTATGTGTGTGTGCACTCGTGTTTGCATGCTTGATGTGGGATGCATGCACTTAGTATATGAAGTATGAACTGCTCCATTTTTTTGTTAAAGAGGATTTTTTTGCTTGTGTAATTTTTGAGAATGTTGTATATAATAGAAGATAATAAAAATGGGTGCTGATGTCATTGTTAAGATGGTATTCAATGATGCTAGGTGTACTTGTTTTTCTTCTTTTGTACTTTTGCCTGTCATTTATAACATTGCAATGAACAAGACTGTGGAAAAGATAATATGTTGAGGAGACATTGAACATAAAGGGAATGAGTTTACAAGATATAAGGTTTCTTTGGCCTATTTACGAGGTAATTTTAAGGTTGGCAAGTGAAGACTGTTGAAAGTGATTAAGGAAAATTTGAAATGGGTAATGATCCTTACACCAACTTTTGACTAGTTCTGAGAACTCGAGGAGGTGGTTGAGAAAGCAATCGAACCCTTCTTAATTCTTGCTTAATTGTAATCACTGCATTTTATGGTGCACAAGAGGTAGCATTACCAATGCATTTTAGACATGATTACCTGTCTGATAGGTTGTCATCGACGGTCAAAAAACCTCTAATTATTATTTTTAAAATCGCTTTTTTTCTTTAAGAATAACTGCCAAGGTGGCAACAACTGTATATGCTAGTTGCATACAAGAAAATGGCTATACACTCTCTTCTCCGAATTATCCTTATATTCCAAAAAGCTCTCCAAAGGGGGTTCCACCCTCCCCTTTACCCAACAACATAAAGATTCATAGATCTACCTGCCAGAGAATTAGAGAAACAAAAGAGAAACCTAGTTCAAAGCTTTCCTTCTCTGATTGTGAAAATACCCCCTTTCCAACCATGCAACACACCCAGTATCATCTTCAAAAACACCTAAGGCACCCCAAAAAGGGACAGAACCACAGCTCAAATATCCTAAGCCACCCACCAGCATATAAGAAGATGATCTGCAGACTCACCCACTTCCTTGCACTTGCAACGCCAATTAGTAATAATCTTTCTGCTTTTGATGAAATTATCTACAGTAGGAATCTTCACTTGGGATGCCGCCTTGCAAAGAAGGCCACTTTAGAAGGGTCCTTCTATTTCCAAGTCCCTTTACATGGAAAGTGAAGTGGGTCACACTCCACTGACTTCTTGAAATAGGACTTCGCTTTTTAATTTCCCCAATTTGGAAGTGCACCACCTTAAGTCATCTTCTCTTGAGCCCTCGTATTAAGCTCCTTATCTCCTGAACCTCCTTGTCATGCAAAGATCCCTGTGAACCACATTTCTGTCTATCACCTCTCCCTCTCCTCCCTACCATGCTTTGCACTAAAAGTTGTTCTCTCTTCTATGTTCTTGTATTAATACATTCCTGCATATTATTAAATTAAACTTAAATGGAAAGTATAGCATGAAGAGAAGCTTGAAAAAGATTAAATGGGCCTATATGGATTGATATTTTTCCTCCCTTCGTGCTTGAGTAGAGCAAATAAATATTACAAGGTATGCATTGACAGAGCAAGTCGTCATGCAAATACAGAAGTTCAAAATCTCGTTTTTGTGGTGTCTTTAGATCCTTTAGAATAGAACATAGTGGAATGGTGCTAGATCCAGGTTAGCTATTGAAGTCCTTACTACATGCTTTTATTCTCTAGTTACCATGTGGCATCCACACATGTAGTTTGCGTGGTCCCCTTTCCTCTTTTTTCTTTTAAAATCTACCTCTCAATATG
Source organism: Euryodendron excelsum (assembly GCA_033060915.1). Classification (NCBI taxonomy): domain Eukaryota; kingdom Viridiplantae; phylum Streptophyta; class Magnoliopsida; order Ericales; family Pentaphylacaceae; genus Euryodendron; species Euryodendron excelsum. The sequence continues at coordinate 1,088,771 of CM065383.1, read as the reverse complement.
ATCTAGATTTTTGGGACTTAAAATGTTCTATGCGTAATGCAGATAATATTTGGGAATAGGTGGAGGCATCTTTTAGGGGAAAGAGACTTTTGGGAGCATGTTGGAGGAATCGATGTTTACTTGGCTCCATCCAGTTTTGGCCAAGCAAATACACGGGTAACTAAAGCTCCTAATCCACAAAACTCTTCTAACTTGGTTATTTGATGGAAAATGTATGCACTTTGTTTACTTGATCAATCACTAATGATTTTTTTTGGGTGGGTTGGGGTTCAGAATGGAGTCAAATCCAATCTTCCCCTTCTATTTGAAAAACAATTCATTAATGTCATTCAAAATTTGTGGTTGGAGTTGCTATTTTCTCAAGGAATAAACCCATATTTCTGATCATGCAGGCACGGTGCCTGATGTTACTGCCCCAAAGCGATCTTTACAAATAGTTAACATGTGTTTTTCCCCCCTTTCTTTTCAGGCTTTTGATTCTTTGCTACGAAAGTTACAAAAGTATGTCCACTTTGGTGCATCAGTGGCTGATCTCTATGCAGGAGCTGGTGTCATTGGATTATCTTTAGCTGCCACAAGAAAATGCAGGCAGGAACTGAGATTGTTTCCATTCGCCTTGGAGTTCAAGTTCTCATTATTATACTCAACTAGTAGACATCTTTTTTTTGTTTGCAGGTCAGTTAAATGCATTGAGGTAAACAAAGAGTCAAAGCTATCATTTGAGAAGACAGTGGAGCGGTTGCCAAACTCTGTGGACAGCAGTATCAGCTGGCACAATGCTGACACATCAATTGTTAGTCTTCGTCACTTCAAATTTACATATGTGGTCATATTTCTGTTAATCTTCTAGTTTTGGATTCATAGGCAGAGATCTCAAAGTCTTGTCTGTAATCAGTTTGTTTTCAGACAACTTAAAGGAAAAATTAGTTAGTTTATAGTTCTGTTCTTGAAATTTTGAATTATGAGCAGAATTTTACTAACTGTGTTTCTTGGTAAGCGTTTGAAGTTGAATACAAAAAGCATATATCATGGGCTTATTATTCAAACTTATTTATTTTTCAGATAATTCCCATAAAACTAGTACAGCATAGAAACCTCTTGAAATTCCTATTGCCAAAATGGATATTGAACAGCTTTAGCTTCAGAAATAGCTGTACAATGATTTAGAAACTTGTTTTGTGGTTCATTTACAACTTGCTCAGGAACCTCTGTCTTGGCTGGTCGGATCAGATGTAGTTGTAGTTGATCCTCCTAGGAAAGGGCTGGACCCATCCCTGCTTAATGCATTGCGAACTATATCATCAGTGGAGAGCAAAGCCAAGCCACTTGAAAGGTAGGTGTTTCTATGGTTCTTCATGAATTAAAATGTAGGAAATGAATAGTGAGAGCTGTGATAAATCAGAAGGATGCAATATTTGGATGAATTAGAGCACTCGCAGTTGTATGCACTTAATTTTTTGTCATTTCAGCCCTTTGTTAAAGGCCAAAGATGAAAAGAGGCCATGGATTCTACGTGCCAGAGAATCTTTAGTTCAGATTCAAAGCAAAACTACTCAAGAGGAAAGCCAGTCACTGCCTCAAACCCTTATATATATAAGCTGTGGATGGGAAAGTTTCAAAGAGGTACTGGCCTTTGTGATGTATTGTGGTCGCTGAGAACTGCCTTATAATTTGATGAGGTCCTGCTTTGATTCTGAAACTTGAAATGTTTGACTTTTTTATTAAGCTTCTAATGCAGCAAATTGTTTAACAGGATTGCATGTCATTGCTGTCAAGTAAGTCGTGGCATTTGAACAAAGCCCATGGTTTTAATTTCTTCCCTGGCACCCAGAGGTATTGCTATCTTTTGTGTGCTGTTCCGCTTTACACGTGCTTATCATTTTGAATGTACTTTGGAAATTGTAGTCCGACTCTTATTTGTGTATGTTTTTATGATTTATACTAGGATATTTGCAAACTGATTCAATATGCATGCGTACTTTTTTAATACCTTTGCAGTGTTAAGTAGTTTAAAGCAGTTGTACTATAACAGTGATAGTTTATAAAACTACATTACATCCATCATTTGTGCACTAAACCATCCATTAAAATGATGTGGCTTATGGTTGCAGCATTGAGGTGTTGGCTGTTTTCAAAAGAGGCCCCGGGGTAAGCCTGAAGAAAAAGAAATCAGGAAAAAAGAAGAAGAAAGCCTCATGAGGAGCATCTAGTAAGGACCAGCACTGAAGCGTCAGCAATGGTCAGATGGATGTGCAGAGTTAGTTTCATGACAGAAGAGCATAAAAGGAGGAAGAAATCCTTGCTTAATGACATATTTGGAGTAGATAGAAATGTGGACTAGCCCTTTCCCCTTCATGTCCTAGGTGTGATGGTGAAAAGTAATTTGTATATTATTGACTGATGAATAATGTTTACAAAGAAAAATTTTAAAGAAAAAAGTTATACATGTGGTATTTTACTTGTTCCCTTCAATTTATGGAAAAGAAATTAATACAGAAAATAATATTAATACACTAATAGTGAAAGAATACAATAATTCAGGAAAGCCATCTTGTCATTTTATCTGCTTGGAGGGATTCAGTTCCCTTTTTCTCTTCCCTTGGATTTTGCCAAATGAGGAAAGGCACTCAAAATATTATGGGCCCTAAGGTCTTGCCTGGTCAAGATCCCCACCACTGGAGACACCTGCAAAATGAGCATGCATCAGGTCAGTTACTTTTGTTCTTAGCAACTCCATGGTTCACAAAATGACCATCTTGGTTAGTTTGTATGCAAAGTTCATCACAAATATTAATCATTATTGTGTAATGCATTGAGGTGAAGGGATTGCGAAAAGGCTTGATGAACTCACCCCTGCTGCTTGATATTGCGGTACAATGAGCATGTGGCGGAGCCCCACTTGCCTGAAGAGAACCAGAGCTTTTGCCACTGACATGCTCTCTACTACTGTGTAAGGTGTTCTGTTGATGAGAGGATGCAAATCAACATGCATCTCCATTTCATCCTTTGTCACAGCCACTTCCTCAATGTTTCCCTCCCTTTCAGCCAGATCGACCCAGGTAAATTTCTCTCGCACTTCCCATTCCTCTGTTCTCCTTTTCTCTTGCAGGAACCACTTTTTCTTGAGGGCTAAAACAAGGTGAGCTCTCAGAATTATGCCATGCAGTTTAGTTGCCCCTATTGCCAACCCCCCTGGCAGTGCCACTTCTTCATCTACAATGGGGAACCCATTGTGTGTAGTGTTTTTCAGGACATCCACGATACGACCTACCTTTTCAACACCATTAAAGGCAACTACTGGTGGCTTTGCATCAGCAAGCTCACCAACTGTAATATTTCTCATCCATGGTTCAGGATGTGCGTCCAAGAAAGGCAGACCTTTCAGGTCTAGAATAATCTCATAAATGCTTGGGTTGAAGCAGTCTCCAACAGTCTTGGAAATTAGAAGAACAAGCATTGTAATGGGTAGTAGGAGCAGGTTGTTGGTGAGTTCAAGAAATATTACACAGAGTGAAACAGTCATCCTCATTGAACCAGCCATGAGGGAGGCTGCGCCAAGAACAGCATAAAGCCCCTGGTCGATGTTTGTGTATGATCCCATGGCAATACCAAGCATGCGGCCATAAGCTGAGCCCATAAGGATGATAGGGAGGAAGAGACCAGAGGGGACTGCAATGCCAAAGGTGAAGAGTCCCAGGATGCAATACAGTGCAAAAAAGATAATGAGGGAGAAGATATGGAATTCCATGGGAGTGTTAGTGGAGAAGATGTTCCGGACAGCATCATCATTGGTGGTGAGGAGGAGAGTAGCTAAGTCATTGTAGTAGCCATTTGGGCAATTAAATTGCTTGAAGTTGCCTGTCCGTTCAGTAGTGGGGCATACAGATCCGGGAAGGGAGGAATCACAGGGTGTGCAACTGGCAAGGAAAGGGAGTCCATATAGGCAGGCTGAGGTGAACAATGACACAGTCAGACTTAGTAGGAGCTTATATATTTTTCCTTTCCTGCAACAAAAGATTAGATTAATGGTTAATAATCCTGGAAATTAGCCTAAGTAGGACATATGGGGTCACTTTCATTTGGTTTTTTGGACAGTGGACCAGTTCAGATAGTTTAATAGAATATCCTTTTGAGGTAGATTTTGAAATCTGCATATTTCCTCTGCAATCAAATTGCCGGAAACAACTTGAGTACTTGATCAGGGTTAAAAGGGATATGGTGGGTTAATCTTCGTTTAATGTTACCAAGCCAGGGGTAAGTAATTTCTTTGGTGGCTCTCTTTATCCTCAGCTTGGTTGTAGTAGGACAGCAACCTGACCGAACTACACATGAGAGTTCCAGAGATATGAACAAGGATGAGGTTGCTTACTCATTTATGAGATTGTAGAGTCTGAGGATCTTGTGGAGAAGGTGGTTGTACAGGCTTCCCAAAACTCCACCAATGACTCCAATAACAGTGACGGGGATGATGTCCGTGACATGGTATCTCACGGTAACATCACTCACATCAAACAAGATTAGCCCTCCCTGCCCAAATAGTCCACAATTTCCAGATTTGCAGTATTCCACGAAAGCCCTGAGGATCACCACCACAACTGCGGTGCTGAAGAAAGTTCTCCAGAGGAGGGCACTTCTCCACCATGTTGCCACCTCTTCAAGGGAAAACAGGACACCACCAACAGGAGCACGGAAAGCTGCACAAACACCTGAAGAGGCACCACAGGTGATGAGATCTCTGATGTCCCGATCATTATTGAAGTAGCGGAGCCAGCGCCATTTGATACGGTGATTGTCAGGCCCCCCTTGGCCTAGTAAGGAAGCAATGCAACAACCAATGTGCACTAATGGCCCTTCTTTTCCTAAATCTAAGCCTGCGGAGACAGCTCCAATGCTTCCAATGGTCTGCAACAATGCAGAAATTTCACAAACTCTGGCTGATATACGGGAATGAATTAAAATCTATGACATTCAAATACTGTTTTCGGTCAGTACAGATATCTGAAATGCGTCCTGTTAGTGTAGCTTTCTTGTTCAACCAGTAAGAATTATGTCAGATTTCATAAAACAGTCATTTTTCAGTTGAAGTCACTTAAAATTAATAATAAGATAACATTAGATCCAGGTCGTTGACCCTTTTCCTGATCTAAATAAGCTCACTAGGAGAGTCTGCTCCAACCAGGGTATAGGAATAAATTTTATCTTCATGAATTAATAGTGCTTTCAAAAGATGCTTGTCCTATAGAATGCCACCCACCTTGACAATCAATGTTGTAGCACCAAACATGTTGGGAGTGTTTACCCCATTGAGATAAGCTTTGATTTCTGGTATACCAGGCCCAGCTGCAGTTGGTGCAAAGCACACACACAGAACAGCAGCTACCATGGTCAAAATAAAATTAACACCAGTGAGAAAAATAAATCCTGTAAGGTACCTGCACGCACCAAAATGATTGCCAAAGAAACTCTCAATTCCCAGATCTAGCAAAGGCAAACTTAACAATTTTATTGATCTAAATAGCAAACGATACTTGAGATTTACTGTTAACGGAGCTTAGATGTATTTAAAAGTTAATTCATCTTCGTTTTTTTTTTTAGGTATTTGAAATGAGTATCTTAATTTAGTGCAAGGATATAACAATACCTTTCTTTCTCTATGTAGCCAACAACAGCCAGAAGCTTGTACCCTGCAATATTCTCGACTGCAAGATTGATGAGCGTGGCAGTTATACCAGTTAGAAGCCCAACAAGGAAAGCCAGTGTCCATTTTAAGAATATATACTGCAGTACTTGGACTTTCGATCTGCTTCTCCAATCATGCCTGAAAAGATCATTCTCATTGATCCTGCATAAATAGAATTTACTGGTTAAATGTTCTACTGGTTGATAATTTAAAGAAGACCATGAAGAAAAAAAAGGAGTACTAGAAATCCAAGAACAGAGATGGATGTTTTTACTCATAGTCCAAGCTCTCAATATGAGAGACCTTAGCTCCAACCATGGCTAGTGGAGTGGAGGAAAGTGTTCGGTTTCTCTTGAGAAGTGGCTGGTGTAGAGAATTGCTTTCTGGGTCTCTTTCCTCTTCATCCGCTTGTGCTTCCATGTTGCAGGTAGCTGTTGCTTTTGTTGATTGGCTCAAGTCTTCCTCCATTAAGACAGTCAAAGTAGCAGAGTAAAGAGACACTTGAAAGGCTATGTGGTTTGGTATTTGTTGGTTCTTGCCTGCCTGTAGCTGGAGCTGCCTCTTCAGTTTCTGGAACTCAGGATTAGGGAGATCTCAATTCATGCACTCCACATTTCCCTGCTTGTCTTCCTCTAGTATACGTCTACATTCACTTGCCTATTTTTATATGCGACAGAAATGACATTGCCTTGCTGGAGGGTATCCTGGATCAATGAAAGGAGAAAAGTAGTTGTCTCCTAGTAACTAAAGGAGGTGACATTATGCTTGGATGTTTGGCAATAATTGATTATCACCGTCTAGTGGTTGCCGTAACGGGTAAAAACTCAGATGGATTTTCTTACTTAATGTATGAGTTCGAGTCTTTATAGTTGTTCAAAGCATACGGTGCGACTTAAACTTTGGTCTCGATGCAAGTATGGTGGAGCCTCTCATCGATGACTATAGTGTAGAGAGATAATGTTGTATGACGTATGTGTAAAATATTGTATCTGCATATCTATTTTGTATCTATTTTGTTAACTATAGTGTTGAGGGACAATGTTATATGACGTATGTTTAAAATAGTGTATCTGCACATCTATTTTGTATTTATTTTGTTGAGAAGAGGGAATACTCGATTATCAAATATCTTCTATCCTTATACGAGTAGGTTTGGAGATTGTAACATGAATTTTTTTTTGGGCAAATTCTCTCCATTATAACTCATTCTCTGAGATTTTAGAAATTACATTTCTCTCCCTTAAGGTTTGAAATAGAGATATCCATTTTATAGTCAGAATGGTTTAGATGTAAAAAAAAAAAGTTAATTAACTAAATTGTCCTTAATATGCATAAAACTAAATAAGTTTTTATTTTGCTTAACATGACATTTCCTTATATATAAAAAAAAATCAAAATCGTGAGGAAAAAAGATTTAACATTTGAAAAAAAAAAAAAAATTTAAAAATTAACAACAAATCATTTTAGAAGCAAAAGAAAATTTCTATTTATGTCATTTCATGTACATTAAGGGCAATTTAAGTAATAAACCTATTTTTTTTGCTAACATCACGTATATTCTGTTAAAAAATTTAACATTTGTGAAAAAATACAACTCAACTCAAACCTCAAAAGAGGATAATGTAATTTCTAGAATCTCAAGAAGTGAATTGTAATACTCTCAAATTTTAAGGGAGGTAAATGTAATTTGTCCATTTTTTTTTTTTTTTTTTTGGCTCCTTCGTGACAGATAAGCACCAACCTCAGCCTCACGGCCAGTTGTCCGAAGGCCAGTAGATAAATGTGGATATGCCAGAGATCAACGGTGCCATTCAACGGCCCTTCGGGTATTTGATGAGCCATCTTATCCACATCAGTATATGAATATTTTATATTTCAGTCAATGAGTGCTTTGTTTTTTTATTTTATTTTATATATTTTGGGTATAAGGACAACAAAGCAATCGGTGTTAGTATTGGGGTCTCACATTTCATGTTCGATAAGAACTGTATTACAAACAAAGCAATCTTCGAGATTCATAGGCTGACATTTGACATGTGAACTGCTGCTATGTGGACACGTGGTTGGCATCACTGGGCCCAGGTCCCGGATGATTAAGCGGCTAAATAAATCCTTGTGCAACTCGTGTAGTGTATTTTTTAAGTTTGTTTCGAAAACTTAACCAGTTCAATATTATATTCAAGCTGCATAATTTATACATTTTTGCTTTGATCTGTTCTATGCTGTACACAATTTTTACAGAGCAAATCACAACACAAAACATAAAACAGAACATTAGGCATGCACCGTCTTGAGAAAACTATATATATATGCCAGAATGAAACCTTTCGGTACAAAAAAATAGAAGCCTGTGATGTATGGAATGACCGCTGCCTTAGCAGCCATCCTTTTTCCGCAGCCCCCTCCTCTCTTGCCTCTCTCCCTTTATATGAAGTAACTCAAGGTCGGCGTCGGCTTCTTCCTTCGAGAACCTCCTTTTACCATATAGCTCATTCCACTTTAGCAGCTCCTTCATGTTTATACACCCAATATCATGAAGCTATTTACATGAGAAAAAAAGAAGGCGATAAAATAAAACCTTTTTGCCTGTGGGTTCTGTATGTACCTGTTCTCGAGTATACTTGGAAGTCCTCCATATTTATTGGCCGAATGTCAGAACTCCCCTTCAAGGCTGGTAGGGGCTTCCCTTCTGCAAGTGCCGCAGCATGCTCCCCTACTCAGAAGCTCAACATATAATACAAATCACTAGTCTTTTTTTTTTTCCTGATAAATTTGTGTTACGCGTGGAGGATTATGTTTTAGACTTCATGAATAATTAAGAAAGCCATGCAATTAATGTTTGGGTTTCTTTCTCTTGTGGCTCGCATCCGTGTTGTTTTCGCCTTTACTCAGAGTTTATAGTCCAAAAGCTTGAGCACGCGAGTTTGGAGCTTTGGTTGTATTAATTGCTAGGCCCGGATTGAGATTGCTCTAGATCAGAAAATGGATTTTTTATTAATTACTAGACTTGGATTGAGATTGCTCTAGTCCTGAAAATGTATTTCAGATTTGGAAATGAACTCAAAATCTTGTCAAGTCTGAGGATTCACTGCCATATATACAAACGGCCCAATAATTGCGAAGAGCTCACCCACAGTATGCATTTTGATTTTCTGGTAAGAATATCAAGAGCTTACCATTCGCAACTTTCTATTCAGAAATACATATAAATATACAAATGTAAATGTATATGTATGTACACACGTAGATATTTGTCTTCGCATACAGAAGATGAGACTCATGAGAGCCTTGCAAGGGCTTAAGGCACCGCATACTCTGGTAGTCCTTTCTGTTCTGATGTTCTCTGCTTCATTGGTTCTTTACTGTTTCTCAAACCAAGCTGAAGTAAATGGCAGATCACGGCTTCGCAGAGACCAATCTGTAAGCAATCTTTTATTTAGTCTGGCTTTGTCATGTTATTCATCATCGTTTCATGATTTTTGTCGAGTTACTTATTTGTATCTATAATGTGCCTTGCGAGTATATGGGTATTGCCATGCAATGCATATTTCAGATGACTGGTAAGAGTCTAATGCACAGAGCAATTTGGACATTCTGGTCCTGTTTTCATTTCTTTGAAGTTCATACATTTTTGTTCTGTAATATTAAAATACCAGTGATAATTGATTAATCGACTGGGGTTTTAGACTATTCTTGGTTATAAATGTAGGATTCAGAAGGGAGAAAATTGGAGAAAGTGTTAAAGAGAGCATCCATGCCAGATCGAACGGTTATTCTGACGATCTTGAACCAAGAATGGGCAAGTCCGGGCTCTGTCTTTGATCTCTTTCTAGAGGGCTTCCGGAATGGGCAGCGGACCAAAAGCTTATTGAATCACTTAGTAATTCTCACGGTGGACGGCCAAGCGTTTCAATATTGCAGCTCCAAGCATCCCCATTGCTTCGACCTTGCTACCTACAGAATCAACTTTGCGACTTGGAAGCTGTTTAAAAATCTGCATCACCTGAAGCTTGGTCGGAGAAAGATTGAACTTTTGGGAGAAGTCCTTGACTTGGGTTACAATCTCGTTTTCACGGTATGGGTTTTTCGATCTCATGGTGATAGTTTTAAGTGTTCAAGCACATAAAATTTTGATGCTTATCAAATTTGGCTGCAGGATGCGGATGTGATGTGGTTCAGAAATCCATTCCCGCACTTCGAACCTGGCTTTCAAATCAATATTGCCAGTGATTTCTATGCAGATGATCTGCAAAGCAAAAGCAACCGGGCAGATGGAGGATTCTTCTACTTGAAATCCGATGCAATCTCAGTTGAGTTCTTCAAATACTGGAAGATGGCACGGCTTTTTCATCCCAACGCCAGTGATGACTTCATTTTCGAAATCATCAAAGATGATACGATCACCAGAATGCTGGGATTGGAAATCAAATATTTGGATACAGATTATTTTGGGAGCTTTTGTCAGTCGAGGAAGGATATGAGCAAGCTATGCACCATGCACGCTGAATGCTATAACAGTATTGACAGAAAAGTTCATCACCTCAGGCTCATTCTTGATGTCTGGAGAAACTCCACAGTACACTCATCACAAAAAATGGTTTGAAAGAATCTATCTCCGCTGCTTCTTCATAAAGAGTTCCAATAAATGCACGTAGTGATTTAAACTTGGTTAGGAGCCGAAAAACATCTTTCCCAAAGGTTCTGCTTCAGGGCAAGAAGTGTTTCCTGCTCATAGAATTGGCTGTCTGTGGTTGCAATTGTTTTTATTGTAAGAATATGTAATTCAAAATTCTCCAGGCTATGAAAAAAATCATTGACACAAGTGGTATGCCTAGCATGTTTCCTGGAAGCAATAAATACAAAATCCTGCTACTTTTAAAATTCATATGTACTGACAACAAAAATAATATGCCTCCTCCAATACCCTTTGCTGTGTTTGTTTGGTGGGATAAGGCCGTGGGATTAGACTAGCAATCCCAGCAAGGTCTTTTATCCTGTATTTACCCGATGAAATTATCCTGGGGTAGGATTACCTTTCCCCTTATCCTAACTTCTTGAAAGCATAGAGGGTTTTCTATTTGTTTCTTGTGTCCTAATTCTGTTTCATATTTAACACTCCTCCATATGCGTCATGTTGATTGAACTGCGTAAATTGATCCATTCCTAGAGGCCTCTTAATTTATCCTAGTGCCAACTCTAGCCCTTTTTTTTTTTGTTGGTGGGGGGGAGGATACATTGGAGGAGAAGGTGAGTCGAACCCATGACTTCAATGCTGGGTTGGGGGGCCAATACCAATTAGGCTAACCCCTCTCCTCGCCAACTATAACTCTCGCTCCAGCATTAGTTCACTATAGCAAAGTTCTAGCTGCATCTACCTACATGGCCTCTGCACAATGCTGACCTCCACTACATTCCATTTATAAACTCCAATCTCCCAACTGCATCTCATAATCGACTTACCTCCATGATTGCCCATCTTACATTCACCATTCCCTTGCAGCTCATGGTCATCACAAGTTTATTCGGGGCACACTTGAAAAATACTCATACTTTAACTATTTCAACATCCATGGTTGCATGTACAATATTTTGAAAAGTTACAATCTAATCTCATAATCCTCGAGGCCTGAACTAAATACTTTGTTGAGATTGTCTGCAGAACAAGTACCTTGCTACTAGCTGTGTGAGGAAATCATTAGATGAGAGTAGACTCCATGAAATGTCAAAATGCAATTGAAACTCTACAACTTTTATGTATAACTGTTGATCATCCTTGAATAGTATCTTCTCACTCTATTTTCAAGTATTAAGCATGATTAAGGACCTGCTTGGTTCATTCATTCTTTTCCAAGTCACTTGAGCCATATGTGGATTCACGCACTCCTCTTCAGTTTCTTCATTTATATATACTCTATTCTTCTTCCATCATCTTTTAGATCTCCATTATTAGGTCAAAAAGAAACATAACACTTTGACAGTCATTTATATTCTTGCGCCTTTTATTCGAACATAGTATTAAAAGACGACTAGCTCTCCATCTAAAAATTCCTTACCTGTTCCTTGTAAAATTAAATTATTTCTCATCTAGTTGATAAAACCAAACCATAGAGCATTCAAGTACTTATCTCAGAATGAAGGATAAGAAGACAATTTTACCATTACATTTTGGAAAAAAAAACACACACAAAAAAAAAGGGTCGAAGAAAGTTTATTATCCAGGAAACTTACACAGATTGAATGCCTCTCACAAGCAAAACACCAGATAGGAATCTCGCAGTTGTCCTTTACGAATTGGGAAGGTTTCCTTCAGGAAGCTCCCAGTTGTCCTCTTCACCCTCTTCTTCCTTCTTGCTCTTGGAGGCTTCCTGCTTATCCTGGGATGAACCTCTTGAATAGGTGCGTCTGAGAGCAAATCATACAATGATTCGAAAATAATTCTCTCTCAAATGAAACACAAAAAAATAACTTTATTGATGATAGCAATTTGATAAATAGAAAAGAAATGAGCTATAGTCTATAGAATTACCCGTAACACACACAATATGGGCGTGAAAGTTATCATATTACAGAAGCGAAGGATAAAAAGTGCACATTTACAACCCAAAGAACTGAGCAAAACCTATGAAATGTGCCTTTAATTCATTACAAGTGACACAAAACTGAGAGACCCGAATTACAAATAATTCTGCTAGAAACTAAGGACAGGTTTGCATATTTCACCATTCCATAGACATCAAATCTCCCCATTCGGCTCCATAAAGCAAAGGTTAATACATATTCACATTCCAACCCACATCCCAAATGTGTATAAATATATGTATATATATACATATATGCAAACGCGGACACAGAATCATAATCAACCACATTAAGTTGCCGCGACAGAAAAGTTAGTCTCTAGCCAAGAAACGAAATCCCCCAAAACCAAACCTTTTTTAATTATAATTTAAATGCATTGGCAATTTTAGTAGAGATAGTCACACCAAACGAACACAACAAAGAAGTACAAAAGAGTGAAGGCAGAGAGAGTACAAACCGTCGACGATTGCGCTTGGCGGCCTCACGGGTCTTGCGCTTCTTCTCCTCCTGCTTGTTCTCAAAGAACTTCCTTCGCTTGCATTCTTGGATGACGCCGGCCCTCATGACCTCTCTCCGGAACCGATTGAGAAGCTTCTCCTCGGGCTCATTATCGTCGACAATGACCTGAACGTTGTAGGCCGATCTGAAGAAGAGCGTGTTGGCATAGGCGAGAGATGGGCACACCACGGACATGAGATCATTTGAAGGCGATAAAGGATGATAATAACCCTCATTGGATGCAACTAGTGGAACCAACCCATCTCTGTTTCTCGACGAAGAAGAAGAACAGGAGAGAGAGGGGAGAGAATCGGAGGAGAGAGAAAGGTGGGGGACTGGGTTTTTGGGTGGCGGTGGTTTTGATGCTGTGAAAAAGGAGAGGAAATTCGAGAGGGCTGAGGAAGCCATGAAAGCATCTGATGCCGCTGTTCGGCTTTCAATTGGTTTTGTTTGTGGATAAAGTGGCACTCGTCTGTTTAAGGGTCGACCCGTGGATCTACCCGACACAGGTGGTTCTGATTTCAGGGTGATTCTCCAGACCCAAGAAAAACAAGGTCCGTTTGAGGCCCAATTCAGGTAGGTGGCACAATCATAAGATCAACGTTGAAAATAGCTCCCAGCAAGGCCCCCAAAAAATAGAGTTTTTTTTCAAAATAATTTCATTTTTTTAATTTATTTTCAAAATAAAAAATTTTAAAATATTGATTCTACAATAACTTAAAACGTAATCTTAAATTACTTTTTGAAAGAAAATATAATTTAAAATTACATTTTCTGAAATAGTTTTCAAAGAAAATGCAATTTGAGTTTTCTCTTAAAAACGCAATTTGAAATTGCAAGAGAGAAGATAGAGAGAGAGTGTGAAAGAAAGAAAAGGAGAGGGAGAGAGGGAGAGAGGTAGACAGAGAGTGAGAGAGAAAAGGAGAGAGAGCTAGCCGCAATTGCGGCTCTCTCCCCTCTCTCTCTCCTCTCTCTCTTTTCATTTTTTCATTTTAATTTTAAATTTTTAAAATAAAAATAATGAGAATTTTATAAATATTATAATTTTTGTACATATTTTATGTACGAGTAAAAATTGTGTTAGAAACTCAAAAAATAAATCTTTCTTATCAAGCCACCTTATTTTGTTTGGTTAAAAAGATTTAGTTTTTGAGTTTTCAACATGCTAGTGAGTGCCATTTTTTTGCATGATTGAGTTTTCAATAGGCTCGTGAGTAGCATTTTTTTCTTTACTATAACCTCTTTTTTCTATTTGGTAATCAAATCTTAATTACGGAGAAAAATGCTACCCACGAGCTGGTTAGAAACTCAAAAAATAAATCTTTTTAGACAAACAAAACAAGGTGGCTTGATAAGAAAGATTTATTTTTTGAGTTCTCAAGATAATTTTCGCACATACATAAAATTTTATTTTCGCACATACATAAAGTATTATTGTATGAAAACAATAATACTTTTAAAATTCTCATTATTTTTATTTTAAAATTTTAAAAAAATTAAAATGAAGAATAAGAGAGAGAGAGTGTGTGAGAGAGAGAAAAAGAGAGATATCTCTCTCTTTCTTAAACAAAACGTAATTTTAAATTGTATTTTCAGAGAAAATTCAGTTTGAAATTATGTTTTCTCTGACAACGCAGGTTTTGCGGGCTGTGAAATCATTTCAGAAAATGTAATTTTAAATTGCGTTTTTCTTCAAATTGCAATCCAAGTTTGCATTTTCCTTCAAAACTCAATTTAAGATCGCGTTATAGGCTATTGTGGGAATAACCTTTTAAAATCTTTCATTTTGAGAATAAATTTTAAACATGATATTATTTTGAAAAAAAAATCCTAAAACATACTGAAAATAACTCTAGTCCTAGTACAAAACTCAAAAAATACTAAATAGAAATTGAATAAAGAAAGGATCGTATAGCGATCGTGATTATATTAACAATCAATCACTTGTTGCGAATTTTGGTATTCCTAAAAAGTAGAAATTGTCAACCGACCTACCCTACCTAACAAAGGTCTAAGTTAATATTGAATTACTTCTTAATTGGGCTTGGAGAAACTTAATGGATTTGGAACAGGGGCAACCATTCAAAAAACACATACATACACATGAAGGAGTTGTTTAAGGCAAAGTGTATGTATTTGATATATTTCCATAACAACTAGTTGCAGGTGTTTGGACATTTGCCTTAAATAAGTGTTAATTTCGCCATCCTAAGTGAAAAGAAGAAATTTATTTCACAAACATGGGAAATTTTGCATCACCCTAGTTTACTCACGCGTAGAAATTTAACATCAGGGGTTGTGATGCGAATTGGCAATTGGATCCATTAAATTGCCGTTATACAGTTCTGAATTTCACCATTAAAATGCCATTTTCTTCCAGTTTTTTCCTTTCAATTTCAGACAGCATGCGTAAACGTGGGAGATTGTCTTGCCTAAACTCGTTCCAATTTGAGGGCTGCACTCATCCATATCTTCTCCTAGAAAGCATGCATAATTGCTATCGTCTTAATAAAGTAATTACACAAAACCTGACTTAGATTAGCAAACTTTGACAGTATTTTCAAGTGGAGATTGCTCTCAAGACGTGGACTTTTGACCACTGCCAGCCAGCCAGCCAGCCAGCCTGCACGCGCATAGCATCATTGGTAGACCGTGTCTTTGATAGCTTTACGGCATTGATTCTTTTTGACCAAAAGAAGAGTTGACAGATGATGTGATGTGGAGGCTTGTTGAAATGGGAAATACTTTCTTGGGTGCCTCCACTGCACTGTTTTAGCAAGGGTCTAATTGCATAGCTTCCCATCCTAAATTATATAGCTGAAGGGATACATATACACACAAATACATCAATATATGTATATACATTCATTGATAATGCCTCTAGGTGGTTTTGTTAAAAAGTAAGTCCATTCAAGTTGAGCTAAATTATCCATTGCATCTAAATTAATTGGACATGGAGTGTATCCTTCTGTACGTTTAAAGGTCCATTGCATGGTGAATATGTAAAGCATCAAACAAACAGCGTGGTCATTTCCTTGTCTTTTATCAGGTTATTGAGACTTCCCAAGTGGGTACTCAAAGAAAATGACAAGTTTAGGTAAATGAGACCCTTTCAGGATTAGTTTAATGAACCTTCTTCATCGCGCAATAAGGATGTAGTGCTGGAAATTTGTAAAGCAGTTAATGAAGATTTAGTGGGCTAATTGTATATTAAGTTTAGGGGTTTTATGATCATGATCTTTTCCATATCTGTGGGCTTAAAGGTGATTTAGGTTTCGTCTGGCAATTGGCATGTACTTGATTTCTTTAATAAGCTAAGGTCATGTTTATTTAGCGGGATGAGATAAGGGAACAGCTAATCTCCCGTTAATCTAAAGATTATATATATATATATAGGGTAATTTTATAATTTGACCTCCAATCATGAATTCTCAAATTATTTATCTTATTTTTTAGGATTATAATCTCGTATATGGAGGATAAAAAGGCTTCCTCCACTTAGTTATCTCAACTCTCTTTTACACAATCAAACAAAATAAGAATGCACACGAACTAGTAGTCTAATCCTACAAAACAAACACGACCTAAGGACTTGAATTTAAGCTACCATCTGAAAAAAAATACTGAGCATTCACGAGTGTGAGAGTGACAATTGGTTTACAAGTTCATGCGTTAAAAAATAGACCCCAAAGAAGAAACGCAAATCCTCCACACTAATCAGTGGAAAGACAGCACATAACCTTTGAATAAAGAATCTTAAAGAGGGCAAAGGTACACTTAAAAAGGAAAAGCCTAATCCAATGGACTTCCACTTTCTAGGGTAATTGCGTGGCATCTACTCTGCGATTGGTTTGATTAAATTAATAATCTCTGGAGTTTATTAATTAGCTCTATGATATTCTTGATTTGGAATTATCCGAATAGGACAGATGAGAGGACCCTAGAACTAGTTGAAATGCCATAGTATTGGTTCTCTTGGACCAGTAACCATCCATTCCATTCACTTCCTCCATTCACGCCAACTCCCCCGTTGTGACCCATTTTCCACATTTTAGTGCTGGGCTGCTTATTTTTTTTCTTGAGAAAAAAGTATTACCTATATATTTTTTTCTCCCCTTTTTTATCCATAAATACACAAATTTATTGGTTATGCTAATTTTGTGTTTTTTTTTTGTTTTTGTTTTGAGGACAAATCTTAACGCAGTGATAAAGTTACTCCACTATAATTTTAGTGTCAAAGAATCAAAATAAGAAAACAGCTTCTCCATACACAGAAGTGAAGCTATATACATCTGATTGTCCCAAAACATTGTAGTAGCATGAACCTAGCTGAACATGACCCATTAAAGAGGCAACACATGCAATAAATAGATGGTGAAGTGTATGCATGAATAAGAAAGATAGTAAACTTGTTATCAGGATTTTAGAAAAATCTATTGTGCACTGCACATAAATACAACTTATCAAACCTTTATCTCATAGGATAAAGTTACATATATCAGATGTATAATCAAACAAATTTCTGTAAACGACTGAATTAGACTAGAGCTGTAAATGCACTACTCAATATTAATATCTCCAAAATTAATTTTCTCTTTTTGTGTAGGTTTCTGTTTTGGCAACTGGTGAGTGGTGACTACCCATCTACTTGAGAAAGATTGCGATAGATAACTGACTTTTGGCCTTCGTCTGAAATTTGAAAAATTCCAAACATGGGGCGCGTGGTTGCCTAATACCACTGGCTGAAAAGCAATCATTAGAATTAAACGTCAAATTTCTTTAAGTATGATTGTCTACTACTTAGCAAAAACAGTAATCATAATAGAAAATTTAGGTAAAGATTAGTTTGTTGCAAGGGAGAATGGGAATTCGACGCAATTTTTTTACTTGTTTGGACGCCAAGTAAAAACTTTCCCAGGAAAGTGCAAAAGCATTTGGACCACTTTCCTCCACTCTGGACCATATTATTCACCTTCTATTGAGAAAAATGACTTTCACCTGAAAGGCAATTATTCCATCCTCCATAAAAAGCTCTTTCCTTTCAACTAAAAATGGAAATGAAATGTGGTGAGTGAAATTAAGTGTCGTGCAGGAAGAGCGTGGTATTGGCCCTTCATATGAATATTTTAATCGAAGAAATAGAATTGGAATCCACTTCCTCTGGCCACTCACATGCAATTTAAAAACTCAGGTATACAGAAGGAAACATGGCAGCACAGTCTTCCTCTCTCCCTCTCTCTCTATCTCTATGTATATATATATATTGATCTATCTTCTCTCTCTCTCTAAGCTGCCTATACGGAAATCGACGATGCTGTTGCTGTTGGCATTGTAGTGTTTTATAATCTCGGAGTATTTTAACAGCTACTCTCGCACTAATTTATCCATAAATCCCCAGCAAATGGGGGTGCAAAGAACCCTTTGAAACACATTATACTCACTCTCACCTCTCAGTCTCTCTGCGCTTTAATGGCCGCGCCTTCCTCTCTACCTCTATTGTGACCTTTCTCTCTCATGCTTTCTGCAAAACAATTCTTGGGTATTTCTTAGTACTTACTGCACCCAGTTGATAAAACCATAACCCTTCAAAATCCAAGAGACTTTTTTCAACCCATTTTTATTGCGATTTCATTGCTGCTTCTGTAATCGTCGTTCTTGACTTCTCTGGTACGCTTCTCTCTCTCTCTCTCTCTCTCTCTCGTGTATATATGGATGTCTTCATGATTTTTGAATAGCCACTTTGGCTTCTTTGTATGACTCGTGTGCTTTTTACTCATCATCTGCTGATTCTTCATCAAGCCATAACATGAAGAAAAAAAAAAAAAAAAGAATTTTGTTTTTTGGGTTTCGGGTTTCAATTTCTTGTTTCGGTTGTTGATTTTTTGTTTAAGGTTTGTATGTAAATCCACTCATGCATTGAATAGTGGTTGTCTTTTGACGTACGTTTTTTTTTTTTTTTTGGTCTTAGTTGCTTGTCTGGCTTTCCGATTTTTCTGATTAACCCATTTCAATAAAATTTTGTGTCGATCTAAATTTCTTGTTTCCTAGGATTTGCTAGTGCATGCACTTATCTTTTGAATGTTGAGGAGCTCAGGCAAATTATAAAAAGCTTCTCTTCTTTTTTTGCGGGCAATCTATCATCAGGTATTCATTTTTGGGGGGGCTATATGTATTTCGACTTGGTGTTAAAAAGAAAGGGAAAATGGAACACTTGATCAGTTTGTGAAACAAGACAATAGTTTTTGTGAAGTTAATTTTTTATCTGGGTGTTCCATTTCTTTCTGGCTTTATGAGTCTATCAAGACTCATTTATGAATCATGAACAGTCCTAGCTAACCACGCAATCTTGATCAGGAGTCGCTTTAAAGATTGTATTTTTGGTTTCAGTTTCTCGTATTTTCTAGCTAGAATGTTGTTTATTGGATTGCTATTGATCATTTTTGTGTTAATTTGGTCAGTATACAGGTTTGAAGGTGTTTGAGTCTGATCAATGTCCAAGGGAAAAGAGAGAGAAAATGAGGAAGAGATCGAGGGCTTCGATGAATATTGCTTCAGTATGAGCAAGAATGGTGAGCTTGAATTGGATTCTGGTAAAGGCAGTTGGGTCAGTTCTGGTAGTCCGCCAGAAAAGATGAGGATTTGCGAGACTAATAGTGGATCAGACCGGACCTGGCTTGGACCTTCTTCCTCTGACGGCAGCGTTGATGGTTCATCAGGTACAGAACCTCAGGATGCAGATTACTCTTACATGCCCTCACTCAACTATGAGTTAGAGAGCCTGATCTTGGCTAGGATTCCTAGATCAGAATATTGGAAGCTATGCTTTGTGAACAGGAGGTATTTAACTCTTTTGAAGAGTGGTGAGCTATTCAAGATTAGGAGAGACATTGGAATTAAGGAATCATCTGTTTTCATGGCAGCGATTGGGGAGAATAGCTGGTGGGCATTTGATCGGGAATTCAAGACTCGGAGAAAGCTTCCAAATCTCCAAACAGATGTTTGTTTCGTGTCCGGAGATAAAGAGTCCTTTTGTGCAGGAACCCATCTGCTAGTTTCAGGCAGAGAGTTTGATGGCCTTGTCATTTGGAGGTATGAATTGGCAAAGAACAGATGGTTCAAGGGTCCTTCTATGATCACCCCAAGGTGCTTGTTTGCATCTGCCACATGTGATGTCTTTGCTTTTGTAGCGGGCGGGGTTGGGATTGAGCCAAACGGTGAAGTCTATGACAGTGCTGAGAAATATAATCCAGAGACTGAATCTTGGGAACCCCTCCCGAGGATGAAGAGGAGGAGGAAGCTTTGCTCAGGGTGTTTCATGGACAACAAGTTCTATGCAATTGGAGGGCGAAACGATGATGGAGAACTCACCTGTGGGGAATTTTTCGACGAGGCTAGAAATAGATGGAACCTGATCCCTGACATGTTGAAAGATGATCCGGTTTTGAGTTGCCATTCTCCGCCTCTTGTTGCTGTTGTGAATAATGAGCTCTACTCGCTTGAAGCTTCTTCAAATCAGCTGAAGGTTTATGTAAAGGGAAGCAATACATGGAAGCAGTTGGGTCCAGTCCCAGTGAGAGCTGATTCCAATAGAGGTTGGGGTGTTGCATTCAAGTCTCTGGGCAATGAGCTGCTCGTAATCGGTGCATCCTCTGGTGGTGCTGCTAATTGTATGGCGATTTACACTTGCTGCCCTCATCCTGATGCCAAGGAATTGCAATGGAGGCTGGTTAACAGAAACAGAAATCAACTTAGTAACTTCATTCTCAATTGCTCTGTCATGGTTGCTTAAGGACAGAACTCTTGATTCTCTCTGGAGTTTTGGGGCCATTTTCTGATTTTTATTGTAATCTTGGGACCCCTGTCACTGTCCCTAGCCCTGGTTCTTGTGCTTGTTATATTGTGGTAGGGTAGCTATGAATCAACCCTGTTCAAGAAACTGATCAAACGGAGTTGAAATTCCCTGCTAACATAAACTGTGGATTTGCTTTAGCAAAGTTTTAATTACTGATTTCTGGTCTGCTTTCCCAAAACTTTTGCATGATTCATCTGATGCATCTGATGCCTCCTTGGAAAGACAAAAAAATCAAATTAAAAAACATGTGTATAGGTAGATAATGAGTAAGATGAAATGAAACCACTGGTTAATCTATGATTCCAAGGGTATTGCATCAATGCAAAGTGCAATTCCATTAGAAGGGCTTCCATCTATATTTCATGTTTACATCTCATTTGAGATTCAGAAATGACTAGGCAATTAGCTTGGAGAGATTAGAATAGAGATTGTCTAGCAAATAGATCACCATGCCCATTGCCTAAGCACCCAACTCTCTGTCCGTGCTCACAAATTTACTTAAAGTAGCTATAGACGAATCATGACGTGCATTTTCCACCTCTCCATGAAAATAAAAACATATGGACCGATAAGATAGACGAGCGATTGATCTCCGTCACTGGCCGTTAAGAATTGGAGGGAAAGCGAAGAGCCAAGAACTCCAGACTCTGAGATTGACCCATCATCCCGTAAGGACACTACTCACTCCCTTCGATCGAAGCTCTCTTTAGTTCCTGCAGTTTTTGCTGTTATCGTTGTGTTTTAATCATATTCTCATCCATACATTTATTCCAATAAATCAGAGCATATACTTGATCAGCTTTCATATATATATATGTGTGTGTGTGTGTGTGTGTGTGTAGTTTTATTTTTACACCTTTTCTTTCTTGAGCTGTTTCGCCGAAATGAAGGGCTAATTCTAGCTCCTGAAATCTATTGACCTATCCAAAGTAGTGATTAAGATTAGGAAATGTGATGTTAGGTGTAACATAATTTGAGGGTTTTGGTGAGTTGAGCGTAAGTGTTCCCTTAAGGGTTAGGGTTTTAGTGGTTTTAGCCTTTAGGTATAGTGACCGGTCTTGGAGGCCGAGGCCGTGCATTTCAAGAACCAAACACAGCTTTTTGGGGGGCTATGGGAGTTTGGGTTTTGTGGGCTGGCCTCTTTTGAAAATGTTCTAAGAGATATAGGGATGTCTGCGAATAACAAAAATCCATGTTACCCACAGAAGAATATTGGGGTATCGTCCCCCTTTGGTAATGTCGGGATTGTTTCTTCAAATCTTCCTGCAAATCCAACTGCACATCTCCGGCCACAGTCCCAAGCCCAACAACAAATTGGTTCTGGTTTTCCGGGTCAGTTTCAGCTGTCCCAGCTATCTGCAGCTCTTGCCCAAGCACAGTCAAAGGCTCAAGCTCATGCCCAAGCTCAAGCTCAAGCGGCACATGCCCAATTCCCAGCTCAGTTACAGGCTCAAGGGCTGTCCATTAATCAGCCCCACAATTCTGGGATTGGTGATGTCGGTTCCTCTTCACCATTGGTTAACACACCAGGTAATTCAACTGCGAAATGCACACCTCAGAAGCCATCAGTGCGGCCACCTGGCTTTTCAGCTACCAACACAATCTCGCCCTTGAGAAATATGGAACTTGCAGCTGCTGCTCGTAGAAAGAAGCAGAAGCTTCCTGAGAAGCAGTTGCAGGAGACAGCGGCAGCAATTTTGCCTGAATCTACTCTTTACAGTCGGCTCCTTGAGTTTGAGTCTCGTGTAGATGCTGTTTTGACAAGAAAGAAAATTGACATCCAGGAGGCCATTAAAAATCCTCCCTCTATTCAGAAAACGCTTCGAATCTATGTATTCAACACTTTCGCTAATCAGATTCGCACAGTTCCTAAGAAGCCAAATGCTGATCACCCTACATGGACGCTCAAGATGGTTGGAAGGATCTTGGAAGAGGGAATAGATCCTGACCAAGCTGGAATGAGCAAAGATCGAGTTCCTTGTACCCAAAGTTCTCATCTTTCTTCAAAACAGTCATCATTTCATTGGACCAGAGACTATATCCAGAAAACCCTATTATTATGTGGGATAGTGCTCGATCACCTACACCTCAAGAGGGCTTTGAAGTAAAGAGGAAAGGGGATAAAGAATTTACAGCAAATATAAGATTAGAAATGAATTATATGCCTGAGAAATTTAAGCTTTCACCCGCATTGATGGAAGTTCTTGGTATTGAGGTCGATACCTGCCCTAGAGTCTATCTGGCATTATATGAAGGCTAGTAAATTGCAGAATCCAAATGACCCTTCTTATTTTAATTGTGATCCGCCACTCCAGAAAGTATTTGGGGAAGAAAAGATGAAATTCACTATGGTTTCACAGAAGATATCACAGCATTTGATTCCTCCACAGCCTATACATTTGGAGCACAAGATCAAGCTTTCAGGGAATAGTCCAGCTGGAAATGCATGCTATGACATGTTGGTGGATGTTCCCTTTCCAATTCAGAAGGAATTGAGTGCTCTATTAACCAATACAGAGAGAACTAAAGAGATTGATGCCTCCGAGGACGCAGTTTGTACTGCTATAAGGAAGATCCACGTGCACCGTAGGAGGCAACCTTCTTTCCGGGCTTCAGCCAATCGCCAGTGGAACTCATTAATGCTTTAATTGAATCTCAAAGCAGGAATCTGAAGCTTGTGGCAGGGGAAGCAAGTCATAGTGCCGAAAAAGAGCATCGGTCAGATTTCTTCAATCAACCGTGGTATGCTCATCTACTACTTGCTGTTTTTTCTTCATGTACTCGTACAGAAGAAGAGAGGGGGAACAAAAACATGACCGTCATTGTTGAAATTCATGTACACACCCATAATATTTGAAGTTTGTGATTGATTTGGTAATCCTGGTAGGAAATATTAAGGTATCAGCAAATACAGGCACACGCGCAAATATATATACAAAACTTTATACATATATTCTTTTCTTAATGCCTATGATCACTTGACTAAATAAAATCAATTTTGCGATGAATGCAATTAGTTTACCTTTTACCTTAAAAAAACTATAGCAATCAGCTGCCATCCTTTTGAGTTGTAAGATCACTGAAACAAGGGTTATCACATGATCCTCTATCTGCCTCATGTTGGATACTGTCGAAGGTCATTGTCATATGTTATCAGTCTTCCAAGTTGTCTGAATGTTATTAAAATATTCGCTGTGGGTGATTACATGACTGCATACCTTAACATCGGCAGGGGTAATATGTGAAAGTATTTTTGTTGGTATTTTTCTGATCTTGGTATCAACATTGCTTATGGTTCATTGATTAAACAGGGTTGAAGATGCTGTTATTCGTTACCTGAATCACAAGCCAGTTGTAGATGGTCGTGGATGCACTTGAATTAGGGATTGTGGAACTGCTGACGGGCACTTCTTCTGCGGATACATCCATCAATTTTTTTGAAATCTCTTTTGGATGTGATTTGAATATACGTTTGACCTTTACATAGTCAGATGGGGACAAAAATTGCATGTTTACCACAAGAAAATGTGCTCTCTAGCCGATTTAAGCATTTCTTTGCTGTTAGTCGGGTGCACAGTACTGTGATTATGCTAATTTGAACAAAGGGGGCATCATAGATCCGTAGATAATCTTGGCCTAGTGTACAGATTACCAGTGATAGTTTCTGTTCAATTTTGTTTTGTTTGCTAGGCAGTTTCTGTTCTGTTTACGAGTTCCCTTTATTAGTTTATATCAGGACTTTTACGGCATTATTATGCCAGTATGATTGTGAAGAGAGAGAGAGAGATCTAAAAACAAAAGGAAGGAGAAAAAAAAAGAGGAGAGAAAAGTTTGTGTGTTATAAACTAAATGCATTGGCAGCAAGCAAAATATTAAAACACAGTAGATAAGAAAACTAGTTCGTCTGGAACCGTCAAATAATACTAAAATAGTTCTTCTGGAACTATAGGGATAGATCTTTTTGATCACCCAAATATGTATTTCATTCATAAGATACAAAATAAAGACAACAGAAATGTAAATAGGTTACTTATACTCTTTGTTTTTTCATTTCTTCTCTTTCCTTCTTCTCTCTCTTTTCTCTCTCTTTTCTCTCTCTTTCTCTCTTGTCTTTCCATCTCTCTCTCTCTCTCTCTCTCTCTCTCTCTCTCTCTCTCTCTTTCTTTCTTTCAATCTCTCTTTCTGTCTCTTTCTCTTTTGTTTCTTTCTTTTCTTCTTCTGCGCTTCTCTCTTTCTCTCTTCCGTTTATATAGGCAAATAAAGGGTAGGTTACAATCACGTGCAGGCATCCACCAGTCTTTCTTTTCATAACACTCCCCCTTGCATGACTGCCATAAGAAACCTCATGGGTGCGCTAAAAACTGCCTCGTTAAAACCTTGCCAATAAAAATCCTATGGGAAAAAACTGTTGGCGAAGGAAAAAGAGTACAGTCTGTGACTCCCCCTCATTCATACATCTGGTATGAAGTTAAAGTTTGTACCTTCAATTGTTCAGAGCTTTAAGACGACGCATGCCAATGTTGTGTACCAATTTCTCAAATGTTGCAGTTAGGAATGCTTTAGTAAATAAGTCTGCCAAGTTGTCACTGGAACGTATCTGCTGGACATCAATATCACCGTTTTTCTGGAGTTCATGTGCATAAAAGAATTTCGGCGATATATGTTTGGTTCTGTCACCTTTGATGTAGTCTCCCTTGATTTGTGCAATACACATTGCATTATCTTCATATAATATTGTTGAGGTATCTTTGATTGAAGATAGTCCGCAACTATCTTGAATATGTTGGATCATTGCTTTCAACCAAATACATTCTCGACTTACTTCATGAATTGCGATGATCTCAGAATGATTTGAAGAGGTTGCAGTTAGTGTCTGCTTCACAGATCGCCAAGATATAACAGTGTTACCATAGGTAAATACATACCCGGTTTGTGATCGTGCTTTATGTGTATCAGAGAGGTAACCAGCATCTGCATAGCCAACTAACTCTGATTCTGGTCCCTTTGAATAGAACAAACCCAGATCTGTTGTTCCTCGAAGGTAACGGAATATGTGCTTCACCCCTTTCCAATGTCTCTGAGTTGGTGCAGAACTATATCTTGCCAATAAATTTACAGAAAATGCAATATCGGGTCTTGTGCAATTTGCAAGATACATAAGAGCCCCAATAGTACTGAGATATGGTACTTCAGGACCAAGGAGTTCTTCACCGTCTTCTTGAGGGCGAAAAAGATCCTTTTGTACATCTAATGATCGGACAATCATGGGAGAACTCAATGGATGAGCTTTATCCATATAAAATCGATTCAGAACTTTTTCTGTATATGTAGATTGATGGATGAGAATTCCATTTGATAAATGCTCAATTTGTAATCCAAGACAAAATTTCGTTTTTCCAATGTCTTTCATTTCAAACTCCTTCTTTAAATAACGAGCAGATGTTGTCAGTTCTTCAGAAGTTCTAACAAGATTCAAATCATCGACATAGACTGCAATAATAGCAAATCCAGATTCTGATTTCTTAATAAAAACGCATGGACAAATTGTATTAGTCACATATCCATTTTTCAATAGATATTCACTAAGACGATTGTACCACATGCGTCCAGATTGTTTTAACCCATGCAGCGATCGTTGAAGCTTGATAGAATATAAGCTTCGAGATTTTGAACTAGTTGCTTCAGGCATTTTAAATCCTTCAGGAATTTTCATATATATATCATTATCTAATTCACCATACAAGTAGGCTGTCACAACGTCCATCAGACGCATATCCAGTCCTTCTGAGATTAACAAACTAATTAAAAATCTAAACGTAATGGCATCCATTACAGGAGAGTATGTCTCATCATAATCAATACCAGGTCTCTGCGAGAAACCTTATGCTACTAGACGCGCTTTATATCTCAAGATTTCATTTTTCTCATTTCGTTTTCGTACGAATACCCATTTGTATCCAACCGGTTTTACATCTTCTGGTGTTTGGACTACGGGTCCAAATACTTTGCGTTGTGCTAATGAGTTTAATTCTGTCTCAATAGCTTCTTTCCATTTTGGCCAATCACTTCTATGTTGACATTCGTCAATTGTCTGTGGTTCATTCTCTGCATTACTTCTTGTAATTGCAAGAGCCACTTTAAATGAAAATATGTTGTCGACAAAAATTTTATTTCTATTCCATTTTTCTCCTGTATGCATATAACTTATTGAGATCTCATTACTTTCCTCTGCAGGGAATATCTCTTCAGGAGGTTTCTCTTCTGGAAATTCTTTTATAGGAGTTCCTTCTTCTGGAGGTTTAGATAATGTGGTTTCTTCAGGAATACTGACTTGCTTATGCATTTGTACCTTTCTCTTTCTAGGAACTGTGTCTTTTGCACCGACAGGTCTCCCACGCTTCATGCGTGCTTGAGATTCATTTGCTGCTATATTAGCAGATTGTCCTACAGGGACATCAATACGTGCTGGGGTATTAGCAACTGGTATATATGATTTTGTTACCTTCTTGGTGTCAGTAAACACATCAGGTAATTGATTTGCAATCGTCTGTAAATAAATAATCTTGTGAACTTTTGATTCACATTGATTTGTTCGAGGATCAAGATGAGATACCGTGGAAGCATTCCAAGTAATCTCATATTATTTTTCCAGTTGAGTTTTCTCTCCCCCTAATGGTGGGAAAAGTGTTTCATCAAAATGACAATCCACAAAACGTGCAGTGAATATATCTCCTGTTAAATGTTCAAGATATCTAATAATAGATGGAGAATCAAAACCAATATAAATTCCAAGTCGACGTTGGGGACCCATCTTAGTACGTTGTGGTGACGCAATTGGTACATAGATAGCACAACCAAAAATCCTTAGATGTGAAATATTTGGTTGTTGACCCAAAACAAGTTGTAATGGTGAATATTCGTGGTAAGTAGTGGGTCGGACACAGACTAATGATGCAGCATGCAATATGGCATGTCCCCAAGTAGAAATAGGTAATTTTGTTCTCATAAGTAACGGTCGAGCTATAAGCTGAAGGCGTTTGATAAAAGATTCAACTAGACCATTTTGTGTATGTGTATGTGCAATGGGATGTTCAACATCAATTCCTATGGACATGCAATAATCATCAAAAGCTTGAGATGTAAACTCACCAACATTATCCAGTCGTATCGACTTAATCGAATAATCTGGAAATTGTGCTCGTAATCTGATAATTTGAGTAAGAAGCCTAGAAAATGCAACATTACGAGTAGAAAGCAAACAAACATGTGACCATCGAGTGGATGTATCTATTAAAACCATAAAATAACGAAATGGTCCACATGGTGGGTGTATCGGCCCACATATATCCCCTTGAATTCTTTGTAAAAAGGTTGGGGAATCAACTATTACTTTTGATGGGGATGATCTCACAATTAATTTTCCTTGTGAACAAGCGGGACATGTATAATCACTTGTCAAAAGAATCTTCTGGTTTTTTAGCGGATGCCCAGGAGAGTTCTCACTTATTCGACGCATCATTGTTGATCCCGGATGACCAAGACGATCATGCCAAAGTATAAAAATCTTTGGGTCAAAACACTTCTGGTGCATCACTTCAGATGATCCCAAAATTCTTATAGTTGTATAATATAAACCAGAAGAGAAGGTAGCAAGTTTTTCTAATATCTGCTTCTGGCATGAAACAATAGAAGTAATGTAAAGATATTCTTTATTATCTTCATTTGTTGTCTCTATATGATATCCATTACTACGTATATCTTTAAAACTGAGCAAATTCCTTGTAGCTCTAGTTGAATACATAGCATCATCAATATAGAGTTTTGTTCCTTTTGGCAACAATATATTGGCTCTGCCGGAACCTTCAATTAATTTTGTATTGCCAGATATTGTCTTAACATTATTTTCAGCTAACGTTAAGCTAACAAAATATTTTTTCTCTCGAAGAATTGTATGAGTTGTTGCACTGCCTACTAAACATATATCTCCATCGTTCATCTTAGAGGCTATTAATGCTTTGGTGGATTCCATGTTTCTATACAAAATATGAAATTTCTTATTTGATAAGAAAACGAAAACATTCATATAATAAAAACATGAGTAGTAAAATATTACACAGGATGACAATAAACTGAACAGGACAATAAGATAAACTAGTTGGTGTGGACATTTCCATCACCAATTAAGTTATCTATTTTTCCATCAGAATCTGTAAAGAAATCTGAAACATCAAGGTGCGTGATTTCTACTGAGTCATCAAAGTTTGTGAAATTCATTTCAACTGTTTTTCCTTTATCTTGTGTTGATACTCGGTAAAGATCCACTAATGGTTTAGGCGTACGACAGGTATGTGACCAATGCCCTTTCATACCACACCTATAACAAACATCTTCATAATTTTTGGGAGGTTTATTCTGTAAACCTTTTCCCTTTTCTTGTTTTATTTCAGAGTTGGTTCACGAGTTGTTCCACTGCTGGTGGTGTGGTGTAGTATTCTTAACTCGAGAACTTGAAGAAGTATAACTGTTATGCCCTCCACGATGAACCCCACGATGACGAAAAGTATTTCTACCGCGTCCACGACCACGACCACGACCACGTTCATAAAATGAGACCGCATTCACTTCAGGGAATGGTGTAGATCCAGTCGGGCGATACTGGTGGTTTTTCATCAGAAGCTCATCATTTTGTTCAGCCAAAAGGAGACATGAAATCAATTCTGAATATTTTTGAAAACCCCACTCTCGATATTGCTGCTGCAGGAGCACATTCGAGGCATGAAATGTAGAGTATGTTTTTTCTAACATATCTGCATCAGTAATCGTTTGCCCACATAATTTCAATTATGAGCTGATTTTAAATAATGCAGAATTATACTCACTAACAGCTTTGAAATCTTGCAACCTCAGGTGCATCCAATCATAACGAGCTCTGGGGAGAAACATGGTCTTCTGGTGCTCATATATCTCTTTCAAATTTTGCCATAGTATCAGTGGGTCTTTTACCGTGAGGTATTCGGTTTTTAATTCTTCGTGAATATGATGACGAAGAAATATCATCGCTTTTGCACAATCCTGCTGGGATTCGTCATTTTCCTCATTTATAGTGTTTCCAAGGGCCTTTGCACACAAATGGATCTCAGCATCAACTACCCAAGATAAATAGTTCTTGCCTGAAATGTCAAGAGATGTAAATTCTAGCTTCGCCAGATTTGATATTTTCAGATTGCTACACTCACAAGATAACAAAGTTTTAGAATCACGATACACTACAAATCTCACACATCCGAATCTAATAAATTTAATTTGTTAACACTATGCATGAATAGTAACATCACTATTTAAGCACTATTGCTGCATAGTATTATATATCATACGTATATATAAATATATATAGTATTATTTTTTGTCCATATTATAACTTTCAATCTAGACATCAAAATATAGTCAAGTCACATGTCTATAGAAATGTATTGAAATAAGGATTCCAGATTTATAAATATCATAGGCCAAATATTTACAATCTGGGAGAAATAAACAAACAAAGTTTCGAAAAATTACTATTCATCACTATTCATCTACTATGCATCACTATTCACCAACTATATAATAAATATAAATTTTGCCATGAAGTGAAGCGTGAACAGTACAAAACCCAAAATTAAGGTAAATGAACTGAAATATTAATGAAGTACCTTCACTACTATAATGAAGTAGCTTCTCGATATATAAGTATTTAGAGCTTCGTGCTGAAAACGTGTTATAAACTAAATGCATTGGCAGCAAGCAAAATATTAAAACACAGTAGATAAGAAAACTAGTTCGTCTGGAACTGTCAAATAATACTAAAATAGTTCTTCTGGAACTATAGGGATAGATCTTCTTGATCACCCAAATATGTATTTCATTCATAAGATACAAAATAAAGACAACAGAAATGTAAATAGGTTACCTATACTCTTTGCTTTTCCCTTTCTTCTCTTTCCTTCTTCTCTCTCTTCTCTCTCTCTCTTCTCTCTTCTGTCTCTCTCTTTCTTTCCGTCTCTCTCTCTCTCTCTCTCTCTCTCTCTCTCTCTCTCTCTCTTTCTCTCTCTCTTTCTTTCAATCTCTCTTTCTGTCTCTTTCTCTTTTGTTTCTTTCTTTTCTTCTTCTGCGCTTCTCTCTTTCTCTCTTCCGTTTATATAGACAAATAAGGGGTAGGTTACAATCACGTGCAGGCATCCACCAATCTTTCTTTCCATGCTGTTTCTTTACGCATTTTTCGTGAATTTTGTAAACAAAATTTCTTGCTTATGGGGTTTGCAACTTTGCATCTAACCACTGTGTTCTGGAACTTTTATGATGAAGATGAATTTGCTAAATCCGTAACCATTTTCCCTCATGAGAGGGGCTGCATCCTGCATATGTAACAAAAATGCTATAATTTTAGAGAGTGCTTGGGTGTAACTTTCTTAACAGCTTATAATTTAAGTTTATAAGTTTTTCAAATAGTGTTTGGCTCTCTATTAAAAAAAAAGTGACTTTTTAAAAACTAATTTAAGTTTAG
This sequence comes from Euryodendron excelsum, assembly GCA_033060915.1. Classification (NCBI taxonomy): domain Eukaryota; kingdom Viridiplantae; phylum Streptophyta; class Magnoliopsida; order Ericales; family Pentaphylacaceae; genus Euryodendron; species Euryodendron excelsum. Next base: position 1,057,619 of record CM065383.1, on the reverse strand, counting down.
AAAAGTCATTTGAAAGAATGACTTTTTAAAACTAACTTAAACTTATGATTTGTGACTTTTTTAAAAAAGTAATTCAAGCACTCCCCTATAAATCTTCTTATGAAAAACATCTGAGATCCATGGGAAATTCGAATGGTATTGGGGAGACAATATCTTATACTTAAGTTGAATTTACGAGTCTGGAAATTTAGAAATTAGTGGACTTTAAAAATTTTTAAAACATAACAAATTGACCTTTTAACTATTAATTTGTATCAATTAACCCCTTTTATTAGCAATATATTAGCAACCACTTAGAGGAGTAGATGAAAAATTACCTTGTAACTTGAACATGTTCACAAAAGTTTATTTTATACTTAAATTATATTATCTTTTTGTAATAATTGTTTAATGACTGAAATACTTCTAATTTTGTCATTATATTTATATGTCAATTTAATGGATATTTTAGTCATTAGACAATTATTATAATAAGAGAATATCAATTTAGTTATAAAATTATACTTTTGTTAACATGTACAAGTCAAATAATCATTTTTCATCTTTTTTTCTAATAAATTGTTAACAGGAAGAATTGATTAATACAAATTAATAATTCAGAGGGATTAACTTGTTAAGTTTTAGAATTTAAAGAAACGTAAAAATACTGAGTTATAATTCAGAGGATGTGTGGATAATTAACCATTAATTGAATTAAAGATCATTCAAGCTTTACCTTATTATGCCATTTAACTTTAGACCTCAATCTTGGAATTCTCTTTGTTTAATCTTACGGGCTCCTAAATGAGCGCCCTCGTTACAACTTATTTCAATAACTACTAGATCCACTTAGAAATCTATCATATGCTTTGAATGATTTGGGATTCAACTCCCCTCCCATTGTCACCAAATTGTTTATACATTTAAATATTATTTTAAGAATCATTTCACTCATTAGATAATTATTAAAGATTAATTTAGATATAAAATAATAATTTTATAAACATGTACAAATCACATAATAATTTTATATTTATTATTTAAATAAATTATTAATAAAATATATTAATTGATAATTTAGTGGGATAATGTGTCACATTTTATAGAAGTATTGTTTTAATTACTCCTAATAAAAATTGAAAAAGAAAGGCAAATGGTTGTCTCGTAATTTAATGAAGGCAAGCAAGGCGGCCAAATAGACATGAGAGAGTCAGGCACACGCTGGGAGCATGTGGAGAGAGCGTCTTCCAGTTTCTCTTCTTAAACAAAGGAAAAGGAAATGGCGGGAAAATGTGACGCCGCAGAAGCTTCAGAATCGGCTTCAGTAACATTATCACCACCGTCGCCTTCGAAGTCGAAGAAAATGGAAGAAGAATCGGAGGTCTGTTGGAGAAAAGAAGTCGATTTGAACCTCAAGAGGCTCCATTCTCTTCTCTTCGGAGCCGACCTCGCTCTCCAGAAGGGAGATTTCACTTCCGCCCGAGTTCTTGGCCTCCGCCTTGTCGGCTTCCTCGATTCTCATTCTCACACCGACGTCGATGAGGCTTTCATTCGACCTATTCGCCGTGAGGCCTTGTCGAAGATCGATACTGCTCGACACTCCCTCATTACAGAATCCGATCGGTACTCTCTCTCTATACATACACACATAGATGTATGTAATATTGTGTTCACTGATAGGCAAACTTTTTGGTCTTTCTTTAGTTATCGAGATGTAAATTTCTTGGATCATTATCAGAATTATTTGAGAAGAAATTGTGATGTGGTGTCACTTTTTTTTTTTATTATTTATATTTTATATTCTATACTTGGAAGTAGAACTTGAAAATACTTCATTATTAATTTTCTGGAGAACGAAATTGTACTAATCAATTAATACCGAAGGACTCAAAAATCAAAGTACTGGTCGGTTCTGTGGATAGTTTCTAAGGGAAGAACCAATTGGTATCAAACTAGACGAAGGTATTGGAATGACGAAGCTTCCAATCTCCTGGACAATAGTTAGATAATAGTTAGTCTTGTTGGGGTGGATTAAAAATTAATAATGCAGTCAATCACTCAGACATATGCGCAACGTTTTTGGAATAGCTTGCCTTCGAAAACAATTCATGCAGAACTTGATTCTCTTGCTCAGCGTGTATCCTTCACTCTCCTTCAATTTGGGTACCTAGAAGATGGTTGTGTGGTTTATGTTAATCCCCAGTTGATTTCATGAATTATTGGTCATTATTAACAACTTGTGTTCATATGTCTCCAGCCAAGCATTTGACCAAGCAGGCCGAGCTCCGGGCTGTGTTTTTGTCAAGAGTGGAAATATGGACATTGAGAAGATTAAGCAGTCAAAGTACTTTCAAGCACTTTTTCAGCAGTCTAAAGGAAGAGCTTTTAATGATTTGGTATGAAGTTCTAATTAGTGGATTGTTCTCCTTCATATCCTCATTTCACTATGTTTTACATATATGCTTTAATGGAGTTAATGAGCTGTTTCATAATCTTGGATTCCATGATCATCTTTTATCATAATTCCAGAGCTGACGAATATCACCATTTATCTCAGGGAGACCAACTGGACAGGCAGGATAAGTTGGGTTGCAAGACCTCAAAAGTTCTGACACAAACAAAGTTGACATCCTTGTATGGAAATAGCCTCTCTAGAGCAAATGATAGCTCATCATGCAAGAGTTTTCTGAATTTTAGAAGTAACAGCTCTGAGGACTGCACTATCACAGAAAAGGTTCACTCATATCACAACCTTCCCAAAGGTCAAGGTATCTCTACATATTCAAAATTTGAGGAGGAAGAAAGAGCTCAGGGAAATAGTTTTGGAACAAAACGAGTACACATGGAAATCAGTAGCCCCAGAAATGAGGACATTAAGTCACCAACAAGCAATGAAGAAGCTAGCCCTGAGATTTCTGGCAATGGATTTGTAACTGCCAGAGCGAAATTGGTAACAGTTTTAATTCTCAAGACAGTTTTTCTTCTGGTTGCTACTAACTGAAACCTCAGGCCTTCTTGAGTGACACTCTCACTCACTGTGCTTGGCTTAGATTAGAAGAATCTTGATGTCCATGATTAAATTCCTATTTAATCTAGCTATCATGATGTAGTAAGTCAAAGTATTGAGAAAGATGCTGTAATTATCTCAATCACTTTTGAAAACTATTTGGTTGCGGGCCTTATGGCTGTACAGTTAGATATATGAAAGTAGATTTTGGTAAAATGCTCTCAGAGAAAAGGTGTTACCAACCTTACCGAGATGTCTGTATAATTTCAATTTGAGGTGTGAAATTACCTGAAATATCTTCAAGCATTTCTTAGAGAAAAGGTCATGCAAGCTGGAATTGCCTTGGAACATTTGTGCTAAAGTGAACTTCCCCTCCCCGCCTCCCTCTCCCGTCCTCTCTCCCAAATATAGGAGCCTACTCATAACTTGTTACATTAATATTTATAAAATGTTTTTAAAAATGGAGAGCAAAGGAAACAACAACTTTAGAATTTAATTATAACTACTTATAGATCAATTTATGCACTGCACTATATGGTGCTTTTCAGAATTTTAAATGACATTCCTTTAGTAATGTTGATGACCTGTATGCCATAGGACATGGATGCAAGGCAAAGGCGAGGGTTAGTGGGATCACCAAGTGCTTCTGTCTCACCACAAATTGATAGCAATCCAACCAACCGAGGTTATGGTGCCAGACCTTATGGATTTTCACGTCGTGGCATCCGTGGTAATTTTGTCCCCCCAATCAGATCTAATGGGGGTAATGTGGGTAATATGACTTCACGTATTGCAGGGAAGGGTGATGATGCATTAGATGACTCTACCAAGAGATGGTTAGTTATATAAACTTGTTTTTCTTTTATTAGAAATGTAATTTAAATTCTATGACCTTCATCTCAACGGCTCCTTATGTGGCACACCCCCCCCCCACCCCCCAAAAAAAAAAAAAAAAAACGACGCACACACTTATACATTGGATGATGTTGAATTGTGATTGTTATGCAGTTGTGTTGTAACTGATTCTCTCATGATTTTAGTATGGACATGCTATGTGGTCCTGATGGAGAACTTCCTGAGAAGTTAAGGAATTTAGAACCTCGTCTTATTGAACATGTCAGTAATGAAATAATGGATCGGGATCCCAATGTTCGATGGAACGATATTGGTAACATAAGATGCTTCAGACTTTTTATATACTCTGATTCTTATAGCAATTTGTATTGGAAATTTTGTTGTTGTTATTTTTCCTTACTTGTCAATACTGCAGCTGGGTTGGAGCATGCTAAAAAATGTGTTACAGAGATGGTAATATGGCCCTTGTTACGTCCTGACATATTTAAAGGTTGCCGTTCTCCAGGGCGAGGTCTTCTTCTGTTTGGTCCTCCAGTAAGTATTTAATCTACCTATCTAGGTGAGGATAAAAGTACCACTAAGTTGATTGTTTATTCAATTTAATCTCATGTCTTAGGGAACAGGTAAAACAATGATAGGAAAAGCTATAGCTGGAGAGGCTAAAGCAACCTTCTTCTACATATCAGCGAGTTCATTAACAAGCAAATGGGTACGTGTCATTTCTACAATTATAGCTTTGTTGATATATTATGTCGAAGAAAAGTTTGAATGATACGCTACTTTGTTTAAACCTTTGGTTAATTTTATAAATCAACACATTGAATGTAGCTAAAATGGCCAACAGATTTTGATTCATGAATTTACGTGAAATGTTCTTGTAGTTTATGTTCAACTTTTTCAATTATGTACTTCCAATAATGATTCCTAATTTTCTGGCTGTGGGGGCTAAATGATTGTAGAATTATAGGTTTGTTAATATTACTGTCTTAAATATGTAAACTCATGAAAATTTTCTTAGCTAGGTTTCATAAAATTGGCACTACATATTTAATGTGAAGCATGTTTAACATCAATCCAAGTTGCCTCTAAGCAAGATGCCCAAGCGGATTCTTAGCTTAAAAAATTCTTAAGTAATTGGTAGATAAAATTCTCAAGTAATTGGAAGATAAAATCAGTTGTGATATATAAACATGTAGTGTTCTTAGCTTCGAAAATTTTAAAGAAATTAGAAGACAAAACCTGCTGTGATATTTTAAAATCCTATTATTGCACAGTCCCACAAACTGATTGGCATGAAAAATTATAAGTTCATTTTCAGTAATGGCAAGTCATGCCTTACAAATCTAAGCAGCCAGATAAATGCCTTAAGTACTAGAAATTCATTGCCTCTCATTCTGGTTTCACATACCATACACATATATTCCATCACTGTAAATAGAATGTGAATAATTTTTGCTGCGTCTATCTTGATAGTGCATCATAGCATGATGTGGAGATATCCTGCTGCTTTGCATACTGCATACATGCAGATCTAATCCATTCAGTTCGATAAATGTCAATCGGTTACTGTAGATTGGCGAGGGTGAAAAGCTAGTTAGAGCACTTTTTGGAGTTGCCAGTTGTCGCCAGCCAGCTGTGATATTTGTTGATGAAATAGATTCGCTTCTGTCTCAGGTATGTTACGTTCTGATCCTAGAACTAAAAGGGGAACTTTGGCTTCTGAGGCATCAACTGGCCTGAAGTTTGTTCCACTGGTTCCCATGGAAATATTCTTTCAACACATATTTGACTTGGTTACTGTTCACTAGAAGGAGATAATCTATGTTTTCTTAGAGAATATTGAAACGATCTGATGACCGATTGGTTTCAAGAGACAACAAAGTTGCTCACATTACTTACCAAAATAAAGAGAAGTCACCTGCATTGATAGACAAACGATCATGCAGATTATGTCGATTTGGGCTCTCATTGGGAATTAAATTACCACTTCAGTTTCTTTCTAAGCTATCCACTATTTCTTGGTTGCCAGAAAAGATGTTCTGCTAAGAAATTCTATATGGTTGCAGCGGAAGTCAGAAGGTGAACATGAATCAAGTCGACGACTCAAGACACAATTTCTCATTGAAATGGAAGGGTTTGATAGCGGGAGTGAGCAGATTCTGCTTATAGGTAAAAGTTGAACGGCTGAACTTCCCCTATATCTGCATTAGATGATATTAATAGTTGAAAAGCGTAATTCTGATATTTACACACTGCAGTTAGAAAACGGGAGGGGAACCAATTTGGTATCAATTTTTATCCTGGTCACAGTTGTTTTGAATAGGAAGATGTATTTGGTCTACTTCTTTCCAAAATCAATATTACCTTGATTTGGTCTTCCAAAGAATTTGTATAGTGGCTGTCCAGTCCTTTCACAGATTGGTATCTTAACCAGGAGCAACAAATAGACCCCAAGAACTTGATGAGGCAGCAAGGAGGCGACTTACAAAACGGCTTTATATTCCCCTCCCTTCCTCAGGTGCAATTTAGAGCCATTCCATTTGTTTTCCTTTCTTAATACTACGAATCATAGCTAACCGTTTATACTTGGAGATGAAGATGCAAGAGCCTGGATTGTCCGTAACCTTCTAGAGAAAGATGGATTATTTAAGCTGTCAAATGAGGACACTGAGACCATATGCAAGTTAACTGAAGGTCTGTGATCACAGAGTTCATAGTTTGATCCATTGGCTTCTCTCCGTCACTCCCTTGAAGGATAAATTTGAGCGTTTGTCCTTTGTGTTCTCTTGAATTTCCCTTGCTTTCTCTTCTTATTGTACTTTATTTGTATATTTTTTCAGGGTACTCGGGATCAGACATGAAGAATCTAGTGAAAGATGCTTCCATGGGTCCACTAAGAGAGGCTCTGACACGGGGTATAGAAATTACAAACCTGAAAAAGGAGGATATGAGACCAGTTACTCTTCAGGTGATAACATCCACACATACTGAGAGAGCGCGCACACACATGAAACAATGTTTGGTAGTTTTGTCATCCAAAATAAATCTATCTCATTGTCTTCTTCATAGATGGATTATCAATCACAAGATTAAAGTTTCTTCATTTATGTCAACTTCATAATGCTAGTTTGCTCTTTCCTGTGTGTAGGACTTTGAGAGTGCATTGCAAGAGGTGAGGCCTTCTGTTTCCGCAAATGAACTGGGTACATATGAGCAGTGGAACAAGCAATTTGGAAGCTTATCACTTTGAATATCAGTTTGATTAATGTAGAAAGAAAACCGAAGAAAAAATTGCGGTAAGTAATAACTTTTGGCAAGATCAATCAATTTACATCCAGTACTGACATAGATTCCTTTTTGTGATATCCATCCTACAGTCCTACACACAAAACTTCGCATGCAGTAACAAGAGTAGTTCATTTCTCTTTTGTTTATAAAATTACTAAATCAAGCTATCGTAGGCATAAAAAACTGGTTTAGGATTTATGTTTGACAAAATAAAACCCACATGTTACCGTTTTGTTATACACAAAGTCCATTTATTCTAGATGTAGTCGTGCCACCTCAAGTTGCCACGACTTTCTTTCTTGCAACGTGCCATGAAAGACGCAGACAATGAAGGGATTGAATGCTTTCTTGACCAAAGATGTGAGTCTAGCTATGACCATATGAAAATGACTGGCCATTATTAACTAGCTTGAAAGAAAGATCAGACCGGTGTTAGATTGTTTAGTCTTGGTCTGCCACGTGATTATGTACACTTTTGATATGCGTGGTCAGCGAATTCATTCATAAGGAACTGTATTTAAATTTTTTGTTAGTTTGATTGAACAAACCCAGGCCACGGTTATCTTAGTCGGTTCTAAGTTAATGACTGATGGAGGATCATTGTTTTTTGAAAACATTTTCCTTACCAAATGTTAAAAAAACTACATTGTGAAAGTATACAGCGTAGGAGACAAGGCATGTGAATATTCAGAATTCTGACGAGTTCTGCCTCAACAGAAAAGTTCTGACTAGGAGGAAAAATGTTGGCAATTATTGTAAGACATTGTAGATCCCATCACATATTGTAGTTCGCAGTGGACCATTAGTCACTATATATATGCAAATGGAAACGTGCAAAGAATGATAGAAAGCTTTGGTATATGCTTTATCTATAAACATAAATTTATGAGTTTAATTTTAATGCACTGACAGTGTAGGATTTTTTTATACATACAATATAATAAAATGTGACGTATTTTTTAGAATTTAAGTACAACATAGACAAGAAAAGCTTATAAACATATGTCGTATTTTAGTGTCTGTTTATGTAAAAAAAAATTATACTGTCAGTATATTAAAATTAAAATTTAAATATATATGCAAGAATCATATATATAGATTTACCTCCACTGTGGGAACTAGGAAGGTGCACAAGTTTATTTCCGCGTGCGAAGAGGCACCTACACGTGCACCGGCTAACAGATCTAGATCGGAACCGTTGACTTCTCCGACTAATTTAATCAATTTTGGGGACTTATCACAGCCGGTTTTTGCCTCCTGCGGACAAAAACCTTGAAACCACCGGCCATGTGAGCGGTCAACAGTGGCACAAAGACCGGACGGTCCAAACGGGACGGTCTGAGCTCAAACCGCTTTAGTATTGAAGCTACAACGTACTTCATTTGAATAAAAGCCATTTCTTTCCCAAGACACACTCTTGGACCGGCTTGAAAAACGGGAAACTTGAAGGGACATACTTTCTTTAGCCCTCCTCTTCCCTCCTTGTCCGGTACAAAAAACCATCTGTCCGGTCTGAACTCGAACCGGTCCTCACCCCACACTTCCTTCAACCTCCCCATCCCATAAGGGAAGTAAGTCACTCTATCTCCGGCATGCACCAGTGTACCGTCGGGCAACGAGTCGTCGACGATGGCATGCTTCGAATCCCATGCAACCGGAGGGTACAGCCGCATGGACTCGCAGAGGCATGCCTTCAAAAATCTCATTTCCTTGAGAGCTTCATAATGTGATAACCTTTCATCCTCAACAAGCCCTAGCTCCTTCACCACCTCTTGCTCTACATCAGGATGGCTAGAGAAAAGATAAAAGAGCCACGTCATTGCCGCCGAGGTCGTGTCCCTCCCCGCCATTATAAAGCTTATCACCATGTCTCTCAGGAGCTTCTCGTCATGGCCGGCCAATATCATCTTTGACAAGAGATCTTCACCTCCGTCTTTCACAATAACCTTTTTCTTGTCACGAATTATCTTCGTGACAAATGCATGGATCTGTTCAATGGCGTCCCTCAGTCTTCGCTCTGATCCAATTCCAAGAATTCTCTTAATCTTCCATGTAAGAAGCACGGGCGCCGAAGCCCGTCTTGCACATATCTCTGAAGCCACATCGAAAGCTCTCGCGAGTGACGAGACAGATAGGGAAGGATGTAGGCAACAAGGATCAATCCCTAATGAAACCCTACAAACGATATCGAATGCGAGTCTTCTCAACAGGTCTTGCAAGTCCACAATCTTGTCAGCACCCTCTTCCATTGCCAGCGACTCCATTATAGGCAAGAGCTTACATTCCACCTCTTCCTCTAATATGTTCACAACGTAGTCTTGTAGCGACTTGGCACTGAACTCATGGCTGGCTAGCTTGCGCTGGGCGTGCCAAAGCTCTCCGTCCACGTTGAATATGCCACAACCAAGAAAGTCGCCGAGAATTTGAGTGAAGGCCTTGCCTTTAGGGTAGTTGCTGAAGTTTGTCTTGAGCATGTACTCCACGTTTTCTGGGTTTGCCGTCACGACGGTCCGTCGAGCTCCGAATCGGCTTATGACGATCGTTTGTGTCGGTGACTCTGAGAGGAGATTAGTATACCAGTCTAACAGACGGTGGCTGTTCTTGTAGAAGGAAACCAAGCATCCGATAATCGGATACGTTGGTGGGCCATGGCCTGAAAACTTGCGATCTCGCCGGAATTCATATGAGATCACAAGTAACAAGAAGAGAGAGATGCATAGGAAGATTGTCATTAATGGGTTTATAGTGAAGAGAAGCATTGAGATGACCATATTGGATGGCATTAACAGAAACGGATGGCGTAAGTGGTGGCTATATATAATACATTACTACATTTGTGTTTTTGGACTTCGGAAACGCACTTAATTAGACTTTTGAGGTATTCTATACGGGTGTTAGGTATTCTAAGATGTGAATGAGGACTAGGAAAAAGGCTCTGCACTTTCATCGCAAATGTTTAGAATAATGATATACAAATATAATTTTGTACAAAATTTTCATATGTATGCATGTGATTCTTTGTTTCAAATCAAAACACCCACTCCTTTTAAAGAGGGTAACTTTCAAAAATCAAAACGTTCATACAGTATTTTTGTACAAAATGAACCCATTATAATATCATTTTATTATAAAAATGTTATTGTTATATCATTCTAGTAGAATTTTAAAAAAGAATAGTATTTTTTTTTCTAAAAATTGGCAGTGTTTTTTTTTTAAATTATAAATAACAATAATGAGCATTTTGCTTGAAATGGGTAGGCGACAAACCGTCACATACAAAAAATGTATTTATATAACGTAATTCTTGAGCAAATTATATTTTAGCCAACCTGCTCGATTGTGTTGGCTGTGTATATGCTTCTAGTATATTAACAAAAAAAAATAAAAATAAAAAAACTCAGCACTTACGAGGACGGAGAAATTATTTCAAGTGACGGTGATGATTGAAGGGGTGAGTCAGTTTGCCAAAAGAGTAACTAACCAGGTGGTGTGTCATTTGATAGACCTGTTTTGGAATTTATCAAATCTTACTTTATTAAATTGCCAACAAAACGTGACAACGTGATATAATGTGAAATAATTTTGTAGGTTTGGTAGTAAGTTAGTTGCTACCCCTTGTATATTAGTGGGAAAAGGAAATTATTGATGCTATTAGGTTTTGAAGACCTAATCTACCAAACATTCTTTCTTAAAACTATCAGTTTCGATATTTTTCTATTTGTCAGAAAAGGAAATTAGCTTGTTTATGGAATCAAATATCATTTTATTATCAGACTTAACCAACATTAGCAATCCAACTACACCCAAATGATTGGTCTAGCAAAATTTCCTTGAACCTACTTCTAAAAATTTTAATCCAGGTATAGGACCAACTGCTCATTAGAATCTAACATAGGTTAAGCACCCTTAATAATACAAGGGCTAATCAACTACTGAACCACTTGATAGTTAGATGTCATTGAATTGCAATGGTCCCGTTTCTCCTACCTACAACTCTACATTACATTACAATATTGCAACGGAAACAACTCTGACAAAACCATCAATCAGCCATAAAAAAAATGGGATGGTTAGGGTTACTTGCAAATTTCTGAGGCCAAAATCAATCCTACCCTCATCCTGAAGAACTCCATTAACTAAAATGACATATTGATTGGTAGCTGGTTGAAGAAAAGAAGGATAACAACCCGGTAGGGCCTGAATTTAAATACCCATATGCCTACTGCCCACATGCATGAATTGCACATTTGCTGAAGTCCATTGTCAATTGACATGGAGACAGCAAATGTGCATTAATTGACATGTACTTGCCTCGAATCTTCTTTGTTTTTTCCTGTGGCAGAAGACCCAGCAAGTCCCCTCAAACACAGCCTTGTGATTCGATTTCATCTGATCATAGAGAGGATCAGAAATCACAAAATTGAAATAGCTAAGCCTTAATCAAACCTTTCTACATCGGTTGAGACTTCGGAGGGTATCTGCCTAATTTACTAACAAGCACAAGAAAAACACAGAAAGATATGTCCAGGCTCTATTGGCACTGATCACATTTGCCATAATAGAAACCTTCAAAGACCCAAGAAACAGTGTTTCGTCAACCTAAAGGTAACTATCTTTTCTACATTACAAGCATGGGAGAAACAAAGATCATTTTACAGATCGCAGCATCGTAAAGAATTATTCTGGTGCTTTGTTGTAATGTATTTCGACTACATATTAGAGTGACCAACTCGAACATGAACCCGATGCCAAGAAGTGTTCAGTATCCCTCTCAAGTTCCAAATGCTTTCCACGTTCTCAGGTTGGACATTTGCAGCCGTATCCACCTGCCCAACAATAGGACGATAAAGTACCATGGAACCAATAGCAAAGTCATTAACATGAAAATGCAACTCAAATGGTGGAAAGTTGTAACCTATGAGTCAAAATGCAAGAACTTCAGCTTGTCAAGATGGAAAGCAATTGCTCATACACTCAGGTCAGAAGATCTCCAAAGAATCAACAAATCAGTTCAAGTAGATAGTATGTCTGCAGTTAATTCCATGTGACTTTATGCATATGGTCCATCTTTGTTTATACTATGATTCATACATCATGTTGACAAATCTAAAAATTAATTAAAAAATAATGTGATGCTGTGCCCTACTGAAACGAAAATCTAACTTAAAATGCTAGTGAGGAAAGCTATGGTCATTTTGTCTATAGTCCACACACCCCATCCCCCCCACCCAAAAAAATCCAAAAACCAAAAACCAAAACAAAAAACCCAAAACAAAAAAAAAAAAAAAATTAATAAACAAATAAACAAGAGAAAAGAAAAAGAAAAAGAAAAAAACATTACACACCCAATTCTCTCTCTCCCAAGACAAAGGGACTTGAGCCCCTAACTTCAAGGCTGAGAAACCAACAGGTACCACTTGGCCTAAGGAGAAATGCTGGATTCACTAGGCCCCAGGGGCTATATATTGGGCGAAGAACAGGTTCACATATTGTAACCCATTCACAAGTTTGAACAGGATTCATATTGAACCTTTCTTAAGCTTGACAGAAATTCAGGCAGGCCACCACTATCTGCTCATCACCACTTGATGTTGACTCTCTCTCTCTCTCATTTCTTTTTCTTTTTCTTTTTCTTTTTTCTTTTCCCCTGATGGGATGATCTTTCACATAGGATTCATTAGAAGGTGCTGTGATGAGAAGAAACAAATAAGACCTACCGCTTTAGCAACTATCTCGGCACTCTTTGGGACATCAGCATTTGCCTCAAAAAGCACCCATGCCCATTTGTCGCTACTTAGATCACCACCAATGTATGGAATGCTAGCCTTTTGGTATCTGGATGCTTCCACCCATGTTTTGCCACCATCAATGGATACATCTACTCTCTCAATTCCACGTCCACCTCCTGATACCGCATATCCCTTGATGGTTATCTGCACAGCAAACACAGGATTTCATTTATGAACTAAAACACTTGAGAGGCATTGAGGTCTACCTATTTGGGTTCAAAGGAACAGCACGTTTCACCAGGTCTTTGATATTATAAATTCAAGTAAATAAAAAATTCCAGAAAAATATGGAAACAGTTATATGATGAGATTATTTCGATAGGAGAAGCAACCATATTTCATCTTCATATGTAATTTGGAGAATATGGCTGCTTAGGTTACCATGTGAAAATTGATGGGACGGTATGGCTAATAGTATTTACCAAAGAGATTTTTTTTTTCATTTGCAATAAATAACAGAATAAGGAATATAGTTGGTGTAAATTCGTACATCATAAGCCGAATTTTTGTGTAAATACACATCATAAGCAGAACTCAGTACCTGTAATTGTGTATATCACTTACCTTTCCATGCTTTACAACGTTCACATCCTCTAAGGAACATATTGCACACTGTCAAGAAACAAATCTTTAAATTGTTAGTTGAAAAATAATGGCCCTCAAGCAACTTAGAATTCTTAGAGATTGACAGCAATTTGCATCTAAGCAGCCTTCCTTTCTAGTGGCGGAGCCACAAAATTTATTCAAGGGGGGCAATAATTAATCACAACTTAAAAAAAAAAAATTCAGAGCACATGCTATATACCCAGAATTTTCTTACAAAATGGTTTAGTCGTTTGTGATCCTTTCATTTCAAACCAAACACCTAACATTTTGGCTTATAATTTTAAGAGAGTCATTCCGTAAAAATATTTTGTAAGAATGGCCTGTTTAATTAAAGTTTCGATTGCCATTTTTGGTTTTCGTTTCTAGAATTAAACAAGGCCATGCTTATTTACTGATACCATGTTTGGTAAACTAGTTCGAAAACTTGTTTTCAATAATTCTTTTGAAAACACCCCAGTTCTAAGAATAAAAAAATTATCTTATGAGTTTCTAGAACTGTTTTCGTGCGAAAATGGAAGCGATGTTGTTTTTGATAGTTCCATTTTTTGGAAATGAAAACACGAAAACATAAGAAGTTCAATTTCTTTGTTTATAAAAACAAGGAAACTGAAAATGGAACCATAACCAAACAAGGTAGTTTTTCTTTTTTTTTTATAATCAACAGTAGGTCACTTGACTTCCAAATATTTGCATAATTTATATAAGTTTATATATATATATATATATATATATGTAAAAGGGTTTTTAGAGCACACTAACGTTATAAAGGGGCATTCATAACTTTTTAGAGGGGGCAATTACAATTTTTCAGGGGGGGGGGGGGGGGGGGGGGGGGAAATAAACTTCTGATATTACGGGCAAAAGTAAAATTTTTAAAAAGTTGAGGGCGGGGCACTTGCCCCCTCTTGACCCTACATGCATCTGCCCCTAAGTTCCCCTCAGTGTTAAGCAGTGACCACCCACAAATAGATAGAACCATGCCCACACAACAAAACAATCAAACGAGAATAAGGACTCTGCTACCAGCCCGTATTAGCCTGGTTTTTTCATGCAATATGGCATCAAATAAAAAACTTGCTAAATATTTGGTGCCTATACACTATTAACTATGTAATGGATTATAAGTTGGCCATTGACATTATATTATCCACCTACATTTGAAATCATTACCCTCTCTTGCATTTCTAACATTACAATAAAGGTTTTTTATGAATGCAAAAGAGTTGCATATCAAAGGCGTGTCACTATCCACACACACACAGAGGGTCACTGAGCCAATACCTGAACAGGGAAATCCATTTGTGGCTTCCTGGTAGACCAATCGATATTCTCCCAATTAACTGAAGGTGGAAACATTTTATAGTCTTTTTGCATAAAGAAGCCCTATTAAGTACCAATTGACCGTAAATGACATTTAAAAAAGGAGGGCACTATCAAAATAATCTAAAAAAAAATAAACAATATTCCAACCTGGCATTCTTCGGCAATTATGTTGATCGAATCCAGCCACTTAACAGAACGGGCACCTATAACACCAGGGACGATTCCACGCAATGGATATCCGTGATCCCTGTTTAGAGTCTTTAGCAGCAATGCATACCAGTTAAGTAAAATTTGAATAGTAAACTACGAAATTTGTTCCCATACTTAAACAGACGACATTGAAAAAGTTAAATTACGAAACAAAAAAATCACAGCAAAAAAGTTTTTATCTCTAGTCCTATTCTTTTATTATAGAAGAATTTGTGTAGGATTACATGTTTAGACCATGGCCACATGAGTGGAAACTGTATAGCTGACTGGGAAAATCTTCCTACCTACCGACTGATGTGTCCAAACTTTTGTGCAGGATGCCTATCCTACCACCAACTGGCCTAAAGGATACTGGCATCAACCCACATAGGGATGATGTGAGGTTGAGAGCTCGTAATTAAGCAGTGTCAAACCTTGATGGATTTTAATGTAATCCTGAAACCACCATTAAATAGTTATGAGCTAAGAAGCACGGACACGCATGTCGGACACGACATGTGTCAGACACACCGACACGGTAATTTTTAAAAAATGTAGGACACGACACGGCGAAGACAGCAAAAATATATATAGTTTTATATTATATATGCTATATATAGAAATATTTTACTCAAAGATAATGAAAATATGCAAGATAATACTAATTAAAATTAAAAATCATGTATGCATAGTTTGAATTTAAATTAGGTTTAAAATCAGATTGCTTTATTTTGCAATTGGATCCCAAGTTATTTTCTTCAAAAATGCTATATCTATTGTATGTGTAAGTGATGGACATTGGTGTCCAAGTAACGGACGTCAGACACGCATGTCTCCCAAGTGTCCAAAGTGTGTGTGTCTAGTTCTAAAAAATTAATAAAATAATATGACACGTTTGAACATGTGTCGGGGAGTGTCCTACAAGTGTCATATCAGACACGGACACGACATGGTGCCCGTGCTTCTTAGGTTATGAATAGTAATTTAATCCATAACTAAGCATAATGGTTGCAAGGATGAGTCGATGACAGATCCACAGGCAAAATTCCAGTTAGAACAACATCAACAGAATATTAGTGGGACACAAGGCTGTAGTCAATTTTTATGTTAGTTTTCCATGCATTTTCAGGGAGCTCAGGTCACCTGCAGGAATCACGGTAAATACTTCTGTGGAACCCACCAAAGACATGAATTTTCCACCCGAATACAAGTCACTCAGCGAGAATATAGACCAAAGGATCCCTAAGGTCAAAACAAAAGTTCAGGTTTCCCTGACCAGTAAATATTAGACATTTAAGAAAAAGTTAGACATACTAGAAATGTACTATTTATATCATAACAGGCAAAGCGAATTAGAAACATATAAACTTCTCCAAAGAAATCAATATAAAATACACTCTCCAATAGAAGAGAGAGTTTGCTTACCTCTCCATTCATCTCATACGCGAGTATAACATCAGCGTCAGGATTAGTGGCCTGGGATAATGGAATTGATGCCTTATATGGACCCCCATTCTCCTCCTATAGTGTTGAGGATATTATCGAATTAAGTGAAACTATAAAGTACACTAGGAGGACAAAAAAAAAAAAACAAAAAGAGTTCCCAAAATATACATAAATGTTCAGTTACCTTACACTTGTCAATGCTGACAAATTCAACATGCTTTCCACCTGATGGTGTGGCACTTGTCAACTTAGGTATTCCAATAAGTTCAAGAACATCTGCCAATTTTGCCCCACCCCAGACAGCTGCAAGGAATATGCAGGAAGATTAGAAGCTAAACACAGATAGTCGAGGTAAAAAAGGAGAAAAAACACAAAAAAAGTACCCATTTTCAGTATGAGTTAAAGTGCACTTATAAACAAGACATAAAACAAAAAGTGAAAAAAACATATAGACCTATATTCAGAACCTTGCAAGTCCAACCCACAAGAAAAAAGTAGTGGTCTCTTGCTGATTTACAGGCAGACTATCTATATGCACGTTCAAGTTAGTCATACTTGGAGAGAAGAAAAAATGAATGCTGGAGTTCATTTATTTATTTAGCCATACAATCTTGCATCCAGATTTCTCTGAAAGAGTTGTGATCAAAATACCTATTGCTATAAACCAAATATAAGCAATTAGCCGGAAAAGTAGAGGTCCAAAACCTACACTTCAGCAAAACATTAGATAGACTAGCAGTACGCTGGATACTCCATAACAGATTATAGCAGGACTGTATAAAAGCTATAGCAAGATGAAGATTATAACCAACAAAAGGAAGGGGAGGAAGACAATGAAAAAAAAGGATCTGGAGTTTCGCATATAAATGAAGTTCAAGGTATACTTCAATTCCCCTTGAGAAGCCTTCGCATGTTTCACAAAGGACCCAGCTAGCCTGTATCCAAGTATAGAGCCCTCACAATCATGCAACTATACACACAAGCTTAAATTTATCCTAAAACCTGTCAATGCATATCAAGCTGCATCACCCAAAATCTTACCATGTAGCCAAGAAAACAAAAATTTGAAATACAAATCGTACGCAAGTAGAGATGAGTTAAGGGTGCTAACAAACCAATCTGTTCATGAACAGCTCATGCTTGGCTTGGTACTAGGTTCATTCAAACTTCAACCTCATTTCTAAAATGATCAAACAAAGCTCGAACTCTACCTGTAAGCTCGTTAATAAATGAACCAAGCTCAAATAGAAGACTCTAGCTTGATATGAACTTGAGCTTTCTAAAATTCTCCAAGCTGAGCTCATACAGGCCAATACTTGGCTAGGCTCAGTTCTTTTGAGCTGTAGATGTAATTGGCCCTCATCAATCCTGATATCAAGATCACAGCAAACAATTTTTTTGTGTTCTAATTATTTTGGTGAAATATAGGACCTTACCTGAAAACAATGTTTTCCTTATTAATCAGCTATGAAGGAGTGAAGCCTAGCAGCCAGGTCTTTTCCTTCTTTTTTTTTTTTTTTTGGTTGTATCATTTGGCTGTGTTTAATCCCTGCCTTTTGATAGGTAGTATCATGTGCATTTGGTGTGCAAACTGTTTGATAATATGTTTATAAAGAGGTTCTCATCCTCACCAGACAACCCAAAAAAAAATGTAGCATCCATTAACCACTGAAGGTAAATTCACACCGTCCCAATGTATGATAACAAATTCTGCAGTCTGCTGTTAAGAGACGATCCTAGGAGTTACCAAATCAAGACCTTGACTTTCTCTTTCAGCACCACTTGAATAAATTTGTTGTAGCAAGAGAATAAAATCATAAAACTAACCATTTCCTAAAGCAGAAACGTCCCAGCCAACACCTTTCACTGTTCTGGTTTTGCTCATAGCAGTCCTTCTATTACCAGCACACTGCACAAATCAAAACAAGCCAGATCAATAAATTTATAACATTGAGCAGAAACCAACATTGTATCCATTGGAAACTTGTGGGAGAAAGTGTCCAACCAGGTAAACAACATAGACCCATGGTATATGTTGAAATGACATACCTGTAAAGTGGCAGTGACATTGTATTTTGGAAGGTTCCTATAGTTTATATAGCAACATAAGTTCATTCTTCAAACAATTTCTCATGGAACAGAACGATATCATAAAATGTGAATCCCCAAATCCATCACTCACCATATATCTTTCATGAACAGCTGTTTGGGCTTGTCAATTAAACCAGTTATAGAAACACAATATCTGCTCAGGCAAACAGATTCTGTCAATCGGTTAAAATTGATAGACTTCAAACATTATCATAGTTCAAAAATAGGAAGAGATGAACTAGGACAGAGCAAACCTTTCTATGTCATCAACTATTGGGATTGGTCCATGGTTTCTCTTGTAGAAAAAATCCACAGGAGTCACATATGAGGAAACCAAAGTTGAACGAGGTGGCTCGGCATTGAAGGGCTCCTGCAGCATAAGGGGAATAATACTGCAACTTGTTATTTGGTTGTCAAGCTACATCCACAAGAAAATCATTGGGTCTGAAGCTGGATACCAAAGAAAGTACGGAAACAATACAGATGAATTGCTAAGATAGAAGAAATGCTCACTAAGGTTCCTTTGGCACCAACATCTATCCTACACTTATTAAGAAAATTCCCTTGATGCACTTCCTCTAACCGAGGCTGCTTCTAAAGGAAAATTTTCATTATTTTTTCCCATCCCAGGATGATGATTGATGACATTTCAGTTTTTATACATAAGGACTCTCTCTTCCTCTAACCGAGGCTGCTTCTAAAGGAAAATTTTCATTATTTTTTCCCATCCCAGGATGATGATTGATGACATTTCAGTTTTTATACATAAGGACTCTCTCTCTCTCTCCTCTCTCTCTCTCTCTCCAAACATATACATGCACACACACAGATATACAAATGCCTGTATGAAAGGTCATTATCCAATGCTAGCCCACCAACATTGGTTGGTGGGAGGGTTGGAGTAGATATAGACCTAAACTTTGGCATTATTTGCATTAAAGTAGCTCTCATACCTCAAAATGCATTCTAATGCCTAGGGAAAAAAAACTTTGACAAGAACAATAGTTACTTGAATAGGTACTGATAACAAAAATAAAAATATGTGGATGTTAAAGGAAAAAAAGATCTAAGATGGGTTATAACCAAATTATAAATAGTTAGATGACCAATTGGAAATATTGGAATGAGCAGAATTATGAGGAAATTTTAGGAGCAAAGTAAAATTTCTTAGATTTTAAGGGGGTCAAAATATCCTGTTAGGCTATTATGTATTCTCATGCGTAAGTGTGGCACAACCACCCAAAACACAACCCCCACACCCCACCCCCCCTTCATCCTCCTCTGTCCACCACTGGATCATAAGATCCAGATTGGAATTTTAAAAACCAGGAACTAAGCCTTAATAAGGGAAAATCAGCATGACCTAGAATAAAGTAAAGGAGAATAGACATAATAAATATTGGGGAAAATTATTAAACGGTGAAATGGTGTGATTTGAAAAGACAAAAAAGATAGTCTAAACCACTAAAACAAAAATCCAAATTCCGAAATCCCCGGGAAGCTGAAAAAGACAAAGAAGGAAATGGTGCCATACCATACATGTCATTTTCAATGTCAAATGTGATTCCAAGTGGGCCTGAATCAAATATGTATCCTTCATGAATTAAGTGCTTATCATACACTTAATTTATGACAAAGATACTCACACTTCTATGAAATGATACCACTTTTTTATATGTTGTTAAATAAGTGTGTACAATTTACAAATCAAATGTGTATTCTACACCTTATTTATTGAATGATATGCACTTATTTTACAATTACATCGAACCATGTTCTTCTTTGTGTTTTTGGCAATTTTCTTGTTTGGGCTTTCTAGGGTAGAGACTTCCTCTTCTGCCTTTTAGGCCCCTCAGTCTCACCTTTTAATTAATATTTTTACAAATGGTTCTCTATTTATACAATTGTAATTAGGATTAACACTCATGAATTCTCTTCACCGTTTCTGTGGAGAATAGATAAAGAGGCGTGCTAGCATCAGCGGCTGATGCTAGCTTTTCTCATAGATAAATGGAAAGACAATCCAGAATCACCAGCTGATACTCTCTGTAAATGAAATGGCAGAGTACGGTGCAACGCCCCCAAATTGTATAGAATGGTAACACAAGGGCCCAGCTAGGGCAAAGTTCAAGCCATATCAATCTGAAAAACTACAAGAATATATTCGTAGATAGAGAATGATGAGAACGCCAATATCAACAGAGAAAGAGAGCAATGATCCGCATAAGATTTCAAATATCATATTTAATATATTTCCAAAACTACGTTGAATCAAAAGTGTGAATTCATCTAATACACATGCTACTTCAAAAAAAAAAAAAAATCTAATACATATGTTGAATGTATATATGCATGTACACATATAAGAGAGAGAGAGAGAGAGAGAGAGAGAGAGAGAGAGAGAGAGAGAGAGAGAGGGTTGCCTTGGCATTAATGTTAAGACTAGGGTGACGAGAGGGTTCTTGTGAGTAATCCGATGGCCCAGTAATTCCAGGCATTTTCTCAGATTCCTTGATCAAGAGCTTATGCTTCTCTGCTGATGATCTGAGAGAGAGAGAGAGATGATCAAAACTGTGACTCTTATGTAATTGCGGAAGGCACTAGGGGACGAAGACGCACTTCCGGGACGTTCCCTCGGTACCCACGGTGCCCTACATTGGCAGTTTGTGTGATTCGGTGGACTTTTACGTCCTTTCTTTGGAACATACATACAGTGGATTATTATACAAATTGCCACACGAAAATGTATATATATAGGTCCACAATTCAGACTGAACGTCGTTTTTGGCACCGAGATTTTAGGAATTCACTACTGAAAACTGTGGGCTGCAGTGGTGGAATCCTCTAGTAACCGGTTGCCCCAACTTTTTGATTTGGATTGACATCATGTCCAATAGAACATCTCTCTTCTCCTTCTTCTTTTTCTTTATTTTTTATTTTTCATTTTTGTCACAGTATATGTATATATTTTTCGCTACGAACTATCTAACTCAATATTCTCCCAAACTCGTGCCCAGAACTTTGTAAACCTTATATAATTAATTAGGCTAACTCAATCGGTCATAACTATTACAGTTGACAAGAGTCAAACTTTTAACTTATTTTTTAAAAGAGTTTTCTTAAAAAATTTGACCTGATAATTACTTAATTTGTGTGAGATAGAAAGACTACACAGACTCCAAAATTAATTGAGATGCGCACAAATTCACCTGAATACTCCAAAGCAAAAAAAAATATAAACTTCATATAATACATGAATAATAGACTTGTCCCAAAAAGTGTAAGGGAGGGATCAAACTTTTTGGTCCCAATAATTTCATCTCTGCAACCTCCCTAATTCATATTAAGTGAAATACAATTATAATAAATAATATAAAAAAATTTGATAGTTAGATAACACGGAGTTTTTCAATATTTGTACCCATTACATCTTATCATTTTCTTAAAGCCTCTTCATTTACAATAAAGTTAATGTTATTGATGTAATAAACAACAAAATTAATAGTATGCATTTTGCGACTATGCATGGCCTCTTCGTTGGAATCATTGGTGATTTATGCCAAAAGTCCTTGAATTCTGTAATTTGTTTACATGTTATTGCAGCTGGCTGGATTATTGAAGCTGATATTTTGAGTTTCTTTGGTCGTTGTAGATCAAAGGTTGGAATAGCCTCGGCCCCTTACCTTGATGCCCATTGTTCAATGTTTGGGCCCTTAAATTTGCCAAAGATGGAAAGGGATTGTAGATCAAGAAAACTGATGAGATTATTCGCATACATTGCACCAAAAGAATGTTCTTCTTCTTCTTCTGTTTGGCTTATCCTGCGAATATGTCCTGCTTTCAACATATATAGAATAAAAAAGGTAAAATTCATCTGGATCAAATGGAAATGTGTACAAGTGTTGCAAAACAATGAGGCATGAAATAATCAAATGCATAAAGCTTTTCACTATTTTTCCATTGCTCATCCAAATATTGGATGATTTGATTTCTTTAAGATATCTTCTTCAACCTGTTACAGTATAGCACTGGCCCTGTAGACCAAGTGGCAGATGATTGCTTTGTCTGTTTCATGGAGACTTTTTAATGAATATGTAACCAAATTGAACCCCAATTTGAAGAGTTCTCAGCTTTAGCTGAAAGAAGATTCGACTCCTGAAATGTTTTTCATTTTTTTTCCCTCAAATAGCCATACCATATCACAAACAAACTCAACACCTACTTCATATTATTTTGAGTTTAATACATGAATTCTGATGACGCCTACCTTATAATCCCCCAGTTCTGTTCAAGCAGACAGCAATGCTGATCCTACTTCTCTTCCTAGCAAGAGCATCTGGAGGTATCATTAGGCTTCCATCCAAGAGAATAACTAGGAAAATCTGTTTAGTTTTCAGTAACATGTCTATTTCCATGAACAGATCTTCTACAGAACCCCAATTTTGAAATCCAACCAGCAAACATGTCAAGAAACTCCACTGCCCATTTGTGCTCTTGAATGGAAATGACACACTTCCCGGATGGACATTTGAAGGCACGGTTGGGTCTCACTGCCAGGGAATGGACATGCAATACAATTGAGTCGAGATGGCAAAAGCAACCAAACTTTTATAGCAAATGGCAGTTGGATGCCTTACCTTCTTATATTCACACTAGCTATAGGTGGTCAGAATTGTTCAGCCACCGCCACGGTGATAGTTTTGACTCCAGATAGTGACTCCGCCTTCTCTCTCAAGCGGAAGTATGGGAAGCAAACATGGGAGAGGAGAGAACATTAACCTAATCTTTCGAAGCCAACAACGGAATCCGATCACGATTCCACATGTTGGGTGGTTAACACACTTCTGCTCAATCCCATTGTTTCACTTCCTCAGGATGAAGGTATGTAGATTTGTTAGATGTCTAGTTTCATAATTTCATTGGATTAAATTTTGCTTCATCAAATGTGAGGATAATGGGGAGTCTACTTCTACAGAGACACACAATTTTATTTCCTAGCTCAAATCTTGTTTCACTTTGGAATAAAATCATTGAAAATGCAGATAACCTAATGCTTCATGTTGGATAGAAAATGGAACTAGATTTCCTGAGTAAATCTAGCACAGGGATTTTGTTTGATCCACAACCAAGTCTCGTCAAATCTGTCTTACAGCAATGGTCTGTGGTAGGAACCACTAAATACATAGACTCTAAACACTACTTGGTTGCAGAAGGCAATGCTGCAATTGAGATAGACTCAGGTATCTCAGCTGGTGTACAAACAGCTAAAGCACTCACTGAGGGTTCTACATATGACTTAGAATTTGCAGTGGGAGATGCAAATGAGTGTATTGGAGATTTTACAGTAGAGGTTCAAGCAGGACCATTGGATTAGTTTCCTCGGCTATTCTTCAAGCTGGACTAAAGATGGAGTGTTACAGAATGTCAGACATACTGCAGACAAATGGTACAGCTCTTTACTAAGAGGTTAACAGCTCTTGGATTGGTATTTAAGAACTAGGTTGAGGACTACAAACTGCTATATATCGGATAAAATGCCAACTACGCATAGCAAGATTCATATAACCAGATTTCATATCTACACCAAATCGATTCAAACAAACTTAAAAATGGAACACAATTGCCCTCAGAATCAGCGTGTTCTTGGATGAAAGGAAATGAAAAAATAATCAAGTCTAGATGAACAAAGGTATTAAAATGACCAAAAAGAAGAAAATTGGAATCAGGTATCACACCAGAGAGGGCTAATCACCTGTTTGTTAAGAGTATGTCGGAAGTCATCGGAATCTAGATTGCGAAAGACAACCGAGGCAGCTCTGCAAACAGAAACCCTAACTCTTCGATTCTCCTTGACCGGCCCAAATCCAATTGGCGATAAACATATCCTCCTCCTATTTGCGTTATTCACGCCAAAAGAAACAGTCCCTTTCCTCGGAGGGGAAGGCCAGTGAAGAGAAGAGATACGCTGTCCATGGAAGCGCAGAGAGAGAGAGTCGTGAACTGTAATTTTCTCCGAGCACCGGGGGCAAAAAGGCCGAAAAAATTTGGACCATTTCTCGATTTGTGCGTGTCATCCTTGCGCAGGGGCCATGCTAATCTTCTCTGTATCGTTCCAATTTTATCGGATGTCCCCGAAGGGACGCTGTGTCTTTTTTTGGTTGCACTTATGAAGTTCAGCATACAACGATAAGTTTTCGATGTGGGAAGAGATCTAGCCAAACACGCCTTACCAGTACTAAAGACTGACAGCTGAGAACGACGTCGTCTCAAAGTGAACTCGTCCTTTTGCTTCAGAACTCTTCAGATTTTAACGTTAGTAGTCTCCGTGATCTCGACGAGAGAGGCTCCATCGGATCGTAGAAGACTTGCTTTGCTCAGCCAGCACATGTGCGCTCTCTCTCTCTCTCTCTCTCTCTCTCTCACACACACACACACACACTCTCACGTGTATATACGTATATGTATATATACAATAATTGGTCGAATTGAAGCTTGTTTCAGAAATTAGAGACGATCTTCTGGTAATCAATGATTCTGTTGTGTGATGTTATGTTAAAAATAGGAGGCATTCGGTGAATCGTCCCCCGACACCAGATACGAGGGAGGAGCAAGAAAAAGAGCCTACGCTTCAAGAAACTATCAACATCAAGGTCTGTTTAAAACACAGTGCGAAATAAAAGAAAGTGTTGATTTTCTCCTCTTAAGTATTTGATTTTAATATCTGAATAGATATATATGTTTCTTATGGGTTTTGGGATATTGAGTTGTTAATAATTTGATTCTTGTTATCCACTTTCTCATTGTTTCTTGAACTGAAATCAAAGCAAATTCTATGAAAATAAAAAGCAATCATTCAAGTGTTTTGATTTTAGGACTTTGGTACTGTTTTGGCTGACTTTTTCTTTGCTACTCCTTCTGAGTAGGTATTGCTTTCAAATACTGAATTAAGTATTTCTGAAATGACATCCTGACTTGCCTGTGCTTGTTTTCCCTCTTTATATTTCTTGATCTTTCAATAATACCATTTAACTTCATTTTTGTGTCTTGCTGCTTCGTGGGGGTCTCTCTTGGACTAAAGTGAAGGCAATTTCAAAGGGATTAAAATTAAAGTTTGGATTTTACGTAGTTGGGATGTGAGAATACAGGATGAGTTATAATTTGGAATTTAGTTAATGCATTGTTTAGTTTTTGGCTGTTTAATGCACTAATTGGTTTCCTTCACAGTTAATTGAGAGTGGAGAAAAAGAACGATTGATGGAGCTTCTAAGGGAAAGGCTCATCGACAGTGGCTGGAAGGATGAAATGAAAGCTCTTTGCAGGTTTTTGCACTTTTTCTTTACACCATTTTCATAGTCTTAGTGTGTGCATTTGTGTTTATGTGTGTTTTTAGACATTTTTCAGCTTTTGAGCATTTGTTGGATCCTTCAACGGTGCTTTTCTGTGACCTTGCTGATAGAGCGATAGCAAGTGGTATTGTTAGTCTGAAACTGTTCCTAGATTTACCAATGTTACGACTGGGAAAAACATTGAAAACCTCTAATGCAACCAAGGTTTTTAATCAAGCAAAAGGGGCATATGTCAACTATAGAACCTAACGCATTTTCCGTAAGGAAGTATGCAGCAAGCTGCAACCAAGTCAAAAGCATGTTTCTACTACTCTATGAAGTAAAATTATCTTATTATGTTTCTCTAAGCTTTTAAACGAATAAGTAAGAAAGACTATTAAATATAACCTTACAAATAAGTACAATATATATATATTTTTTGTTTGGTTTTTTTTTTTGGGGGGGGGGGGGGGGGGGGGTTCATGATATGTAGAGACATGGCTTAAGATAGTTTAAGCAATATTATTGAGGGAGATGTCTACTCTTGTTGTTATTTGCAAGATACCATTAATATATATGTTTTCTTTCCTAAAATCCACAGTTAAGTGTGCGATTACTGGGTTACGTTTAAGGGGTGGAATCATTATGTAACTGCTTTTCTATAAATGGAGGATAGAGGAAACAAGCAGTGCCAGGAGGAAGACTCTCTCTCTCTCTCTCTCTCTCTCTCTCTCTCTCTCTCTCTCACACACACTCATAGTTATTTACGAGACCAACCATCTCCAAAGTATGTGATACTCTTCTGAAAAACATTAAGCTTATTGTAACTTTGATTGAGTTATTTGTGCATGCAAACTTATATCTCTGAATAATATTATGCATTTGGCTTCTTTCGCAACATCATAAATGTGTTTCAAAATCTCTGTTGTCCTAGGGCATTTATAAAAAAGAAAGGTAGGAACAATGTTACTGTGGATGATCTTGTACGTGTGATTACCCCCAAGGGCAGAGGTAAGGGTTTCTTTCTTTCTTTTTCTTATCTGGTGTTAATTCTCTGACTTGTCTGGTCATGGATTTCTTTTCTTATTTTTAGGGCCAAGTACAACTATGGATTTCTTTTTATATTGTTTTCCCTTTATTTACATTATTGGATTTTGGAACACCTCATTCTTTTTGGGTGGAGTTGCATTTATTAAAAGTTAAATTGAAAAACTCAACCAGGGCATGCTATCACAGGGCTTCCTCTACAGTAAAATTAGCAGAAAGCATGCCAACGCTGTCATGGCAATAAGAAGTGTATTGATGTGTAGATTTGTTGTGCAACGGTGGTGGTTACGCTGCCCTGAAATGATGGGGTGCTGCTAATGCACATGTCATAGTAGGCCTTGCTGGTCTGCACCCCAAGGGAGTGACTTGGTGATTGCTCCAACTGTCATCTAAAAAAGCCTGGTATTAAGGCTTCTTTGAGATTTGGAAGGACAACTTGACACCAATATAGTAAAATTTGACAAATTCTTAACACCATATTATGTCACAATCTTATCATCATATAATGTTCAGCATGATTTTCTCAAATTGGGCCTCTACGCTTTGTCTGAAAACCATTAATCGAGACAAGAGGTGGACAGCATGGTCTAGGGGGGACGATTGCCTTAGCACTACATTGAATATTTTGAGCAACAATCTCTTTAATGAAAAATAAAGCAAGGGACGCTCGTAAAGATATCATAGGAAGAAGTGCAAATTGAAGCTAAAATACAACCCTAACAATCATCACTAGCATCGAACAAACAAATCCTCAGTAACCAATTCTCTTCATTGTTTGATTTTTTGGATGGCTGTATGTTCCTGAACATGTATAGACTGTCATTTTTGTAAGCTTCGGTTGCACAAGGTTCGCCCTCTTTTGGCATTTTCCCAACATAATTACTTTTGCTTAAATTTATGTATATATAAGGGTTTCTCACTCCAAATGAATCATGTAGTGGCAGAAGAAGCACACTTGTACAGCCAAACTGTTCTTTGGCTTTCAAGTTTGGAAGAGTAGGAGATATAGAGGGAAGAGGTAGGAGAAACTAACTTATACCTGCTAAGTTTTAGAAATATGGTTTCAGATTGGATATAACCTGCAATCTAGAGGCAACAGACAACCTGGAGTTTATTGTATTTAAGCACAGAACAGACACATGAACAGAGAGGGTTATGAGTTTTCTGTATAAAAAGTATGGTCCAGTGTTATTCTTGTAGGAGTCATTGTTCCACCTGATCACTTGGGGGAAGGAGGAATTTCACTTAGAGATGGGAAAAGGATCGATGTGATTTTTTTTTTGGTTGGGGGGTGGGGGAGGGGGTATGGCTGGTAATACTGAAGAACTTTTCACTTAAAGAGAAATTTCTCTGTTTTTATGGATCTTAAGTATATAGCTCTATTCCATTGATTGGATAATCCCAATGATTTGATTTTATGTGCTCCCGTTAATGGTTAAGAAAAAATAATTCAGTCACTTACCTATCGGTCTACACCTGCTTAGTGCTTACCTTGTTTTGTAGCTTAGTGGGTTGTACATGAATGAATTTAGTTATCTTTTTATTTTAATTTTCTCAGTTCCCTTCCGTTTATGTTTCTGGCATTCAAACTATCTTACTAGTTTATAAGCTGCTATTTTTACCATATATGCAGCTTCAATTCCTGATTCCATTAAGGCTGAGCTGTTGCAAAGAATTCGAACCTTTCTCGTTTCAGCTGCTCATTGATATATCAACTGTGTATGGCTGGCTCATCTCATCTGATTAGATTTGCCCAGCATGCTGTAGCAGGACGGAGGAAATGAAATGTTGCAAGCTACAAGTTTGAGAAAACCTGTCTTTCTGTAATGGCTACTTAAATATCCGAAAAATTTATGCTTGTAAACCATAATGACTTCTCTAGTGACAATTGAACTGCTAATATTATGGAGCTTAACCTTTGGGTAACAAAATTATATGGGATCAACAAGAGAAGCTTGAGACGTAATCTACCACTCTCTACGCATTGGAATGCCAAGATAATCGCATCTCTACATAGATGAACTATTTTAGCAACAAAGTCTCTACAGGTTTAAAGAACACGGCAGGAAACAACACAACTCGATTACACAAAGTAGGAATACAACAAGGTCGTCATGTTTTGAGGACTAAACCATTACACAGCCAGTGGCTATTCGCCTCTACAGTATGGCAAATAGCAAGTCGTCCTCATACGATTACTATGCTATAAAATATTATGCAGCTACTCACGAAATATCTTCACAAGACAATTATACTTATTTGGCTGGCTACAAGCCTTCTCTACTCTTGAGAAGATTCTCACACCAGGCTTCACCTCACGAAGCTTATGCTCTACAAAAGTTCTGCAAAACAAACAAGCTGACATGCACCACAAAATCTACCACTATCACATACGCTGCTAAGATTTGCTTGCGCAGGACAGTTCATTACGGTGGCAACCGGGCCCTTAAACGCCTGCTTGTTCACATAGATCTAACAAGTTCAGGGTCTGCAGTACCAAGCAGAACCAATAACCATCAGTTGCAACAGAATGGGAAGATTACTTAGGAAAGACAGAGAACACATGCGTAACCGTAATTAAAACTGATTTGCATCATACCTCTGGGACTGAGAGTTCAAGTCGAAACTTGGGGCCATCGTAGTGATGCAGAACTGGCCTAAAAGCATCTTCCTCCAGGGCCTTACAGAGTTTCCTAACACAGATTCTCACCTAATTAAGAAAAAAAAAAAAAAACAAAACAGTCAGTTGGAAGCCTCCAAAAAGCATATAATTAAGTGTTCAAATTCATACACCAGATTTTACCTGAGCAGGGAACCTTGATTCTCCTTTACATTTTTTGTCTTCCCAAGCAGTAGGATCAATGTTAGAACCCCCAAAACTCGCTGCCTGAATGGAACAATTTGAGAAACAACAACAGTTGTTCAAAAATTGGTAATTGAAAGGAAACTCAGGCAGTTCAGTATTACCCCAAAAATAGAGAATTTCGGAAAGGTTCCACCAACCAATGTAATACCCACCCAGTGCCAGATTTAGTGATGCAAGAAAATCTTGGTAGGCAAAAATGAATTTCCAATAAGGCTCATTTGCAATTCTAAGAGAAACATGATAACCCAGAAAACAACTCTCTAACCCAGTATTCAAAAAAAAAAGATACATTACTAGACCAGCGTCAAGCTCTACCCATCCTGATTTGAAAAATTATGATTTCCAACTGTATGGTTGGCAAGTTCAAAAAAAAAAAAATTGGAGTAAGGTTGTCCATCAAAACTTGGACAAAAGCAAAAAGAACTAGACTGTGATCTGAGTCATACTACAATTGGCCCAAGTGTTGCAGAACAAACCAACAAAGGATTCAACAAAGAGTTAGTGACAAACCTCAAAAATACCATGCAACTGGTGAGTAGTATAGTTATAAAGAAACAAAGGTAAGCCAGGTGTTATTGCCCGGACAGAGTCTCTGTATCTCGGAGGCAAACCTGCAAAATGAGTATTCACCAAGAAGCGAGAATAAATTTCTACACAATGCTTATAATAGAAAAAGGAAATATCTTATCATGACCAGTATATATTTACAGCCAACAAGTACATTGGACAGCTTGAAATACAGGTGCAATCACAATTCAAGCAACAACCAGTACTTGGTTTTGCAGGGGAAAAAAACAAAAAGCCACCTGTAGACTCCAAGTCAACTTCCCAAACTTATAAACAAATAGTTTTGGGTCTCCGGTATCCGTTTAAGAATTAAGCAACAAATTAATTTGCCTCAAGATAGATGAGTATACTCTTCGCATATTACATAATAGGTATGAAAATAGCATGTCAAAGTTGTTCCTACCAATTGCTCCAATTAAGTTAAGGCTAGCATAAAAAGCATAAAAAAGAATGATTACCGAAGAGTTGTCGCTTTAGATCTTCCTGCATCGTGTCATTGTTACAAACAAAAATGTATCCACCAAGCACCTCATTCCTTGGGAGTGTCTCAGCTGCAGGCAAGGTTTTGAACCTTTTGTCAATTGCACTTGTATTGTTATTATCATTGTTGTTATTGTTGTTGTTGCTGCTGCTGTTGCTGTTGGGCTCTTTGTTCTGGTTGCTAACACCATACTTACTTCCAATCATGTTTCCTGCAATGTTGCCATTACTCTTCTGATACACTGCATTCATATTGCATACACCACTCCTGAAGGAACTTTTGTTCACATTTTCTGTCATTTTAGGTTCCAAATTTAACATGTTGAAGTTGAGGATTTCAAATTTGTTGTCTTCCTGAAAGCCAAGATTATCCCGTGGCCTTATTTCAGCTGGCCCCTTTGAGAAATCGAGGTTATTCCTTCGCTCGCCCTTTGATCTGGTCTGTTCAGCTAGCTTAGAAGCAACCATCAACCACTTGTGATCCTCTGAGGGCTTTGATTGTCCTCGAAGCTTATCCCCCAATTGCCAAAAGTTGTGCATGCTCTCCATACTTCCAACCTGATGAATTAATAGACAATATAAGTTACCAAAAACAACCACAAAACGAAAAAGCTATATCAAATTTGTACTGAAAAGAGTGCATTATGCAACAAAACCATGTCCACAATAGCACTGGGGATTGACATTGCTGAGGAACTGTTGTATATATTCTCAGAGGGATTGAATATTTTCAATGGTATCCAATAGTTAACAGGGCACAACAAGAAGAACCAGTACACAATATCAGCACGCAGTCATACATTTGAAAAAAATTTGTTAAAAAAAGAATTCACGACAGAGAGCTTTTTTTTTCTAAAAAAAATAGAACCAACTAAACCAAAGATGCTTGTGTGCAAACCACCAGAAATCTGAGGACGAGAAAATTGAGCAGAAATCTGAACAAAAATCTAAAAATTATATAAAATTAGTTACTTTCCCATCCTGTTATTAAATTATAGCATGATAACCCAGAAAGGTAATCCTTGTAAAATACAGAATTAATTGTCCTAAGGACCCAAGCACAAAGTAGCCCATCAAATACTTTAAACTTAGAGAAAAGCCATCACAATAGCAATCCCACACAATGCAAAGAAACAGGTTGTCAAAAAAAAAAAAAAAGAAACTGAGACTGGTGAATAGACATGCCAATCACCCCGACACCCATTCCACCCCAAAAAACTAATAAACAACACAAGTCTCCATGTGTTTTTGCAGGAATTTTTCAGCGGAAAAATAATGAATTCGAAGTGAAAAGAAAGAAACTGAAACTGGGTGAATAGACATGATAAAAGTTCCTGTAGTTTCTTTTAGGCTGCTCACAGCGAAATTTCTCCTGAAGCAAATCAAGAAGACTTCAAAACTTTCCCAAGCTCTAAGAACAAATAATGTCTGGAATAAGGGAACTTCAAAACAAAAGAATTTATCTTACAACGTCTCCTATAACAGAATTAATGGAACTTTTTAGGCTCATCATAGTAATATTTTCTTCTGAGAGAGGCCGAGAAACTTATAAACTTTCCCTCAGCTCTGGGATTAAAAAAAAATGGTTTAAAAAATGAAAGATAAGAAAATCTATCCCAAAGTTTTATCCCGAAACAATCTTCTGACAAAAAAAAAATAATAATAATAATTCGCATCATTCTTTTTAGGAACTCCTTCAAAACAGAGCATAAAGAGGGGAAAAGTCGAAGTCAACGTGACATAGACGAGCAAAAATCGAACATTCCTCTAATTCCAAAGCAGTCCATTCGAAACAAATGAACATTGCTCCAAATAAAGGCCACCTTGAACTAACCGACTTGATAAACATGCAATACAAACATTAATTGAGCTAATGTCACTGAAATCACAGATCAAGCCAAGAACTGAAGAATGTGTTCGGCGTGACAAAATCTAATTCAGTAGAGAAAGGCAGTATTTAACCATAGATAAAGCTTCAATTTCAGTCTTCAAATGAAAAATCTCCAAGACCTTGATCTATCAGTTAAAAGGAACCCTAGATTTGGGGATCCGAAGCTAGAGAGAGGAAAACGCACCTTTGTCTCTCTTCTGCGAAACCCGGAATATGCGACAGAGAAGGATGAAAGCTAGATTTTTCGACATTTATATAAAGCTGTTTCCGTGAAGTGCCCACAGGTTTTACTAGTATTACAAAACTGCCACTTTGTTTTTTAAATTCTTCTTAACAGTGTCTAATTAGTGATAATCAGATACGACTTGCACGTTCGTCCAGAATGCGTGGTTGAGTCGTTGACACCTACTTAATGCTGTCGGTAAATTGATTGTATTATTTGGAACGTTGGATTTTTTTAAAAAATAGAGAATTTCGAAACCTTAGGGGAGCCCACGCCAAAGGTGCCGTTGGACCTGAATTATTTAAGTGGAGGAGAATTGCTGAGGACGGCCGTGGCTTTCAACACAATTAAGTGCAGATGGGTTTGAATTGAGGTGGCAAATAATTATTGGCTATGTTGAATAATTTCGATTGTTCTTAGCACACCTATTAAATGAAGTACCATTAGAGTAGTTGAGTTTATGGGTAAAAACGTTCAACAAAGCTAAACTTACTTTTTAATTGAGATTTAAATTTTTGGCCCTAATGTAAGCGTGATTGAGTCTCTTGTAAATGAATGTATAGTGTTAAATAACGATATTTGTAACGAATGTGTGAAGTAGCATACTACATATTTATTTGTTGTTTAAAAAAAAAAATAAATGCTTGCATTATTGATCGATTGATGCTTAGTTAAGACCTACCTGTTATTGGTGAGCTTAATTGACGTGATTAACATCCAAAGGTGACGGGCATCACTTGAGATTAATTCTAACACACCTCGTAAGTCAATTATAGCAACACCCAAAAAGATTAATTATATAATAGAAAATAGTAGTGAGAAGGTTGTAGGCATTATCAATGATAGAGGTATTGTGCACTGAATTTCTTATGCATTTTTTAGTACCCTTATTATAATTTACACGTTAAGATACGGATTTCTCAAGTTCATGTCTCAATGGCATAGATAAGTTGCTACCAGATGAGCCTGAGCCCCTGGTGGTACAACCTAAATTGTGGACTGCCCAAATTTTCAATCATGCTTTCCGCTGTGTGGAACAGTGGAAGTGTGTTTTGCTTAATTTCATATTTTAGAAAGGGAAAAGTAAAAAAAAAAAACCAAAATAAACTAATCCTACATCTGCGATTTCGAGAATACCTGGGGGTAATTTTGTAATGTTATTAAAATGCTAAAATATAAATTTTTTCTGTTAAAAATTAGTTGGCAATTCTCTTTCTCCATGAGCTAAAGGGTGTATGTCCAATGCTCCACGTAAAGTCTCTATAATTCTAATGATCCAAGTTGTATATAACAAAAGTCTAGCTGTACTGATTCCTAAGACGAAGACCAAAACTTTTGAATGTTATCGCTTGTAATCACGTTTCTATGATTGGCTATCTCTCTCTCTCTATATATAGCTTTACATAGTTGGTGAGACAGGTTGTGTAGCGTGACATATATGGTGTGGCATTGACATCAAGAAAACTGTCAATACTATTTGCTGCACCCTTCAAGAACAAGATAACCAATGCACGAACCTCCTCTAGCTAACCTTAGGAATGAAACTGATGTATTCACTGTGAAATTCAGCATTCATGAGCACTCTATATTTGCAAAGGCTAATAATATATATATATATATATTGAAAACATGTGTTGAATAAAGTGACTGAGTTGTGAATTCGTATTATAACAAATAATATATTAATATTTATTTAAATTTAAAATTGATGTTGCCACTGCCACATCATCATCGTGTGAATAGTTTTTTTTTTTTTAAATGGAGAATACATTACCCAACCAAGACATAGATTTAAAGATAGCACATAATGCTTTACATCTAATAATTAGTATATAATTTAATCAATATCATGTGTGTGTGATGAAAAGTAGCCAACAAGTATGCACTTGTAAGTAATACATTACATATATTAATTTGGATATAATTTAATCAATCACATAAATTTGGTAAGCACTATCGTATAGGTATTTATACACTAAAACCTAATATAAAAATATCTTTCACAAATAATTATTCGTGCAGATCAATAAGTAATAGATGATCTCCAACGTATTTGACAATTATTTAAATACCTTCATGTTTAAATTATATAATTATTATGCCTTCAAATGTAAATTAGAGAATTACTAACGCTGAAATAAATTAAAAGTTATAAGCAGGAGCAAAAGGATTGTGCTGGTAGGGATTTTGATAACCACTAGTTCAAGCCCTAGTGTCACGGGCTGGCAGGCCGAGCACCACACGGTGACAGTAATGCGACTCGCCATGATCATACGCAACGGAAT
Source organism: Euryodendron excelsum (assembly GCA_033060915.1). Lineage (NCBI taxonomy): Eukaryota > Viridiplantae > Streptophyta > Magnoliopsida > Ericales > Pentaphylacaceae > Euryodendron > Euryodendron excelsum. The sequence goes on along the minus strand of CM065383.1, from coordinate 1,022,362 downwards.
ACACCTGTGAGGCGACTATGCACCAAGCAATAGTCCCGTCAAACTCAAACACCAAGGTATAAGATTATGCGCTTGTCCAGGATCCATCCGTAATGCCCCGCATATCTCTTTAAGTTCGGACCTTCGATACTCAAGCCCTTTGGCTTACCCAAGCTATAGGCGACAGCAACGCCACACTCAAATGCGCGCACACATGACAAGCAATGTGCTTAACACCGGTCCCTATCGAAACACAAGCAGTATAGTCATGTGCAACTAGACATGCGCGTCAGCCAAACATCACCCGTTAGGCACCACGCCTCCATCCATGAAGCTTTTAGCGCCCCACCTCAAGGTTGCCCGCAAGGAAAGGCACCACCGAATAGCAACTGAAAGCCCACAACATAGTGCCAAGAGCGACATCAATGCCAGTCAAACCAAGCGGCCGTGTGCACAAGCGTGAACCCAATGCGCAAGTGCACACGAGACACACGGCATGCGAGTGTGCACACCGAGGTCCAATTCATCATGAACATAAGCCCCACCACTATATAATTATGGTGTAACGGGTGCGAATGCCACAACCCCATCCTCGATGCTAATGCCCAACATCTGTCTCACCGGGCACAATGCCGCCCATGTAGCCCCTTGACTAGCATGAGAACTGCAACCACATGCCACAGCCGGCCCCCAAGTCTCGTCCACTCCCTTGGGGGACTCACTTGAATGCTGTCCCTTTCGGTAGCACCAAGGGGTGATAGAGTCAACACCATGCCTCCCCTTATAATAGCATTCTGAGCCATCTCCAAACTGATAGGAAGAAACATCTTACCTCCTCGAGGAGTCATAATCCATATATCCAATAAATATGAAAAATACAAATTACGAGATTGTCATGCCATCGGCCAATTATGCTCAGACCATGCCAAGGTCTCTCGCGGCCCCAAACGTGCCACGAGTGGCAACCCGTGACATTCTCCACCACTTCAACCATCATCGTCCTCGATGATGCCAAAGCCTAGTGCCAACTCCTGGCACACGCCACAACTAATGCCAACTCTTGACACTCTCCACCACTCGAACAATCAACTCCCTCGTTGATGCCAAGCATAACGCTGAATGCGGTAATGCTTATATGTCCCCACAATGAGTTGCCACCACTCCTCGCAGACCAACACCTCCGTGCTGATTGCCTACAAATTTGGTCGCCACCAAATCTGCCCCCACAGCTACTCAAAGCAAAGGTTCGCCCAGACTCCCATGCTGAACTCAGCAAAGCAAAACAAGACACCTTTTCCATCACATAAAGCAAGCACAACTCTTTTGAGCAAGTGCCCCGTACCATATTGTTCCATCCGTCGGCAACATGTACTTGAATAGGCGCTGTCCGTCGCACACAAAAGAAAGGCGTGCATTGGCCGTCATGCACCCTCCACCACTTCGAGGGGTCGATGCCCTCATCGACAAGCACTCCACATGCACCCTCCATACAAACTCCGTAGCTGAACCCACAAAAGCTCACTTGACATCAGAATTCACCCTGTGCATGGCCCAAAGATGCCCTCGCGACAACCTGTGGTTCTGTCCCACACTAGTTCCTATCTAACCGGCACTCCCACCAGATGCAAGTCCGTCTACACTATCGAAGCAAACCCTGCCCACTGGCAAACGGTTCCAACTGTCGAAGTTCCCACAATGTTGCTCCAGTACCTCAGTCCTTAGACCTTCACCTGAAGACAACCCATGCTGTTTCAGTGCCTCAACTCTCTAGCCTTCACCTGAAATCAGCCCACACTGTTCCAGTACCTCGGCTCTTCAGCCTTCACCCGAAATCAGTTTGCAAAACTCCAGTGTCTGATCCTCTGATCTTCACCCGAAATCTGTCCACAGTGCCTCCCTCCGTCGGAGGACTTAATGTCTTAAAAAAAACCCTCGCTACACGGTGCTCTCTAGCAACAATGAACTCCTCTGAGCCACCTGGCATCCACTAGCCAACATGTATCATAACGAGGCAAGACCACCAGAAGTTTGAACATAAGAACACGCTCTTCACAAATTGCCAACAGCTAAGCGCAGAAATAAGCACAATTCACTAAGCGAGCATGAAGCCAACAAAGTAACCATGCAATGATACGAGCAAAGCTGCCAACGGTTTTGGCCAACTCAAGGGTCAAATGAAGGCAAGTAAATCCCCACAACACGAAGCAAGTTGCACAAGCTCACATATTGCAGAAATACCCCACCAATCCAACAAAGCAGCATTACTAGCTATGCACCAAAATCATTTGATCTGACACACAGAAGCGTTTATGCACTACAAAGTCAGTCCCATGCACATCCTTAAGAAGGCCTGCTGCACTGTGCACCACGACTACAATCAAAGGATCGAGCGCGCGTCCAAAACTTATTGAAGTGGCCACTTTAAAGAAGGTACCAAAGGGGTTCAAACAGCAACCATGTCCATTGATACCATAAGAATTCAGCCCACATAGACTGGAAACTGTTAGCTCGGGCCACCAATCCATTCGTCACAAGATGGAATGAAACTCGCTCCACCGATAAACCTGACAACCAACAATCTGAAGCAAACAACCCACTTGGAGAAGTCCACCGCAACTGAAGAGTATGCCCACACGGATAAGAGAAGCAACACCCAATTGATGTACACCACGAATGGTTAGCGCTCTGATACCAACTGTCACGGGCTGGCAGGCCGGGCACCACACGGTGACAGTAATGCAACCCGCCATGATCATACGCAGCGGAATATACCCGTGAGGCGACTATGCACCAAGCAATAGTCCCGCCAAACTCAAACACCAAGGCATAAGATTATGCGCTTGTCTAGGATCCATCTGTAATGCCCCACATATCTCTTTAAGTTCGGACCTTCGATGCTCAAGCCCTTTGGCTAACCCAAGCTATAGGCGATAGCAACGCCACACTCAAATGCGCGCATACATGACAAGCAATGTGCTTAACGCCAGTCCCTCTTGAAACACAAACAGTATAGTCATGTGCAACTAGACATGCGCGTCAGCCAAGCATCACCCATTAGGCACCACGCCTCCATCCATGAAGCTCTTAGCGCCCCGCGTCAAGGTTGCTCGCAAGGAAAGACACCACCGAATAGCAACTGAAAGCCCACAACATAGTGCCAAAAGCGACACCAATGCCAGCTAAACCAAGCGGTCGTGTGCACAAGCGTGAACCCAATGCGCAAGTGCACACGAGACACACGACATGCTAGTGTGCACACCGAGGTCCAATCTGTCATGGACATAAGCCCCACCACTATATAATTATGGCGTAACGGGTGTGAATGCCACAACCCCATCCTCGACGCTAATGCCCAACATCTGTCCCACCGGACACAATGCCGCCCATGTAGCCCATTGACTAGCATGAGGACTGCAACCACGTGCCACAGCCGGCCCCCAAGTCTCGCCCACTCCTTTGGGAGACTCACTTGAATGCTATCCCTTTCGATAGCACCAGGGAGTGGTAGAGTCAACACCATGCCCCCTCTTATAATAGCATTTTGAGCCATCTCCAAACTGATAGGAAAAAACATCCTACCCCTTCGAGGAGTCATAATCTATATATCCAATAAATATGGAAAATACAAATTACAAGATTGCCATGCCACCGGCCAATCATGCTCAGACATGCCCCACGCCAAGGTCCCTCGCAGCCCCAAACGTGCCACGGGTGGCAACCCGTGACACCTAGCCTTCCTATTTCTCCATCCCATAGGCTAAATTGTAAGCTATAAGCAGGAGCAAAAGGGTTGTGCTAGTTGGTAGGAATTTTGATAACCACTAGTTCAAGGCCTAGCCTCCTTATTTCCCCATCCCTAGGCTTGAACTTGGACTTCCCATTCCCCCTAGACTACTTGTAATCATGTACCATTCCTTGTATTCCCAAAAAAAATAAAGAAAAAAATGCTATAAGCGGGGAAGGTTCTTAATATGACTGCTATTAGACGAATGTGAAGATGCAAGATAAGAGCATTTTTAAAGGACTTTCTAAAATAACTCTCTTAGTTATTTTAGAGAGTTAAACTTTAAAAATAACTCTTCAATCGGCTCTCAATATGATTATATTTTAGAGTCACATTTTGACTTTTCAAATATAGAGAGTCAAAAATCACTCTCTAAATTTTAAATCTTGTTATTTCACAAATATCTCTCACTCTCTCTCCTTTTTTTTTTCTTATTTTTTTAGGAAAATATTAAAAAATAAATAATTTATGAGGTGGCTAGCTAAAATAGAAATTATTATTAGAGCATTCTTTTTAAAAAAATGACTAGGTAAAATAAATAATAGAGCTTTTAAGTATATTTTAACTAGATATTTTAGAGAGTAGTCTTGGAGATGTTCTATTAGAGTTTGCTATTGCAAAAGTAGTACATATTAAATTAGTTCCTAATGCATAACTAACCAATGTGTTGGTTAATTTGATAAAGTTATATTATTAGGCCAACATGATTATTAATAAGGCTATAATGCTTTTTCACGTCTTGAGTAAACAAATCATCGTAGTTAGCAAATGAAAAATATAATTGATAATTTTTTTTTGGAGCATATTGATTCTTGATTTTTCATTAATTAGTGTGTAAATTTTGATGATAGACAAGTAAATATTCAACGAGGATAAATATTCAATGGCGCTGCCCTGGAGATTCTCCACAAGCTGAATTATAGTCGCTAATATTGAAAATGAAAGCCTGAATATGTGAAACATGGTATAAAAATTTATAGAAAACGAAAAACATTAGGTGATATCAAATTAAATAAATTATTTATAAGAAATTTTAGTAAAAATATTAAAAATAGCAATGTCAGTATTAAAATATTTTCATGAGTAATTAAATTACTAATGTTAAACAATATCTAAAAACATTTATTAGATAATTACATATTAATGTTACAAAAATAATTTGAGAGGATGAAATAGAAATTATGATAAGTGGGTTTTTAAGAAAAATTTTCAATATCTTTTGGTAGATCTTTTTAAATTATTATACAGAAAAATTTAAAACGCAACAAAAACTTTATGATCTAACTTTGTTATCCCGTGACGTGTCATCAAGTTCCGCACGAACGTGTCACACTGAGTGCCCTCAACCCCAACGAGGAACACAAATCCGACAAACCATTTTCGCTTAGGGGCGCGTTTTTAGCACTTCACAACGTTCAACTGCTAAAATCTCCACGCAACACGTGGAGTGCGTCAAACAAGCGTTACATGGCACGTGGGAGACCTCAGCTGTTCCTACGAAATATCAGCTCCCATTGGTAAAAGCAAACCGCCTCAGTTGTCTCTGGCCGTCCTCGCCGGTTCGGTCTTTGTATTCAAAGGGCCCGCCTCTCACTTTCCTGCTTTTTAGCCTTTGTTCTTTCTCACTTCTCAGTCTCCTTCCCTCGTAGAAGCCCTAAAAGTGGTTACGAAGACCTGAAACTTTGTTTGTCCTCTCGTATCTGTCGACATGGAAATGCAGAATGACTTCGACCGCCTCCTCTTCTTCGAGCACGCTCGCAAGAACGCCGAAGTCGCCTACGCCAAAAACCCCCTCGATGCCGAAGTTTGTATCGTTCGTTAAACGCATATATTTTCAATATATATATATATATATATATATCTACATATACACTTATGATCGATCTCTCTCGAATATCTAATTTTTATTCTTATTTTTGTCTTTATTTTCTTGGATTTAGATTGGTCTTCGATTTATAGTTCTTTTTTCTTTTTCTGATGAGTTGCGCAGAATCTGACGAGGTGGGGAGGTGCGTTGCTCGAGTTATCGCAGTTCCAGAATGTTAACGACTCAAAGAATATGCTTCAAGGTACCAATCTCCCTCACTCTATATATACCCATCTGCCTATGTATAAATATATGTGCGTGAAAGTCTACAGTTAATTCAATTTCGGGGCAAAATAACACTGGAATTTTGTGGTCAACGAAAGATTCTATTTTACAACCAAAGAATCAAGAAGAATGAAAGACTATGACTTTACACGCAAGATTGTGATTGTTAGGTAATTATATTTTGGGGAAATAGGAATATTTTTTCATGGCAATAAAAAAATGGCAACTTACTATTTTTTTAGGACAAATGTGGAACTGTGATTTTGGTTTTAATCAAATAGTGTTACGTTATGGGAGAATTTGAGGTTTTGAAAACCCTACAGTTTGGTGGTTTGATGGTCTGGTTATGTAGATGCCATATCAAAGCTGGAGGAGGCCTTGCTGATTAATCCGAAAAAGCATGATGCTCTCTGGTGCTTGGGGAATGCTCATACTTCTAATGCATTTTTGACCCCTGATCAAGATGAGGCCAGGAGTTATTTTGATAAGGCAGCTCTGTACTTTCAGCAAGCTGTTGATGAGGTAAATTTTAGTTCTGGAACCGGATGCAAACACATGTTTGTTATATGTGTGTGTAAATATATATGTCCATGTATTGGTGGGAGTTATGACATCTATGATCTATCATACTGAATTACTTGATTGTTGGTATTCCTATTTTGTTTTGGGGCATGGTTTCTGGAGATGTGAACGAGAATTCTTATGTATTGTAGGATCCAGGGAATGAGCTTTACCGCAAATCATTGGAAGTGTCTGCTAAGGTACAATCTTGCTAGTCCCTATCATTCATCTATGTCCTTACCTTTGAAGATAGGCTTTGTTGTGTTCTGTTTGAATTACATGCATTGCATCATTAAATAAAAGGACTCTGACTAGCGGTGAGTTTGAATTTCCAGTGTAATTTTGGAACCATTATGTCACTCCTTATAAGGTAAATGATTACTAGACATAAATGTTTTTGTTTTCATATGTTGGAAACTTAGATAATGAGGAAACCTGATTATGCTTTCATCACTTGATTTGTCAGTGTTTGTTCATTATTTTTATGTTTTATCTTTCTATTTGTTTTGTACTTTTATGGTTAACTGGTATCCTTATGTATTAGACTTTTAATATGTTGAGGAGTAGGAGAAGCCTGTGCTTGTTGGGCTGTATATGTAATCCATTGAAGTAGCTTTAACCACCAAAAAAAAAAAAAAAAGGTCCTTTTGTTGCTACAAAAACTCAAATATTGGAGATGTGAAACTTGATGTGGTTTGGGATGCATCCAAAATGAAGCTATGATGTGGAATGGTAGCTCTATCTTGGGTTTCATGCAGTTGGTTTGCTAGGACTGCATATTTTTCCTTCTTCATTTGTATGAAGAAATGGTGGGTGGTATAGTGTAAAAGGTTAATATTGATAAAATATTAGTCTTTTGTTTAATTAATAGATCCTCTTGAAGTTTTGAATTTGGAGTTTTAATTTTTAAAAATGATGTGCTGTGTGTTCTTTAATGATTGTTGGTCCCCAACCATTGGGGCAAGCCGCTTGCTCTGAGTTTATTAATAAACTTAATAGTAGAAAATTCTTGGTGCAACTTAGAAAATCACTTTTACGTAAGGGCACTCCCAATGGCCGGGCATCCTCCTAGTCTGTAAAATCTTATCAACCAATTAGCTTACCATGTTACTTTTTTGTATCTGATCATTTTGCCCCAAAAGTGTGCTTCACGAGAAGTCCATTGGTTTCTGAAGTATTTCCTTCTTTTATTTTCTCCCCAACTAGTTGGACCAAAGTTGTTGGTTTCAGTTGTTTTTTTTTTTTTGAAGTTTTCTAGGAATTGCGCTTTTTTTTTATGCAATGACCTTGGATTGCCCAATTTGTGTAACATATATAGCATGCCATGCATAATATGTGTTACACTATTATTGTTGAATCATTCACCCATTATTTGTGGAGAGAGATTTTATTTCCAGTCTTCTAAAAAACAAAGATCTGATGAAAGAAAGATATTTTAAAGGTCTTATTGGGAAACATTAATTTAGCATTGTGCACGAAGTGACAAAAATTAAGCTAGAGTAGCTGATTATGATAAACAAGCAATTCATTTTATATTTTCCTTCAATCCTTGAAAGTTCTTCGGTTTGTCAGATTAATACATGTTGAAGTCATGAGTTAGTTATCGCAACTTCTTGTAGAAACAATACAATCCACCATGAGAAAGAGAGGATAAAACTTAGTTTTGGGAAGTGCTATTTTAATTTTGTCTAACCACAACATTGTCCAACTGTGAATAAAAAGTTTGTGTGCCCATATGTACTATAATCAATTTAGCACTTTGATAACTAGGTGGAAGAGTGAATTTTTTTATGGTTTCAAGTATATGATATTTTGGTTGATTATCATTATAGGTTGATGACTGAAGCAGTCTGGGATTTGGTGGTTGTTCAAGTTCCATTCCATTGTTACTTGTACTTTGAACCAAATTTGTTATCAGGCTTATCATCATATGCTTGGTATATTACTTTTTCGAAATTCATTGATGAGATTATTATCTTATGGTTTGCTAGGCACCTGATTTGCACATTGAGATCCATAAGCAAGGTTTTGCCCAGCAGGCTATGGGGACTGGACCTTCCACTTCTTCAACTGCAAAGGTGACCTCTTCAGGCCAGCCCGTCCTACCTTTAGTTATTTGTCTCCTTGTATGTAGTGAAAATTGTAAATTTAGGTGTTACTGTTTTATTTTCCTAAAATTCTGCTGGATGCTGATTGTTGTGTTGCATATCATCGTAGTTTCCAATGATGTACTCCAGTTTTTCTTAAAAAATTTTTTCCTGAATGTTTTGACTTTGATGTCTGATATCATGTTCTCTTGTGCTTGGAATGTTCAATAATTTTCTTTTGCTCTTTTTTTTCCCTCTCTCTTTCTTCCCCTTTCTTTCTTTCAGAGTGCGAAGAAAAAGAACAGTGATCTTAAGTATGACATCTTTGGATGGATAATCCTTGCAGTTGGCATTGTTGCATGGGTGGGGTTTGCAAAATCTCATGTTCCTCCTCCGCCTCCTAGATAAGCCAAGCTTTTTGGCTTATGTGTCGGGTATCTGTGGGCATACATCGATCAGAAGCCTTTCCTCTGCTATGTTGAAAATGTCCTGCCCTCCTTCAGTTAATTTTTATCTGAGTTATGTTTTTGATCATATGTAACTGATTTAATAAGATAGTATTTTCCACATGTCATATTTATTTTTTTCTTCACTAAGTTGAGAATTTATTGCAGGTCAGCTTCTGTGTATATTCAGTTCCTTTTGCTTTTTGTTTATTCTTCTTTTCAAAGTACCAGTTATTTTGTTCGAGATCTGTAACCTAGGGTAGGGGCCACTGGGCCAGGCAAACTATGAAGCTGTAGCTGGTGTTCCTGTGGTGCATGTTATTTATGGTGTATTGCTTCAGAAAGATTCCTGCAAGAAACTTAGTTTTTTTTTTTGATATTTTTCTTCAATTTACCAATTTCCTCTCGTGGTGGGAGAAACTGATATTGGGGCAGGATTAAAATCAAAGGGGCTTTAGCAATTGTTGCTGGTGCCCCAGGCTTTTCCCATGGAATTGTTTGGAATGTCATTTTCAAATTTCAATCATTGTGGTGGAATCGTTGGCTTCCTCCACCGAAATGACACATTGCAAGGCTGAAATTTTGAGGGGCCTTGAATTACAATTGAGTTAGATCAAAGGTGCTGCTGCGAGAGGCTTCTCAGTTTTTTCTTGTTAACCAGCAAGGACAAACTATGACTAAGATGAAATTAGATCAAGCGGTTATGGTTGGTTTGAGACTTTGCTTGTGTTCTGCTTGTAAACCCGGGTAGTGCTTTCTGTTGAGGTAGGTAGGCTTTGCTTCCCAGCCGACTATCTTTTCAACTACGCACTGCAATTGAAAAGCATGTTTGGAAGAATCACAAGAAAAGGACCTTTTAACGGTGAGGAAACATGTTTGCGAAGTATTACATGCCTGCATGGAGCTCGGAACAGAAAAGAAAAAGAAACTTAAGAAGGAAATTGAGGAACAGTAACCAAACAACTATTTTAACATGATTTAGATATTTTACTCCCTTCTTTTCTCTTTAACCAAACAAAAGGATCAATCTATTCTTTTTATCTCTTTCTCCCCTTTTTTCCTTTTTGTTTTGTATCATTCTGTTTTTTTTTGTTTTCCCTTTCTTCTCTCTCTCTCTAAATAAGCATGTCGCATGGGGTTCATATTTTGAAATTTGGATAAATTATAATACCCATCTACTTCGCGTATTAAGTGGCCGCGAGCTTCTAGCTAAATTTTCTAACACAGCTTTTTTTTGGAGAAAAATGTTAAATTTGGGTGTTTTTTTAACTTAATTTAACAACTCAAATTTAGCAGCCATTTGAAATGACATTTTTAGTGAAAACTCTTTTTAAATGATGCTTTTTTTTTTCTTTTTCTTTTTCACTTTATGTACAATAATTGGAGAAGAAAAATACTATAAATGCTTTTTTAAAAAGCATTTTATAATAAAAACGCCTTTGATCTCTCTGTCTCAGTTCCCTCACTTGGTACTCTCTCTCTCTCTCTCAGCTCTCTCCCTCTCGCGATCTCTCTCTCAACAAAGAAATTTTTGAATACCATACGTGCGCAGATTGTGTGACGGCTGGGAGTTTCGATAAATCTCTCGTTAAGGTCGTTTCGATTGCATTCGCGAAAGCCCTCTTTCCCTCCCTCCCTCCCTCCCTCCCTCTCTCTCCGCCTGAGTTTTGGGAGCAATTAAGCCGGAAAATGGCGTTGGAAGGGAAAGTCTGTGGTGGCGCCGCCGCTTTGTCCTTGTCATTCCGTCGCTCTCTCAACCCGTTCCCGAGTCGCGTCTCTTTCCAGAGCGTCGAACCTCCACGAATCCGATTCTTAGCTTTGGCTGTTGTTAAGAGAAGCCCTAAGCGTCTCAAATACTCTGCTCCTCGCTTTTCCAAGGTTATTTCCTTTCTAACCTAGTCTGTATTCCACTCCATCTTCTGATTTGCTCATTTTTGTTCGACGTGATCAGAATGTAACAGCCAATTATGATTCTAAGCTGTGTTTTTGTTGTCTATCCGCTATCTATGTTTATGGAACATGATTAATGCGATCATTAGTAGAGCTTGAATGGAAACTGAAGTGCTTGCTTAAAGTGAGGATTATTTAGGGGTTGAGGTGATATTTTACCAATATTGAAAATGTTAAAAAGAGTGTTTGCATCAAGCTGCTCCTTGTAAAATTGCACATTGGTGATCTTCTGAGTTGTGAACTTTATTTCGTTTGGGACTTTTGTTTACTAGATTACGGAAAAAGATACAAGTTTAATAAGAGGAACTGTGCACACACCACTTATATCTACGTTTTATGTAGCTATATATACTTATGTATATATGAATTTGTTTCTTGTGATGCTTATCAGCATTCGATCTTGTAGAATGTATTTTAATTGGTGATCAAGTAGTAGCAGTGATAAAAATGTTAATGGCAAAGTTTATTTGAGCGAATCAGCCTGCAGAAAATATACAGAGCCACTATATTTAATAATTGTGATTAAGCAAATTGATTTCATTGATGGTGTCCCAGTGTTTTATGTCAAGCGGTAGTATGTCAAAAATTATGATTGAGCTGTCAGAAGGATGTGGGAAGATGCAGATGCAAATTTCTAATTTACATTATATTTTGATTCTTTTGAAAATGTCAGGAGGACGGATTGCTTTACATTGAAGTTGATCCATCTGGAGCAGATAGTTGGAAATTGGATCCGGTTGCCAAACTTCTGAAAGAGGGAGCTGTTGGGGTCATCCCTACTGATACCGTGTATGTTGCTCCTTTTCCTACCAAGCAAGGCACTCCCCTTTTCCCCCTTCTTCCCAAAAGAAAGGAAGACAGGAAAAAAAAAAAAAAAAGAAGGAAAAAGTCTGTTAAGAAAGTTGTACTAGTGGTTAAAAGCCCTATTATGTATTCTATTTGCATAAGAGTTGTCAACATTTTAAGAGTTATAGAAACATAACAACTCAATTTTTTACTGTGTTATATTGTTGATATGAAAGATGTCTGAACCCTTATGTAGAATATTAGGAATTTCTTGATGGCATGTTTATTAGTATTGTTGTGATGTCCCTTCATGGCTGGCTGGCCTGATCAGTATGGAGACGAAGGCTAGGGTTTCCAGCAGGCCCCCTTCTCTTGCTTTCTGTTTAAGTGGCAAGGGGGTGAGCCACTCCAAGCCTAAAGCGATAGCAAATCCCGAAGTTGCCCCTGCTCATCCAAACTGGCCTCAAAAAGAAATCAGAAAATGAAGCCCTTCCTTCCAATCCAAGCTGGCGAAGCCACTCCTCTATCTAACCACTGCTCACCACGATCACGTATTGGCACGTTCATGATGCATTAAGTAATAAAAGGAAACTTCCCTGTTTAGCTTGTATTAGTTTAAATCAAATGCATTAAGGAATAAAAAGGAAACTTCCCTGTTTAGCTTATATTACTTCTAAATTAAATAGTGGTGGTTATTATTTCTCTCTGCAACATTTGACATTATGTCTTATGCTGACCCTATTTGTATTTCTTATTTATTTGATGACTTTAAATGATTCTTGTCTTGATAGGTATGCGATGGTTTGTGATCTAAAAAGTTACTCAGCTATTGAACGTCTACGAAGGTAGATGCTGTTGTTTGTTTTCACTTCTTGTTAAGATATCAACTCTAAATTTCATTGTTCTCCATTCCTTTGATGACAACCTCTCTTATTCTGTCTTTCAGAATTAAAAATATTGAAACTTCAAAGGTAAGAACTTCATTCTCTTTGGTCTTTCATTTGATGTGCTTACAGAGTCCTGGATGGCATTGAACTAGCCAGTGGACAGGACATGTTTAAACACTTGTTCACTCACTTGACTTGATGTCGTATGCCACAATCTCACATCATTGGCTGTTATATCCTTTACTTTCATTTCAACCAGCGGTATTTTTTTGCTTCCTGATGTCTTTATATTACTTATGCAGCCCCTTAGTATATTGTGCCGTTCCTTCCACGATATAGATACATATACAACGGGATTCCCTCGTGGCAATGGTCAAGGTGTTACAAACATATTTCGAGCTGTGAAGCATTGCTTACCTGGGCCAGTGAGGACTATTATAGATTGTTTATTTATTTGCTGAGGAGGACATCTAAGGTACCCAATAGTCATATCCTAAATTCTTTTACGAGTGACAAACTGTTACATGCAGCACACTTGGGAGAGATCTGGAAGTAAGACCCACAATCCGATGGCTTTTCACCTGACTTTTCTCTTCTTCCATTTTTTTTTTTATGTCAATGGTTGCTTTCCCATGTGTGTTTCTCTCCTTGACCCAATTATTTTGCCACAATGATTGGGTCATACTCTGATGCTGGTGACCTTTAGTTGCTGTTGACTGGATGGCTTTGGGTATAGTAGGTTCCTCAAACTTCTGAAGTGGAGAATTTGGACTTGTAAATAAAGAGTGTTTTTTTGTCACAGTATACTTTCATCTTAACTGCAAGTAAAGAACTACCAAAGCGGTGCACAAGATATGGCACTACGACTTCCAAATATGCACACCAGAGAAACGTTGGTGTCCGTATTCCTGATGATACTGTATGTCAAGGAATTCTAGAGAAGATGCATGCACCATTGATATCGACCAGGTAACTGGAAATTTAGCTATATCTTGAATTGTTTTCTCTTTTGCAATTGAGGACTACTCAATGCACATAGTTTAGCAAGTGGTTGTTTTCCACACATATGTTATTATGTACTCGTGCTGAATGAATCTCCTTTGCTTCAGCGTCAAGTCACCAATGGAAAATAGGTGGATAATTGATCCGGTTGTAATAGCTGATGTGTATGGACCAGAGGTATAAAACTCTCTTTCCCCTCCCCCTGCCTATATATGTAAGTATTTTAGCACGTAGGTGTTAGTCTTTCTCTACGAGGCTTGGAACAACGTTGGAGTATTACCACAATTTGCATGAATTGAAATGGTTCGGCCATCTCAAATCATTACTATTGCAGGTTGAGTTCATTCACAACTTCCCCATACTATGAGTGGAAAAAAGATTGCATGTGTATTTTCAAGCTATGTTACCTAGAGTCGGGTACGGGTGTCGGGTGCGGGTACGTGTGCAAGTGTCAGATTCATTTAATTCTCATGTCTAAGGACACTAGGACACGGCTAGATTTCATATTTTTTAAATATTTCTTTTGTGTTTTTAAGGTAAAATAGTATTTACAAGCTAAAATATAGAATTTTATACATAAAATGGAAGTTCTCTGCTTAATTTTATAGTAAACTCAATTATTTATACATTCTTGTTAGATGTATGCCAAATAGTGTTGAGCGTTGAGTATCTGACACGGGTACTTCACAAATTTAGAGGAGTTTAGGTAACATAGTTTTCAAGTCATATACAAGGATTTTCTTTTGTTTCCAATGGCTTTTGGTACCTACAGACATATTTTGGGATTTGAAGAAATGGCTGCATCTACAACTCAATTCAACAAGCCTCAATCCAACTACTTGGGTTTTGCTACATGGGCTTGTCTTTTAGACAGCTCTATGTGAAGCAATTTCTTATGGCCTCAAAACAACATTATGCTGGCCTGCCTATTGTCTTTTGGCACTTACAACTTGGATCAAATCAATATGTACTTTGCTTAGGATCAAGTCACAAATGAGACCAAATGTTTTTGTTAACTCCTTCCTAATGGCTTTATCTTATCCAAATGATAATCTAATGGCTGTCTAATTAGGGGCAGAGTTATGCTTCCAACTGATCGGGGGGAAAACACTAGAATGAGTTCTATAACATATGTTATTCAACAATTCCTCCTCCCTTAAATTTTTTTTTACTTTTTTCCTCTAATACATCTTACTTGAGGTGCTCTATATAATCTATCATAGGGACTTGATTTTGTCGTTGATGCTGGTGTTAGAGTGGCTGATCCATCCACTGTGGTTGATATGACTGGGAGTTTCCCAAGAATCATTCGTCACGGAAAGGTAACTGAGTCTGTGCTATTCATATTTTGTACGACATTACATGGGTTAATTGCATTTAATGGTGTAGCTATTTCTCTCTATTTGTGAGCCAGTGTTGGAGGAATGAGTTTGTTCTGTCTCTGTTTGTGTCTCTGTCTCTCTTACTGGTAAATGGGAAATGATTAGTAGTATTTTCTGATCTTGATAAAATTTAGAGCTCGATGCTGCATTACTGATTGGGAGATAAAAACTTGCCTCTTTTACAAAAAAGGAGGAACCTCGTCTTTTTAAAGCATGCATTTTGTAGTGTAACTGGATTAGAGGAAATTGCTGCACACTCTGGAGAATCCCTGCATAGGCCACTAGAATGTGGCAAAAACCTAGAAAAAGTTGTGGCACAAAAAATAACAATAGAAGATGAAAGGACCAGTTCTTTCATCTTCGGCAACCTAGATGTCAGATCTCAACTCAGGTCTTTGTCAAGACTACTAAGAGATTTTACCCGCTTATCTAGGTGACATCTTCAACCTTTTCATTTGTTCCAATTGAAGAGGGAAGGTTCTAGCACTTCTAAAAATTGATGAAATTGCATGACAAAGAAAGAAGTCAAAGGCAGAAAAAGAATAAAATAATTAAAGAATAATGCTTCATTTTAGATGACTTTAGTAGGAGAAAATGATAAAAGGATAAAACAACTGGAATGAAATTTTAGATTGGCTAACCTACAAGGACAGACAAGGCATAATTGGATGAGTCACAATATAGGATGATTCTCGTGGGACTGCAGTTGTAATCCATTGACTGTCTTGTTTACTAGTTGTCTGTTTTACAGAAATTTGCTTGTTATTGAATCTCTCTCTCTCTCTCTCTCTCTCTCTCTCTCTCTCTCCTTCCTTTTCCTGGTGATGCTATAGAAGAGCTGTAATGTTGTCATGAAATTCACCTTTTTATTGAAGCAATTGTGGTTTTAGGCAGTACTTGATTGTGATGTCATCACAATTAATCTAATCTCAATTGAATTTGGTGATTGGTTAATGGGGTTCAGGGGCCTAAACAATCCTGGATGGTGGCAGAAGATGATAAAGACTCTGCCGTAGAGGAAGAAGAGCCCATCCCTTATGCTGTTTAAAAGCCAATAATGCATCTTGGCTTTATCTTGTACAGAGCTTACGCTTCATTGATATAATCAATAGTGGATTACTTGTTTTTTTTGTTTGATGTATCATATTTGACTTCAGAGGTACCACTGAACGCAGAAAAAGGAAAATAGAGTCGGATGATTTGCGAATGCTTAGTTCTGAATGGGAGGATTGAGATTCTTTAAAGGCTTAAGGGGAAGTTTGAATCTTGATTTTGAAAAGCTGCACCTCTGTGTTTCAATCGACTTTGAATGTCTGGATCCTTGGCCATACGATTTAGATATATGAATGAATCTCAAATTTGAAAGGCTGGATGCCAACCACTCTACCCTTGAGGCAGGTGTGTTACGAAATGCTTATCAGTAGTGGAATTTCTGGAATTTCATGGTGGTCTGCCAATGTTTGTTGAGCTCGATTGCCCAGGGAGCAAATATTGCAGTTTTTGAGGTGGCATGGCAACAGAAATGAGCTACATTGAGTAGCAGTTACTCTTATGTAGCGTATTGCAACTTGCAATTAAGGACCATTGACAGGATTAAATTTTACATCGATTTGATGACCATGTTGGCAAGTTGCCAAATTTTGTACTCAGATCAGTTGACAAATTTGAGGTGTATTACTCTTATTTTTGCTTCCGATATACATTTTCACTTCATCTTCACCCATTTTCCTTCACAACTCTCGGTCTCCGGAAGCCATTTTCACCTTTATAAATCCACTTTCACATCAACTTCACTCGTTTCCTTTGGCTTCACCTATTTCTTTTAACGTTTCATCTTCCCCATCTCCACAAGTCTTTCCACTTCTATACAACACTAGTTGACATCTGATCTTCGTCATTATCATCCTCGCCCCTTTTCCTTCTTCAAAACATTTCATATTCACCCATTTCCACCTTCCTCTGAGGAGCCATCTGATCTGATCTGATCTTTACGTACCCATCCATTTCTACTACGCTCATTTCCTTCATCTTCACCCATTCCATTTCTATCTTCCTCTGAGGAGACATCTATATATCTATCTATCTATCTTTCCCATTTCATGTACCTGATGAAACTTCTTGACATCTAACCTTCACACACCCATTTCTACCTTCTTCTATGGAGACATCTTATCTAATATATTACCAATTTCAACCTTCTAAACTCAGGATTGCTTGCTTGGGGGCCCTTCCATGGATGATATATATAATAGTTTTGGTCTTGATCTATACATATATGCATTATATTTCCTGGTTGAGTTATTTTTCATGAACTTCATCCGTCCAAGTAATTAGTATGATTTAGGCTATTGAATCATCCAATTTCGATAAGAATGATTCAATTCTGAGAAAGTGGGAATTTCTTAAGAATGTTTTCGAGAGTTAAACAAAAAAAAAAAAAAAAACAGAAGCGTAATGCTATACACTCATAAAATTCAGACAAAATTTCTATATAAAATGACGTGCTTTAATGAGAGCCTTTGACTTTAAAACAAAACATCAACCATAATAGCTTTTAATTATAAAATTGTCGTCATATCATTTTGTATGAAATTTTTTGTAAGAATAGCATGCATTTTCCTATGATTAAACTCAAGGAATTATACATGTTGATTATGTAAATAATTTCTCCTCTGTCGAAAGAGGAACAGTAGCCCATGAACTCTTGCACACTGGAAGGTATGAGACACAAGTGAACTCTTCATGACTGATAATAGGAACTACAACGCCATTCAACATAATCTAATATCTCAAGGAGTTTGTTTGTTTCTCTATTAAATTCAAGTGGAAAAAAGGGGAACATTGATCAGTTTCTAAAACCCAGACAAATTCTCGATTAGCATATCCGGTTCATTTTAGCAGAAACTGCTGCTCCCACCGTTAACCTTAGCTGCTGGCGGTATCTCAAAATGCCACAGCCTCCCCACGGCCTTTACCAGATACTTCTTACACAAGAACTCTTTGGCAAATACCTTCTCCACCTTCCTGTTAACGTCGTGAAGGATAACGTGCGTCGCCCCCGGGCGCTCTCTAGCCCTAGCCATCACCGCCGCCGAGAATATGGCCCCCATCCGCCCTGGCGCCTCCGCAAAGTAACCCCTCGGTCCGTCAACCATGATCACGTCCCACTCCTTATCGTACACCTCGTCAGGCAAGCTGCTCAGTGCTAACTTGCACCGGGTGTTACCGCGGAGGTACACGTCGGGTGGTAAGCAGCATGGCTCTGACTTGTAGGAGTAGAGGAGGTCGTTGGCGTCGGAGAGGTGGGTGGCGTAACGGACGGCGTGGACACGTAAGCTCGGCGCGTTAGTGAGGATGCGTTGGACCCACCTGATGTCCTCTTCGAGGAATAAGGTCGTGCCTTGTGGGTTGAAGGAGGACCACATGAGGGAGTCGTGACCGAGCCCGAAGATGAGGAAGTTGCAGCCGGAGAGAGACTTGAGGATGTCGAAGGTGAGCCTGATCTCGGCTCGGGACTGCTGCGGAACCACCCGCGAGGTGGCGTAGTGGAGGATGGAGAGGAGCTGGATCGGGGTGGTCTTGCCGGCTGCGGTGGAACCGGCGGTGAGCGAGCCTGAGAGCGTGGAGGCCGTAGTGCTGGTGGCGGCTGTTCGGCTTAAGCTGTTGATCATGAGCAAGCTGGTTACCACGACGGCGATGACGAAGGTGATGAAGAATGGCTTCCCCAGAACCACGTTTCTATTCTTCATACTTCTCTCTGTATTTCTCGCTCTAGAAGAAGAGAGTATGAAAATTCTTCTAGTCTCTGTTTGGTTTGTGGTTCAGTGGTTGATATATATTACGACGCAAACCATATTGAAGAGAATAGCCCCTCCCACCCTCTTAATAGCTCAGCTTATCTTACACGGTTACACCTAAAGAATAATATTTATCTACAGAACTTTCATTAAAATATAATGGGTTAAAGTAATGCAAATAGAAATTTGTATAGATTTTTATACAGAATGGTGTACCTATTTTTAATATTTTTAAATTTAAACAACCAATATTTGGATTCATAATTTTACAAATATGAATATGCAAAGGTTTCTGTTATATAGAGTACTGAATACTTCCTAAAATTTAATTTTGATCCACTATCTATTTGCACTTAGTCATCGAATTGTGGCTCACTGTTGTGAAAAGTAATAAAAGAGCTTAGACACAATACAAATATTAAATATTAATGGCATGTCGTACTTTGATGTCCGCTTATATATACTTTATATTATCGGTCGATCAAATTTAAACTCTTTTGGCTATTGTTTACTAAAGCTACATAAACAAAACTTTTGTATAAAATTTTCATGGATAATAAAGAGTTTTATATTGAAAAGATAAACCGATAAAAATTACAAAAGTCATTATCACATAATTTTGTATGAGTTATTAATTATGTATGAATTTCAGAATTTTCTATTTTGTATGAGTTATTAAGGTTTAGTTCTCCCTCCCTCACAGAAGGCGAACGCAAACGCAAACGCTGCATTTCTCAGAGTAAGCACAGCAAACCCTAACACATTCCCTCACCTGTATGATACATATATACACACATAAAAGCGTAACACATGTATATATATATGGAATTTGTGTCTTTTTCTCATTTGGTGCTTGGTTTTTAGAGTCTTTTTTCAAAATAATAAACTTTTTAAAAATAATTTTTTATCTAACACTTTCTCAAAAATAATTTTCAAAGTAATACTTTTCTTGCTACATATGCTGTTGATGTGGAAAATAAGTGATATATTGTTTCTTTTTGTGAAAATTTATTTCTTTAATAGCAGAGTCCTATTTTAGTTGTCCCTAGATTCACGTTCACATTGGGTTTCATCCCCGCTGGTAAATTCACAGTGTTGCACTTGCACACAATCGGCCATACAACATGACCTTATATAAGGCAATTAATGATGTCTTCCTGTTGATGATGATTCTTGTCCTCCCTTAAAAATTGAAGTAACTAATGGTCCTCTGGAGAGAAGCACAAAAAAACAAGCGTTGATTCCGGCAAGGTTGCACGCGACAAGTCTTCCTAAGAGGAAGATCCTCTGAAGAGAAGCACAAAAAAACAAGCGTTGATTCCGGCGAGGTTGCATGCGACAAGTCTTCCTAAGAGGAAGATCCTCTGGGGAGAAGCACAAAAAAACAAGAACAGATTACTGTGTGATAGCAATGAGACGAGAATGCCCCCAATGGCAGAGAATGACAGTAAGAATGATTAATAGCAATGAGGGAAGCATAAGTGGCTCTTGATTCAAAATCAATTTAGAACTTGGCCTTTAGCACTTTTAGTTTAACTAGTCATCTTTCCTTCATGACTTTTGTTTAATCGTTTTTCATCTAGAAATTAAGTGCCTTCATGACTTTTGTTTAATCGTTTTTCATTTAGAAATTAATTTTTTAATTTTAATTTCAATTTCGATTGATTTATATTGTGGTATCGAGATTACATAATTTTCTGACCAATTTTCAAATGCCTTTAAAAGCTTCTATCGTAGTATTGAGATAGCAATTGATGGGTTTTGCCACCCCTTTCTCAATTAGATACCTAGGGTTAGAGTTTGCTCTTTTGATTCCTCTTAATTTTTATTTCCTAATCTAAGCAAAATTATTTTAGCAAGTTTGTTGAAGAAGGAATTGAGATCACATTTATTAATATTTTTATATATCTATGTTTATTATTTTTATGATATTAAAAAATTTTAATACGTTAATTATTTTTTATTAAAATAATATATATGGCACTAACAATATTAGAATGCAAATTATTTTGGATAGAGTGTTAGATAAAAAATTATTTTTACTAAAAATGTTACTTTGGAAAAAAGCTCTGGTTTGTCGAATAATGGCGGCGACAACTATGAGTTTCAATTTAATAGGGGCTTTTAGTGGACTGTCATTATCTTCGAGCTCATCATCGTCTTTCTTCCAAGGAGACTTTGGGTCGATCAATGTGGGCAGAAGATCTCTGTCTAGTTTCCGTTGAAATTGCCATCGACGAATGAGTCCGCGCACAAGAAAGGAGCAGGAAGTATCAAGAACGGTCGAGATTCGAGAGGGCAGAGGCTTGGCGTCAAGATTTCCGGCGATCAACTTGCCAAGCCAGGCGCAATCATAGTCCGGCAGCGCGGAACCAAGGTATGATATGTATCTATTTTAATTCAACATTGATTTTGCGAGACAAAGTATTGTTAAGAGGCTAGTTTTGACTCTCTAAGCTTGCTCTTGTGCCTTTTGATTTTGCATAACTATGCTCGAAAATGTTTATGTCGTACATAAATGGAAACCTGACTGGTTAACCTGTTCTACGATGCATAAAGGTCATTAATGTTGTTATTGGAGCTAATTTGCCATTCATTTAGCCAAGATCAATTTGTTTTTCCTCCCACTCAACACAGTTGTGGTTGGTATATATATATGTATGTATATGGCTGCTCTATGCGTTGTGCTTAGTTGCTGTTCTCTACTCTGCATCTTCATGTAACAGTCAGTGATTCGTCCTCTACTGCTCTGGGAGTCTAGGGTAAGTTAGAATTTTGATTTCTTTTGGATTATTTATTGTTATGGATGTCCATATCGAACTGGTAGTGGAGGAGATCTCTGCAGACAAAAAGGTTTGCTGAACAAATATTCCATGAATGGTGTGATTAAAAAAGTAATGAATTTATGATTTAAGTTATATACAAATTGCTTTCTTGTGGTTCCTATTGACAAGCACATAAAACAAGAGCACCGGATTATCCAGTAATGCGCTCCAAGAAGTGTTGTACGCATTTTGCAGTGTGTTTGAAAAGTGTCAAAGTGTTTGACACAGACTTGGCTTCTCCCTCAAAATGTCCATGCAACAGCTTGTGAAACAGATTGCAAGGGTTGGGCAATGATAAGGCCATAAGACTTGGCTTAGGAACATAATGGATTATGAATTAGGTTTTTGTGAACAAATGACCCTTTTCTTCCCTTTTGTAGCTTTATTTTGCACACAGATTGCAGTGCTGCAAAAATGCTCCCTTTAAGGTGCAATATTTTCTTAGGCGCCTGGGGAGTCTTATGGCTGACTGAATTTAGTAAGTCACTATGCTATAAAGCTCTGTGCTTACTTGGGACCCCTGTTGAGAAGGTTAATATGATGGCTGATGCTAGAGAGCTATCGTCCTCTAAATTCCTCCCTAGGAGCACTTATGGTGAAACATACTATTTATGATGCTGTCCATTAGTTATTTTCTTTGATGACTACAAACACTCTTCTCCCTCCATGACATTGGCAGTTCCATCCAGGGAAGAATGTTGGGCTTGGCAAGGATCACACTATCTTCTCCTTGATCGATGGATTAGTCAAATTTGAGTAGTTTGGGCCCGACAGGAAACAGGTTAACTTGAAGTTTGGCAACCTTTCAGTTTAGTGACAACTAGAGATGTCAGACTAACACAAATTATGTGTGTAATGAACAGGAGAGTGTTTGTACGCGTGTAGTACAATCTGAAAACTCTGACAGTTAGAGAGCAAGGAAGAGGGAGTCTTTCAGACTGCAGCGTGAGCGTAGGAAAGCAAGAAAGGAAGGCAATATTGTTCAACCTGTGCTAGCACTAGCTTGGCCACCACCGAAGATAGAAACGTTCCGATTTCCTGATCTTAAAGGTGGCTTTCTATTATTATAAATTTCTCGCTTCGAAGTGTGTAGCTTCTTCGTCATTCAACTTTTTTAAGATCTTGCTGGGTAGTCTGAAAGCTTCTAATTCTTGAAGTCTGAAAATTCCAGTTCACGGCAAGTTGTATGAAGCTGGCTCTCCGACTACAAAATAGTGCAAAGGATGATTTTTTTTTTTTTTTAAATGAATTTTTTAATTTTAATTATTCTTACCCGACCCATAAAAATGGTTGACGATTTTATTTTTCCAAATTTTAACTAAATTGTGATAAAAAAGAGTATTTCATGGACTCAAATCCCTAGCACCCTTGTTCTTTCTCTTATCACTGTTTTTTTTTTTTTTTTTTTTTTCAGGAGAGAGAGAGAGAGACTCTCGGTGATACTGTTGTGTAACTTCCTGATATAAAGAATAAACCAATAATTATTTTGTTTGGAGAGATGGACTTGTAGAGGCATAGGCTTTCGCATTGGTTGGCACGCTGATAGCGTAGCAGCAAGGATAATGGGCGGCCCATGAGGTTGAATAGCTATTCAACACCACCTCAATTCTTCATTTTAAAGGAGGCTGGAAACAGAGGAAGAAAACAATACGGGACTAAAAAAAGAGGCCTTCAACCCGGACAATCAAACGTCAGTTCAACGTATCATCTTCATGAGCTGGCATTTACTTACCCTGGATGGCGCAATCACAAAAAGTTTGGAAAGGACTACTGAAGCAAACTCCAAGACAAGGCAAGGTGAACAACGGGTTTCCCGGTTAGGAATGAAAATTGTACACTCAGTACAGGAGCAAAACACTCAACCTATTGATATTGAAAGACCCAACTTTCCCAGTTCAATAAAAGCTTGAATTGCAGTCCCAAGGAATAAGGCATGCAACCAAAAAGAACACTAATTGCTAACGAAGCATTTAGAAATTTCCAGAAGACCTGCCAAAGACTTCACTTGGGTCTATGATCCAAGATTTAACCATAGCCATGGCTAGGCTGTTTTGAACCAAGATCCGCAGAGCCTGCTATCACCAACCTACCATTGCCTATGTAGCAACCAAAGCCCCCGGATACAAGTGATGCCCCTCTTAGCTCAAGTTAAATTGCAATGGTTCATTCAATAAAACAGCATACTTAAGCAATAAAGAATCTATCTTCCTAGAAACTTTCTTAATCCAAGCCAAAAATGCTTTAAGAGGCAACTAATTTATGCTGAATCCAAAACTGTTTTGATGAACCAGCCTAACAGAAGTGATATGACATTCTGTTTCGAAATGTTAAGCATGAGTACCAACAGATTCAACCAACAGCGCCACAAAACAACGAAGGAGGTACAGATTAAAAGAACACTAGAACGCTATTGAAAACAAGTCTTTTAAGGAATTTAATTGTTCACAGGTATTGCATTTGTCGAAAAGGATCCTACAAAGCTTAAATCATTCTCTTCTCAGTGTTTTGCAACCTATTGACAACCGCCACTTTCATGCAGGCTCACATTTCCACCTGACCTGCAGTTTTACAAAGAAATCTGTGAATCCAAGATACCCAAAATCCAAACATAAATGAACTGGTCAACTTTCCAACAGCAAATAAAACAATAAAGAAATAAACAGAAAAAACAAAGTTTAGGTTTCTGTTTGAGCATCCTATTAGCTATAAATGAACATATACTCGTATAGCCATACATATCCATTCAACAGAAATAGAAATAAAACTAATGTGCCAGAAATAAGACAACCAGATGGACCAAAACAACCTACACAAATAGAGCTGTAGACTAGGCGAGCCAAGCCGAGCCAAGTTGAATAGTGATCCTGAAAAATTAACCCAATCACAAACCGAGCTCGAGTAGCTTAGTTTATTATATCCTTCCAGAGTGCCATTTAGTTTATCAAGCTGAGTTAAAGCCAAATTTTAAACTTAATAAGCTCCAAAACGTGTTTAGGCTTAGTTTATTTGTATCTAGAGCCAGTCTCAAACAAACTTTCGGTAAGCCGAATACAAATCAAGTTCAAATAGCTTGGTTCCTTTTAGAGCCCTATACACAAATCCCATCCTACAAGAGGTTCATGCAATGAACCAAGATATTATTAAGTATGTTCATAGTCCTGTCTTAAACCATATCTCAGTTATTCGTTTCTTGGGTGAGCTTATCAAGTAGATTGTTGCAAATTTTGTAATCAAATCATTCATTCAAAAGGATGTACCAGTTTTACATGCCTTAACACAAATAAACTATTAAAAGGGGAAAAAAAATACAAGATAAGGCAAATAATGGCAAAAAGCAAAATATTAAATAGGACTTCTGAGACCTAGGGCCAAAACTCCACCTACACGTCACAGCACAAGTTGAGCACAAAATCCAAAAGGAAAGCTAAAAAAGAAAACCTAAAATTCCCCTCTATATTAAAAAGCACAAGCTCCCCATCGTTGACAATTGAGTACAAATTAAAAGATCAAAGATGATAATTCAGTTCCTCATATACCCCCAATATACACAAACTTAAACCATCCCCAAATCAAGCAAAGGTTGTAAAGCTAGATTACTATTCCCAACGAGAAAAACAGAGGAACATCAGTTATAAGCACAAAAAGTCAGTGGTACAGCAAGAGGAGTTATATTTTCATTTCTTTTGATCCCAAAAAAAAAGGTGCACTACTGTATTCTTTAAGGCAGTAGCCTTACTACAGTCTCAAGGTTCAACACATGAAGCCAACATCAGGCAGGAAAGAAAATACAAGGCTGGGTGAGTCGGTCTTGGTATCAGAGGTTGGATGAAAGAGCGTTTAACAATCAGCTTGTAATCAGATTTGGGGCAAAACAATTAATTACGTAATACGTGAAAGAACTAGTAAGATATTGACAACATTTTTTCCCCCCCAATAAGCAAGATTTTCGCAAAACATTTAAGTATACATTTAGTATATCAATTCCCAAGTATCATGGATTAAGACAACATGCAAAAGCATTTCATTAATTGAAATACATGCACAAGTTTAACAATTGTACAAATTCCTTAATAGGAGTAATTGGCACCGTACATTGACTGGTTTCTCACACATAGCTCTAAATCTCATCAGCATCAACTTCTGAAGCTATTCATGTGAAAAAGTTAAAAAACCACTCCAACAAAACTTCAAAACTTCCGCGGTCCAAGATTTCCAAAAATCCATCAGTAGAGAGTTATCACATATTTGTCTGGGATTAACAGTATGCACATATATCACAGCACTATCCTAAAAACTGTCAAGAAACTGAATCGTTCAATATCTGCATAATCATTCAATTCTAGCATCAAAACATAAATGATAACAAAATTTAAACTTGTGTCTGTTCCAACTCAAGTCTTCAAGACTATCATTTGTCTAAACTGCAACTAACTTATATGTACTATTGATCTATTCATCAATAGATTATCATACCATCGTATTTAAAGGCCTCAGAGAGAATAATATTCTCAAATAAGAACACATAAGAATGCAATTCAATGGTCAAATTTGCAACTCAATTCTAAAGCCAGATATATTGAAAAGAACTAGTTGCCGTAGGAGGAAATTAATGAAGTGTTTGATAGCGCTGAATCCACGCTCCAATTCCATATCAAGGCATGGATTCCATGTTCCATTCTCCCAAACGCAGCATAATAGTAATTGGTGGCATGTATGCACTCATGAGTCATGAAGCAGAATAATCAAATACAGAAACCAAAGAAGAAGTGAATGAAATATAGGATGGCGGGAATATTACCTCAACTAGATCCAACGATGATGTTGTTAATAGGGATGAAGATCAGCTTCACGAAGAATCCTACGAATCCCATCACCACGAATCCAATTGCTGTACGGACCGCGACCTTCGTGAATTCTGTAACGAAAAAAGCAACAGCATGTCAGATCAGATTAGATCAGATCGTCCAGCCAACAAGCGCAGAGCAATAGAATCGGATTTGAAAGCGAAAATGGAGATCGAAGCCCTAAAATGAGACGAGATTGTCGTTTTACCTTTGCGATCGGGTTTGTGGCATCTCTTGACAAGGCGAACGCTGTCCTTAGAGAACTCTCTCAATGGATCGAATACGGAGTCCAAGGCATCCATTCTCCGTATGTAGAGAGAGAGAGAGAGAGAGAGAGAGAGAGAGAGAGAGAGAGAGAGAAATCGAAGAACACAGAGAGAAAGCGAGCTCAGATCTGGATGGCGAAAGGCGCGAGAAGCGGAAGAAGAAAGAGACGAAAGATGTACGTGCCAAGTGAAACAACAACTGTGCCCAATCCTATTTATATGTGACGTAAATACCCCTACGGCCACGGAAATTTTGGTAAGACAATATTTTAGAATATTAAGCCAAAAAAAATCTATAAACTTAATGTCTTGTTTGGCCCGTTTTAAATTTTTCATAAAATAATTATTACATTTTTGTCTACCCACTTTAATTGTTTTACGAAACTGTGATTATATTTTACCCACTAATAATAAACTATAATCTTAGTGAAATTTATAATTGTTCACAAATATGGAATTAAGAACATGCATTTTTTTTTGGATAAAATCTTAAATTTGCAAACATTTATAAGATAATTTGCAAAGAACTCTACATTTATTCAAGAAAATCATGCAACTAAAGAGATTTGTTAATTGTTTTGAACTATTCAAAATCTAACAAACCTTGATCCCTGAAAAGGCCTCGCAGGTAGGAAACATGGAATGCTTTTGGATCTTTGACGGCTACATTTTCCACCTACACACACTCGCGCGGGGACTTCATGACAACCTATTTGGGGCCCAATAAGCTTGGTGGACTCGGGGTTTGTTTCTTGAGAGATTTGGATTTGGGCCGTTGGGGATTTCAAGCCCGGGCTTTCTTGATGAGTGCTTAGAAAAATGCCTCTTTCTTTTTCTATCTTCCTTTGATTCTTTGATTGTTTATTCTTGTGGATTCTTTCCTTTCCTTT
The DNA here is from genome assembly GCA_033060915.1 of Euryodendron excelsum. Lineage (NCBI taxonomy): Eukaryota > Viridiplantae > Streptophyta > Magnoliopsida > Ericales > Pentaphylacaceae > Euryodendron > Euryodendron excelsum. The sequence continues at coordinate 994,784 of CM065383.1, read as the reverse complement.
TCTTTTCTTTCTTCTCAGCCCAAAGTTCCAACATTGATTTTTCCAGTAGAATCTCAAGTTCGAAACTTCTTGAGATCACTTTCAATATTTTTGATTTAATAATTACTTAATTTGTATAAAACAGAGGAATTACATAAAACTGGGGATTAGTCGTGAGGCGTGCAGGCTAACCCTGATCAGGTTATCCAAAAAAAAAAAAAAAAAAACAATAAGCAAACTCACCCACCAATAAGCAACCCCAAACGAGGATTGAGAAAATAAGCCCACACGGAATATGGTATTCCTAATTCCTACCCACATAAGCACTTGGTCTTCATAAAAGGAGTTGACGAAGGCTTGTTGAAGCTGTTTAAAATTAATGATGCGGTGCTTCTTGGAACTTGATCAAACCCCCATAGATAAAACTATTAATTATTGCTCATCATATTTTATGGCGTTGAAGATGTGATCATACTACTTTTTCGATTATTGATTGGTTCTACACGCTCATGGCAGTTGCGATTTCGCTGTAGAACTGTCAACTGGAAGATTACTAAAATTTATCCTAAATGATATTTGTTATAGGTGTGAATGAGTCATTTCAATATGCTTTTTAAGTTGCCACGCCTGAGAATATATGTAATAATAATGCCATCTAATAGTTTGTCTTTGCACAACTGTCCAGTGTACAACACGCCACACCACCGATAAGTTTAAAACTATAATTATATAGAGTTAATTACGTTTTGTATCCTTACACTTTATATGAAATTTTATTTTAGGACATTCACTTTAATTATAATAATTAAATATTTATACTTTTAATTTGTTGCAATGTTAATTTTTTGTTTAAAAAATTAACAGAAAATTTATATGTGATAATCTCATGGTGTTTTTTAAGGGACAAATATATAAAATCTAACCCAATTCCTTCTCAAAGTCTCACATATATTGCGCATGAATTAAATTAAGAGTTTTTACTTGAAGTTTAATTACATTAAATACATCTTAAAGTTAATTACACTAATAATTTTAAAGCAGTTTAAAAGAAATTTGTGATAGATTATTAAAAAGAAGTATAGTTTTACATTTTTGCTCATTAAAAAAGACAACGTGCTTGTCATATTCGAATTTTTGGTTTATTTTCTAAACGGAAGTTAGTAGAAAGTTGTCATTGCAACAAATTAAAAGTGTAAGAGTTTAACTGTTACAATTGAAAGTGAAGATTCTGGAGTGAGATTTAGTATAAAGTATAAGGGTGTAAAGTATAATTCTATAAGATATCCAAATAAAAAAAAAAGAAAAGATAAAAAAGGAGAAAAAAAATTAGATACTTACAAGTATTTTTACACCTAAACATTTCTTGCGCTGGATGGGATAAAGAATTCTAGGATAGTTAATGATGAGATTACAAATAATTTGTAATTTGACCTTCAGTGCCGAATCCTCATTGTCTATCTCAATCCCCAGAATTATTTAATTAATTGTTTATATATGAGCTAAATAATAATTTCCAAATTGCTTATCACCATCCATTTTGTATAACCTAACCCGAGATAAGGCTTGACACTGGAATAGTAGTCCAATCATGCAGTCTTATCCCAAACTTGGGTTTTAATTTTAATTAATTAATTAATTAATTTTTTATCTTCATACTTCTGCTATTTGTGTTATAAAGGCCTCGCTCTAGTGCAAAGGATTTGTAATATAAGAGTTGTCAACGGCTGCAACTTTAACATGTCAATTAGCCTATGCATTAAGAAATCTAATAAAAACAAAAGTAGACAATGACACAAGCTTAAGGCTTAGCCTAGTAACATTTTGTTAATAAGTTCATTATTAGCAAGGACACGCCACATCTTCATCAAACTCACGTAGCATGATCGGTTTTGAAATACGTCAATGATCCAAAATTTCTCTATGAGAAGTATTAATACTTTTATTGATTGATGATGCATGCAGAGAGTTACAAGGAGATAAAGTTACATGGAAAAAGTTACGAGTAGAGATCTAAATAAGCCGAGTTAAGGGTGTTTGAATTGTAACTTAACAAAGTTATAAATCAAAAGTTTAAACTAAATTTAAAAAGTTACTTTTTCAAAATTTAAAGTTAGTTCTAAAAAGTTATTTTTTTAAACTTTAAGCTAAATACAGTTAAAAAAAATTATAAACTACTAAAAAAGTCACATCCAAACACCCCATAAGTAGTGAGTTGTTTAATCTTGATTTGAAAACCTTAATAAGCTTCAAAATGTGTTCAAACTTAACTTGTTTAACTTTTAACCCGATTTTAAATAATATTTAATTGATCTGAGTTCAAATAGTTTACTTTATTTTAAAATTTTTTTTTCTACATTTAAACTTATAGGCCTGAGTTTGAACCAAGTTCAAAAAAATTAATGAGTTTTAAAATGTATTTAAATTTAACTTGTTTTTCTAACAAATCGATTTCAAATAAATTTTTAATGAGCTAAATATTTAAATCAAGCTTAAGTAACTTAACTCATTTTATAGCCTTAACTATGAGACCGGAGAATGTATAATTACTTCGGCTGAAAATCACACGACTTTTACGAGTATACGAACGTAATCTGCTCCATCAAACAAGTTGAAAATTCCTTTTGCTTTTCTTTTTTGCCCTTTTTCCGTGGACTACTGTTCATTTTGGTGGAAAGCTAAATGAAATTATTGACAAGGAGTGTAGGCACATACAGGGGGACTATATCTATCATTTGGACGTCCTGCTCACAACGCCTAATGGGGAAAAAGGATTTGTGAAGTTTCGTGTAGAATAATACTTGCATTTGTTTGACAATTCAGCTGGAATATGCCATTTAGCATAGTCAAGATGAGCATTGCCCCTGTAGGGCGTTGGGGTTTTGCAGCCCTAGTTTTGTTGATGTGTCATTTTCACTTACCCGAATAACACTACTCGAGAGAGAGGAGCATCCGCATCAAGGCCTCGAGCATCTATACATACCAAGGAATTAAAAAATATCAGAATAATAAGAACTAGAATTTCAATAAACAATTAAGTTGTATTTTTTGAGGCCTAAATGCATAAGCAAAGGTTATCGAAATGGAAATGGTGGGTTTATGAACAAGAAGATTAAATCATTTACAGGTTCCTTGCCGTATCAGTCGTTGGATTCAAAGACCCTATGGTGCCTTAACTACGTCTACTAACAGTGCTCTGGGGCACCTTGGTAACAAAAACCTTCATTTCGTTGAAAATTTTTATTCAAGGAAATGCAGAACAGTTACAGGTATGTAGGGCATGTAGGTAAAAAGGGTAATGCTATACATCTAGAAAATTTATACAGAATTTTGAATCAGAATGATGTGACTGAGTTGTGGGCATATTACTTTAAAACAAAGAACCCATTAAGATACATTTTAATTACAAAATTGCCACTACCACATCATTCTAGTTCAAAATTCTGTACAAAAATTCTGAAAAAATATCATTTTTCAGGTAAAAATTATGATGAAATCACAATTTAACACTAGAGTATGATGCTGATGCTTATGCTGATGCTGATGTGGTTACGTGTTATAGGGGGAAGAGTGCTACAAGATAGGTTAATTGCCATTCCTTAATAGGCTTAGACCAAGCAAAACTACTTTGTTTAATAATAAAAATATGGCTGGTCAGAAGGGTCATCACTCTGTCTCTCCCCCTTAGTTCTTCCTCTCCTATACATAAGAGCTGTCAATGAACTTTGTGGAGAGAGAGAGAGAGAGAGAGAGAGAGAGAGAGAGAGAGAGAGAGAGAGAGATGGAGGCTTGGAGAGGCTTGTGTTCGGTAGTGATGATTATTATGGTCATAGGGAGAGGAGAAGGGCAACTAGTAGAGAATTTCTACAGCTCAAGTTGCCCGAACGTGGAAAGCACCGTGAAGACGGTTGTATCTACCAAGTTTAGCCAGACGTTCACCACAATTCCAGCCACACTTCGTCTATTTTTTCATGACTGCTTTGTTGAGGTAGCCTAATACTTCAAAAAACTTCTGTTTCTGTTATGTTAGCCAACTTAATTATGTTTTGACTAGGTGGTATTTGGTGTTCTTATGGCAACTGTACAATCATCTCTGTTTTAAGTCCCCATTGAGACCGTGATTAATTGCCATGCCAAAATAGAATGCAGTAGCATGCGTTCTTCTGAGAGAGAGAGAGAGATCCTTGATATTTGATATAGAGGATTGTAAAATTCAAGGACGAGGTCTTGAAACAGGTCAAGGCTTCAAGAAGGGTCTTGGCATCTCTGTATCCACGACTGCTATGGTCATGTTTTAGCATCCATGGAAATTTGATGTCTTCATTGAGCTTTTATGGGCGATTTCTTCAACCACCCCCCATTGCCTCTTTCTTTCCCATCTATACGAGTTTTATCCATTTTTCTCACAGCTATACAATGTATAAAAAGACAAAGGTTGAAAGATCATATATCTATTTGAATGATCTAGTTATTCATTCAACTCAGAACATTTTAAGGGTGCTTGGGTTTTAATATTGAAATTGAATGTTTCTGTTGTCATTTACACATGAATTTGGTAGGTTTGAATTTTCTTTATTGTTTTATTTTTTTCTCTTTCTTTCTTTAATTTTTATTGTGTGGAAATTCTTTCTTGTTTAGTCACCTTTCTACCAATCAACCTGCGCTACAATGTCAAGAACACCATAATGGACCAATTCAATTGTTTGAATGAATTCACAATAACGAGGATGATGACAACTAAAGATACGGCTGAGCCATCCCCAAATGTACAGACGTCAAATGCTATCTTATGAAATGGTACTGATTTGGCCATTAATTGTTCTCCTATATTCGATCCTCTGCTTTCCTTTGCAGGGTTGTGATGCCTCCATTATGATTGCTTCACCAAATGGGGATGCAGAGAAGGATGCTCAAGATAATCTCTCCCTAGCCGGAGATGGCTTTGACACTGTAGTCAAGGCAAAACAAGCAGTAGAAACAGCATGCCCCGGCATAGTATCTTGTGCAGACATTTTGACAATTGCTGCCAGAGATGTTGTAGTCCTGGTAAAAATGCACTGGCCTGCAGGCTTATTTTGAACCCCTCGGCAGATGTTGAAATGTTTCCTATTTTTTTGTCTGATGCGATGAAACCTCTTTGTAGGGTGGAGGTCCTTCGTTCAGCGTAGAGTTGGGACGTCGTGACGGACTCATCTCTAAGGCATCTCGTGTTGCTGGAAATCTGCCAGATCCCTCCTTTGATCTCAATCAACTCAACGCCATCTTTGCCAAGAACAATCTCACTCAGTTTGATATGATTGCGCTGTCAGGGGCTCACACTGTCGGGTTTTCCCACTGCAGCCGCTTTGCAAATCGTCTCTACTCATTCTCCTCATCCTCTCCTGTGGACCCTTCTCTGGACTCAAACTATGCTCAGCAGCTGATGCAAGCCTGTCCTCGGAATGTAGATGCCAGTATTGCCGTTAACATGGATCCTGTGACGCCACGAACTTTTGACAATGTCTATTACCAGAATCTGGTTGCAGGGAAGGGGATGTTCACTTCAGATGAAGCGCTCTTCACCAACCCAGCATCGAAGCCTACTGTTAATGATTTTGCTAATAGCCCGAATGACTTTAATGGAGCCTTTATCACTGCGATGAGGAAGCTTGGCCGGGTGGGAGTCAAAACTGGGAGTCAAGGACAGATAAGAAGAGACTGCACAGCTTTCAATTCATAAGGGCAAGCTTCCAGCAAAACCTTAGCACACACAGACAGACATATGAAATAAGACTGGAAAAGAATTGATCACAATCATCCTTTTCATAGAGACAATTGGTTATCTGATGTTTGCCAGTCCACAATTACATATTTCAGGGCTCATAAAAACTTTGTTTCTAGAAAAAAAGAAAACAAAAGAGAAGAGAAGTGGTGTGCTTATAATTTCATTGTGTTGTCAACATTTGGTGCTCAGGTTCACTTGAAAAGGACTATTCATAAAGCAGGCTATATTGTTGCTTAACTAGACTCTTAACAGCTAAAAAGACAATATATCTGGCAGCAAGACCAGTTCTCGCACGACAAGAATGCCATGAGGAACTTCTTGGATTCAAACTGGAGAAACTTCACTCCCTTAAGCAGAAAAGGAAACCAGTAATAATAATTAGGTATAACATCATTGCATTACCCTGCCAGGACTGTTAATTTCATTGAACCAGAGTGCTGATGCAAAAATTGTAAAAGATCTGAAACTGGAAAAGGAATCCTTGGTGGAAAACAGGAAACATGATATTCATTATGAAGTGGTTTACAAAGCTGACTTTAAATGATCAACAGTTCACTCCAAGAAAGTGTCAAATTTTTTGACAAGATACAACACTCAACATTCATTATGAAGTGGTTTACAAAACTGACTTTAAATAATCAACAGTTCACTCCAAGAAAGTGTCAAATTTTTTGACAAAATACAACACTTAACATTCAAAACAGAAAATCTTACATCACTAGACAACAGGATAGTGCCCATCTGCTGTAGAAGAGTGGTAGTACCTCAAGTATGTCTGGTTCTCATCCTCAGAAGAGCTGTTAAACTTGCAAAATATATATCAATAATGCCAACCCAAAATAATCGAGTTTTGAAAGCCCATCTTGGTTCTCTTCACACAGTTCATGTACGAGATTTTCCATAAAGGTGAGCATAAACAATCTTAGTGCGGTAGACAAGAATCATGCTTAAAACAAATGCAATGATGCAAAGTCCTGACATTATCAGGGATGTCAGGAAGAAGCATATGGCACCTTCACACTTTGGTTGTTGATCCACACCAAGGCTGCCTAGCAATATTGAACCCAGAGCCCGTTGAGGGTGAGGGAGATGGTGCTGATGAGCTTGCTTCTCTGCTTCACTGTCATATATACTGCTCGCAATCAGACCAGAGAAGACTAGGGAACCAGCAGGGTTTGCCAGAGTGAGAAAATTGTACAAAGCTCCAAATTTTTTCAAGCCAAACAACTCCGAGGCAGCAGCTGGCACAATTGCCCAGTGTGCCCCATACCCAAGTCCAATCAGCAGAGTACTAATGTACATTGCCCCTGGCCAAGCCATTGCAAGGATGAAATGCCCAAATGCCATTATGACTTGGGCAACAGCCATGGCCACTGGCCTAGGATAAGCATAGTCCCTATTCAAGAAAATCACAAGGTTGAATGAGGAGAGGCAAGAGCCAAGAAAACAAATGAAGTCTAATGAAGAAATGCCCAAATGCCATTGTGGCTTGGGCAACAGCCATGGCCACTGGCCCAGGATAGGCATAGTCCCTATTCTAGAAAATCACAAGGTTGAATGAGGAAAGGCAAGAACCAAGAAAACAAATGAAGTTTAATGGGTACAACAAAGAAAATGAAGGCTTATCATACCTGAGAATAATCTCAGAAAAGTAACCCCCACCAACACGGCCAAGAAAGTTCCAAATACTGATTAAGGAAACAAATATATGCGTGTCATCATACCCTAAAGATTGGCTCATCTGACCCAAATTGTCAATCACCGTCAAACCAGATCCAGCTCCCAATAGAAGTGAGACAAAGATAAGCCAAAAATCTGCCTTTATCAAAGCTTGCATCAAGGTAAAGTCCTCCCCCCTATGTGGGCCTCTTCTCCTCTTGACCCTCACTGCTCCTACTGCAGCTGCTTGGGCTAGCTTTGATTGTAGTTGAGCGATTCTTTTTTGTCTCTCTGAAGCTGGAAGCAAATCTACTTCCTTAGGTTTCTCATCTTCCACCTCACTAAATATAACCTCATTTATATCATCATGTTCAGATTTGCTGGGTTCTTGTTTCTGTGGCTCAGTCAGAAGAGCTGCTTCTGCTGGATCTCTAGGCTCCGGGCACAAACTCAATGAGACAGGAATTACAATGGGGATTAGGAGGAGAATAAATAAAAACAATGTGAAAATTATCATTACAGTGTGGCTCATATCAACTAGATCTTCAAGAAGCATGACTGCCATCAAATAAGCAGCTAAAATGAGGCACACGCTGTAGATAAATGAGAAACTCATCCCATCAGATGATCTGATTTGTTTGTGACCTCCAACAGGCCTGACAATGAACATAAGGGCAATAATCACCATTGCCGGCCCAACTGCAACCATAAAGATGAGTGTAGCATGATCAGGGGAGTGGATCATTACATATATCTGAGTCAGAATTGCGCCACTCAACCCAGCAAATCCCTTTAGGATTCCCACCACAGGGCCCCTGCTTTTTGGAAAGTTTTGCACACATGAGACCAGAGCAGCTGTATTGAAGTAGGTCTCACCATTTGTTCCCATGAATATGAGAATGCACATCTGCATAATGACACTGGTTAAACTAACTAAGGCAAGATGATAAACGAGAGCTTGCTTAGCTCTTGGACTAAAACTAGACTATCTGGACCTTGCAAGAGATGCCAAATGCCAATCATCCAATCGAGCAACTGAACCAATTATGGCATAAATGCATGTATTTCTCCGCACTAATAGATATATGCATCAATAATAAAAAATGAGCCAGCTACTTATGCATCAATAATCAACGCTTTGAGGTTGTAGCTTAAATATTATGCATTACTTCTCTCTAACATATGGGCTAAGAAGTTGCAATCAAAGCTGACACTCTTCATCTTTGCTAGGTTTTAGAACAGGAAATTTACAAAAACAAAGAAATTGAAGGTTTAATAACTTACAGATATGTGATATAAAAAATTAAATTTGAAACAGAGTGTGTAGAACAATTTTCACTTCTACTTCCAGTGGAGGAGGAAAAACAACAAATAATCCATCATCTAATCACACACACACACACACATAATCTGATTATCTAAATCCTGTGGCTTTTCCCACCCCATTGCATGTTTACAATAGGCTTCAAGTGCAATTCAGAATAGATCACTCTTTCTCGCAAGTTTCCGACCAGAATCAATTGCAAATATTTGGGATAACCAGGATTCATGAGCAAGATATTCCACACAAATGACATAAAGCGCAGCAATCAGTTCTTGAACCCTAAAATTGATTAGAAAGAAACAGTACACTCCCAATTGACTTGAAGTTATCATCAAACTCACTTAAAGATTCAGAGAAAATAATAATAATAAAACTTGCAAGACTACCGACAGCCAAAATCGCTATGCAAGCTAACATGATCCTCAAGAAGAAAACAGAGACAAACAAAAATAAAAATAAAAGAAGGCAAAGAAAACAAAAAGCCCATTTCCAGAAACGAGAAGAAAAGAAGAAAAAGATTTAAAAAGGTCTTCAAACGAAAGCTAGATGAAAGAGACAATCTAATGTTTGATACTCACAGCCCACAACGGCAAAGCAGGAGCTTGGCCCGTAACGATCAGCCAAACCCAACCATACCCAACCAAGTTCTGCAAAGCACCAACAAGAAGAGCTCCCCATAAAGGCAAGACCTCGCACAAGCTTCCGGCCAGGAACCCAACACTGTCCCCAAGGTCCTTGGCCACACCCAACCTCGCAATTTGCCTCTGGTTGTAGTTCAAAGATCTCTTTATCACCGGCGATATACTCCCAAACAAGTACCCAATACCCGCGCATGATTGTATCCACATTGCTGCCACAAAAACCAGCCATCTGTTATTGAAAAACGCTCCCAAGCTCTCTCCAAAGCCACCCATCACGAGTCAAAATAGAGTCTTATATACGTGCGTCTCTGTGCTTTTGTTGGGTTGTTCAAAAATGGATTTGCAGATCTGAGACTGAAACGGATTTGGGGGTATCTATCTGAAGAGTTTCTTTGCTTTTTGTTGTGCTGATTTTCTTTCCTTTTATTTTATTTTTTGTGTTTTAGGCAGAAACCGATTGAGCATACAAGTCAGAGAGATGATACACTGGATGAATCAGCATCGATATAGACATATATATGTATAGACTATGACCCTGATATTTGAATTGAGAAAGGAATAGCCAATTATGCCCGGGGATACGTCTGACTACACTACAGGATTTAAATGTGTTTGAAAAATAGAGAATGGGAAAAGGCCAATTATGCCCCGTTGCCATTGCCATTGCCATTTCCACCACCCAACTGTTTAGCAGCTGAGTGCTGACTCTACTGTCCCCATCCTCCTCACCACTGTATCTCCTCAATTTGTCCTTTCTTTGGGCAAATTGTCCTGAGCTAGGTTCCAATACGGGTAGGCCTGTTTAGTAAGGTTGTATTTTCTGAAAAGCTTGTCCAAAAAATAAAAACTGGAGAAGGGAAGTAAAAATTTAATTTTTTTTTCCTTATTTGATTTTATTTGAGAGAGGAAAAATAGAAAAAAAAGAAAGATTTTTTAAAAAATCGCCCTATTTCTTTCCCTTTCTACTTTTTTTTTTTCACTTTTCTTTCATTATCTTTATAAAACCAACTTTTACTTCATTTTTTATTGCCTTTCCTAACTTAAAAGGCAAAATGAGCTGTGTTTTGTCACTACCTTTCCTATTGCAATATTTAATCGGTTGATATCAAGCTTCGGGCCATTCAAGAGCCCTTAAAAAGCAACTCGAGTCTCCATTTATCACTAGATTCACTGGCCCTATTGAAATGGTCCTTAAAAGTCGAAATACAGACCTCCTTCGATTTCCCCTCCCCCAAAAGGAACTGAAAAACACAGTAAACAAAAGCATCCCATGGGGCAATGTAGCACATGGAGTACTGGAATGTTCTCTGTTCTCGTTAATCACAACTAACAGCATCAAAGCGACCATGATGTATCAGAAAATTAAATATCTTGAATGTCCACATCATCTTAACACCAATCCACATGTTGATGGCACCTTGCGATGATCAAAAGCTAGTGCATAAAAATATTTATATATATACATATATATACACAGGTGTATCTAAGGCATATATACGCTTGAGGTAGTCATGAACCAAGATAACTAATCGCACATTTGGCTAGAATTTTGGCGTTCAGGGAACTTAAGTTAATAACCGTCCAAAAGATTAAAGTAACTTATTCCATTTCCCCATCAATCAATCTGTCGTCATCTCCATTAATAAAGAAAATGCCTCTCATGTCGCGTGGGATAGGGACCCGTAGGCTGGAGGTAATCTTGTATACTTCATTATATACAATGCTTAATCCTATTTGCAAATATTTGCTTATTTGATGGCATTTTCGCCACAACTCGATATGATGTGATGTGATAACCGGATCCTATGATCAAACTTAGGCAGCCCGAATAGTACTAAAAAGTTGTCCTGTTTTAAATCACGAATGGTCATAATCATATATGATGCACGGGGGAGCGAAGACTTTGCTGCAAATTTAGCATATGACGTTTGTGTTAATCACTGCCCCCATTGTAACTGTGAAGAGAAAGGGTTTGTTTGCCGACCATGAAAATTGAATGGCTACAAGCCTACAACATGATGAGTAAGAAGGAAAAAAAGGAAAATATGAGCACTCAACCGTAGAGAACTTAATCAGCAACAGTTTAAAAATGGGTTCTTTTGAGCTTTGATAAGAGAGCTATTACTCTCATCTCTTGATGCGGGAAGTAAGATGATAGGACGAGTAATTTATTTTTTCGGTCAATTATACTTTATTCCCAACTCTTATAAGTATTTTTTATTTTTTATTTTTTATTTTATTTGTTATTTTGTTTTAATTAATTTAATTTTTTTAAAAAATAGAAAAAGAATAAAAAAAAATAAGGGTCATACAGTAAGTGGGATTGTAATATCAGAGATTTTTTGTTTGGATGAGATTTTTTGTTCGGATATGTCTCTCTCTATACACCTGAATTTATCACTGATCATACAAATATTTGTTATTTTTTATTTTTGGTTTTATTTTTATTTTGTTTTGATTAATTTGATTTTTTTAAAAAATAGGAAAAGAACAAAAAAAATAGGAGTCACATCAGTGAGTGAGATTGTCAAGAAATATGAGATCAGAAATTTTCTATTCAAATAAGATTTTGATCAAAATTAAAAAATTTTGATCAAAATTTCTTTCTTTTATAAAAATCGAGAGGTGGGAGTAAAAGAAATTATAAAAAAATTTTATATAAAAATTCAGGAGGTGAGAGTAAAAAAAAATTAAAAATTTTTGATCAAATTTTTTTTTTTTAATAAAAAACTAAGAGGTGGAAGTGAAAGAAAAAAAAAATTATCAAACTTTTTTTTTGGTTTATAATAACAGGAATAAAAGGTGGATGGCACGTTAGAATAAGGAGGTGAAGTTATAGACAAAATTAAAAAAATAAAAATTTTTAATTGTCACGTCAAAAAGCGTGGGAGTATAGTTTTTCCTTGGATAAAAGTAGATATGCAACCAAGACGAGACCTTCCGACTTGAGCCTTGGCCATTGCAGTCATATCTGGGACACACATCCCTTCTTCCTTAGGACGTCGGACTTATCCGTCTGAGTTCATTAACTATTCAACGCAAGTGGGGGCACTATGTTTTGGCTTTTACAATGTATACATCCTTCGATATCATAATTGGTCGACCAGGCTAAAAACGTGGAAAAAAATCAAAATGAATGAAAAGCGTCCACATAATACAATACTAAAGAGGAGACTGTTCGTACGCCATATTTAGAGAGATCGGAATCTAATTTGAAAGGATGGTTTTGGCCTTAAAATTATTTTATGGGTAATTGTTTCGAAAATTGACATACAGTGTAGAATAATACTAATGTAGCACGGTCTCAATTTCTAAGTCACAAATTGCTTATCCAGTGGGAGGTGGGACACCTAAGGGAGCAACCAAATTATGACTTAAAAATGCTAGCTAATAGCAAGAAAGGAAAAATGACTAGTTTAGAAGTACTATATATATGATTTTGACCTCTTTAAGTACTCATAATTGAGTTATTGGATATGGAATCTGAAGCAGATAGCCCCTCCCATGTTCTCACATATTATGCTTTTTTTATCTTTTAAAAATCCAAGCCTTCCGAATAACCCCACAGGAGTATTAGTTCTTCCAAGAAATATTGATAGATAAACTAATATCTTGTTCTTAATCAACAAGGTGTCGATATGTCCGAGTGGTTAAGGAGACAGACTTGAAATCTGTTGGGCTTCGCCCGCGCAGGTTCGAACCCTGCTGTCGACGATACCATTAATTTTGCAGCAGTTCACTTGTCCTATTCTTGCCCATTGGCTAAGCTTTACCCATATTGCAATGTCTATTTATTCTCTCTTTCTCTTGTTTTTGGTGGAAGGATATGTTAATAACTTAGTACATGTCGTCTATGTATATGATGTATTTTGCTGATTTGGCAATCTCATCTCCTACTTCATACTTTGCTGGATTTATCAAGTAGTTCTCAGTTCTCACTCTTATGCTGTATTGTCAATCGTGTGCTAAAACTTTGTTGAGTTTGTAGGCCAGTTTCAACCGGGCCGAAATAGGCTGAGCTTGGGCTGTTCAACCTTTGACTTAAACCAAAGGGCTTAGCCGAAAGGTGGGCTTAGCCTGAACACAAGTTGGGTCAAATATGCCTGAACACGATTTGCCCTAATACCCTTGGCCACATTTGTTTATAAAATAAAAAAAGTAATAATGGGTGATAACTAATACCATGATATGATGAGAGATTGCTCCAATTAGATTTGGTTAAGATGGGATAAAATAATATTATGTTCTTATATTATCATGTTATTTATTACAAAATTAATATTGATAGTATATTATATTGTAATATACTTATATAACATTTCATTAACCTATAATAATAATAGAAGAGTAAAAATAGAATTTTTATCTTATTTCAAGGAAGGAGATATGTAATACTACTTTCCCATGGTATTACATATCCCAATTTTGAGAGATTACATCTTCGGAGAGAAATGCAATCCAACACTTTGTTTTTTCTCTCCAAACACTGATTTTTTGGGCCCCAAGGGCTATCATCTTTAATCTCCCACCCCTTATTCCTCAAACAAATATAGCTCGTCTTGTAATCTAGTGATAAAAACATATTTATGAGGAGTGAGGTTAGCCCCGTGAATTCCACCTAGGTCAAGAGGTTATAGGTTTGACTCACTCTTCCCTTTCTCCTACCCCCTAATGTACCCAAAAATAAAAAAGAAGTAATCACTAGGGTTGCCGTTACCCATCATGTAGAGAATCATAACGGAAGTAACATTTAGGGGGTGGTTCGGTGATTAGCTTATAAGTTATAAGTAATAAGTTAATTTTAAAAAATCACTTTGATGACTAACTTAGAAGTAATAAGCAATAAATTAGTTTTAAAAAAATACTTTTTCAAATAATTTTTCTAAAAAATTGTATTAGATATATGTATTTTTTTCATTACCCGACACAATTTAAAAAATTATAAACTATTAAATAAGTTGTATCCAAACACTTTCTTAAAATTACTTCCGTTACCGTTACTTTCTTCGGTGCGCCTCCATTGAAAGTTTGAAACTGTGGTTACAGCAATGCCGCTAATGTTTTATACCTTTTCAAAATTGTTGTAGAGCGGTGGCGTGATAATGGGGCTGTTTAGGAAAAGCAAACACCAGAATATTGATCTTATTAAGCAACCATGAGGTGCTTTCTTTTTAAGTTGAAAGCGACTATACAGTGCTTTCATCTCCTATCCCCACAGATATCCCAATAGAGGCTTTGCTTGATTCGCTAACGTTCACTTTTTCCTTGTCATACTCACTTGTCTCCTCCTCCCAAAATAACCATCCCCTGTATATAACTCCCACCTTTCTTACTCGCATTGCCCCCACCCATTTCCGTTTCCACTACTCTCATTCTCATAGATTTAGAGCGAAAAACTATAGACAGAGAGAGAGAGAGAGAGAGAGTGGGAGAGAGAGGAAACATGTCGGATTGGGGACCGGTTTTCGTAGCGGTGGTGCTGTTCATACTATTGACGCCGGGGCTGCTGATTCAGGTGCCGGGTCGCGGCAAATATGTAGCGTTTGGGAATTTCGAAACCAGTGGTGTGTCCATTCTGGTTCATTCCATCGTCTACTTTGGTCTCATGTGCATCTTCCTCTTAGCTGTTGGTGTCCATGTCTACATCGGTTCTTAATCATCCCCATTCATTCTATCTCGCTTCACATTTCGGGGTTTCCGAGGAGTTATTCCTACATTGTTTTGTTATTTCTTTAATTTGACTGGATTCGTTTTATGTTCTCTTTACTTCTTTTTTTTTTTTTTGGATTTAAATTTTTGGAAAGTTAATGATACATAATCTCATTGATACGTTGAGATATGGATTTGTTATCTCATCTTTTTTTTACTTTTCTGTAAACGTTGCGAGTATATGATATGGTAATTGGAGATTTGTTTGGGAATAACGCTTCATCTTCATTTCTGTAAAATGGCAAAAACTGAGTACGTAAAATAAAAAGAAAAAGAAATAGTCAATTTGGCTTTTTCAGTATTTTGTATGCCAAAGACTGAAAGCCCATATGAGTGCTTGGCCTGCCCGGTGCTTGAGGTGTTACGACGCCACTTATTTGGCGGGGGTTGAAACCCAATTGTATTGTATCAAAGAAAAAAAAAACTGAAAGCCCATATTTATTTTCAATTTCAGAATTTTAATTTTGCTGATCACACAGTCAATTTACAATTTCATGAACGAATTTTCCTTGGAAACAGTATATAGAAGAAAGAGACAAGAAGCAAGCATAACAAGTTTACACAAGCTACAACTTTGAGAACTCCTGAAAAAGAACACACAGAAAGAAGCAATACAACTATATATCAGGCAACATAAGCAATACAAATATACAACCTTACAAAAGTAAATTCCGAGTACAAGAAGTTGTGTTTCCTGAAGCCTCTACATAGTTACTCAGGCATAAAAATGGATGTTAAGAATTACAAGGAACAAAATAAGGAGCAAACCGAAGAGAACTGTGTGCAGTAGTATTGAGACGAAACTAGTCTTCATGTTCAAGAAATCCACAGGCCGATTCTTTCCAGGCATTTGAAAGACAAGTCCTGGTGATAGAAAGGCAAAGAGAGCAGCGGCTATAATCGGAGCAGCCCAATCGTTCATTCTTTGGCTTCACCAAACTCTGAGTTTCAGAAATTGCCCTTCCAACAGGAGAAGAAGAAGAAGAATGCAGAGCAGTTTGGATGCCCAGAAAATTGACTGCAGGCCCCTTCCGGAGAGGGAATAAGAATTCCATAAAGCTAGAATATGAAAAAATTAGGCACCAACTTCTTGTTTTGTTGTGTGTTTTTTATTGGGTTGTTGGACAAGGCAGCAAAAAGCATCATTTTCATACAGAGTCGCATTCTATGCCTTCGATCAGTAACCAAATTGCAGTTGGTGGGTGGTAGCTAATGTCCTATCACCCTTCATTTAGGGGACTCTATGCAAAGGACATGGTTGATGTTCTAGAATGGCTTCTAGTGAAATTCTTGGTGTTCGATGTACGTCATATCGTTTTTCTATCTTTTCAGAATTCGGCGACTTAAATTAAGGATTAGTGGAACAGATAGGATTTAAGTGGGGGAGGTCTATCTAACTGCACTAAATGGGAAAAGATTGGTTGTTTGATGTATTTTTCAAGGATAAATTATTGAGCACATTTAATGCAGAGCAACCATATGGTAAAAATAAAGTGCGGAGGAACCAAATCCTTTCAAACTTGAGTGAGTTAGAAATGGCGGACTTGGGGGCCGGTAGTGATGGAGGTGGTATTGTTCGTGCTGTTGTCGCCGGGGCTGCTATTCCAGATTCCGGGGAACAGCCGACAGCTGGAGTTTGGGAGCATGAAGACGAACGCTAAGGCCATCGCACTACACACACTACTCTTCTTTGCCCTCTACGCCATCAATATCCTGGCTGTCCATGTCCATATCTACACCGGCTGATTATTCCCTCTTCATTCTCATCATATATTGTTCTCCCCAGTATCATCAGATCACTGTGTGTATCCTGTGCCCCCCTGTAGATATCTACTCGAGTCTCTCAATAAATCTGCTATATATATATATATATATATATTTACATGTATGTTTGTACAAGACAGATCTTCCCAATGTGGGATCTTAATTGCCTTTGATTACGTCTTCATGTTAAGCGTGTCAGTACGAGATGACTGTCATGGTGCGGCTGACAAGGAGTACTAGCTGAACAATCGAAGCCTCTTTTTTTTTTTTTTTTAAATATATAAATAAAAGACTAGCAATTTTAGTTTGTGGGTGCCCAACTTTAGATTTCTTTCCAATATGATCCACGAATCATCTGTGAAGACTACATATAAATTGTATGCATGACAAGCTTTGAAATCTATTAAAAGACTATCTTCTTCCCAAATTTATTGCCTTCATGGTATGTCTGATGAAAAATGTTGAAAGGCCCACCTTTTCAATTTCTTGGCTTTTGCAAGAAATATGAAAAGGCAGACTTCCCAATTTTTGTGGCCTACTCAAAAAGATTTTCAATTGAGATTGTTGAACTCTTACGCCAAAGCATCTCTCATAGAAAGCGACCAAATTTAAAATTGCAAACCACTATAACTGAGATTTTTTAGTCTAACAGCTTTGAGCAATTTTGTCATGTCATGTACTACTATAAAATTTTCCATGGTTTTATTTACTTCTTTTTTTTGGTTGAAGAAACGAGATAATATTGAAGCTTGATGTCAAAATTGGCAAAATAGTTTCATACTGCTTACCCTAGGCATATAGCTTGTGCAATTTATAATAGAAAATGTTACTCTAAAATGTCATTTATAAAAGAAGGTATCTAATAGCATGTCACATTAATCTCTAAACTAAGTTTCTGAATTTTTCTGTAGAATTACTCGTTAAATATATAAACGGCTTTGGGCCCATGGACACATAGGACCTGAAACGAGTGCCCATGAAAACCATAGGAAGCCCACAGTCTATGTAAAAGACTTGAGTGGCCTTGATTTATAAACAGCTTCATTCAACAGTATGGGCGGACCAAAATGACATCACAGTATAGAAGGTGGTTTTTATTTTTATTTTTATGGGGTTAGGAGTGTCTGGCAACGTATGTTTACCTTAACTAATTTTTCTCTAATTACATCTGAATTAAAAAATTAAATAAATATCTCGTAATCAGCCTTCAAACGGTTACTAAGTTTTAAAAATTACAAATCGTTCCTATTTTTACTGGTCCACCCCTCCAGATTTAGGAGGAGGATTTTTGCCATGTCACTGAAAGGCAAACCAAGTTAAAAGTACCGAAATGCCCCTCACTCATACGGGCACCATCTGGATATTCGAAGTGGCAAGGTTACTGTTGCAAAAAAAAAAACTAAGCAATGGTAGGCTCCTTTTCAATTTTAATACACCATGAAAGCATGGTCCTAAAATTGACGCGTTTGGCTTCATCGATGTTCGAACCTAACACGAACAGCCTGCGTGAAACTTGAGAAAAGAAAGAAAAAGTATTATTTGTTATTTTTTTTGGTTTAATTTTAAAAATAAAATTAAAAAAAATAAAAAAAAAGAAGAAAAAAAAAGAAAGAGATTGATTTCAAATTATTTATTTATTTATTTTTTCTTCCCTACCCCTCTTCTTCCTTTCTTTTCTTTTCCCCAACTTTGAAACAGGCTGTAAGAAGTTGGGAAGAGTTGAGCGGCGGCTAGGTCTGATTCCGTAGTGGTTTCGTACTATCAAATCATATATCACACGGTCGGTCTAGTTTGTAAAATAATATCGAAGGCATTTCACAAAGTTCAACTACATTTTTTCTTCCATGTTAAACAAACTGAGAAGCAAACCATACAACAATTTCACAAGAAAGCCCAGAAAATAAAATTAAGAACGACGGAAAAAGGACCCCATCAAAGGGAAAAAGGAGGAACAAAAAGGAGAAAAGAAAACTAAAAAGCAATTACTGAACGAGGAAGAGCTGTGTAGAAGACTGCACGTGGATCAATCAGGACGTATGTGAATGCCGATAGCAATGATTAAAATGGTGTAAATACAAATGTAGAGAACTGCATGAACCAGGATTGAGATGCCACTGGTGTACATGTTGCCAAACTCTACCACCCTCGTCCTCGCTGGGCACTGGAACAGCAGCCCCGGTGACAAAAGGATGAACAAACCGACTGCAACAACCACTGGTCCCCAATCAACAACCATCTCTCTCTCTCTCTCTCTACAAATATCAAGTATCAATACTTAGAAGCATAGATGAGAATAAGGACAGTGACGTTGGTTGCAAATAGCTAGAGGGAAGCTGAATAGTGGAGTTGGTTTCTCAGCGAAGAAGATGGAGATTGAGGATGCAAAACTTGGAGAGAAAGAAGACAATCAGTTTACAAGGGAGGGAAAGTATGTGTTATGTAGTGGAATTTGCTTTATGATTTTGCTTTTCCTTAACAAAAGCTTCCAATAATTGTTCACTCAATGGAAGGTTTCTTTTTCCCTAAGCTAGCTTTATTTAGATACATGAAGGAAGGAGCCCTTAAATTAAAGAGATCCTGAAAGAGGATTAAGGAGAAAAAAAAAAGCAAGTGGAATGCATAAAGCTAGTGGAAGCAAGACTAGGTGGGTAAGGAATGCTTAGTCGTTTGGTTTTCCTCTTTGAATAAAGGCTTATCTGTCAATGAATTTTGGGGAGTATATATTTCACAGATGCATTATCTAATCTATACTATATAATGTTTAGTGGGCATGGCATTGCTTATTATCAACTATCAATTCTGCAGCGTAGTTTGTCTTACCCCAGTATCAACAGCAAAAGGACTTCTATTCAAAGCCTTCTATGAGCTATGCCATCTTTAGAATCAAAATATTGTAGACCATAGTTTAAAACCATACTTTAGAATCTGTTCAGCGTGCATCTAAAACCAGTAAATATAAGCAATGGGCTAATGATACGTGGCGATATTTACAAGAAAATATTAGCTACACCCGATGCTTTTGTGGCACATTCATTCATGTCCAATCATTCACAATAGGCATGGCATGTAATTCATGCGCAGCCTATGCCAGGACTTTCTCTACCTTCAATCCTCACAACAAACACTAACTCCCTACTAATCTACTTTTATGAAACTGCAAACATAGATGAATATAGAGGGGTGAACTACATGAAACGTATACATATTACATACACCAAGGTATATATAATCATATATATATATACAGAGAAGTACCCTAGAGAAAGAAAGGTCTCTTCAATGACTCGTTGGATGTACGATTTTACTTCAATGGCCATGGTTTTTGTGCGACGGTCATTAGTGGTCACTATTTATTTTTCTCTCTCTATGGGGAAGAGACAGAGAGGCTGACAATAAAGATGGAGGAGGGAGAGATGTTAAGGAATTCAAGGCCATGGAGTTCCAAAAACATAATGAGCTCTTTTGTATACATAAAGCTTAATTTCAATCAAGAGATGCAATCAGCTTGGCAGTTGGGATAATTCTCTGATATAGCTCTAAATCTTCTCGTCTTCCCTTGAAAATGTCTTGGAGGTGTTTCGTACTAGAAAACCTGCTTTATCAAGTCTTGTACGCCTTATTGTCATTTATGCTTAGTACTATATTAGAAAAAATTAAGTAATTCCAATCATATTTTTGTTAGCGAAGCATGTTTGTTCTCATTTCCCTGTAGTTTTGGGTGATTCCTATGAATTTTTGGGACTTTTCTTTGGCAGCCAAGTGCTTGAATGCAGTGAAACCAAAATGCAATGTATTCAGGCATGCAAAGCTGTGAAAAGGAGGGGAAATGATCGAATTTTCATGGTGTGGAGAAGGAATAGCTGTTTTTATTTTTTGTTGCACGTGTTTTAGTTCTTTTCATGAGTGTATTGTCCTTTTACTTGGTTCTTTATGTAAGATTTAGAGTATAAATTTGTCAATTATTGACTTTGATTCCAAGACCTAAAACTCTCATGACTTTCACATGTCAATAAAGCGAAAACACATAAATACTTAAAACATACATGTAGCCATAATTGCAAACCTTAAAGCAATTGATTTGAGCAAAGAATCTTTGATCCAGCCAGAAATACAGTTTCTCTCTCTTAACCTTTTTTCTATTAAGTTACACAATAATGATAGAAAATTGTGTATGTTTATAGGTAGAGAGGGGACCGATTTTCATCTTCAACTATAAATTTACTTACCCATCATAGTAGAAGTATGAAATTACTTCTCTTATTGACCAATAAAATATGAGAGATTAAAAACATAATAGGATTGAAAACCTTATAATTAATGAACCTATAAATAATGCGATAAATCAATGTGCCATATCATGTGAGCCACATAAAATCTAATATTCTCCCACTAGGCTTATATGATTACCTTTCTTATTTAGTTCAACAAGGATAACATACGCGTGCAATAAATCTAATCCATTCAATCTCACTTTAATTTAGTTATCATCATAATACCATAATTAAACAAGTCACTAATGCGAGTAATGGTGGTTGCACATTAATAGTCAACACAGTCCCTGCCATGTACTACTACACTAGCAAACTATTTAATACGGTCTATAAGTGAGAAGTGTATATAAAATGGTCCAATAATAATGTCTTTTGTCAAAGATTATTCTTGTTATCGTTCATCCAATCTCATATATGTACATTCATGAGGGAAAACAAGAATCATCAAAAACACATTTAAATGAGCTTTTAAAGTGCCAAAAACAAACATTATGCAAAATCCATAGTATTAAATCAACATTATGGGCTACAATCAAGACTCGTTATGTTAACATGTTACTTAAATGTCTTTTGTAGCAACCCTTTCATTAATGGATTTGCAATAATAATTTCTATACTTAAATGTTTTGTAGACACTAATTGTTTCTAACCTTTCTCTTAAATGACAAAGCTGTTAAAGATAGCCACGGAGTCAACACAATAAATTCTTGGAGGCTTAGCAATAAAATCAATAATTCCAAGTCCTAAGATAAATTCCGCAACCACAATCCATGAACCATGGCCTCAAAGCATGCCATAATTCAACTTTTATAATGAATTAAGTTATGACAGTTTGTCTCATACTTTTCTATAATATTGTTCCTCCAAATAATAGGAACAAATAATTAAAAGTGGACTTTCTACTATCAACATATCCAACAGAATTTAAATCTTAATGGTCAATCATGTTAAAATGATCAACCCTTTTACAGGTGAGCATAAAGTATTTAATTCATTTCAAATGTCTCATCACTTCATCTGTAATTTTTAATGATCCATTCCAATTGCAAAGCTGATGTTCGGCATAACGCAAGTTTGTGCATACATTAAACTTCATTTGATAGAAACATAAGAAATCTATTCTATTTGTTTATGTTTCAATTCATTCTGTGGCATTACATAAAGCTAAACTTATCTCTTTCTTAATTGGAACAACACAGTTGAATAATTCTCCATATTGAATTTCTCCAGAACTCTATCTATTAGTGCTTTTGAGACAATCATAACAATTCATATATTCAGTTCTAGAATAATTCAATTCTTGTCACGGAAGTTGTCTCGATCAAATTTTCTTTCAAAGTTCTTATAGAGAAATTTCGTAATTTCATACAATAAATAAATATCATTATTTGGAAAACATAATATGATCAACATAAAGAATAAAAAAATATAAACTTACTCCCATCAACCTTTAATGATAAAAACACAGATATTACTATCATCAAACTTAAGATACTCATTATGGAATGGTTGATTATTTATTTGTTGTTCAACATTGTCCAATTGTTCAACAACTACTTTTCATATCCTAACTTCTTGAATAATCATATTTCATGATTTGTCGCTCCCACTAATTTTACAATTCTTAAGAAATTTGACATTACCAGTTTAAGGGTGTCTTTTTACAATAATATGCATAATGAGAAATTACTTATTATACTCCTAATCATATCCATTAGAATACCATTATGCCTTTCAATTAAACCAAATACAGATCATCATAAAATCCACAAAAGTTCATATGGACCACTTCAATGAATTATACATTTCTCAACCAATGTAGATTCAGAAAAATCTCAAAAGCCATTAATCTTTCAAACCTTGCTCTAAATATTAATCTTGCAATGAATAGTTTATCAGACTCTAATTTATAGAAAACATCATACAAAATGTCAAAAAATAATAAATGATGTATTCTTAAATAATATGAAACTTTTGTACCAGACTTAAAATGTAGTAATCCTCATCATCAAGTTTAAACAAGAAACAAGTTACAAGAAACATAATAACATAAACTGTTTGAAATGAATTTTAAGGATTACTTGATTACTTAAGTCTTGCCCGTTCTTGAACAAACATATTGTTTAATTAATCCACATTCTACTTGTCCTTAATAATGTGATAGTGTATATAAAAAGACCTATCATGATGAGGTAAAGAATTCAAGATAACTTGCACGATAAAGAAATCATTCACATTTATCCCTAAAGCCTTCAACTTAATAGCTAGATCTTTCATCTCAAGGATATGTTCATGTATCCCATCACATTATCAGATTTAATGATAGTAATATGAGACATCAAGAAATGTTAAACTATAACTGACTTTATAATAAGGTAGACGCTCACTACATTAGTGCATTGTGTTATCGATAAGTTTAACCATGAGTTAAAATATATACATATTCTAATAAACAATAAATGGTACTATCTTGATTCTCCTTTGGGAAGAAATCACGAAATACTCATTATTTTAGTATTATGGTAATACCTTTTTACCTAATTGGACTAATCAGTGATGTATCCAGAATTAGGTAGGTCTGTTACCTTTGAGTATTCAGTTTCATTCCCAATTAGAGATATACACCAATTATCATATTCCAGTCAATTGATCACTTCAAAAGTAGTACACCTTTAGGCCAATTCTTAATATTCTTGTGATAAAAAAAATTGGATTTGCAATGTCATTATATTTAATACTTGGGTGATGGGTACTAATTGTCAATCATATAATTTAAAATCCGTGTCATTTTAGTTAGGCCACTTTGGCGACTACCAAACTATATCGTAATACAGATAATAAATTAAAATAATGACTTTGCACAAACCATTAGATATCAATTATACAATTTGAAATTTATTTTCAATCTAGTTGGGCCACTTTGGCGGCTACCAAACTATATTATAATATAGATAACAAATTGAAATAATAACTATCATCAAATAACATTAAAATAATTCTAATAATTAACCTTTTGGATGTATAGGATCATTTACAAAGCTAACAATTAATTTTAGTTAATTCAATCCTCCAATATATGTGATTACATGGGACGAAGTTATGTCTCATATTATCTTTATGTATTTCTTAATCAAAATAATACACTATAATCATGAGACAATCACATTGAGAAAATCACATAAATAATTATCAATCATGAGTATCATATGCCTTGCTATAAACCTAAAAGGCCAACAATTATATTTTATAAATGAGCCCTAAAACGCTTATGGCAATTTATATCACAAGGCAATTGCATCATGTGGTCTTTTAAAGAGCCCACTAGTTACACTATTAGGTCATTAAAGAGCTCCTTAATTACATAATGACATCATGGCTCTTTTGAAGAGCCCATTAAGAGCTTCATAAAAGATAATAATAATTCCGTTATTATTTTATCATTTGAATGTATATATATCATTATGTATATACGGCCTATAAAAATTGACCGCATATGTACAATGGCCCGTTAAAATGCCACGCACAGACAAACTGTACTATGTACAATGAGCTATATATTCAACTAATAATGACAAAAGTCAAACAAATCAATACATCTTTCAAACATGACATTAGAAGTAGGCTGGCATATGAAGAGTCCATATTAAGCCACATACTTAGTCTGGTTCCTGTGATATCACGGCCGCGTAGGAGCCGTAGCAACCACGAGACCTTTCAAGACTCAGATTTTCCTTCTGTAACCCTTACTAAGGTAAAAGCTTGCCCACTTCAATGATGGAAAAAGTGACACTGATATGAACCGTGGTGCATAAAAATACCATATGCATGAACAAATGCAAAGTGATGTGATACAGGTACATAAGGGATTGAAAACTAATTGATCAAGGGTACAATTTATTTTTATGAAAGATGCTGCGACAGTCGTAATGCCGCAAGACTAACATTGATTGATTTCTACTTGATTCCCATCATCACATCATTAACCTCTTGAATAAATGAATTAATCAGAAGTACACACCAATACGTAAACAAATACAACGTTATAACTTATTACCATCATAAATCGGTAAATTAAAAGGCTACACGATTATTTATTTAGGTTTATATCTTTAATGAAAAATAATGAAAGTTTTTTAACAAGACTCTGATACCACGTGTAAGATTTAGAGTATAAATATATCAATAATTGACTTTGATTCTAAGACCTAAAACTCTCATGACTTTCACATATAAATAATGCAGAAATACATAAATACCTAAAATATATCTGTAGCCATAATTGCAAACCTTAAAGTAATTGATTTGAGCAGAGAATCTTTGATCCAACCAAAAACTGTATTTCTGGCTCTTAACCTTTCATCTCTTAAGTTACACAATAATGATAAAAAATTGTGTACGTTTATAGGTAGAGAGGGGACTGGTTTCCATTTTCGACTATAAATCTACTTACCCATCACAATAAAAGTAGAAAACTACTTCTCTTATTGACTAATAAAATATAAGATATTAAAAACATAATAGGATTGGAAACCTTATTATTAATGAACCCATAAATAATGAGATAAATTATATGTGCCACATCATGTGGGTCACATAAAGTCTAACACTTTATCCTGTAAAATCTTTTATTCGCCTTAGGTTTTTTTTTTTCTTTCTTCTTTTTTTAAATTTGTAGCTTGAGATTTGTCAATGCACTTTAGTTTCATGCATTGCTGGTATTCCTGTTGCATTTTTTTTGCCCCCTCTCTTTATTGACATCTAAGATTGAAGTATCAATCACACAGCTATGCATTCTACATTCAAGCTGGACATGCCGTAGTAGTTTAAAGACTGCCAACAAAAGGAGTACTGTTTCCATTAACTAGTAACTAATAATACCTCATTGAAAAAGCAAGCTAATTAGTTTGTTTTGTCAAGGGTGTGGAACTTGTAACTGCAGTCTGTAGGGACCGTATCCTCAACTCAACTCCATACATTTCTGAGTGAATCAGAAGATCAGATTCAGAGCTCCAAGAAGATTATAGACCTTTCTAATGTAAAGAAAATAAGTTTTTGTGCTGGTCATGAGCAAGATGATCATTGTGTATAATATTGGGGTTCAGGTTTGCCTCTGACTATTCCTGAATATCCATATGTATGTATATATGTATATATATATAGCCCCTTAATTGGCTGGCTCACCACCACACATGATGGGCTGACGCAAATCAATCTACTATTCTCTATCTATGGCTTCACTTATTAAATTGCAAGTTTTAGAGGAATAGTACATTTATTAGGCATTCCACTTGAAAGAGCTCTGTTATTAGCTAGCAGTGAGCCCATTGACTTCTCATGATTCGTTGTTCGCGTTGCATGGGCCGAGTGCATATACCAGGGCAGAGTCAAGATTTTGCTTTGTCGTGCTGTGTAAAAAATTAATAAATTATAAAAAAATATTATCGAACATGTATATACAAAAATTATATACATCAAATAATTTTATAACTAATGTGTAGCAAATGTATACATAAACAAGTAAATATTAAAAAATATTCAAGCAAAAGTATCCGACGATTAATGGTTAGACAATAGCATAAAATGTGTTAAATAAAATTTTAACTCTTCGACAACTGGTTAAAGGTGTTAAAAAAATAGTTATAGAGCAGCTCTACTTCTCTCTCAAGGCACTTTTTTAATGATTAATTAATTTGATTTTTATTAGATTTAAAAATTAAAATTAAAGTGAACTATATTAATTAATTGGGCTACAATAAAGAGTATTAGACTGAGCAAAATTAAGGTGAACTAAACTTGGAAATTATAAAAATTTAGACATTAAAAATGAAAACTGGGTTAGGCTCCCCTAAGCTACAGTCCAAGGGAGCCTTCAACATCTCTCCACCCTTGTGTATATGCCTTCTACTCCACAGTTGACGCTTCACAACATCTTCTGGTATATATATATATATATATGGACTAGGGTGACTATTTATTGAACATTTAGAGGGGGAAGAGGCAATATATGCACAAATAAATAAAGCCAATAAATAAAGCAACAAAAGACAAGAAAAAATGGGAAACAAAAACAGTTAATATATGATGGTGAATGATGTTGAATATATATATATGCTCAATATCAATATATCATTCCAATAAGACTGAGCGACATCAATTCTTTTCAAGAACAATGTTAATGAGATATATACTCTCCATTATTTTTAGTATTAATTGGTGATGATGTTTTTCCGATCAACCTTGAGACGTTATTAACTCTTGATCGGTCTCCGACTAGATCACGTCTTCCCACATCATCTAATCTTTCCCCGATTAGGTCCCTCTATAGTTAACTCCCGTCTACCCCAGGCAGACCGTCCGTTCGGAAGGATACCCCACTCTGTTCAGCCTTTATGATCACGTCAACAGGGCTCACGCCTGACACCAAACACCCTAGCGCACACTTGGGGCGTGAGCATGACGTGTACAAGCAACAATCACTCTACTCCTGACACCGTTCTGACACACGCCACCATGGAGTGTAGAGAAGACCCTCTCGAGTGACCTGTCACAGTTCTGACTCTCCAACAAGAGGCCGCCACGTGGAAAAGTCACCAACCACTCCCATGCAGGCATACAAAGCAAAATAATAGCCAATTTCTTCAGATACGCATATTAGAAAACCCTAACAAACAAAACACTCTCTAACAATATTATTTCTCTTGAATCTAACTTAAACACCAGAGGACCTTTGACAGGCACCGCACCGGTGCGTTTAGAGTAAAAGACCGCCAATCACTGAGAAAGAATTCATTGACGGCCTAGCGTTAAAACACCACGAGATTGCTGCATAATCACTAATAGTCAGGTAGGATCGGCGATGAGACTAGAATGTTGTATATTGTCACTGCACTTCAGATGCGGGACTTTTTGTTGGAGGTAGGATTCGATAGCAGTGCAGATAGCTTGCACCGAGTATTGACGACCTGGTGTGATATTACTCGTTCTTAGACATTAAAAAATGTTATACTTGTCCTTAAGATTTAGAGTAAGGTTGAGATGCTTAGTCTGGTCGTATAAACTGTCACAACAGGTTCCGTGTTTTTAAGGGTGGAGTCACGATAGGTTGAGATGCTTAGTCTGGTCGTATAAACTGTCACAACAGGTTCCGTGTTTTTAAGGGTGGAGTCACGATTTTGTCCTGGGTTATACTAAAATTTAATAAATTATAAAATAAAAACTTATAGAATATATATATGTAAAAGTTATATAGATTAAATAATTTTATAATTAATATGTAATAAAGGTGTATATAAAATAGGTAAATATTTAAAAATATCTAAAAAAAAAGTACTTATGGAAGTTTTACCCAACAGTTCTTCAGGAAATAAAAATATCAAATTTGAATCGATAAGTTTAAAAAATTCTCTTTTAATGTCAACAATCATTGAATTATGTTGTGTCTTTAGCTTATTATGTTTATTTGACTTTCTCACACATAGGATTATATTTTGGTTCAAGAAATAATCACATTGAAAGCATTTTGGTTGCTTATTTGCTGTGAAAAAATTGACCTAATTGAGGATTTTCGATAAGAGTACATTAATTGTCATGCATAGATAAACTCAAGAAAGTGTAATAATGTATAATGACATTGGTGAGGAGAGGAAAGGTCTGAAGTGATTGTTGATTTATTTTCTAGAATTAATTTGATGACTTTATATAATCCATAGAAAAAAATGAAAAAAAGTGAGAAACATAAAAAAAGAAGAGGACCAAAAAAAAAAAACCCGAAAGTGATGGAGGTTATCAATAGATGGTGAAGATCACGATGGTTAAGCCATGGAGGTCTGTAATATTGTCTGTTTGCTGCTAGAAGGGAAAGCTTAGATATGCCCTCCTGATTCTGTATTATTGGGCAAGTTTTCAATTCAACACCATGCTTGAATAAAAACCAGATTCTCAAATTTCTGACCAAATACCAAAACCGAACTAGTCAAACAAACAGAGAGAATGAAACCTCCTGAAACATTCCTGCATTTTTTCAAAGAAGATTTTGAGGAATTTGATATCAGGAAAAAGTTAGAAAAACTTTGAAAAACCGAAACCTTGAATTGAATTGAATTAAACTTTTTTGAAGAAAAAAGTTTAAAAATCAGAATTGATTGGGAACAAAAATTAAAAAACTGTTTTGATTTGAAACTATTCATTTTGTGTAGCAAAACAATTTCTTTTTGTGGAAACTACTCTTCGTCTTGTTTGGGGCCCGCCAACACTAGTCTTCTTTTTTATTGAGCCGATAACTTATCTCTTTCGCCAAAATCTCCGTGAGATTATGCCGTATAAACTTTCCCAACTGCAGTCTTGTGATTTTACTTGGTTTCCTTTTACACAGGTAAAAAAATCAAGTGATATAGGTTGAGATGTCATATTTGAGAAAAGGAATTTTTTAAATTAAATCATATTTTGTTTTATGTTGTGAAGAATTGCTGAACTCAATAAATAGTCAAACCCCTTTCTTTCTGAGCTAAAATATTATACATGAAACCATGCAATCAGATCCGAGAGCGACTGTGATGGATTTGGAAGAAACTGGTGGAGTGGTGTTGGTTTTAATGAGAGTGTGGAAGAGAGGGGATGGGAAAAGAGAGTTTAATCTGAGGAGAGACACTGGGAAAGATCTGTATGACTTTTCAATTTTCTAACCCCACCCTAAACCCTGGACATCTCGAGTTTGTTAACCCCCAAATCAGCAACACCGTAGAGGAAACTCAGAGAAGGTGTTACTCACAGATATATGAATATTTATATGTATATATATACAGAGAGAGAGAGAGAGAGAGAGAGAGAGAGAGAGAGAGAGAGAGAGAGAGAGAGAGATGGGAATGATAATGGGGATGGTTTGACACCATTGGGCTTGTGGAGGTGGTCAACGGCGACAGAGTTGGGGTTGGGTTTGTGGGGTGGGAGAGAGGGGGTGGTCGGTGGTAGTGAGGGCCGGAGGGAAGAGAGAGAGACCCACTTGCGGCAGTTGCGGGTGGTGGAGGTGATGGTGGTGAGTCCAGGGCTTGCGGGCATCACTGCATATTATGGTGTGCCATCTTCTCGGGGGTCGGAGTTCGGAGATTCCTCTTGTGTTGCTAACGTTTTCGCAACGGTCGCCGGAAGCTCACCAGCAACGGCGACTTAAAACTAGAGAAAACGTGTTCTTGCTTTTTCATTTTATTATTTTCTTAAAGTAACCGGCATTAGCAAATTGCCGATTTCCTCACAAATTAATAAGTACACATGACGAATTGTGAAAACGGGAGTGCAAAAGTGACTGTGAAAACGTTTGTCCTTAACATTCCCCTTATGTACACATAGAGATAGAGAGTGAGAGTGAGGGTGGGAGGGAGGGAGAGTAACTTAAAGGATGAGAGAGGGACGAAGAAGGTGGTGGTCGGCGAGAGAAGCCGGCTATGGGAGGAGCGACTTTGCTGTTATTGAGTATAGTGTTGTTAGTGCTGTCGATGTCGTGACTTAATAAAAAAATATCACGTGACAAGTTTTAGAAGTTCCGGTTGCATCAGATTTTAACTTTAAATATTTTGATTAAGTTTGGCGAACTTTTTCAAGCAACTTGTTGAGAATTAATATAAAAGAATAAAGATATTTTTGACTTTATCTTTATCTCTCTCTCTTCTTTTTTCTATTTTGTCTCCCCGTTCTTGCAATCCAATCTCTACCAAACCGAGAACGGTGAGATTGATTTATTTGTAAAACCTGAATGCATATTTTGTCTCCCCATCCTTACAATCCAATTTCTATTGATGGTTTTTTGTTATAATAATTGATGATTAAGCACAAGGTTGAATCTAAATTATTAGGCATTGCAAAAAAAACACTTATCTTAAATTAATTTGAATTCATTTTAACTGATGACTTTTTGCCGCATGATGTTGATTTTAAAGAGAAAAAGAAGAAGAGAAGGTTGTTTGGCTATGGTTGAATGGTTCAGTTATGCGTTTTCGGTTTAGA
The DNA here is from genome assembly GCA_033060915.1 of Euryodendron excelsum. Classification (NCBI taxonomy): domain Eukaryota; kingdom Viridiplantae; phylum Streptophyta; class Magnoliopsida; order Ericales; family Pentaphylacaceae; genus Euryodendron; species Euryodendron excelsum. Next base: position 963,680 of record CM065383.1, on the reverse strand, counting down.
GAGAGAAAAGGGGAGAGGAAGTTGGATTCTCCACAAATACTAAAAGATGATAAAGGGGGAGAGGAAGTTGACTTCTCCAAAGAAACTAAGAGATGAGAAACAGGCTCGGACATAGTTGTGGTCCGTAGATAAAGGGGTGCTCGCCGGTGACCAATGAAGAGAGAGACGATAGCATTTGGCAAATGTATAACAACATAATAATATAACAAAATAAAAACATATAATATTTTTATTCTTTTATATAAATTTCTAACAAGTTGCTTGGAAAAGCCTGTCAAACTTAATGGGAGTGTTTAAAGTTTAAAATCTAATACAACCAGAACTTCTAAAACTTGTCACACGGCATTTTTTTATTAGGCCACGACCTCGACAATATCAACAGCACCATACTCAACAGCAGCAAAGTCGCTCCCGGCAACGCGGGAGGCCCTCAGCGACAGGGGCCCTAACTTCTCCGCGGGGGATCTGGAAAACAGAAGCATACAGTGTGTGCTGTTAGACGTTGAAGCCCTAGAAAGGCAAACGAACTTCCTAGACTTGCATTAATTAGACAATGGTCCATGCTAATGTGCGCATGCTTAAGTGACGCTCCATAAGCTACACCACTCACACACTGCTAGTTTTGGTGGTCACAGTTGTTTTATTTGTTTTTCTAAATCTCATTTCTCACCGAGCCACACCCCCCCAGAATCCAGTGACAGAATCATTAACGTTGAACTAACCTTACTTACTTTACCATTTTCTCGGCTAATTCAAAGTCCAAGCACTAAAATTGTATTTGCAACAATATTTGTTCTTGTAATGGGTTCTCATTCTTTCTTTTGATTCTTACCGTTATAATGGGTTCTCATTCTTTCTTTGATTCCTACAGTTCAACCATAACTTATTATAATGGGTTCTCATTCTTTATTTTGATTCCCACCATTCAATCAGACCTTAATTTTTTTTAAATATGATCATGAGTCCAGGGCACTGTTTATTCGTGCTTGTGTTAACTTTGAAGAACAAAAAAACAGATAAAGAGAAAAAATCAAGAACGCTCTTAAAATTAACAAGAAATAACTAGGTGAAAATCTCACATTATCATTGGGCATAAACTGCCGTGCAACTAAAAAAATTTCAAAACTAGAATATGTTGCAAAAAGTAGAAAAAGTGAATGGTGATCTAGATTTTTTCATGTCAACCAAATCGTTGGAGAGTTGAGATTCGAAAAGTAAGAAGTAATGCTTTCATGAGCTGCTTAAACCCCCCACAAATTTCAAGAGCTACATATTTCAAATAAGCCGATAAACTAACCCCCTTGGGCAAAAAATTAAGGGCCAGTGACAGTTGTTGAACCAACGGCTCAAAATCTTCGCCTCCCTGAAACTAAATCCCCGTATCCTAGAACACTTTTGTAACTTCTTTTCAAATCAGCAAATTAAATAACTAAGATATGTATATCAGGACTACAAACAAGGTTAGGAGGCCACCTACTACAAGTCAATTTAGCCTCTACTCAGCTTTCTGCGCCCTTTAATTGTTCTTGATCCTCCATTTAAGCGTCTTCTTTGTTGTTCATTTCTCCACCACCTCCACCTCCATGATTTCCACCACTATGCTGAAAGAACAAGCCAGACGATGTGGAATCATCCTCGTCACGATCCTCTTCTCTTTCTTTATCTCTTGATTGTGAGATCGTAACACAGTCTATCCAAGCAGAGCAATGATGTGTAAATGATGTGTAACTCCGAGAGCTGCCTGAACATGCGTGGCTCAATTGAAGGACTAGAAGCATGAAACAATGTATCAATAGGGCCATACCTCAAGCAAGAACACTCAAGAGAAAAGGCAATGGCTTCGGTCGTGTGGATTCCTCTTTTAGTTCCTCTAGTAAGGTTTTCCTCATATGCCATAAGTTTTCCACTCTTCAATTCTCATTTCTTTCCTTAACAAAAGATGAAGTGGTATTAAATTCTTTATCCCGCGAAAGACCCCTCCCCCGGAGAATTAGATAATTGGATCCCACGAGTAACCATATGCACGAAGAAGAATGCCAACCTAAGAAAATTGCCTTTGCATGTGCAGGTTATTACCTTTGGGAGGCAAGAAATGAGAAGATCTTTGGAGGTAAGATTAAACACCCAAATACCATTATAAGGTGCTTTCAAATCCACATATATAAAGTCATTTATAGTCTCTTTCCAGACTTTATCGGGCAGTGATGGTTCCGTTTGGATACTTGTAATAGAGCCGTAGAGTCCGTTGTACTTGTGTAATTTTGGTTTTTGTTTCTTTTGGACTTATGCTCTATGTTGAGTCTTGTTTGATCCGATAGGGTCCTTGTCAGGCTTTGTCTTGCAGCCTTTTGTCTTAGTTCATGACTATCCCAGAGCTTTGTAAATTCGGTTTTGGTATATAATTTATTTACAGATCCAAAAAATTACTTGTTAACATTAGTTATTTTCATTAATAATTTCTCTTATGTTAATTTAAGAAACAAAAGATTAAAATTACTTGTTAACATTATACCACAACAACATCCGGTGTAGCTAGTATTTTTCAATTTAAAACTGGTTACAAAGTCCAACGTCACGAATTTGATTTTAGGTGTAGTTCATAAGATCCTAATGTCCGAAAAATTAAAAGGTACCGTCCAAGAAAGGGGTAGGTTCAACCTGCTGCGACACCTGAGGCAATTTAAAGCGGACCCACTCTTGCACAAGAGGGCCGTAGTGCAAATTTGTCCGCCGTCCAGACAGAGGAAAGGCTCCAATGTCCGTCCTTCACCTTGACAAAGAGGCTTTGAATCCAATGCTTCCCATTTGTCTCCATTTCAAGCCTATTTCTTTCTACTTTCCGCACTCATTCTCCATTAGTCTCTGCCTCATCAGTCATAGTATCAACTATTGGCTCTTTTCTTTTGCGGTCCCATTAACTGTTTGGGGACACTTTGTGATCTCTAGGAACCGCGAGAGAGAGAGAGATGGGGTCGGGTGATTGGGGCCCGGTGGTGATAGGGGTGGTTCTGTTCGTGGTGTTGACTCCGGGACTGTTGTTCCAGCTCCCAGGAAAAGGTCGAGTCGTGGAATTCAATAACATGCAGACCAGCGGCATCTCCATCTTCGTTCACACCATCCTTTTCTTCGGCCTCATCACCATTTTCCTCATCGCTATTGGTGTCCACATTAGTTCCGGATAAAATTACCCTCCACCATATATAACTGTCACGTCTGTGTTTCTGGTTGTTCTGTTCCCTTGTCGAAAGGGGTTCTTTATGCTATATCTACTGGATCATATCTCTTCTCTAATTTTTCCGGAGTTGTTACACTGTTAGAATATCTTTTTTGTTATTTCTTTCAAAGTATATGAACACTCCGAGATTTCTGAGAGTACGTGCTATATTCTGGAATTTTTCTTGAGTTGCTTTTGACTTTGGCAATCAGTAGTAACGTTGTACTGGGCTGTTTGTGATTTTTTCATTTTATGTGTTATTCGTGTATTTCATTTGAATTCTTGCTAACTGGATAGATAACTCAACGAGGGTGCAGACAGGTTTGAAACTATCTGAGTAATTAGCTTCTCCACCCTTAAGGTTTGGTCAAATTTCAGTTAGGCTAAATACCTTACACAGTATGCATATCTTTTTTTTCTTTTTTGTTATACTAGTCAATTAGAAGAAGGGAAGGGCCGACGGGATTTAAACCCTCGCCAAATGCGCTGGTGAGTCCATAATGCCTCGACCATCAAGGCAGAACAAACACTCACAATATGCGAAGCTAAGGCATATCTAAAAGCATATTTTTCATACACTACTGTTTTGATAGTTGTCTCAAACTGTTATGCAATTACAATAGGATTTTTGGAAGTGAGCTCAAATTCTACCAATCTTTTAAGTTATACTGCAATCAGTTGCAAGTTCATAGTTTTCTCAAGCTGTCATGCAATTACAATAGATTTTTGGAAGTGAGCTCAAATTCTACCAATCTTTTAAGTTATACTGCAATTAGTTCTTGCAACGATGCTTCAAGTGCTCCTGAATTTCTTTTGTTTCATTAAATGGAATTTCAATGAATTAGATATGTCAGAACAGCAAAGTCCTAGCTTTCACTACTGATGGCTTTTAATCAGGAGAGCGATGGGCAACTAACTATTCTCTTACACTTCATTTGAATTGAGGGATTGAAAGAACACTTCATTTAAATTGAGGGATAGGAAGCAAAGCGAAAAAATCAAAAAGAAAAACTTAGTTATATCGTGGTTGAATAATTTTTAAAAAAATAAAAAAAAATAGATGAAAGAGTAAGAAAACTCATTTTTTAAAGATTTTTTTCCCTCTCTTTTCTTTCAAAATTAAAAAAAAAAATAAAAAATAAATAAAGTGTTTGTTACTATTTTATTTTAAATACCAATTATACCTATCAATTTATAATTAAAAAATATTAAAATTTGTAATAAAATTATATTATATCCTTCCCTTTCCTTCTTTTCCCTTTATTAATTTTGTCAAACCAAACAAGAAGAAGAGAATATCTCCCTCTCTTATCTCTTAATTATTCAAACAAGATATAAATACTTACCCTCCATTTCCTTTCCCTTTTAACTAACACTTTTCTTCAATTCCCATCCCTCCCATCCAAACAAAACGTCATGATAACAATTCTTGCGCTACTGGCAATTCTTAGGACAGAGAAAGGTACCAAGGAAATTTTCATGCTAATTAAACATTGAGGTGATCAATAAAGTAGGTATGAAACAGAGCAAGAAGATATTTTTTGCAGGAAAATTATTCCAAATCTACGGAACAAACATTTGACCTTAGTTTAAGTAGAGGCTTTAGCCAAATACATATATATTGTTAGCCTTTACCAGGTGCAGGATCATGCCTCTATCTCTCTCTATCTCTCTCTCTCTCTCTATCTCTCAAGTTCTATCTAACATAAAATGCTTCCCTGTTAAAATGCTTCCCTCTTTCTAACTTCTTGAACTGCATGTCTCAGCTTCACGAAAATTTCCATGCTGCAGAAACGGAGACCTTAAGGTGATGTTAACTTTTTGTCTCCTAATCCTTAACCCAAGTCACACAAACTAAAGATGTAATTAAAGAGACAGATGATTGCTAACTCCTCATCAAGTATCAAAATACTAAAAACAAGAAGAATAATTTGCTTAGAACTTAGAAGTGAGGTTAAGGAGCAGAGTCTCACATAAATCAGTGACAAGCATAGTCCAACGACAGCCAAACTAACATCGTCATGAACAAGAACGGCATCAACGTCAACAGAGAATCAGATGCTACGATTCACGACAAATTGAGAAATATACCAAGAACGGTGAGACTTCTCACAGGGTAAATCCATTTGCGATGTGACCGCCGGGCAGAGAATGGAGCGGGCCAATTCCGACAAATTCGAAACGATACCAACGAAGCAGAACAAGAAGACCAATCCGATAACCAAAGGCATCAATATGAACCCAATCAGGAACGTCACTGATCCAAACAATATCATAGCGAGCGAGATTCCGAGAAAGAGGGAGGAGATAGCCGAGGGCGAAGAGACGTTAGATGTCCGAGACGACAACGACGGCGATGACGAAGAAACAGAGAGGGCGAAGGGGTTGGGAAAGGCGAGGGGAAGAGGAGGGGAACGAAGGATGTGAATGATCATGGAGCACAGTTCGTAGAAAACCCTATTTTTCTGTTCATCTTGTTGCCCCCTCATCATCATCCTCATGCCAGCAGCTTCGAGGCCACAAAATTGACAACCAGAAGCAGGAATCAGAAAGGTATCCAAAACCCTAATCTCCTAGAAGATAAGCACAAGCACAACAAGAGCATACGTCTGCAACTGCAAGGAGACGAAAGGATAGAAATCTGGCCTCTTGATGTTCGTGCCAACTTTCTTTGGAAGTTGCGAAACTCGTCCGAATTGAAATATGGTTCACTGGGCTTAAGCTCATGTTGTAAACCCGTAAAAAGGAATTTTTAACCAAACGCTAATCTAAGACTAGGCTTTTCAGCAAAACCCTATTTTTGAACATGTATATCTGCACTTTTTTTTTATTATTTATTATTATGGGGTCAAGGTTGTCAACCCAGCTTATCATAAATTTTTAGTGGCGTGGTCTTAAAAGAGTTGTCAAATTTCACTTCATATTTACACCATTGTTATATAATTTAGGGCTTGTTTGAAACTTAGGAAGAAAAAGAGAAAAAGGGAAATGAAGTGAAAAAGCAATTACAGAAAAAATAATTATTTTACTTTGTTTTATTTTGTAAAGGAAATGAACGAAAAAGTGGAATGGGAATAACTTTTTTATTTGAAATTATAAAATAAGATAAAAGAAAATAATAGAGTAACAATTAAAAGGGTTATACAAATGAAAATAATAAAAAAAACAAAAAGTGAGGAAAATTTTTTTTTTTTCTTTGAATATTTTTCTGGAAATGAAGAAAAATTATTGCTCTCTATTCCTTTCATCAAGTTTCAAAGAGGCTGGTAGGCGCCTGATGAGTCGGTTTGCTTTTGTTTACAAGTTGTGAAGAGTACCCTTCAAATTTACCTCATAAAACCAGCTGGTTCCAACTTGCAAATCCCTCAAGAATCAAGATGGGGTTAGTGGTTTGTTAATTCCCCTCTTGGATATCCTATTTGGTTAAAGACAAATGATGATCATTCAGAATGGAGTTTGTATTCTTGGTTACCAATAATATATGGAAGAATTTTTGCATTTTCTCTTTCAAAATATTACCCTTAAAGCAATATACACATATATATATATATATATATATAATAACAATAACTTCCTTTAGAACTTGTAAAATAAAAAAAAGGGATGGATAAATTGAAATATACCAAATCTCTAATTCATTCGAGACAACATATAACTAGGACGAGGTAAGTAGCTAACTTTGAAGAGTTATTAAGTGATTGGTTTTGTACTCAAATTAACCAATCTAATGTCGTACAAAAGGACTACAACTATAACTGATACTTGCAAGAGTGCATCTCTTGAAAGTACTTTGTTACGTTTTCGACTCATTCAAGCCTGAAACGCTCTTGAACGCAAGAGATATAAATTGCAGCTTTCAAATCAACACTTTCGTCCGCAGCTACACCATAGAGGTTTTCAAACTTGGTATACGAGTCATGGCCATTCTCCGTGGGGGCAAATGAAACTTTCTGCCTCGGCTGAGGTAATTTTCCGAAGTCATGATGGTTGACGATGAAGCCCACCGAGGCAGTCGAAGAATTAGCCAAGGGAGTTGGCTTCACATTGCTACCATATTGCACGGTCGAGGAACCAGGCTTGGCTGCCCGATAGAAAGACATTCCCAGCTTGCCTTTCATGAACCCTCTGCGCTTACGGCTGGCTTCCATTCTTACCCAACAGTTTTAGCTAGCTAGTATCAAAACTGAACAGGTATTTTTTTTTTGACGTTCATAGTGCAAGGAGAGGTCTATATATAGTGGTTCAACATTGAAGCCTCTGGATGTTTTTTACAATCCATATTAGTGGGGGTTAGATATACTTTATAATGTTTGTCAAGAGCTATAAACATTCTAAGATGTAGAGAGAACTTGGCTTCGTTATCAGCCTACCCAAATGATTATGGCATAATGTAGTTGTTGTGTGGCATTAAGATTTGAATTCTTAAACTGTTAATTGATTACAGAATGCCTAACCTACACACTTCTAAAGGGTTGGAGATCTATCTCAAGAAGATAAAGTGCCCTATAAATCTCAGGTAGGCCACTCCCACTCGGGAGAATTTTTTGTCCCTGTTTTGTCCAATCAAGATTGTGTTATATCTGCCTCTTGGCCCCATTAACAGTACCGTTGATGTGCAGAAGCACTAGGGTAATTAGGTAATTTAATTTTTCAGTTACTGGTGAGAATTGATACGATGGGAAGAAGCAGGAGAATATGCCATCCCAAAACTTGATTCTTCTAACTAGATATTTTTGGAGTACAAAATTTATGTGATACACTTTTGACTGGATGGATAAGAATGGTGTCTTTTTCAACACCTTCCACTCTCTCCAGAAGCATTTGCCAAGAATTTAAGTGCAGTGCTTGCTGCCTTTCATGCCACAATACAATAAAAGTTTCTAAAAAGATACAGCGCATATATATATATATATATGGTGAACCAATATAAACAATCTATAGGCATCAGTCAGCAAGTTGTGTGTGTAAAGAGCGATTGAGTATGCTTTGTTTGTTGTATTATAACATAGTACGTAATAACCTTTTCATTGCATACATATGAATGGGTCGGTGCAATTGGAGGCCTAGGTGTTGGATATATCAGGAGCATTAATGGAGAGATTTCCATGCTTGCCAAGCTTTTCTTCTCAACTTCGTGACAGCCAACTTTGCTTGACCCATAATATATCGCATACGTACCTACTCAAATAGGTACATGTATGTATATATATACATGTACATATATATGTCCAATGGTATCGCAGAAATTAAAGGTGTCGATAGAGTAAAAACTTTTGTATGATGGAGCAAGCTCCGGTCAAGGACATCATGCAAGTGGGCTTTGGTTTGCTTTACTCTGACATCGACTGGACAGTACTGATAAAGTTTCCATGTTCGTCACTGTTAAAACTTTACAGATAAGATATTCTACCTGATAGATGGGTCACCCATCTCACCCTTGCAAGTGGGCTGCCTGTTTGAAACTTGGAGGAGAGAAGTGGAAGAAAAGAAAAGGAAGGAGGAAGAGAAAATAACGAAAATAAGCAGAGAAAAACGGAGAAATTTTTTAAATTAATTTATCTTTTTTTCTCTTTTTTTTTTTTTGTAAAATCAGAAAAAATTGCAAACATTAATTTACTAATTCTTGATCTCTCTCTCTCATAAATTTTGTTTGTATGTTCTCAAGCAATCAACACTGGTCAGAAGTATGTCCTTCCAGTCTTGGTTCTCCTTCTGAAGTAGTAAAATGAGAATCAGCGGGTGGGGCAGAAAGAACATTGGCTCTGCCTCCTGATTTTTGGGTTTGTGGTTTAACATTATGATAAATTCCGTACTCCTCTCAGACATTATATATGATATATATTGGTGAATGGCAGGGTCCTGACAATATAAGAATCTCATCAGCATCTCTGTTGGCTCCAACTCTCTTGCAGGATCTCACCCTCTCTGAGATTGTTCTTCGCCCAGGTGCAACCACACAAAAAGTAGTGATTATACCATATCATCTGCGGAATTGACAAAAGTGACTGGTTTTTATTTTTATAGATTAGGATTCTCTCTGTTCCATAGATGGAATAGAGAGGTCTATTCTATTAATTAATAGATTAGATGAAGCCTTATAAAATATCTTATCAAAATTAAGTTGTTTTATATTAAAATTTATTTTCTTTTATATAACAATAAATAATTTTTTTCAAATATGTTTTAATTCAATTCATCTAAACCCTTTATTTTTATTTTAGTTAACGTGTCAATACCCCAATCAATAAAACGAAAAAGATCCAAATCCAATGTTTGGGAAGGGATAAAATGGCATATCTGTTTTATGAATGTCAGGGCTGCCAAGAAGAGTTCTTTCTTTATATATTTTACAATTTTTAATAAAAGAGTAATGTTACATACAATTTTTTTTCTCACTCCTAGACTTGCTCTATGACTCACATTAATAAATTTATGTGACACTTATTTACTTGCGTCTAGGGGATGAGAAAAGAGATAGAGAAATGAAATTACATATAACATTTTTCTTAATAAAAATACTATATATAAATTAATTTTTCAATTAATTTTCTCACTTACAAAACACAAGTGAAAGAGTTTCACGTGGATTTACTAATGTGAATCTCATTGCATTGTGTCTTAAGAGTAAAAAAATAAATTAAAAAATTAATTTATATATAGCATTACTCAAATTTTAATTCTCGAGAAAGGTTGGCAGCACAACTGCAAGGTACTTTAGAAGATCTGCAAGGGAGGTCCTCTTCTTTCGCTCAAGGACCATCAAATTCAAGTGATAACTTTTACAGAAAGATGTCTATAATTTCCTGTTTGGTATTGTATTCATTTTGATCCTTTTCAAATAATAGGATAGCATTTGGCTGGAGACTTTTGTCATGGCTATCAAGCTATCTCAAGGCACACGCTCAATCTCTCTTTGCCCATTTCTAATCTTTATAAAAATAAATCGAAATATTGAATATATAACTTGGTCCCAAATGATCTATATATATATATATATATATTCTGCTTGAAATGATCCGAGCTTCTTGTCCCATGCATAAGTGCAATCCCGTGTTTCACTACATCGTAAGCATTACGATTTGGGAGTATAAACAGTCGTTTAGCAGATGTAATGGAGACTGGAGATAAGCCATGAATTCAATACTTCCCACATGCTATATATTTCTCAACCAATATAATTCCTCACCCTACCACTTCACGTATGCAATTTCTAATTTCATATCACACCGTCAATGGTGACGCTATGATGACCGGTGACCACAATTGATGACAATCATATTTAATTTAATAGAAGATGACAAAAGTATAACACAAAATTGACAGACCTTTGGATGGTATAGAAATCTAGAAGAAAGAAACATATATTTTGGTCAAGGTTGGGTGCGTAGATGAAGGAAAAATGGACCTCTTTTGACATCAATCGGTAATTAGAAAAGCTTAAATTTTCAAATATTTGGTAGAGATCACTTCTTTTATATTAAAGCAAAGATTTTGACATCTCAACTATTCTTCTCTTTTTTTGGTGGATTTTCTCAATTTAATTCCTTGTCTCTCCCATACTTCATCCCTCTTGTTGATTCACTTAGGGGTTCTCCAATGGTTTCATCTCTCCCTCATCATCTTCCTTTGCTTCACTTAATCATTGATAGGGAAAGAGCCCAGATGAGAGCTGCCATCAACACCAAGTTCATGCATCAATAGTGCTAGATGTACACAAAGAAAGAAAGGAAAAAAATATTGGATTCTTTCAATTTTTCTTTCTCCTTTTTTCTGGTACTCTTTTTTATCAATAAATGAAATTTTGATTCTGCAAATTTTACAATATGGTCCCAATTCATCTTGTATCATTGCTCCCACGCCAAACTGTTAATCAGACCGAGTCATTGGTCAATTTGCTCTATATAATAGAATAGATATAAAATTTTCAGAGGGTGTGTTTGAAAATTCAATAACGAAATAAAATCCTTCAATTTTTATTTCATAGTATTTGATGTCAATTCACACTTAGCTTTTTCTTTGGAACTCAATGAAGCAGGTTAAATCCCTTCTCTTGCAATTATGATGTCATTAAGTGACTCAGAGTTTCTATGCTTAGGATAAGTTTTGTTGCCAAATTGTAATCAGTTATTTCTAGAGAAATATACAATTGCCAGAGTATGGTACAACTTTTAGAAGCAGCACTTACGCTTGCAACAAATAGTGCTACCATGGCAATAGTCATAGGAGTTCCCATGGTAATCATAAACTCTGTGTTTAGGCTTCGGTTATTTATTTATTTGTTTAGTATTTTTTTCTATATGGAATCTCGCCAAAGAAAAAATTAAATATTTGGAACTAATTCTTGCAAAAATGTTGAAATTTTGAATATAGGCCATGAGCCCATGCTCGAGCTTCAGTTAATCTGGGCCAATTGATCTCAAGCCCAACACTCCGCGCTACATCAGATTAGTATATTTTCGGCCCAGTCTGAGCCAACAAAGACAAATCCGATCTAGGGTCCTAATCAACTGTAGTTTTTCTCCTTTTCCAAGAACCCTCTAAAACCCTACGATCAGAATCGGATAATCATATATACGCAGGTGGAGTCGAATATTCCTGCTGAACCTTCCATCTATTAGCAGTTGTGTTGAGTGGATCGTCGAAACTGAAATTTTAGGGTTTTGAGAGAGAGCAAATGGCTTTAACGAACTTTATTCTGACAGTGGCCGGCGTGAGCGCAATTATTCTGCTGATGAGGAGCGATGTCAAACAAACGGCCACAATCTTCAGGCGAAACGCTCGTCAGATTCGCCAGTGGCTCGAAGAAGAGTCCACCAATGCCGCCAAGTACACGTTCTTTTCCCTTTCGATCTTGTTATTTGTACTGTTCGTATTTTATCGATATCTGTATATGTGGTCATATATATATATATCTATATCTGTGTGTGTGTGTCTGTGTATTCATAAATAGAAGTATGAGCTTGGTTTAGTGTTTCTTGAATTTGGTCGGCTGAGTTTTTTTTTCTTTTTTTTTTTTTTTTTTTTTTGTGTATGTTTCATGTCTGGAATACTTGAAATATAATGAATCTTATAGTCGTCTGCCGTCACTTGTAACTGTAGTAAGTGGAATTCATTTTGTGTTGGCTAATTGATTTTCGATTACGTAAACTTCAATCTATCCATCATCGTCCATTTGTACTCAGACCGACCTATGCATATTTATTTTCTTGGTAGCCAATGGTTTACACCAAATGTTGCATTTTCATATATAGAATGCAAAATCCCCATGTATGTATGTCGATAGTGTACAAGGAAAACTGATTTCCTTTGCGTTTCCTTTTCCTTTGTCCTGCAAATTACATGAATCAAACGGAGCCTCTAAGCATATCAACACAAGAACTTATCCAGAAGAAAAAAAGAGAACATATCAACACCAGAAAATGTGCTAAAGGTGCAGCTTCCTGCTGAATTAGAATTGGAGTTAGGCTTTCTTGCAATTTATGAATCGAAGTGTTGTGTGGTTGTCTCCTTGGAAAATAGGCTGGTGACAATGGAGTTTGATGTCTATTCAAGAATAGTTGTATGATTATTGCAATTATTATTGATTCCTCAATTTGTAAATTTGACTCATACATCTAAAATTCAACAATCATTTTTCATCAGATAATTGTTACATCAGATGTTTATACTTCTTTTCCTTTTGTTTTCATTACTTTCATGCCAGTTTGTAGTTGAATGTAGATTAACACAGATCTGAAAAGATAAAGTTTTGGTGGACAATTACTGTGCACTGACCTCATTTCTTGATACAGACTACATTGCTTCTCCAGTTTGATCATTTTGTGCTAGTATATCGTTCAGTCCCTCTCAAGCTAACACGATATAATTGTTCGACCATGGACAGCATAACTAATCATATTATCGATTAGTTGGAAAGAAAGGTAACAAAGGTTAGGTTAGGATTATCCGATATATCTTAATGAAAGGAATTAGTTGGGGGAAAGGAAAGAAGTATAGGGCCCTGTAGGGGGCTTCAATAGAACCATTGTCATACCTTGCACGTCGATAAATGAGGCTGAATTTTAGCCCTTTATTTCTGTTATGATGCAAGCCTTATTCTCTCAGTTGTTCTGTGTTTGTATGTATTTTATTGTATTTTCTATCAGCGTTACTTTCAAGGAGCTGCCTGGGAAAGATATTCCTAAAGAGGACAAGCACTAGGCATTTTAGATCACACCTGGGTTTTATATCGTAAAACTTCCTGTTCTTCCATCTTCTTTTGGATATCACAATCTATCCTATTGAAGATCTTTATTGATAGGAATGAAATTTCAGTGTCAACCCGCACACTATTAGCTTAAGAGCTTTCTTTAACTTACTAACACACACTATTAGCTTAAAAACCTTTCTTAATCATATTCCCAACTCACTGTCACTCATAGACCTTCACCTTTGTTCAGCTCCCAGTATCACTCTCTCCTTCCCTTTCCAGAGACTATTACAAGCAAGTAGACAATTGTAACTAGAACAAAGCAAGTCATGGCAAGCAGCATAAAATAGCCGTCGACACAGGAGCCCGCTGCCATGAAGAACGCTTCACAGATGAACCATAAGCGAAGGTCCTCCAGACGATAAGGATGAAGGAGATACAAAGCAGGCCCATTTCTATTGCAAGGAGATGAGGGGAACTTCCCCTCATCTCTTTACCAAGGACCATAGTTCCAATGGAGGGAATTATCGCCATAAAGGAGTCTAGCTCCAATTCCATGAATGTCACCGCGATTGAATTGGAGAGAAGAATCCGGAATGTGGCGGTAGTCCTCTCATGGTAGAGAGGCAAGTTTGTCGTTGTTGATGGCATGAGATTCAATATTGAAGCTACAAAGTGAGCGTTGAGGAAGGCTTCGGCCCATACGGTGCACAAATGGGCACTTCAAAGAATGCTAGACACTATGTTGAGAAACAGAGCCAAGGCAGCTGCAAATTTTGGCTCCATGACTAAAATTCACTTCGAACAAGAGGAAATGCTCTTTTTCAAGCAATCTTTGGTCTCCATGCAAATCCCCTTCTTCTGTTTCATGTAAACAGTCTCCCTTCCCTAACACTCACTGTGCAGCTTCAATCTCGAATCTCACTGCATCAATAATAACGATCTTGCCTCTCTACTATGAGAAGACTACTGCCCATTCCGGATTCCTCTCGTCAATTCAATCGCGGTGACATTTAAGGAATTGGAGCTGGGAAAATCCTTTCTGGTGATGATTCCCCCCACTGGAACTCTGGTCCTTGGTCAAGAGATGAGGGGAAGTTCACCTCATCTCTTTGCTATAGAAATGGGTCTGCTTTGTACCTTCTTCATCCTTATTGTCTGGGAGACCTCCACTCGTGGCAAGCTTCCAACACTTGGCAGTGGACTGGAGCTACTGTGTAGTAGCTTCGTCTGTGGAGCATTCTTCATGGTGGCAGGCTCCGGTGTCTGCGGCTACTTCATGCTGCTTGCTATGGCTTGTTTTGTTGCAGCTGCAATTGTCTGAAGGGGAGAGTAATGTTGGGAACTGAACAAAGGTGAAGGTCTGTGAGTAATAGTAGGTTGGGAATAGGGTTATGAACGGTTTATAAGCTAACAGTGTGTAGTTAGTTAAAGAAAGCTGTTCAGCTAATAGCATGTGGGGGTGCGTATGTATTTTGTGCCCCGGGGTTGATGCATTGTGATTCTGAACCCTTGATATTATTATGGGGGTTGCTAAATGGATTTCGGAGACACTTATGTATTGTAAGACGGTTTGTTTTAAGTTTTAATTGCTTTAAAAAATTCAGAATATTCAGAACTTGACTATGTAACATGCTAGCATGCCGTAACGCTGTTAGCTAATATTTTAGTTGTTGGACTTCATGTAATTCATGGTTCATGTTATGCAATATGATTATTCCTAGTTTTAAATTGTTTAATATTACTGGGAATTGCATGAATCAAACAGAGCCTTTAAGCAGCTTCTTCTTCTCTTTATTTGACACAGCCGCTTCTTTTACATATCAACAAGAGAACTTATCCCCCAAAAAATAAACATATCAAGTATCAACACAAGAAAATGTGCTAAAGGTGCAGCTTCCGGTTGAATTGGAATTGGAATTGAGCTTTCCTGTAATTTATGAATGGAAGTGTTGGGTGGTTAACTCTCCTTGGCAAATGGGCTGGTGACAATGGGGTTTGATGTCTATTCAAGAATAGTTGTATGATTATTGCAATTATTATTGATTCCTCAATTTGTAAATTTGATTCATGCATCTAAAAAATTTCAACAATCATTTCTCATTAGATAATTGTTGCATCAAATGTTTACAAATTCTTTTCCTTTTGTTTTCATTACTTTCATGCAAGTTTGTGGTTGAATGTAGACTAACGCGGATCTGAAAAGATAAAGTTTTAGAGGACAATTACTGTGCGCTGACCTCATTTCTGATACAGACTACATTGCTTCTCCAGTTTGATGATTTTTTTCTAGTACATCGTTCAGGCCCTCTCAAGCTAACGTTACACGAAATAATTGTTTCACCAGGGACAGCATAACTAATCATGTTATTGATTAGTTGGAAAGATAGGTAAGGGTCCAAACAAAGGTTACTCAGGGGAAAGGAATAAGTATATGGCCCTGTAGGGGGCTTCACTAAAACCATTGTCAAACCTTGCACGTCAATAAATGAGGCTGAATTTCATCCCTTTATTTCTGTTATGATGCAAGCCTTCTTCTCTCAGCTGTTCTTTGTTTGTATGCATTTTATTGCATCTTCTATCTGTGTTTCTTTCATGTTTCCTATTTCAACCAGGTTATCTTTTGTTAGAATGAATATAACTTGTAATTTATATTTTTTTAAAGGGGCATGGAGAAGGCTAAACCCAAGGAGCTGTCTGGGAAAGATATGCCTAAAGAGGACAAGCACTAGGCGTTTTAGATCAGACCTCGGGTTGATATCATAAAACTTCTTGTTCTTCCATTTTCTTTTGGATCTCACTATCTATCCTGTACAAAATCTTTGGCAAAATTTCTTGAATTTGTTTGTGTCCACTCTAAAAGGCCAGGCAACCAAACTTACTATCATTACTTTTTTCTGCTTTTCATTACTTGTAAAAACTACACGAACTATGATCTCACCCTTGGCACTCTGTCTGTCAATTGGCTTCGTGGTTATTGGATTTGCTAAGCTTAAGTTTCGAGGTAGGTTTAAATGATGGATGGAATAGAGACTATTTTTTGGCCCAATGTCTGGGAATCTGCATCTTTTATTGTTCTTTATGTATTTCCAGCTCTAGCTAAGCTAATCAATGTAGAGCCTATTAACTGATTAAATTGGCTATCAGAGAAAAAGCCAGTGTTGCTGTAAGGGGTGCGGAACTATATCTTTTGTAAATGTATTGATGGCATCTGAAGTTCAGATGATTTTGTTAACTCTCTCTCTCTCTCTCTCTCTCTCTCTCTCTCTCTCTCTCTCTCTCTCTCTACCCTACGAGAAACAAAGGGGTAAATGCAGAGAAAATCCACTATATGCTATTTAGAGGCAGGAGACGGATTTTGTCTGTTCTGTTTGAAATACACCATGAATCATCCGAAGATCATGGATGTGTGCTCTGTTACAGAAAGAAATCAATTATGAATAAGAACCAAGAGAACATCCAAGAAATTATTGGATCTTCAGACTCACAAGTAGCAGACATTTGAATAGGGCCAAAAAGCCATCTACTTCCAGGAAAATGGAAGCACTTGTGAGGCCCCTGTTTCCAACAAATCATCAGGCACCACTTGGAATATCTCATTGCAAAGACGGTTAGGGTTGCTGGCCGGAGGAACCAAAACTGGAGGCCTCGCCCCCATACCTTGTGAGCGCGAGTTTTGAACTAGACCGTCAAAATGCAGGCTGGTACCTATTGGCTGATTGAGATTCATCACATCCCGCTGCACTAAGTGGCTGAAACTAGTTCCCAATGTCTGGGTCGGATGTGTTGACGGTTTGGGACATGTTGACAGAAGAGAGAGAGCACGCTTGGGGTTGACAGATTGTGTCAATCCATCGGAAAATATTTTCTGGTGACCCCTACCGCTTTCTGCAGGGCCACGGTCATCAACAAGTCGCTGGTAGAGTGGAATGTCGGGGACTGCTCTATTGCTTCTTTCAGGGTCGTTGGCCAGCAAGAATGGGAATCGTTTGTCTCCCCCACCCCCATTGTAGACCCAGGCTAGAGAATTTGGAATTGTACTTTGTTGATCAGTGATATGCAACTCTTGGTGCTGCTTAACAACCCTGGGCGGCGGCCACGAGGGAACGTTGCCTGCTGTGGAGGTTGTATATGGTTGTGGACCAGTGAACTGCAAAAGTCTTGTACCTACATTTTGGTAAGAAACATTGAAACCCAAATTTGGCTCAGAAAACAGATCTTTCAAACACGTGGAGCACTAGGGCACTATTTTCCACAAATAAACAAGTGATGAAGAGAACCTCTGAAGGTAGCAAGCTGCAATGTTTTTTTTCTTATAATGTTTTGTTGACATGAAAGAGGATCCTATGAAGGGTGTTCTATAAATTTTATCCAACACTTCAGGCATGGACTTGATAAAGGAACAGTTTGTTAACTGTTATTGTTTTGAGGATTAAACAGTAGGTGGAACAGAGTATTTTAGGTACAATGTCGTGAAAGAATCCAAACCTTGGTGATTGGACGAAATGTTTCCAGAACTCATGTAGAAGGCTCCAGGCTGGGGTTTCCTCCGGCGCCGGTTGTGACCTTCGAGGCGTTTTCTGCAGCTTCGCTTCTCCTCATCAAACTCCCCGAGAGATTGGAATCTACAAAATTACAGCTCTAGTTGGTGAAAAACTTCTAAGGGTTCAAAAAATTAAGGCTCATAACAAGGAATTAATGCCCTATTCATATAACCTGCTACATTGCTGGCAGAACCGTTGCTCTTTGCCTCTAACGCTCACAACAGGCGTCTTGGAGTGGCGCTCACACACCCTATGGCGCCTATGATAGTCCCTGCAATTACTGAGGTTAGCCGTGCAGCCATCCACTAAGCACGCATTTTCAGTTCCATTGATCGCCGCCCTTGTTTTCTTCGATGAACCTGAAGGCGAAGGCACAATTCTGGAGCCTCTTGGTACCTTCAATTTGTCCACTGACCCATCTCCAAAATCTCCTAATCCACCAAGCTTCAAGTCAACTGAAAAACCTCCTGCATTCTTGTACACCCCTAAGCTGCTGCTGGACCCTGCTAGTGCAGCAAGGCTGGCTTCATCTTCTCGGCCCGATTCAGCAAAATCCCAACATGATGTTTTCAATTCCCAGTCCATTACAGCTTACACTTTGACTACTAAGATCTATTCTCTGTATTTCCTTCTCTCTATCGTCCAAAAACCAGCAAAGCTCTCACACGACTTCTCCCACCACACAAAACTTCGACAATTCTACTAGATTTCAACTCACAAAGTCATAAATCCCAATTATTTAAAGACAAGAAAACGGTGGATGAATAAATAAATCGAAGTCCAGAATAGAAACTTACCTAAAACATAGCCAATTGAAGATAAGTATGCCCAACACGAACTTTAGGAAGAGCAGTTGAACCAATCCCATGGTAACTAACCCATAATCGAGTTGCTTAGGAATCCAAAAGGAGAAAGTCTCTCTCTTCCTGCCCCCTAGAATATCAAATTACAATGTAACTGAAGAGGAACTTCCAAGAAGATAGGAAATTACAGAAAGAATTGGAAACTAGTACTTACAGAACAAGTGGAGCAGAAGAAAAAACTAACTTGAGCTTTCCCAGCCGCCAATCATTCCCTGACCCATAAACAATTGGAAACAAGAAAGGATGGGAGGTTACGAAACAGCACAAAGAGAAAGTGAGAAAAATGAGGTGTGGGTTAGTACACAAATGAGTTATTGGGTGGCCATTGCAAGAGTTATTGGTGGGTTGAGCTTAATAAAAAACACAAGACTAATATATGTATTAAAATGGAGAAAGTAGAGGTATGGGGGAGCTGAAACTTGAAAGTACTGCAACAAGGGACCATTTAAGACTTGTGAGTGAGATCTATTTTGTTCTTTGTGTTCTTCTTCTTCTAGTTGTCTCCTCCATTGAGGGTTTTGTTTGGAGCTTTGGAATTGTTGAAATCTGGAGATGGGAATAAATAATCAGGCTTGGACGAAATAAAAGAATGAGAGAGAAAAAGAAGTGGTAAAGAAGGGGGACAGGGTGCTGTTGCTTTCAACTTTTCTTTAACAATGACAAGTGATAAAATGATAAGTACAAGAAAAAAATAAATTTCAATAGTGTATGTTTCACCTATCATGGCACGAGAGAGAGAGAGAGAGAGAGAGAGAGAGAGTATACGATTCACATAGTCGGTCTAGAAAGCAGCCAGACAGGCAGTAGTTACTCTCCTGTATGTTTCACATATCATGACAGATTTTTTTTAGAATTTTTATTGCCATTATTGTTCACTAAAGAAAGATGAAAGTTTTTCAATTCTCATCCAATTGTATCCTATTTGAGGGGGAAAAAAAAGGTCACTTATTTTGGCAATAGCTTCAAACTAATATATTTTACTCGCAAAACAACAATGAGATTTAAGCAATTGAGTTAGAATACTCCTATTTGCATGATGGCATTGGCTCTTCCAAGTATTTTGAAATTAAAATTTTCAAAATTGGTTGAGTAGCAACAAATGCTAGTACTTCCACGGTAGTTCCACTAGACGCTTTTTCTATAAAATTCTATGATTCCTTCGGAGTTTATTTTCCCCATGTTTTTAGTTAAGAATAGTACAAGCTTAACTACTACCCTCACCCATTCTTTTGAATACTATACCATGTTAGCACGTTTATCATTTTGCCACAATAGCCTAATATATCACTCCTTAAATTTAGATTTTTTTGCTATCATGATAGAATATGAAAAGCCTCCACGGTATTTTTTGATCTTACTGCGTAATTGCGCAGAGTTAGGCCGTGCAATACAAGTGACAAAAAAATTGAAATGGACAAGGGGGTCTTTGTCGTTGGAGAAGAAATGAGGTGAGCCTTTGCCACCCAATTGGTAGAAAATGACTATCCCCTCAACCGCAACGAAGTTTGACATATGTCTAGACATCACTCTCCTACCTCCATTATTTGGGACCACAATTACCGACTATTGTAACCTTATTGTGGTTGGAGAATGCTTGGAATTGTTAGTGGTACAATCTAAATAGGAAAATTTTATTCATTTTTTTTATATTGCAATAAGGTAACTTACAAGCACATCAACTAGTCATCTCTTTAGTTCAATCAAAGACAGACTATTCACACCAGGATTAGAGTATTCACGAGACATAAATCATTCGCAGTCTAACCTCAAGGTTGAATCTGAGTTAGCCAACATGAAGAGCACACCCACTAGACTAAGTTGAAAAGTTTTGGATAAATACTCATTTTGTCTCTCCAACTTTATCTCAAATTTCAATGTCATCTCTTAATTTTTATTTTTTTTATTATTAAGTCATCCAACATTTAAAAGAAAGTCAATGTAGTTCAACAATGTCAACCGATATTTAAGTTTTGATAGTTTAGGAGTGAAAATTCAATAATTTTTAGCTTAACAGGTAAAATAAAACTGAATCATAATTAAAGGGATCAAAGTGTAATTAAACTTTAATTTTTTTTATTATTTTAAAATGTTAGGCCACATTAACTTATTTTTAAAAGTTGAAAGGCTTAAATAGAATAAATAAAAGTTGAGAAATAAAATTAAAATATGAGGCAAAGTTAAAGAGAGAAAATTATTATTTATCAAAAAATTTATTCTTCTTTCACAAAAAATTTCATCACAATGATGTGATAGTGCCGTAGTGATAGTAGTACTTTTAAAATTAAGAGTAAAAATGATAAATAGTTTAGTTTGAAACAACCACACATTATTCCATATAAAAAAATTTTACAAAAAATTTATTTATAATATAATTTCTTAGAATGTTGATTGGAATACCCAAAGAAATTAGGTTCTTTTAGAAAAGACTGATCTGATAAACCATTTAATATTCGCTTTTGTTTTTTTCACTTTCTTTTCCACAAATACATTTTTTAATTGAAAAGTGCTCCAAAAGGTTCGAACACCGCGTTACTAGTGGGAAAGAGAAACAAAGATTTCACAATATTTTCTCTTAGAGCAACCAAAATTATGGGCCCCGGAAACAACATTTTTATTAAATAAAATGTTTAAAAAACCATAAAGGATAAGTTGATCTTAAAAAAAATTTAGTTGGGGTGTTTAATATTAGTTTAAAGTTTTTTTTATTTTTTATACAAAAATGTTCAAACAAACTCTCAAAATTTTCAAAATTAATTATTTTTTAAAATTTTCATTACGGTAGAATAAAAAAAATTAAAATTTTTGCTTTTTTTTTTACTTATTAACCTAAAAATAAAAAAAACTAACTTAATATAAGATAAAAAAAATTTACTACCAAATTTTAAATACTTATTTTTTAATAAAATACTGAATAACAAACGGGCCCGTATGTCGAACTAGAAGAGTCTAAATGAGGTCTTCCTAGCATACACGCGTCTGCTTGTGGTGGATCTGCCGTTAAGAGGAAGGTTAACAAAGGATAACAGAATATTCTTGCCTTATGATTTGGGACGGAATGCTTTCATATTCTCTTGTCGGCAAAATAGGCCTTGTGCGAAAATATTCAGTGAAATAGTATTATAATATTATTATGACGACATGATATCATCAACTAATAAAATTACATTAAAAAAAAGTAAAAGATAAAAAAAATTTAGTTTGGTCACCTAAAATTAAAGAGTTTGTTAAAATATTTTGTCCACAATATGTTCATGTCGGGCAAGGTTTTTCTCTATACTTTAATATTCAAAATCATTTATTGATCCTTTTCTTATTATGCCACATGTTAGCAAATGTAATCTATTGAATAATTTTGTTAGTATCTCATTTAAAATCACGATCTTCTTTGATTAATTTTTATTAAATATCATGTGAAATTGTGAATTTAAATGAGATAACAGAATTCGTGAGATATGATTTAATGACCCGTTATGCTGTGAGATGAGAGGTATGAAGAATTTTAAATATTAAAATTTAGAAACGAGCCCAACCCATTCAAGTTGATCATTTTATTACTTTTGGCTTCTAATACCACTTTAATAAAAATAACATAGTATCACTATCGTATTGAATATTTTCCCATACAAATCAGTTTTGAAAATCGTTTAAAGTAATTACTTAAAAAGATGATATTTTTCAAATAGTATTTAAATATTTCTGCTGCCAAACTTGATAATTTAAACGCCCACCAATTATTAAATTTAATAAACCAGGTTGATAATTTCTTTTTTTTTCCTTCTAGATCTGAGCTATAAAAGAGCAGACAGAGAAACAACCGACAAAAACTACTGAATGACACAGATGAAACAAAAACTACCCAATCCCGCACTGAGGTACTCTTGATTCAACCAGCAACATCATCAACTGCACAAAATGCGAAATAAAACAAATGTACTTACGTAATGGCAGAAAATCATTATTGGGGATACTACTAAATTTTTTCATTATCTTTAATTATTTCACAACTTACGTGATGTTATTGTACTATATTGATGAGGTGACATGATATAACAATTGTAACTAATATTTTTTTATTTTTTGCGACGTTTAGCATTTCTAAGGTGATATGATTGGATGACTAATTGACGATTTGAGTATGCGAGCATGGACCACATATGAAGTGTAATTGATGTGAAATTTGACATTAATGCATATACCTAAGACTAAGACCAACCTAATTAACACATGGTCGACTGGGTAAATTCTTGACTGGACGACAAGCCAGGCTGGTAGGAATTGGACATGCCTGCCTGAAAACTAAAGCCTCCCTTCATAAAATAAAAAAACAGAAACCACACTCACCCAACACAATCGGACCAAAACAAAAAACGTACAACACAATGAAGCCTTATTGGCCGCTTCTAATTGTCCCTCCCTCCCGATCTGTAAATCAAATAATCGAGAAGGTTAAGGAATTAATGCAACTGGAAAGTAACGTGCAAAATAAATCAAGAGAACAACTTGGTAATTAATTTGATGTGATACCTAACATTCAAGCCTGATCATCCTGTGCAATCATCTATGCATTTCAATGAAGCCCTTGTTTTAGCTTCTTTTTTTTTTTTTTGTGTGGGAATGCATAAGCTTTCAATGAGTATGATCAGCAGTAACCACTACTAATTACTTAATCGATAAGTTTTATTTTGGTGCAAGGAAAGCAACTTCAATTGGCTTCTCAATGATACAAGATTTGTGTAAAGTAGTCACGACCTGCATATAAAAAGGAGGAAAAGAAAAGATAAAAAAAAAAACAAAAAACAAATAAGTTTAATAATATATGGTCGTAGTGCTAATGTAGCCTCGTGATTCATGTCATTCCATTATCTTAGCATCTTGTTCTTTTTTTTTTTAATCTGGTTAGTTCTTTCGATTCAGTATCTAAGCCTAATCCCCGTGATGAGATTTATTTCCTTTTTTTTTTTTGGGGGGGGAGGGGGTGGGTGGGGTTGGAGAATACAAGAATTTTTAAGGGATCTAGTGGACAGATAAACTAACGAATGGTCCATTAACCTTACTAGATGGTCATGATATGTCTTTAACCGTATTGCTCATCAGAATTGGCATTTCATTGTTTTTCAGTCTAGTAGTGGTATGATTCTAAGAGCGAGGAGCAAGATAGCCTTAGGTTAACAATGTAGTAAGAGGCCAGTAGTGTGGCTTGGGGTTGGGGAGGATCTTAGGTTGAATCTCGGTTATAAAATTTAAAAAAATAAAAAGAAGAAAAACAAAAAAGAATTACTGATTTTGTACCAAGCACGAAGCCTTGGGCTTGAAGAATATTAAGAATTGTTCTTGTAGAAATACAAATGAGTTGAACTTTTGATGACCTGAGAGATATTGCTGGGTACAAATGCCAAAAAAAGTAAAGAACCCGACAAAACACAACTTGAAGGAAATTTAATATCCAATTAAATGCCAAGTTCGAATGCAAGATCGTCCTTCGATTCCTACTAAAACACAACTTTATTTCATGTTTAAGGATATATAGAGTAAGTTAAAATTTTATATCCTTAATTTACAGAAGGTTTCCTAGTTGGTTTCAGCCATTTGAAGACTTTAGAAAGGCGGATAAATTCGCATCTGACTTAAGATTTGTTCGAAATTGTCATTAGGCTTCTCTATTGGATGTGTGTGAACCCCTTCATAAGTCGTCACCACAACATCTTCATCTCTGGACTGGCGTTGAATTTGCTTCTTGACGTTGCACCCTTGATGAGTACACCGATAGTAGCTTCTGCCAAAAAAGAAAGAAAGAAAGATAGGGTTCATGCAATTGTTCAATCAAAATATATACGTACAGAAGACGAAGCTGATGAAATTCTTTCGAGAAAAGGCATGCATGCAGGCTCCAAATCGTTGTGAATTTGCAGCAATTTCTGTAAAACAGTGTTTCATGAATGGCATGACAATCATTTAATAATACCACAAAATGACAATAAATTATCGCATTTTAATACAAAAGCTTAATTGCTTCACGGCCTCAAAAAAAATGGATATGCAAAGGATCATAATGCTCGTGGCTTAGTTGATGATGACCTGATTGAAATTACACGCAACTGATCTATTGTTGTTGATGGAGTACTCATTAACCTCTTTATGCATCAAATTCGGATAGAATATCTACCTGAATTCATCCATTGAGAACCCCAAATTTGCCCCTTCTAATGAATAATGTGTGTATATGTAGGTCCGAAAGAAAACTTATTGATTTGATCGGTTGATTCCATAACAGTTTATTCTTGCATGAAAGCAATGCAACAATATAAGATTGACAAAAACATTATTGCTGTATATGGCTCGTAGCATGTTAAGTCAGCAAGCAACACGTACGATCTTAAGTAGTGCAATAGTAAATCAGAATTATGATAAGATCTAGTCAAAAAAATTGCAATCTGGGGGTTGATCTGCACCGGACTAGCAGTCCCATGCACACCTATTAGATTTAAAAATAAGATCTTCTACACTATACAAGATTTGAAATAGAAGGGCCATGTACCGTAAGTATCTAAGAATGTAATACTGGACTTGCACCTACCCTTTGCTGTTTGAACACAAGCTGACTAATTGCCATAGATCAACAGATAATGCCTAATAAGTTCTTTTGGGCCATTAGGCAAAGGCAGAACCAACTACTCGTAAACTTTTAGGCATATATATATGAAGTTTGTCTTTGATCTAGTGTTGATCTGTAACAAAATGAGTATATATGAATGGTGAATCTTGTGATTGTGCTGAATTCCAAGATGATCTACAGGGGGTTAAAGGTGTTTTTGTCACAAAAAAACAGGAAGAGGAACCTTGAAGTACTCTTGAGAGAACCTACCTTGGTGAACTCTTTTTCTGAGCTAGAAAAGGAAACCCTAGAACAGAAATATATATAAATTTATATAGAATATCAAAGATGCATCACCTGATCCAGACATGTAGAGTACTTTTATTAATCTGCTCTTAGAAGAAAATAGAAAACCCAGGTCTGCTAATTAAGAATCCAGGCATGCATGCATTAGTATCATATCCACAGGCCTAGTCTGAAAGGTATAATTGCACTAAACCCTTTTGCTTATCCTGAAAAGGCTTCAGTATGCATCAAATGGCTAATTAAGTGGGAGTTTTCTTTTCAACAAGGTTGGAACGATAAAGATTAGTTGGTGGGGTCTGGTGAGGAGGTTTTTGCACAGATATATATCGAAGGTAATGAGCATCAAGATCAAATTTGCCACAAGAAAAAAGGATCAGTTAATCTGAGAATCTAGTAATAGTAATTCAATCGACCTTGGAGATTTGCTGTTCTTAACTTCTTTGAACAGATATCTAATGAGCATCAAGATCAGATTTTCCACAGAAAAAAAAGGTTGGTTAATCGGAGAAGCTAGGTATAGAATTCAACGGACCTTGGAAAGTTGTTGTTCTTCACTGCTTTTTGACCATATTTCCTCCAACGATACCCATCGTCGAGTATATCAACCTGGGTCCTTGTTTGAAAAGCGAATCTGGGCTTCCTAATTTTCTTCTCACCCTTCTTCTTCCCCGGTTTTGCTTCAATTCCAGACACCACAAAGCTTCCACTATTAAAACCATCTTTAACCTCTGATGTTGGAACATGCATCTCCGTACTTAACCCCAAGAACCCATTGGGATTCGTATTATAAAGATTATTGTTAAGAATACCAGAACTTGCCATGTTTGATGACAAAGAAGAAGATGATGGCACAGTCGATGCACAAGGGAAGAACATTGAATAGTTCTCCATTTGAAAGTTTATGGAGGAGAAGAAGAAAAGAAAAGAGGTATATAAAGGCAGTGATCAGACGAAGAAAGTGAGGCGGCTTCAGGCCAAATCAACAATTCTAAGTATATATCTATGGAGTGTAAAAGAAATAGGGTAAAACAAATAGGTGTATGAACTGTGAAAGCTGTCGTGTCGCAATAAAATGTTTTTAAGGTTAGAAAAAAGAATACATCAATGGATCCGATTAGAGAAAGGTTGGAAAATGGTGATGGCTTCATGATTAAGATTAAGACTTTAATTTAAGGGTGGTGCAGGTGAATAAATCAATTCCTAAGTTTGCAATGCTGATAATGTTGAATGGTAGTCTTTCCGTAGACTAACAACAGTTGTCCACAAGACTTATAACATACTCTGCGCGTACAAGTATATATATATATAAATCACTATTTTTATCAAAATTTAATACTAGTCATTCTTTTAAAAATATAGAATTGCCTAATTTAATATAGAAACTCAGTAATTCTAAATAAAATAACTCAATTTGCACAACCCAACTTGCTATAATAACATTGCAAAGGTCTCGATATCTAATATGTGAGTAATTATAATTATAATGTGGCAAAACTTAGTGTCACTTGGTAATTACATCAAATTATAAAACCAGACAATTTTAATACTTTTAGGACATCCAAACAAAATCTACATGTTGCTTTCTATAGATGGTTGAATGCAATTTGAATTAGGTAACATTTTCATGTCAAAAGGCAGACATTAAAAAAAATAGGGAAAAGACAAAGAAAATTTGCAGGATTGGAGGGAGCTTACATGAAGTTTGATGCGACTTGTGCCTAACTAAGTAAAATCAAATCATTTAGTATTACCCTATATACATATATATATACATATACATATATATATATAGATCAAGATGAACTCGGTAGACACCCAACCTGGATTTGAAAGTGCTCATCGGCTTTGCGAATGCCCCTAAAATTCCACAAAGCAACGAGAGTTTTTTCCATGGTCCATCTTTCGGTTCCCATGGATTGATTCTGCAATTAACAACTGCTCTGTGATTTTTTATCATTACAAATGCTGAAAGTCTATCAAGTAATTCAATTTTCATAAAATCCTTATATTTAATTTTCCTCAGTCGTATGGTGACAGTAATGGAATTAATTCATAACACGTAAGTTTTTTTACTAATTCACTTTGTCCTTTGTATTTCTAATGTCAGTAGGTCGAAGAGAACTCCTTTGCCAATGAGCACTATGTGCATGGCATTGACTGGTTTTTCTTGTGCGTTTTATTTTTCCTTCTCTCATTAAAAACAACTAAACAATCATATATATATATACAAGGAGCGTTTTCTACCAAGGAAAGGTCAAAGGAGCATTATCTTTATCGCTAGCTAGGTTTAATGCCACTATTACTTCTTTCTGCATATGCAGTAATAGGAGTGCGTACGCATGTATGTGTAACATATAATATATATATATATATATTACAAGATGATTTTTTGGGACGTTGAGACCTTTCTCAAGTCTCAACCATGCCTGGAGGAAAATGCAATCGTGGTTGGCTGACCCAGTCTCAAAATGTGTTCCATCATACCTCTGAATTGTCAACATTGTACATACTTCTGTATCACATTGAAGCCATGTATGTCTCACTCAGCTCCCGCATACTTGACAGTTGCAATCGAGATGGAGCTAGCTAGCTAGATCCTAAATCGATGCTTGGCTATGGGTGTTGTGTTCTTCCTAGAAAGTTTCTAATATCTATGCTTCGATATGTTTGATGCGTGCGTGTATGTGCATGTGCATGTGTTTTTTTTTTTTTTATTTCTTTTGTTGGTCTTGTAAAACAAATTATGGTTGATGTGTCCAGACAAACCAAGTTTTGGTAGAATTTTTTATATAGAATGTTTTACTTCATATATAAGATTTTGTCCTGAGCACCTTGTCAAAGAAGGCACAAGGATAGGCATACTTCATATATATATATATTTGAATCTTAAAATGAAGACTTTTTATCAGCGTGAAGTATTCTCCTAAAAAAATATAAAAAAGAAAAAAGAAAGAAGAAAAATTGAGGTAAATTAACAAAGGACCCATATTTCCAAGACCTTCAAAGAGAAAAATTCTCAAGATGTGCCTATATTTATAGGTGTACTAGAATGGGCGTCCCCACTGCGTGGGTGGTTAATTTGAGGTAGTTAATTTGAACAAATGGGAGAGAACAAATAGGTGATGATTAGTGAGTAGTTACAAAACCTAAATTAGTATTTTACTTTTTTTACCCTTTGAGTTAAATAAAGATATGCACAATGTTAGTAATTTATGTAATTTTTGAGGATGTTTTGGCCTGTACATAAAAGTGACACTTTTTTAAATTTAGAGCTTCACCAAACCCAAGAGTTTGCTTTATAATAGTATAGATGTTTTATGCAGAGAAATACTATTTGCAGCCTCATTGATTGAACCAATGCCTGTTAATGTGCAACACAGTAACTGTAGATGTATGCAACAGCTGATATGTTGCACACTGGATCGGTGATCCAACCACCGTGGCTGCATTTAGAAATACTCTTATATATATATATATATATATAAATAAAGAGGGAGAAGCACGTGAGGTTTGAAAAGAGGACTTTTCCTTGTGGGAGTCCGTGGTAGGTCTGCGCAGCCGTAGCTTTTGTGCGGCACGTGAAGAGCGTATGTCTCGGTCACTACTATTCTCCATTTGTGGTTTTATTTGAAATTTCAAAACCCACAGTTTTTGTAAGCTGGTTTTTATTTTAGCCTATCGGCGGAGGCTCTACTGCTTCTCCAACATTCCAAACCCCACGGCCACGAGGGTCTACAATTGTCAATTGCCCGTTTGACGATCTTTACGCGGTGATAAGGAAAATATTCAATTTTTTATCTCATGACGGGGCCAGGATTATTGATCACCTCTTGCCAGAAAATTAGTGCGCCCCTCAGAGAAACTTTGTTTTTTTTTTTTTTTAAGTGAGCTTGTACTACCCACAAAATAAAATATATGATTTTTATAAAGTTTATTATTGATAAAAATACTTTAAAAAAAAGACAGATTTAATATTTAGCCAATTATCTCTTGTGATTTTAAAAATAAAATAAAAATAAGTATTCATATTTTGGAGAAAAAGAAACCAAAAAATATATACATTCATGTAAGTGGCTCTCATAAATTAAATAATTCTCATTATCCTTCAACGTGATTTTCTCATCCTGGTGGGCCTGTTAGCCTAACAACGTCTTATTCAATTATTTGCAATTCCATAAATAAATTATCAAATTTTGGATTAATCCAAAACTGCTCTCTCTCTACCATCCTATAGCTTAGAAAAAGAGTTATTTTAGCTACCGAAGGTGGCTTGAGTGAGTATGTTGACTGTATTTGATTCGAAGCTAGATGGTGTGTCGGTGGAACGGGGTTTTGATATAACTGTATTAGCTTATGAACTAGCATTCCTCCGGATTCTTCCATTTAATCACCGACTCACTCCCCGTTTCTTTCACTGCTGCACGAGCTGCCAATGGTTTGTAGCAGGATTAAAAACTTCTTGTCGCTTGAGCTGCCATTGATTGGTGGCATTGGACAAAGATATATCAAAATTTCTCACAATCTGTAGAAGATATCCATCTTGCATATATACTTGAACCCATGTAACATTCAAATAAAAAATATAAGATAATAATAATTGTTTATCACATCATTTAGTATGAAAATAAATATTACAATGGATATCTTTAGATTAGTCTTGTTTGTATAGTACATGGAGGGGTGCACAAAGGAACCCAAAAATTCGAGAGCCGAACTAAGTCGGCCTTTATGAATGGTTTGGTTAAGGTCTGTTAAAGTTTCGGTTAAGTTCCGAGTCTAAAAAGAATATCAAATCAATAAATTCTATTCGGTTCCTGAGTAGTATTTTTGGATTGGAACCAACCCAAAAATTGAACCGAATTGACTCAACCCGAGACTTGAACCAAGACTCGATCTATATATGTAATAAAAGTTTGTACATATTGTATATATGTTTTTAAACCATTGTTTTTTGTATTTTATTATTACTAATATGTGTTTATATATTGTTATTTAATTACTTTAAAAAAATTAAAGATGCAAAATTTTTTTATTTTTTTATTTTTAACTAAAAAAACTAATTTGCACATCGTAAAAGTGAACCCAACCCCACCTAAACCCAAACCAACCCGAACCAACTCGGGTTAGTTCGGTTTGGTTTTGGGTCTAAAATTTTAGAACCGATCAATATCGGGTCTGTTCTGAGTTCAACATGAATCCAAACTAACCTGACTCATGCACACCCCTAGATATATGCAACTAATTCTTACCCAAAGAAAACAAAAATAATTTAAAAAATAACCACACAATTAAGGAAAATTTAAAAATGTTATCACATATTAGTACAAAGTAGTTACACAAAAACAAGTGTTTTTTTTATATTTTATAAATTCAAAATCTTTGAAGAGTGAAAGATATTGATCTACCCATGTGACATTCAAAACAAAAAAGATAAGAAAATGCGTAATTGTTTATCACATCTTTTTAGTTTGAAAAGGAATTTGTTATTGATAAGATATTTGGAGTTATTTTAAATTTCGAATATATATAGTAGAGATTAAATCAATATAGACAAGTATAAGGACAGAGTCGAAACTGATGAATAGAGTCCAAATTAATTAAATTAGTACATTTGTTACATAAATATAAGTATCGTAGTCGTTAGTTATTTTAAATTTTAAATATATATTGTAGTGATAGGATAATTTAAATTTCAATTGATTTGTTAGTTTAAAATTATGTTTGACCAATAAAATCAATATGCGTTTAAAATTGACCAATTAGATGATACATAAAAGGTGAGATGTTATTGATTGCAATTTAAAAATCTAAAAATTTGAGAAAAATGAATTGAAACTTTTAAACTCAAAAATCCAAGGATGTTTTACTATTTATAAAAGTATAAATTATAAATATATAAAAAAGAAAGATTTAATGGGCCAAAAGCCCAAACTCAAAGAAAGAAAGGTTTAAGCGGACAAATATTAGGTACAGCTTTTTTCAAATTTCTTTGATTTTGACTTATAAGTAAAAAAGTTAAATTTTTTTAATTTTTTTACTTTTAACAAGATAAGATAAATTGAAAAGCAAAAAAGCTTCAAACAATTTATTTTTTTTGCTTATAAGCAAAAACAAAGCTTAACCAAACAGCCCATTAGTAATAATATAGTACCAATTAATGCTACTAAAATTTAGGTATTACATTGTGGAGCTCATAGAGAGTAAAATATCATAACTGAAGTAATATCTAAAAATATTAGCACTAACAAAATAGGTTTGCCCAGTTAACTAGAGCTCTTGGTCTCCTTTTAGAGGTCAAGAATTCAACTCTTACCAAATACAAGAGTTAGTTATAAAGGATTTATCCCTTGTGAAATTTCTTGTAAATATTCTAGTCTTAATATAGATGGCATGCCTTCAGCCGGACCAGAGAAGAGATTAATTGAGGTACGCACAAGCTAGTCCAAGCACCCTTAACCGCTGAACCAAAAAAAAAAACAAATCATTAATACTGCCGGCCTATTGGACTTTTCTGGTTTAACCGATTACTAATAGAGACATTGGAATATTTTTATGGGACGTAAGCCCAAAATCAAACCATCAATATTAAGGGGGAGTAGTGAGGAGACAACTATACCCGACCAAAATGATTAAAACGACGTAGTGTTGAATTTAGCTGAACTTATCCCAATGATCAACCATATGGGGAGCACCCTATGAACTTCGGCTCAAAGCTTTGTTATATTTTGGCTTCAATTTCAAATGAATGGTTCTCTCTCTCATTGTTGAATCTCAACCGTAACTGCTACTGTTATACCCTCAACTGCCACATATATCATAACCAACTAAAGCTAGTCTAGTTGGTCAGGATCTTAACTTTCCTTAAAAAGGTAAAAGGTTTAATTCTCTCTCTCTTGATCCCCTTCTTAGCTTAGGCCCTTCCTAATGTAATCCCTTTTAATGTACCAAGAAAAAAAACTATCAAACACAAGATACCGATTTCTAAAATGGTCAACAAGGACAGGTTTTGTATGTTTGGAGAAGGTTAAATGTCAGCTTTAACTGTGACACGCTAATCGCATGTGGAAAAACTCTCTTCAAATTTGAAAACTGTGACATGCCAATTACAATTGAGCAACCTTATCACTGTGTAAAAACCCATACTCAAATTATATCAATATCCCGCCAACCAATAGATCCTAGGCCGCGATTTATGCCGTTTACCAAATGGTGTGAGGGACATGGCATACAATATATGGTTAGAAAGTTCAAACCCGTGGAGAAATACATGTATCCTAATGTGGTGTTGAAAGTCACCGTTGTTTTGTCAAAACAGGTCGACTGTCTTATTATGCTTTTTTGAAATTTGTCTACTTACCAATTTGATTTAAACGACCTTCGAGTTGCTAACTTGGATGCATCTAGATCACGGTAACGTTGATTGCCTATGCTGGCTGTGCATCAATCACTACATTGACCATTTCATATGCAAAGCACATGTAGGCAAGATTGTTTCCAGACAGTGACACTGCTGGCTTCTTCAAACCTCCCAACTGTTATGCTCTGTTGATACTTGAAAGTTGGTGAACGACTGCAATAACTTCTACTAGTCTACTTACGATATTAAACACAGATTAAACCCTTAAAACTGTCAATGGGTCTTCAGTTCTCGTTTCGGAGTTAAAAAGTACACTAGAAAATGGAAGCAGCTTTAGGAGAAGAAGATATTCAGTGAACAGAGAATAGGGCTTTCACGCCAAGAAGCTTATTGCAAATCTTAACAAATGATCAAACAAGTTTTTTTCTACAGTAATGGTAATGATGCTCAACTTATAAGTAAGATTTTTCCAAACTACTGGGTGTCTGCCAAGATATGATTCCTATTATCAGAACTACATATAAGATCGCATCCGAGGCCTTGCTAGAGACTGGGCCCCATCGACAAAAATGGTGGTCCCGGTCATGTATCGTGAGCCATCGCTGATTAAGTAGATGACAGTCGAAGCCAGGTCATTTTTAGTGTCAAGCCACCTGCTGAGTGGGGCTGCTTCCTTGACCAACTTCTCGGCCCTCTCCTTCCCAACTGACAATGGAAACTCGTCATGTAGGTGCAAGCCACGGGCAATTGCATTAACCCTGATTTGGTGTTTGCCAATCTCCATAGCAGATAACTGATAATATTGATCAGAGACATGAATACATCAATTTTATCTCACGAAAAAATATTATACAGAAAGCTGCTCTAA
The DNA here is from genome assembly GCA_033060915.1 of Euryodendron excelsum. Lineage (NCBI taxonomy): Eukaryota > Viridiplantae > Streptophyta > Magnoliopsida > Ericales > Pentaphylacaceae > Euryodendron > Euryodendron excelsum. The sequence goes on along the minus strand of CM065383.1, from coordinate 929,747 downwards.
ATTACTTCAATGTTGCATCTAACAGTCACAAGCGGGACAATAGCAGTTCCCAATCTCCATTTCTTCCCTTTTGGAGGTAGACTATTAATTGCTTGTTATTCGGCTCAAGCACTTGGAAGACTTCCACCTTACCCTTTGCTATGACGTTCAATTGACATTCTCAATTGAACTATTATCTATCTAGCTGTGCCTCTCAAGTAATAAGGTCACTTGGGTGAGAATACAGGGTTCCACAGATTTTAGTTGTTGATTGTCTGAAATCAACATCACCAGGTGAGGATATATCATTTCCCCATAATACAGCTGTTAAAATCAATACTTGAAGGGCCAAGCCGATTAGAATTTCTTTTGAATTACAAACTATAATTTTCCCCAGACACCTTCTATGCTACTACATGAGCAACTTTACCACTACCCTGGACTTCATGCCTTTTCAATGCAAGCATGCCCTTTTTGACCCGCATTATCCTTGGAAAACTTCAGTTGACTCCTTACATGGTCTATTCAATGCATATACAAATTTTCGGATAATGCTATACAACCACAAAATTTATACAGAATTATGGTGGCTAAATGAGAACGTTTCACTTTAAAACAGAACACCCATCATGATGCCTCTTGATTACAAAAAATGTCATTGTAACATCATTTTGTCGATTTTTCTGTACAAATTTTATGGAAGAATAGCGTTTTTATTATATTCTTGTTCGGCTTTATTTTTTCCTATATCGGGCTTTATATTTCCCTTATCTATTTTTTCTTCCCCTTCAGCGTTTTCCTAAATTTTAATTTTTTCCCCTTTTTGGGAGATACTACATTCAACTCGACCAATTCTGATGCACATCAGGCAATCCATCTTAAAACCAGATATATGTAATTCAACCATCACTTAGTTGTGGGAAAGCCCATTTATGTATAATAGAAGCAAAAACCTTCATGTCAGCAGATTTTCAAACAGAGGTAAATAAAATTGCATTCCTTACGTACATGTCATAACCCAACTCTCACTCCATAAATTTTGACTACTTATGTGTAGCACTGCCTCTTGACACCTAGGATTTTAGAATCCAGCGAAAATGTGAAACAGCGACACCAAGCAAAAACATCATTTAAGTAGCAAAGTAGGATCCCAAATCCCAATAACCAATAATTGTTACGACTGTCCGTTAAGAAGAGTTATAACATTTAGTTTGATAATGTGCTATTTTCAGACTATTGCACATCCTCAATAGAGTTATATTTTTTATCCTAGTTTAACTCATGCATTAAGCATCATTTTAAAGCAGTGCCCTTAATTACTGAGCAGTGTATTAGCCTGTGGTTTTCATACTCCACCATATCCTCTAATGAGTCTAATGTATCCCTTTCTCAATCTACTTCCAAAGAAGTAGACCTGCTATACTATTTTTCTTGTTCTTAAAACTTAAAAGTAATCATGAGTCATGACCAAGTACTTTTATCATTGCTGCCATGATGTCTTGCTATATCATATAATCAAGTATTTGAATTCAAATTCACGGATATTCAATACTAACACTCAAAAAAAATAAAATAAAAATCAATGCATTCTTTCCTTTGACATTTTTAAGCATCCACTTATGTATATTCAACTTCTGGAGACAATAAGAATCAAACTTCTAATTTCACCCTTCAATTTTAAAGACCCTGTGAGCAGTTTTATTTTTTCAGCATATTTTTATTGACCTCCCCATTTATTTTATATACCCAACATAGTAGAATTTGTGTTTAAGCATACAATGAAAAGTACAATAACCAACATAGCCTAATTAATAGGCTTCTTTAATTCATTTCAGCCTCATGAGAATGAGAGAATTCCCAGACACAGAATCAAAACATACATATCAGGCATGAAATAACTTATACACGAGGCTGTACTAGAGAAGAAAAGAGTATAATTTTGAAGGCAACAAAACGATGTCTCCACATTCCAGTTTGAGCAATGAAGAAATGAACAGGGTTTTAAGTTGTCTTGATAAGAAGGAAAAAGAAGATAACGAACATTTTATAGGTATTTTTCTCTCAACTCTCAAATGATTGAAGATGTGTAACACCCCACCACCAATTCTAAGAATACAATTCACCACCAAGACAGCAATAAAAGATGAGGACTCTCACCGTAGGGTGGGAGATATTACAAGTGAATGCTTTCTACTAAATGTTCCTGACCCAACAAAGCAGCGAATAGAACACCTTTAAAACTGAAACACTGTAAAAGCCCAGTAAAAAACCCAACCCACCAAGCATAACAAGAAAAAGGTCATGCTTTCCAAACTGAAGTCCATTAGCACATAAATTCCAAAACTTCAAGATATTCCTGAGTATTCATGTTAGTTTATAGCCCATAATTTAACTCCCCTACGTAATGTGTAGGCGAGCACAAAGTTTTGGCAAAGACTCTAAAAATAGGACATGTTAAAGTATGTAAATTGAAGTTGACTTACCCTAACTAATTGCTGCACTCCTGCCAAGCATGAGCCATATGCAGCAGCTCCTTGATATATGCCTCTCTCAGCACCAATTATTGAGGTCAAAAATACAATGGATCCTCCTGAATTGTGGTCACACATTCTTCTGCCAACTGCCTTCAACAAAAACCATGCAGCCATGAAATTTATTTTAACTATCTTTTTGAACTCATCTTCGGCCAGCTGCAGAGGGTCCTGCATCTTTCCTGTTTCAAATAATCATCAAGCCAAGTAAGCAGATTAATTGGTGACTGAAACCAGGAGCAATAAAAGGAATAGTTCTTTTACAGAGTTTTATCCTACTCTTTTTCATGGTTTTTGCATCAGTATTATTTGTACCGTTATACTCTTCACAATAACAATGCTGCAAAAGTCTGTGTTTACAAGAGAACATAGCAGCGACCATGACTACATGCATGTAAATGGAGTCGCCAGTTTAATTTTCTGTAAAACTATTCGATTTTCTTATAAAGAGAGATGTACTGACATAAATGCAAACTCTGGGATTTTAATTCACTAACAACAACTCATACTGAAAACAACTGAACACAATCAAAACAAAGATGAAATCTCAATGAAACTCCCTTTATTGATCCCATCTTTCACAAAATCAATCCCCCCTTCCACTCTGTGGGTAAACAAGTTTCACTTCATTCTTCAGTATATACCCAGAAGCAGCAGTGCATATAGAGACACTTATTTTCATACATTGAGAAAAATGTGTGTGTGTGTGGGTGGGTGGGTGTGGATGTATGTATGACATATCCATGCTCTAGATTTCAGAATATTGTCGTGTTTGAAGCTTTATATGCATGTCAAAAATCCATTCATCCATGTAAAACAGTAAATAGGTTTAGCTTTTAATATCCTGTGAAGAACATAGCAACCAATTCTCTCCCTTGGACCAAATTATTACCAAATTAGTTGTACATAGGTGAATTGGTTGGTTTACAAGGTGCCATAATATCAATTTCAAAATCATATAGATGGCATATTATCATATTTTTTGAGGTTAGAGTTCAAGAATCTTATTGAATCTTCAAACTCCAGCCTCCAGGAACATTTTAAGTGATAAGCTTACTGATATTTACCCATTTCATAGTTCTTAATATTGAACTTAATCTTGCAGGTAGATATTCAGAAACCAGGATTAACACTTACTAGTTGGAGGATTATAACTGATGAAAGAAAGAAAACAATTGTTCTAAGGTTGCCATGGCAGGGAGACCAATAAACCCTGAACCTTATTCATACTCCTCATCTCCTACTTTTAATTGCCAAGACATCAATAGGATTACCGTTCAGTCACGCTGTATGACTTAATATTTTCAAATTATGGAGCTGTTGAAGTTTTATAAAGAAGCCCACGAAACCAAGTGAAGTTTCAAATAGTTAAACTAGAAGAATAACAAATTGCCATTGTGCTAACCAGATCTTTTCACCCCATTTGATTTTGGCCCCTATATTCCTAGAACCATCATGGATGTCGGCTTGACTGCTTTTTATATCGATAAATATCTTCTTCATCACTGTATAAACATCGTACAAGAAGTAATATAATATAGGCAAAAATGTTAACAACTGCTCAAGTAAAATATTCAAAGCTATAGACACAAATTTACCTACAAATATATTTGTCTTTTTTATAGTATTGAGGTAAGAATATAAAATATATGCCAGAATATTTAAACATTTTCAGAGATTCAAGATCAAGACCCGAGTGATTCATGAAACTATCATCTAAGTCCTCTTTCTTTTTCAAGTCATTTCCAATTCTCTTCTTCCGTTCTTGGCAGAATTTTCCCAGCTCTTTCTTCGAAATAGCTTATTTGATTTATTTGATTGGCCAATAAAATTCATCAGTGTCCGACATTATTTCACGGACTTAATATTGCCCATTCTTTGATTTAAAATTGTAATGAATTCCAAGAAACAACCGGCGAACCACTCAAATGTTACCTTCGTAAGCATAACAATGGACAAAAGCGTCCAAGTTCCCCAGAATCTTGCACGCCTTGCCCACCGCTTCATCGAAAACAGCCTCTTTCTCCTCTTCCATATTCAATCCAACTACTTCGACCGCAACGACACCGTCCAAAGAGCTCGTTATCTTCTCAGCAGCACTCCTAAGGCTGCACTCGTCTCCCATCAGAACCAACCTAATCGTATAGAGAGAAAAGAAGAGAAAGACAGAAATATCATATATACAAAGATAAATAGCTAAAGAGAAAAGGGCAGAGAGAGAGAGAGATTACATACAGAATAGACATGTATATTTATATAGATTGACAGAGAGAGAGAGAGAGAGAGAGAGAGAGACCTGCAACCACGTTTTGCTAAGTGGTGGGCAATGTTGACAGAAGTCTTATCGCCATTGGAGGTGAGCAACACCTTCTTTCCAGGATTTTCCATTGTTAAAACTTAATTAAAGAATGAACCCAAAAGATAGAGAGAGACAGAGACAGAGAGACAGAGAGAGCGACAGACAGGGAGGGAGGAGGGCGGAGTGGATTACAAGGCACACATTGCAAGTTGCCTGCATATGCATATATATATATATATATATAGGTTTACATGAGAGGGGGACAAGCGGAAAGGAAGTGAAAAAAGGTAAAAGGAAAAGATGTAAACATTTAATAAATAAATGTGATTAAGTTATTGAGAAAGTGAGCAAAAAAAATTAAAGGAAAAAATGTAAACGTTTAATAAAATAAATGTGATTAATAGGTTTTCACAGTTCAGACCTCGATTGCGCGTGAACTGACAGAGACCAATGTCTGTAGACACCGTACTCTGTACTTTTCTTTTTTAATTGATATGAAGAAAAAAAAAAAGAGAAGAAAACGAAATAAATATTAAGTCTGAACGAACTAAAATTAGGTGTGGGTTTGCGTCTGTTTTCACGCTCCAATGGCTCCAGCCACAAAAGCCTCAACTGCCCACGTGGAATGTATGGAGGAGGATTAAGCAATTCATTCTGGCAGTGTAGTTTTGCCTACCATTAGAAGCAGGCGTTCTTGCCAAGTGTCAGAATCTCAGTGGAGAGAGGTGATGAGTGGACCAGTCAAAGTGGCAGCGATGACTTTTGGTCAAGCAATAAGAACCATTCGATTTCAAGGCCTGTCGAGTGACGACCACAAAAGGTGAGAGTGGTTTAAAGAATGGTATAGAAACTTCAGTGGGTTTGCTTTTTCACATTTGGTAGGTAGGCCGGGTACGTTTAGAATTGTTGTTAATTTTTATTTTTATTTATTTTTTTTGGTATGTTATAAGTATATTTTTTTCTAATATTATTTAGTAGTGACATTTGTAAGTTACCGTTCTGTTAATAATATTAGATCAGTGTTTTGAAAATAAAAAATACATTTATTTTGATTTTTTTTATATTTTTTATTTTTAAAAAAACAAAAAACATAAACATAAAATAGTTACCAAACGGATGAGGAACTCCTGTGTTTTTTGGAGTCAAAGAGGAATGGTGCTACTACATTTTGTTGTTGAAGCTTAGTCAGCATTACACAGTATTTGCTAATTATTTTTAAGAAATGTTATATATAATTTTATTTCTTAATTTTTTATTTTATTTTTAAGTACAAAATTGTAAAATTTACGTTAATAAATTCATGTGAGATTCATTTATTTGTATTTAAGAATGAAAAAAATAATTGAGAAATAACACTTTTAACACACCCTTGGCCTAGCTCAGCGGAGAGAGAAGTCACGGATCTCTTTGAGAGGTTGCGTAATTGTATTGATTTTTATTTTCACATATGTTGTGGCCATCTTAGTAGCTTTTTTTTTGTCTTTTGTTTTTGGTGACGTGAGAGAAACTAATAAAAACATAGTCTTTTAGACCCATTCCTCATGAGTAAATTCTCTAGAGCCTGGCAAACGCACCCAATTTACTAACTTCAGGCAAAGCACCGAGCAACCAATAATATAAGAAGAGTTACTAATCTGAGTTCAATAACAGTGAGCCTGGACTTCTCCCCTGAGGAGTGAGGACACCCCTGGAAGGAGTCGAACTGAGGACGTTAATGAAATCCAATGTTAGAAGCACCTACGTTAAGCGCATGTGCCACTGGACCAACCCAGGGTGTCTAAGTGGCTCTCCTCCCCCAACTGATGGAGAAGTATACTAGATTACTAAGGATTGGCCAAAGAAAAAATAAACTCCACTTTGAAAACGAATCTAGGGACAGATCAATAAATATTGTGACCTCGTTGGGTTTGGCTCTATTTGCACTCCAACGTGCAATAATATAAAAGAAAAAGAGAAACACACCAAAAAAACAAAACAAAAATACAAAACAAAAAAGAAGAAAAGCAGGCCATGTTAAGAGCCAGTCAGTCTAGTCTTAGTCTCATTCGAGTGAAGACTATTGAAATAGTCTATTCACATTCTCACAATGTGGGGCTTGTATTTTCTTTAGGACTGACAAAGTGAACTCATAACCATCAATTCGTCTAACTTTATTAATGTTAAATGTGTAATATTCAACTAGTATGATAAATGGATTGTTATTGGGCTAGTTATAAATTACCTATCTATAAATAGGTTTTAATGGGTTGACTTACAACATCCATTATACACCCAATTAAAATAAACCTAAACAAACTTATTGGTCAACCTAAACCCCCCAAGTTAATTTAAACGTGAAACTTTTGGTTTTAGGATTCCATCAGATTTTCCGTCTCTTCCCTTCCTAGCGTTCAAACTTCTCTTTCTAATCCAGGCTCTCTCTCTACATAAATATATACATATATATAATCATAATATTTGCGATTTATATGTATTTATATATACATACATACGCAAATACATTAATATCTTTTTTTTTGTGTCAAATGCAAGGGAGAATGGGGCTTGATGAACTTGAGGGCATTTCAATGGAGGATGGTGGTTGTGTATGTTTATTTGTATAGGTGCGTGCGTGTTCCTCTGTGGCTGATGATATGCCTTGTATATATATTATATTTCTCCTCTCTAATTGCCGATGGTTCTTGAAAATAATGGATTTAGTGCTCATTGGTCATGATTGTGGTGATACAGAGTTGGGGTAAAAAAAGGTTTTACATTGTACATGTTCTTAATCCTAATTAATGTGATAAAAACTTAATTATTACACTTACTTTTGTTGTAAATACATCAAATTTCAGTGACCTTTCTTTAATTAATTTCTTTCGACACTACTATACTTCACCGAGTAAGCAAGCTCTGAGCACCTTTTGTTAGCTAACGTGTTAGCATCGGACTTTGGGACCGTTTCATATGCACCAGCCACTATGCAGGTGATAGCTATGCAATTAAATATATAAACAAATGCATATACATAAATTCAAGATTATATAATCTTTCTATCTTTCAAATAAATTAAACTACCAAACACCAGTTAGGTTTTGCACTTACAATACTGAGAGAGCTGTTGTTGATAAATTTTTTTTTTTTCTAAGAGCATTAAGTTTCCTAGTGCTTTTGTCCATAGTTGCACGGAAATTCATTTGAGGGTGGAAATGCGTGTTTGAAACGTGTACGAAACTTGTTTAAAAAATTTAGAGAAATGTTTCGAATACTTAATGGAAACTTTTGAAAAACGTTTGAGAAACTCTTAGAAAACGTTTCGAAAACTTAAAGTATTAATTTTTATACATTTTTTCCTTAAGTTCTAATTAAGTATCTATAAAATTATTTGCATAGGTTTCCACTAAGTTTCTCAAATGTCTCTACTAAGTTTCCCCAAGGTTTCTACTAAGTTTCCAAATGGTTCCACTAAATTTCTTAAAAGTCTCCTTTAAGTTTCGGAAAAGTTTCCTAATTATTTCTCGCTTCCTGTTTCGTCTTATATTTTTTGACCGCGATTCCCGCTTCCGTTTTCCCTAACGTCTCCAGCTTTCGCTTTCTATTTCGACAACTATGCTTTTGTCTCCTATGAATACAATAGTAAACACAAAATGAGTCTAAATTATGTATATATATAAATTATAATAAATTACATAAATTTTAATAATATAAATGGGTCATATTTGAGTTTATGAGTTTACATTGACCCATTAGTGACCCGCCCAAATTGAAACCGCTTGTTAATTGGACGAGTTTGTGTTAAACCCATTTAAATTCAAACTAACACAAACCCGTATAAGCCTGCCCAAATTCGCCTAAACTCACCTATTTGTCGCCCCTAATTTTCTTTATACACTTATTCTGTATAAATATATATGGGATTATTATTTTTATTTAACTTTATGATATATTTTTTACGATGTTACAGTATTTTCGATGATTTTTTAACGTCATACAATTTCTTGCATTTCTATAAAAGGTTATGCATACTCCCCATAAAGAAAAGAAAAAAAAGAAAACGAAAAAGAAGATTAAAACATATATATATAAATATAGATACACAGCCTTAGATGGAAGATGTGGAATTTATTGAACAAATGAACCAGAGCATAACAACCAAAGAGAAGGGAAAAAATTGATTGACCAACGGTTGCAAACAAATCACACTTGTCATTTGGAATTGACTTGAGCTATATGAGTATTAGCGATAGAGGGAAGAGAGAGAGAGAGAGGGCGGGGGACCAAATAAAGCATAGAGATTGTCCTTTTATCTTCAACTTCTAACTCTTTTTCTTATTATTATTCGATTTTCTCCCATATTGAGTACATCAAGATGCCGATCGGCCAGTAGATATAGAGTATTAGTTGAAGATGACTCGAGCACCACTTTCTTAGTGAGTGTTTCTTGTTATAAAATGGCTTTTCTACCATAGTGATTCCAAACTCTATAAATAATAAATTGGTAGGTTGTTGGTCAACGTCCACCTACTTTCAGGACACATTGTTGATTGCTTAACGGTTTAAATTTTTATTCCGTTGTATCAAAAAAAAAAAATTTTAATTTAAAAATTTGAATCTACTCAAATATCCTAATTTTTTCGTTGTGCTCAAATATTGTAATTATTTATAATTGTTTCTTGATATCATTAATACTCTAAACAGTTTATACATTTTATTAAATCTTAGACCATTTCATATAATCATAGAACCATAACTCGTGTTCTTAAATTTCCCAAGACGTTTGCATTTCATATTTGTAGATTAGTTTTAATTTCTTTTAGTTGGTACAAATCTTTGGAGAGGGAACCCTATTACCGAGATAACCTGCTTTCGTCAAAATAAAAATATATAAAAGGATAGAAATATCTTTCAAATTAAATCACATAATTAAAATTTTAATGACAAAGTTTATAACTTTATGCTATCACATATTCTTTTTAGCCTCTAAAATTTCGGATAAGGCTTCCTTTTAAATTTTAATATTTAAAAATTTTCAAACTCTTTATTTTAATATATTACTTATTAATAAATAAAATTTAACAAATAATATTATTATCTAATTTAAATTTACGTTGTTATTTTGTAATTTTTTTAATATTAAATAAAATAATATCATCGTTAAATTTAAGTAACTCCGTGACTAACGCGTGGCCGTACACTATGGCAGATTATCATTAACAACGTTGGCCGAACCCATCCTGGGCAGCCCCTAGCCCCAACAATTACATGATAAGTGACTTTCTGCAACGTCCACGTGGCAGTAAATTATGAGGTAGTTAGGCATGCCCCCACTGGATCGCGAACGGTCACGCCCAAATTCTTCATCGCATTTGTCCCTCCCTCCCATTCCCATTCGGCGGCAAGAAGGTCACAGAGATGGCGAACGCTCTGTTAACCTTATCGCCTGATCTCGGTTCCAGAACGCTCGCACTCCCAATGCTCGTCTCAGCTAAACCATCCCTTAGGCAAGACTTCTACTGTTTTTTTCTTTCGATCTTTCCTTTTTTGTTTTTGTCATTCAATTTGAAATTTTGATTTATTTTTCTCGAATTGTTTGACTGGACGACTTTGAATTCTGACTTTGACAAGATTCCGAAAGAAATTCTCACGTCTTTGTTCATTTGTTTGATTCAACTGGGTTATTTTCTAACGTTTTCAATTTCAGGAGTAATCGACCATTCAAAGTCTCCTGCGATTACTCCTGCTTCGAAGTAAGTTCCTTACTACTCTCTTTTCCTTTTTCTCATTTGATTTTTTTTACATTCTTTAAATTTTCTTTTGTACTTGAGTTTAAGATGAATATTTATGAATTTCCATTCTTGTTTCTGGGGGTGAGAGTGTATGTCTAGGAAGTCTCAAAGCAACCGATTTGATTAAAACCCTAGAACATTCAACTGAAGGGCTTGCATGACATGCACAGATCTTATATATGTATATGAAGAATCTTTGAAAAAATAGAAAGGTCTACATTTAAATTGGAGTTTACAATGTCTAGAAATCTCTCTTTTCGGGGGTTCCGCAGATGGATTGGGAGGGAGTCTTCTTTTGGTTACTTTATCTAAAAATATTACTTCCTGGTTTATTCAAACAGATGGAAACTTAATGTATTGTACGGTTTAATGTCATATTGGCATCCATGGATAAGTTTTTAATCTATTGTAAGAGCATCATTTCACTTGCTGTAATATTTTGTTAACATTCATTTGGTTGTTTAGTGGGTGCACAAGATTAGTCACATTTGTCCAAATTCCTCTTCCTCTACACCCTCCATAGAGTATTGAAACAACCTAATACTGTTTTCTTTTTTTTCTCATTTCTTTGTTGCTAGTTTTTTTTCCTTTTCCCCTCTCATGTCTGTAGAAGGTCACTAAACTCCTAATAATTTGCTTGTCTTGTGCTTAAATACCTCCTCTGTTTGTCAGAACCTGACCTTCGGTGGTAGAAGTCGAAGTGCATTTGAGATTAAGATTAAGAAATAGAAGAGCTTTCTTTAGACGGTATCTGATCGTAGTTTGGTAACATATTGTTGTCTTTATAAATTGAGTATGGCATGTGGAAGGTCTCTCGTTAAAGGTGATGCCCAAGGGTGAGATGAAGAGTCCCTTGGAGAGTTCCTTGGGAGAGTCTCTTGAAAGGTTTGTTTTGTTGCCACGGGGCAGTGGTGGAGCTCTTGGCTAGACCACAGGAGGGGCTAGTGGAGAGGATCCGGAGTTTGCCTCTAGTTGGGTTCTGGGACTAAGGCACTGCATACATTAGTTTGACCCAATTGTACATGTTGATATTTTATGGCAAGTGTGGCCACCTGGCGCGTATGACCATGTGGGCTGTGACCCACATACCTACAACAAGAAAAAGAAAAATGAGGGTTTAGTGGATTGTTAGAAACACAAGGTGGTTGTATTATTTGTTCCTTTTTAATAGTTGCACAATTTTTAGTTCAGGACCGACAGGTTAATAACGTACAGAGAGAGAGAGAGAGAGAGAGTAGTATTCTGCACCCCAATTTAGGCCAACTTATTTAGAGAAAAATTGAAGTTTTTATTTGCAAGTGCATCATGGTAACTGACTTTAATATAAAATGCTAGGGCCTCATTTTCAGGGCTTTGCCCCAATAATGCCAGGAGATGACTGCCATCTATGTTGTTGTTTCTAGTGTGACTCAAATCCTTTTTAAGAGTACTGGCTATTACCACCAGAAAAGAAACAGATTTACAATATTTTTTTCTTTTATTTGGCTGAGTCCTCATGTTTGAATAATTGCTCCTTACTTGTATAACAATGCACTACATTGACTCAAGTATGTCTTAGGATTCCTACCTCGACTCAGATATGGGATGCATTAGTTCTTACATCTGGAAATTTTATATTAACTTTGTAATTACGTGCTTTTACTTTCTGGTTAAAATTTGGCAAATAAAAGTGAAATAGCTGGAAGTCTCTGAAACATTATCTTTGGTTTCTTTAAGATAAGGGATGTTAGCTACCGGCCCCCAGGGACCCAGGTCAACCTTTTGAATGGAGTTAGCATTTCCCTTCCTGAAAAAAGGTACTTTTGTTTCGAGTCTGATTTTATTGCAACTAAATATCGGGGACATTCAAAATCTTGGAAGAGGTCACATAAAACACATTGATTTTTAGCATCTCATCTATTACCATTCTTGTTCTGGACCATCTTCTTCGATCTGTTTGATAATCCACAGGAATGTGATAGATTTGATGGCTTGATAATCCAATGGGGTCAAGTGTTTTCATGAAATCTATGAGGTTGGAGTCATGGAATTTTGTATGTCGTTTCTCCTACTCAAGTTAAGCTCATGTGCGATGGTGTTAGCAGCCAACCCTCCTCAATATGTACTTGACAGCGGGCTTGGATTTACTTCTGAGAAAGGCTTTGCATTCATAGTATTGTTTGTTGTTTTGTCTTGCTGCAGTTTTGGCTTGATTTTTGGACGGAGTGGAAGTGGGAAAACTACTCTCTTGCAGGTCCACCTCGTGATTTGGGATTCTTCATGTGATGTGGATCTCTTTAGTTCATTTCACTTTTGTCCCCTTTGTTTTCCTTTATCTTGTAGTTTATTTGCACCTTTTTCTTTTTTCTTTACAGCTTATTGCAGGATTAAGCAAACCAACATCAGGCTCCATGTATGTTCAAAGATACGGTGATGATGGCAAGCCAAATCAATCTCCTGAACAGTTAACTCCAGATAGAGTTGGTATTGTTTTTCAGTTTCCCGAGAGGTATTGATTTCGAATTGGAAAACCAAAGGAATTTTTTTCTGATTTTTCTGCCATTGCTACTTACTTTAATGTTCTAGTTACATCACATTCTCCCTCTCTCTCTTATGATTTTCGATGCTTGTTGTCTGTAGACTCTGCACCTGCAGTACCAAAGTGAATCTTTTTAGCTCTTTTGTTAATTTAACCAGTGATTTCCTATTCTTCTTTATATCCCTGACGATAGAGTGACCTCGGGAGAATATTTTTGTGTTCTCGTCTCTCTGTTTTCAAGCCTATCCATCAGCAGTGTATCCCTCTTCTCCTTCTTCTAGTTTTCCATTAAGATTGTCAAAGGCAAAGTACTTTCTCTTTGGTTGTACCAATTATATTTCTGTTACTTTGTTGAGTGCTGGAATTTGGCTCCTTTTTTGCTTTATAGGGGTTTAATTTTAGTTGTTACAACATGATAGGATTTTTTGGTTTCATTTGCATTGTTAAAAAGCTGCACTTTTTTTTTGTTTAAATTTATTTGTTCAACTTATTTCAGTGGTGGGGGAAAACATTTGGTTGTTTGAAGTCTCTAAGATGTATGTTGTGGGCTAGGTATTTTGTGGCAGACAACGTTCTTGATGAGGTTATATTTGGATGGCCAAGGCAAAGGGGTGGCCTTCAATTGAAAGAGCTTCTTGCTTCAAGACTCCAAAGAGCTATTACTTCAGTAAATATGACCCCGCTCTGATTGGATAAAGTTTATTTTAATTCTACTCCTTTACTTTTTAGATCTGCATTCCTGATTTTCAGGTATCATTGCTATATTAGGTGTCTTTGCCAAATTTAAAACCATATCTTAAGTAAATTGCTCTCTTAGGTTGGTCTGCATGGAATCTCCTTGGATAAAGATCCTCACTCCCTAAGTGGTGGCTATAAACGGCGGCTGGCCCTAGCAATTCAATTAGTAAATCTCTCTCTCTCTCTCTCTCTCTCTCTCTCTCTCTTCTCAGTGATATTATATTCATGTCATATATACATATATATATATATATATATATGTTTATATTTAGTTAATGATCGCTTGGTGCTAAAATGACTGCTTAAGGGTTGTTGACTTTGTACAGGTACAGATCCCCGATTTATTGATACTCGATGAACCTCTTGCTGGTCTTGGTATGAATATGCATTTTGCACTCTTTAATCGAGTATTTTCACATCATGATAGCTGTCCAACTTTCTTGCTCTGTATGAGATGTGATCTAGAAACACAAGGACTGGTTTGAGAGTTTATGCTTTTGTACCATAGTGAATTGGGCATGCAACATTCTGCACCTCCCTTGCACTCAGATGCTTGGGACAAGAAAGTCTTTCGGTGCCTTTCTTCTTTTACTCTTTTAATGAGGAATATAAAAGATTGGCTACCATTGCTCCAATCTAACCTCTCTTCAGGAAATGAACTTATGATTCGAGTTGGGCCTCTTGCTTTTAATTCAAAATCCATTGTGTTTATCTGGCTAATCTTTGACCCTAAACTTTTTTTTCTCAGATTGTCTTGAGGAATATGGGAAATCAGCCTTAGCTTTTACATTCAAAATCTGTTGTGTTTGTCCGGCTATTCTTTGATCATAAATTTTTCTCAGAACTTCTTTAGGAACATGGTGTTTTAACCTTTTCTTCCTCTGATAATTTTCCAATATCTCAGTCTTATCTCCTACTTCATTGATGTGGTAAAGTTCCCAAATATTTTTGGTGGAAACATTTGAATGTCTAGTTTTCAAGAAAGAGACAAAATAGGATTTAAGATGCTGAATTTCTATCCTTTTTGGATTAGGTTATGGTATATTTTAGGATTTTGGTTATTAAGTTTAGTTTATAGTTTTCTTAGTTGTTAAGGTGACCTTCTTGGAGGTGGTTCTTCAAGTATTGGTTGCATGTAAGACACATGCCAACATGTGGATGTATGTAATGCCATGTGTCATATCGTTGCGGTTGAATGGTCGAATGTAGGCCATCTGTCATTAGACTTTATTAGGTGGCCACATGTTTTCAGCTTGTCATCATCTGGTCATTATTTTGGTTTTCTATTTCTAGGTATGTAAATCAAATAGTATATAGGGTTGTACTATTTGATTTAAAGGGGGTATTTTAGAATGAATGAAGTTATTAAATGAAAGATTTCTCCTTTCTCTCAGCTGGAGTAACCAGCATTGCAAATCCTAGGAGAGACCTAGGTAGAATTCTCTTTCCCCTCTCTTTACCTCTTTATTTCTCAAGTATTCTCTCTTACCAAGTGCTTCTCCTCCTCCCTTTCTCCCTCACTTTCTCAGCTATCCTCTCTCATATTTCTTTACCACCACTTTCTTTGGAAAACAGCCACTAATTTCTAAGTTTCCAAGGTGGGCCTACAGTATTCATGTTTTGAGTCCCCCTTACAAACTGCTGATGTGTTGTTTTATGCTACTGAAAATCAGATTGGAAGGCACGTGCAGATGTGGTAAAGTTGTTGAAGCATTTAAAGAAAGAGCTAACTTTAATTGTTGTCAGCCATGACCTCAAGTAAGTTTTTGTTTTTCCTTAGCTGTTATTCTACTTGTCCACCATTTATTATAATTGTTTATTTTTTGATCGTCTTATGACATTGAGAGGCTATTATTCATAATTTCTACTGTTGGATAAGCAATGTGGGGAATTTATGTGGTGACAATGCCCGTGAAAATTGAATCAGTCCAATGTGGTGTATATGACCTTTTGACACCAAGTCAATTCAATGTGAGATGCCCTCATAATCACAAATGAAATTTAGGAGTACTTTTTGGCAATTTTAAAGTTCAATTATTTTATTCAAGAGTTAATAAAACTAATTTACGTTACATGGATTCTTTTAAAATGTATGAAGTACTGGTGTCGGACACTTGACATGTGGACTTGATAATTAGGTAAGAATATAGGTATTAATATGTGTCCGTCATGTATTGTTGGACATTCACCTAACAAAAATGTTTAATAACTCGAGTTTACCATTTTAATGTAGATAAAGCTCCTATTTTATGCATGGAATACTTCATATCACCTTGTAAAAATGATTTATACTAGAAAATAAAAGAAGTAGATTAAAAATATAAATATTTGGTTGCGTCCCCGTGTTCTTGAACATTAAAATTAGACGAAATTTGCACCTGACACTTGTACCTAAGTCCATGTTGATACAAACTAATTGAAGTTTTTAAACACTGTAAGAAACAACAGACCTTGGCTCATTCATGTCTTAGTGACCCATGAGAAATAACCGTTGCAGTGGACTAGAAAGCACCAAAGTCAAATTGAATTTGCATTGGTGTTTTATTCACTATTTTTGGGGAAACCTAGTGGTACCTTTTATTGATAATATTGTCTAGTCCAATGAACCTTACCTCATTATCACATAGAATTGTGACACTGTTATATAGTTTTGCTACTTTCTTTTTCCATTTAGCGATGTAAATATGCGGTATAATTTGCTTATGATGAAGCTGTCGTGTGCTTACAGGGAACTAGCCTCGCTAGTTGATCGATCTTGGAAGATGGAAATGGGCGGATTACTTAAGGAAGAGCCTCTACCTGTTTACTAGTATCACTTTACAAGTGGATACCTTGTTAGCACTGGATGCCATGCATGAGGTATGATTATTTTTTATTTTTTTGGTTTTTTTGTGTCCTCGGGTCCCTTGTCCTTGGTTTGAGATTAAGGAGTCGAAACAATTAAGCAATGAAAAAAATAATACCAATGATGACCGCTATTTACAATTGAACTTTGTTGTAGTGTTGCATCTACAGATTTTTACTTTTTAAAATTAAGCCACATGATATGGCTAATTTAAAATTTTCAAAATTTTATTGGAAAATCTGAAGTTGGATGATTTATTGTGCCTGCACAGGTTCTAACATCTGTTATAAATATACACCTCAACAAATAAAAATGCCAATAGGCGTGTCCTAGGATACCCAATTTGTGCCAATGCCTTTTTTTTGCATTGAAGTTGAGATTGCGAATTCCTTTATCCAGCCTGAAATTTGTGACTTTGACGAGTCAAATTTGTGACCACCATTGTCAATTGGACCCATTTGGAAGTGTTAAGGATAGTTTCTTCAGGTCCAAATTGAAATTTTAAATTCTCTTTAGGCAGCAAGGTTGATTTCTAGCGTTGACTGAAATTTTCAATTTTTTCTGCTGCCAAACTACATGTTCGGGATAAATTGAAGATTCTGATACCTTTTGGGGCTCATAATGCTTAAAAATGCAAAAAGCTTTCTTTTTTGTCGAGGGAGTTGAACGTTCTAGTAATATTTCATTGTGTGCAGGTGTGTAGAGGTGTTGCACACCTGCCCACTTGGCACAGCATGTCACTACCATGTCATCGCCATATCATTGATGTCTTCTTGAATATGATCCCACATGTCAAGCAGCAGCCTTGTTTGGTGACACGTGGCCCAATGGCTTGTCTCCATAAGCTCCCTCCAGGGTTGAGCCTCACCTAACCAAGGATGGCCCACACAGTGACCTGTGCTAAGCCCTTCCACTAGTTGGTTCAAGGCATCCCTTGGCTTGGCTAAAATAATCTCTTACCGAATACACTCATCAACCTAGATTGAGAGTAGGACCTAGAGACACTCTCGGAATTGTTGCCACAGTCATGGGGCCCCCTGAACGACCCCATGACCCTCATGCGGCACTTTTGGGGACTTGTGGCTTGGTGGCTAGAAATTATGGTTTTGTTGAGGCACTCGTTGCTTTCCCCTCTTGTGGAATTACTCCTTGTCCAATCTTAAAAGAGAGGTATTTCCACTAATGGATTCTCAAATGAGACAACCAAATAAGAACAAAAAGAGCATGTAGTGTTCCTCCAAACTCACCTTGAGGAGAGCGCCTACTACAGCGCTACAAGTCAAACCTCTTGCTTCCCAAGCCTGGAGGATCGAGCCTCCAGCTTGTTGGACTTGGAGGGTGAGCCAAGCCACTGCTCTATAATGACCTTCTTCATGCAGATTTAGCTAATCCTATGATAACTACCTCCGCCTCTCCAAAGATTTTGGTACTGCTCTCTCTCTCTCTCTCTCTCTCTCTCTCTCTCTTCTCTAACCGCCAAAATTCTCTACCCTCGACCTTCAGTGGTCCTCTGGCATTGAGTGCCTACCATAACTTCACCTATCAAAAAAAACACAAAAAAAGGAGTGCCTACCATAACATCCCAGAAGGCCCACTATAGCCCCCTCATCACTCCATTCTCCAGACTTACAACACAAGTCCAAATGATAACTGTGTCCAAATTGTTAATACGTGTTTATACTTGTGTATATACTACTGCTTTGTGCTCTCACTCAGACTATAAGCTCTTGTATCCTAGGGCATGAGCTTGTTATGTGGAAATTCAGCAAGTCCTATACCATTATATTTGTCTAATGGAATATTGGTTCATTTGACACCAAGAACAAGATGATACTTAACAGTTGAATTGACATTTTCAGCAATTGAAATTATTCATACTAATTAGGGCAAGCACTGAAACTTTATCCTGAAAACCATGACATTGATGTCAAGTGATATGGCCTCTTTTATTCTTCTCTTTACACTTGAGGTCATCATTACTTTCATCACTCAAAACTATATAAGTAGTCAACAACACACAGAATCTTATCGAACACCACATTAACACTTTACTTAGAAAGGATGACTGCTAATTGCCCACTTCTTTCAGCTTCTGTTGGTCTACAGCTCCAACACCAAGTCTGCAATGCAAACAGTACAAAGTCAGGAATGGTTTTATCGATTTTTGTGGTTTGAGATGTATTTCAGGCAATTCATCAAATCTTTATCAGAGTATGTCCCATTCTCCTGTACAAGTTACAGTGACTGCATAAATTGACTTATACATACACATTTATTGACATATATGCATATATATTATATTCAAATGCGAACATATATGTATATAATTATTGTATTGAAATATAGGGTTGTCTTGCACCTAACTTAATTTTTTTTAGAATCACTACTCGTGGCTAAAATCCAGTGGGATACTTGGATGTTTACCAAGTCTATGATAAAGGCGGAGAATATATTATGCCTTACTTACAGTCTGCATCTGTTTTGATCCAGTGCTCCCTCTTCTGAGCCAAACCACTGCTGCTGTGCTGCTTATGGGTGAGGTTCATGTTGGTTATTTCCTTCTTTAAGATAGCTCTGAGAGGAGACCTGCTGTTTTGTTTGTCCTGGTCCTCCTGGAGGGTCGGGCCTCGCATATTATAGCCACCAGCAATGGAAGTTTTCTTGATTTCATATTTATGTGACTTAGGGAACTCTTCCCCCGGTGGTGATCTTTCAGGGTGGACTTTTCTGTGGAACATTCTTAGAACCTGCATGTCACACACAAGAAAACTAAAAACTAAAGACAGTAATGATATTATTCTACTGTATTCTGAGCATTCCAGCTTCCATAAAAGAGGCGGTCTACATTTAGAAGTGTTATTGTTAAAAACTGCTAAGATGTCAGTCACAAAACCTCTTTTTGTTGGTTGCTTGGATTCTCAGGTATGCTACGAGAAATATGAGCGCTTCATGTATTTAGTCTACAATTGTATAGAAATGACCTTGATATATTATAGAATACATGGATAATTCTTGCAGCATGCTCATTATAGTCCACCTTCATAGGGCCATCTTAGATGGGACACCTTTAATGAGTGCGCAAAGTGGGGAAACACTATCAAAACTCCAATGTGGAGTTTCTTTTGGTCAAGAGGCAGCAGGATCAGTTTGTACCATCTCATTCATTCTGACTTTGATTAGTCCTGCCTGACCTTGTGCTGTTTTCAAGAGCATTATATTTAACATGGTGCTGATAATTTATCTAAGATTTACCGTGTCAATATATGGGACCCACTATTTGGTGGGGCATTCTTAGGAAAAACAGAGTACTGGGGTTACCAACCTTAGGGAGTTTCTTCTTGGCTGAAACAGGACCGGTAGCTGCACCATCAGCAGCAGAAGCTGCAGGGCTTGTTGAACAGCAATTGAGCTTTTTTAGCATCTTCGTGATTAAACGCCTGGCATATGTTCCCTTGCCTTGATTTTCCCCTTTCTTACATTTATTTGTAGAATAATCATATGATATGTTATCCCTCTTAAAGAGCTGCTCCAGTGATGTCCTTTCTTTCTTTACCTCTACGCTTGTTTCAGGCAGTTCAATTGAAGAGCCAAAAAGGTATCCCTGGAGTGGACACACCACCATATCCCCATACTCTTCAGTGTCCACACATTCAATTTGCTTACCAGTAATTGTAATAATGCTAACATGACTGCTTCTCTCTGATGAGTCATCACCCGCCTCTTTAGCTTCTGCTTCAAGGAACTTCTCTAGCTCATCATTGATAAGCTTCAATTCATTCTCTGTTACATCTGTTTCTTTCTTGGTTATTTTTTCATACGGCGTGGGAAATGTTGGTGTGGAGGGCTCCGTAGTTGGTTCTGATCCAAGGGTTCCAATCGTGAGAAAACCATTGAAGGGCGAAGTGATCATAGTAGAAGACTCTTCCTCGTAAACCTCTTCCACTCTCCTGGTTTTCAGTTCACTAGGAGATTTTTGAGATCCCCCCTGGAGTTGCCTTGAGTTTGCAGAGCTGAAGGTTGGCTTTGGGTAGTATTGCAGTTCGTAAAGTGATGGCTGCGTTGAGAGGCAGGCACATGAGTTCCCTGAAACGAGACATCAAAAGAAGTTCCCAATAAGACTTAGGGCTGGTTTTTTCTTGTTCTTTTTTGTACCTGATGTCGGTAAATACCAATCAAGTTGCTGCAGTCTTCCATGAAAATAGGTCTCGTTTGTGAGGAGGGTTGTAAAGTTGTACAGTGACATAACAGTAAAGTTATCATAAAGTGGCCATAGCACAGGTTGGGATCCATCTTTTAGGACCATTTTTGTGGAGGTGGGAACTTTATTGGTATCTTTTGTAGCAGATATATATGCAGTCAGAGGAAAAAGACTCCACACATTAGATTCTAGTCCTTAAATGTGGTCTTACAAATTCAGCTGTATACTTTTCCAAATATACGATGCCATTGGAGAGAGAGAGAGAGAGAGAGAGAGAGAGAGAGAAGTTAATCCTTGGGCATTTGTTTAAGTAGGAAAAGTTGATGAGGACAGTGGGAGTACCAGTTGTGAATTCTTTGAACGGCTCAATGCTATTTTGTCCTAGCTTACGGTGCATCCAACTTAGTAACTGCAACATTGACAGGAAAAATATGGAGTTAAGGTTCGATTTTGTCCATACAAAATTTAGAAGAATATGGACTCACCTTCATCTCAAACTTTCTTTTAGAGGGCTTGATGATAGATTGCTTTCAAAGGAGACAGGGATGGAGATATGTTAGGGAAAGGGGATTTAAAAAGGAGAGATTAGTTACTGGTGAAAGAGGGAGAGAATAGATGATGCTTTTATCATAATTGTTTATGAATAGGAAGCTGGCACTTGCTAGAAGGGTCTGAGATAGAGGTGAGCAGAGAAATACATAAGCAAAGATACAAGATTTTGGTTGGCCATTCTTTGTCAAGATCCAATCATGTGGACCAATTGAGGAGTGGGACAAGACCCACAAGTTGTTGATCGTTTCCCTACACGTATGTGTGTGCTTTGAGTTGGTTGTACAATACAGGATGTACGCACAGTTGGCCGTTCATCAACGCAGGTGTACACATGTTAGTACAAATAAGTCTGTCATGTAGGTCACAGGTCTGATGAGTTTGTGCATCGGGGTGAATAAGGGAAGGATACATATTTTGAGAGAGCAGATATAGGAGCATGATCTGATCCATATGCACCTTTTATTTCCTTCATGCAAAAGTGATAGAGCATGTGATCTATCATGAATTATTTTACGAGGTATTTGGTAAGGAGAAGCCCATCATAAAGTTGTAGGACTCGACCGAGTTGAGTATTGTTGGGTGCAAAGATAACTCGAGTTTGAAGATATTTTACTCATTAGGATCACGAAGGGGACTGGATGGATCTTTAGAATTCTTGGTAGGCCAAGCTTTGGGTAAGGTACTTGAAAATCTTTATGACTCACTTGTCTCCCTGTGATTGCTTCTAAATGATATTGCTTAAATTAATGTGTATAAATGCTGTGGGTCATTGCAAGTATTCCAATATTGTAGGTACTTGACCAGTACTTCTTTTCCCCCAAACTATAGTAAATTGGTTGTATTACTGTATTGCAAGTCCAGTGTTCTTGATTGAAGGAACTCTTGTTATCTCTGGTATGCTTCCTCCAGGATTACACTGGAATCATGGAGGAGTAGGCAGTATCTGTTTGGACTATGTCCTGTAATTATGTGATTGTTTGAGAGATATGGTTGATGTCATTGCTTAAGCTAATCCAAAAGTTGAACACTGTTATGAGACTCTGCATCACCTGTGGAGCAGCCTCATTTCTGTTATGGGTCATGGATTCTGCAAAATTCTATTTGCTAAATGGAAGATAATTATGTTTCTGTATCTGCATCTATGATTTTTGTGTCCTGTGATTCGAGTTGATAAATTTTACTGAATTTGGGACTGATGACAGAACCAGGCATATTCACTCTTGACATCTGCATTCTGTCTTTACTCATGGAGATTTTAGTTCTGCCTTTGACATATGGTCAGGTTTTAATGATAGAATCACTCTCTTTTGCAGAGCTGGTCATGACACTTAGCTCAGACAGAAGCTTGGGTTGATTATTGGGGAAACTGTTTTGCCGTTGAGGTGGCCACGCATATATAGTTGTCACCTTGAAAGAAACTGAGTGCGCCCCAGTAGCATTTCTGAATATAGAAGTGAGCTGAGGTGAAAACTATTATAAGCTTAGCGACAGAAAGCCATTCAGGCTTTTTTTTGTTTGATTTGTTCGTTTTTGCAAGGTTTTTTCTTTTTGATACTTTACAGAGGACAACCACCAATGCAGCATGATTTACGGGGAATAGTGTAAAGTGATAGACAGATTTGATCTGAGGGCAAAGTACAATACTGACATATGGGATGTTTGTATTATTTGGTCAGATTGTGTAAAACTCAGCAATACTGGGGAGGTTACCAAGATGAAAAGGATAGATCATAGATCAAACATTTATAAACTGTAAATGGCTTATTTGATTGTCTTTTGGTTTGTGATTGTAATATTTTTCTTTTTATTATTGTTCTGGTGGCCAATAATATTGCACAACGGTTTTGATGATCGAACTGTTAAGTCATCCAATCATCTATTTTTAATTTGCTGCTTGTTGAAAATTGCAGTATTTGGATCTGCTGTCGTTGAAGTTTCTGGTTGCAGGTGTAATGAACTCCCAACAACTTTCATCCACATCGGTCTCAAGCATGCAGATGCTTGTCGAATATTATGTTTAACCAGAAATGACTGGAATATTATTTTTTGCTACAATACAAATTTCTGGCTGTTGAGAAGTTCTTTCAGTCATATCTTGTATTAGTTTAATTCAGATGGAAGATTGGATTGATATCTTTGGAGTTAACATGTACATTCGTAGAGATAACCCTTCCTAATGTTTATTGTTTGGTGATGGTTAGGTTGCAAACGAGCCGAGCCGAGTAACAGGTTACTTAAGTTTGGTTTGAAAAATTTAACGAACTTTTTAAGTTCAAACTTGTTTTGACTTTTGAATCGATTTTAAACAAGTTTCAATTGAGCTGAACATGAACCGAGCTAGAATAATTTGAATTTTTTAGTATATATAAGTTTATTGAGTCAAGTAGTGGATTGTTCAAATTTGGTTTGAAAACTTTAACGAGTTTGAAAATGTGATCAAATTTGATTTGTTCATAACGAGTCAATTTCAAATGAGTTTTTAACAAGCTTAACAAACTTGGTTTGTTTTACAGTTGATGGTTAAATTTGGATGAATCCAACAAAAAAGAAAGGAAGATAACCCTGAAGGGTATTATTTGACATAACATTAAGGTTGATTCCATGTGATCTAAGCATTGCGGCTGTGAAAAATAGGTCGCTGTATACCTGTCGGTAGCCTTTATATTGGGCGTTTGTGTTTTTTTTTTTTTTGGGTTTAAAAAGAAATTTTTCGCATGAAACGTGTTCTAACCAACCTCCATTATTACAAATATAAAATTCGTGAGACAAACTTTTGTTAATGACGGTATGTACTATGTAGGGCCCTGAAGGGGAGAAGTGGCTGATGAGGATCCCCCATTTTTAGCTAAGCAACGGGACACTACAAAACGAGGCAGTTGCCACCTTTTTTGCTTTTATTTTTTTAGTGCAGGACCGAAGACAAAAGAGTCACCCCAATTCTTTGAGCCCCTAATCAAACACCTCCGGCAAGTAATAAGCATTGATCAATGAGGATGAGTTTGGATTACCTTGCAGCTGCTAAAGTATTTATAATTAAAGATTCAACAGTGAAGTGGTCTCAACTCTTATCAGCTTATATAGAATGCAAATGGTGTGATGATATGATTATTGATGGGTGGGATATTCCAAGTCATATAAGAACTCTTTCAACTAGGTGGTGATTTAGAAGAAAGCATTTGAAAGCAAACCTCTTTGGAAAAAGGTTCAACATAATTGCATAATGCAACATGAATAATTTTTGTATTTGTTTAAAATAATTTGAAAAAGAAAATTACAAGTTGCCACATGAAATTTTGCCTACACCACTTCTAAATAGTTCAACAAACCAGAACCAAGTACATTGATTTGACCTTTCAACAAAGCTTTTGATTTTTTTGACATACAATTATAGGCCCACAATGTACAATTGAATCTCACAATATTCTGAAAAGATTATAAAGATTTAGTTAGGATCGTTTGGATCTAACTTATAAGCTAGGCGTAATCTAGAAGCTCAACCAACTTCGATGAGAAAACTAGTTGTATAAGCAATTGAAATGAACACTAAAGGATGGTAAAAAAAAATATATAAGTTAATATCAAAAGTTTATAAAAAATGTTGAAATATTTGGTGTAAACACCAACTTTGAGCCATTGTTAAGATGGACCTACATGTCTTTTTGAGTGGATCCAAGATACTTTGTGTTCTCCTCCATGAGGAGATAAAGAACAAGCATTTACTTGCTCAAATTCATGTAGGTTTGAATGAGATAATGGTCTCCAAAGTAGGTACCATGAGTATGATTTATGAGTGGAACTAAAGGCTTGTTCCACATTGATTTTCTATGAGAAAAGTGATGGATATATAAAGGCTAAGTTTAAAGATGGGTTTGGGCTCCAAGGGGCACCCCACTTTTGTGGAATGGAGAGGACCTATGAAACCCATAGGTTGACCCAATAAACCACACGCGCCGTCGCCCCCCGTCTGGCTCGGCTCGACTCGGGTGCGGGTGCGATTAAATTAATATTAAAATGGCTTGGGCCGGTTTAATATTTTTGGACGCGGGTTAAACCAGAATGAACCGAGTTGAACCGAACCGGTTCAGAATTTGAATTCCAACAGTTGCGTCCCTTACTAAGGGCGCGTTTGGCTGGCACCGTTTCGAAGGGGTGCGATTCTTTCTATATATAGAAATAATTCCCCTCCGAACAAAACAGATTCTTAGCGTCTGATAGAATTACGCAAGTTTTCCATCTCTCTTTCTCTCTCTCTCAGCTTCCAGCGACATTCAGCGGTGAATCTCCGGCGAAGTATTGTCCAGAATTTCGGCTACTGTTCCAGACAGATTCTGACGCTTCATTCAGTTCAGAATTCTGGCGATTGTCTTAGAAATTCTGTACACGAATTTCTCTCCAGGTTTTATTTGATTAATTTTACATTCGGTGTGATTAATTTCTGTGGAAATTATATCACTTGCTTCTGTGTTTCTGTAGTCAATTTCAATGTTGAAATTCTACAGAATTACTGCAAATTTTTTGTGTAGAAAATGCAGTGTATTCATTTTCAGATCATGTTAATTTTATTAGAAACGTCGTAGATTTCTGTATGGAATTAAATGTCATAATTCTGTGTAGAATTAGACAAAAATTCCTCTTTGTTTTATATCATACATGATGCATACATTCCATACATTGAGAGAGTAAAATCAAAAGGTTGATTCGCTGAATCTTGATTATTGTAGTGCTACTTATTCAAGATTGTGATAATTTTATTCTAGAGATAGACATCCATTCATCCCATGAGCACCTGTGTGGGGGACGAATCTGTCTTAAGCTAAGAGTAGAAAACACTCGACTTGATCTCCCCTGCATCGCACATTTTATTATTTCATCATATATGACTTGTTGAATCTATCATATTACGTTATTTCATATACGTTATTTATTGTTGTTGATTTCACCTTATGATGATTACATGACAATAATACTACTTTGTTTCATTTCACTTTATTGTGGCTACAGATTATATGAAAAACTTTATACAACACTAATATTTTACCAACAAAAAAAACTATATCCAATTGAATTGGTCACATTAATCGGCATCCTTGTGTTCTTGGCATTAAGTAGTTTTAAGATCTAATATATATATATATATGCTGTTGTTGTTTACGCAGTTAGAGTGTTTAGATCATCTTAGTCACACATTGATTAATCATTTTTCAGTTTAATCAAAAACAAATTATTTATACCAAAATTAAGGAATTCATGACATCAGCAAGGGCGAAGGGACATTAAAAGCTCCCTGAGCTATAGCCTAGGGGAGTCTAGTCTAACTCCATTTTTAATATTTAATATTTTTAAATATTTAAATTTAGCACAGCTCAATATTGCTCAGTCCACCCATTTCTAATGCTCAGCTTAACATCTTTTTTGTAACCCAATTATCTAACACAACTTACTTTAATCTTAATTATTAAAATTAATAAAAATTAAATTAAGTGCAATAATTGAGAGACTAACTTTCCAATCTTTGATGGGCTGAGAGGGTTCATTTTCATTTCTAAAGTATAAAAATAAATAAATAAATTTTTATTATTGGTAATGCTATAACATCCCAAGAAGGTTGAGCCCACACCACTTCTAAATAGTTCAACAAACTAGAACCAAGTACATTCATTTGACCTTTCAACAAAGCTTTGATTTTTTTGACATACAATTATAGGCCCACAATGTACAATTGAATCTCACAATATTCTGAAAAGGTTATAAAGATTTAGTTAGGATCCTTTGGATCAACTTAAAAGCTAGGCGTAATCTAAAAGCTCAACCAACTTCGACGAGAAAACTAGTCGTATAAGCAATTGAAATGAACACTAAAGGCTGGTAAAAAAAAATATATAAGTTAATATCAAAAGTTTACAAAAAAAAAAACCTATATCCAATTGAATTGGTCACATTAGTCGGCATCCTTGTGCTCTTGGCACTAAGTAGTTTTAAGATCCAATATATATGTATGTGTATGCTGTTGTTGTTTACGCAGTTAGAGTGTTTAGATCATCTTAGTCACACATTGACCAATCATTTTTTAGTTTAATAAAAAACAAATTATTTACACCAAAATTAAGGAATTCATGACATCAGCAAGGGCGAAGGGACATTAAAAGCTCCCTAGGATATAAACTAGGGGAGTCTAGCCTAACTCTATTTTTAATATTCAATATTTTTTACTATTTAAATTTAGCATAACTCAATATTGCTCAGCGCACCTATTTCTAATACTCAGCTCAACACCTTTTTTGTAACCCAATTATCTAACACAACTTACTTTAATCTTAATTGTTAAATTCAATAAAAATTAAATTGAGTGCAATAATTGAGAGACTAATCTTCCAATCTTCCATGGACTGAGAGGATTCATTTTCATTTCTAAAGAATAAAAATAAATAAATAAATTTCTGCTTAGTTTACTATCATGGGTAATGCTATATCATCCCAAGAGGGCTGAGAAAATTTTTTCACCCCTAAGTGATCATTTTGTCTAGAAAAAGATTAATGAATTTTTTTTTTTTTTGGCTTATATTTCATGAAGAATCGTCGGATACAATTTCAATTGGTACTTTTTCTTTAATATTTTTAAATATTTCCTTGTTTGTGTACACCTTTACTACTTATTAATTATAAAATTGTTTGGTTCATATAACTTTTACATGTATATGTCATATAATTTTTTTTATAATTTATTAAATTTTGATATAGCCCAAAACAAATAAAAATTCTGACTTCGTACGTCAGGATTAACAATTATAGTTTTTGCTCTTGCCAAATATGTCAGATTTTTCTATAGAAATGTCTTTTAGGGACTAGAGAGTAGAGAGTAGAGACCCAACTCACCGAACCAACGCAGTGGCAGTAGGGTTTTCTTTTCCCCAACAGAATCACAATCCTGTTTGTTTGGCTCCAAATTCCGAAAGCTACTCGAAGGGAAACATGGCAGAAACGTGGTACCATGCTACTCGTCCAATCTAACGACCATTGTCATCTTCCGACCTTCCCCAATCAACGTCTTCTTCCCATATATATCTTTTGTATCGCCAGAGATAACAAAACAAACACAATGCCTCACCCAAAACCAACCCAACTAGGCGGCAACAAATAGAAAGCCCCTTCAAAATCACTCATCTCTATTTGGATCCGTGATTGAACATTGAAGATCCGAGAATCCCCCCAAATCTTGGGTGGTACCAACGATTCGATCAGTCGGAGAAAAATGGGGACACAAAATACTGCAACAGTGGAAATATCAGAGCCGTTGCTTCTTGAATCTGAGAAGATCGGGGACACTGAGTTCGAAAGGATCCCAGAATGGAAAGACCAGATCACGCTTAGAGGGCTGGTGGCGAGTGCTGTGTTGGGGGGACTCTTCTGTATCATCACCCACAAGTTGAATCTGACGGTCGGCATTATTCCGTCCCTCAACGTCGCCGCCGGATTGCTTGGGTTCTTCTTTGTCAAGTCATGGACTGGGTTTTTGTCCAAATTAGGGTTTTCGGTCCTGCCCTTCACGAGGCAAGAGAACACTGTGATACAGACCTGCGTGGTCGCTTGTTATGGCCTCGCCTTCAGTGGTAATTTCTTGTTCTTGTTTCAGATTTTTATGTTTGTCCATATAGAGTTGCACATTGATTTTTTAAATCTTTGCTCTGTAGTTATTGTTGCAATACGGTGTAAGTTAATGTGAATTTTAGTGATCTGTGAATTGGTTTCCCATACCTCATTCATGTAGTTATATATGTATGCCTCTCTAAATTTCTCCCATAGTTGGTAGATGGATGAAAAATGCCTGATGAATGAGTTGCCGTTTTTGGACAAGTTCAAGATTATGTTAGTTCTGAATTGTGATTACATCTACTTATTCGAAAAACAAATAAGAAGATTAGGTTGAGCTGACTGCCAGTGCATGCATGGTTATCAAAACCTGAGGCATTGTGTGATGAGCACATTGATTATTTCTTATTGTTACAAGTACGCACTAGGAGCTTCTAATTACCCATTGCATTACATGATTTTTGTTTTATGGTCATTCATTTCGTTATTTGCAAGACTTTTAACTTATTTTGTATTTTAGCCATCTTATGCTCATTATTTATCGTGAGTATGATGCAATCCTTAGCATTCATTTGTTTACAGGGGGATTCGGTTCATATTTGATTGCAATGGATGATAGAACATACAAACTGATTGGTGTGGATTACCCTGGTAATCGGGCAGAGGATGTAAAGAACCCTGGCTTGTGGTGGATGATTGGGTTTTTATTTGTTGTCAGTTTTCTTGGGCTTTTTAGTCTTGTTCCACTTCGCAAGGTATGCGATATGCATCGATATCATTTTTGTGAAATCCAATACGATGTTCATGTATTCCTTATTTTCACAACATAACAGAGATATAAAAAGAAACACTGTAGATTCCTAGAAATATTGCAGATGGATAAATGGCATACATTTCTGATGAAAATTCATATTTTTGTTGATCAAAAGTTGTGATATATTGCATGCCACTTTTGCAAAACTTTGTGAAGATTATTTTTTTGTTTTGTTGATTGTCAGAATAAACAAGTTCAGAAAATTTTAACTGCAAAAAGCTGTGTGATACGGATACTAACCATATTGTTAATTGCATGACTTTATTGAAATAGTTCTAGGTTATGTATTTATATTCTAATTTCATTTGATATGTGTAATCATCTTTGAGTCATTTACAATTGATAGAGTTCCATTTCAATTTTCCGGTATTTTGATGATTGGTTTTCTTAATATGTACAACCATACAACTTTTCTTTTCTTTTCTTTTTTTCCCAGTACATGTACCACATACTTGTTCAAACTTTCTATGATTTGCTATGATTGTATCGTTATAATGCAAATGCTCGTGTGGGTGCACAAGTTTAGTTTTACACTTCAACAAAATCCTTCAGTAGGTTGCTCCTATAAATGGTTGAAATCATATTACCTAGAACGTAGATTATTTTGCGTAACGGGAACGGAAATGTGATATACCAGATGCTACAAAATGTCATATGAATCTATGACATTTGTAGGCTTTTGTAGATGGTGGCATTGGAATGTATCAGAGTACTTGTGACTTGTGTGAGCGATTTTTTTTAATTAGAAGTCAAAAGTTTTCTATATTGAAATTAATCATGTGCCAACACATTGACATTTCGAAGTGCATCTTGATGCATTGTGTTTTTAATGATCTTTGCACTTATCTTCTGTTTTGTCTTTTGTTGTTTCTTTAGGTTATGGTCATGGATTATAAGCTCACATACCCCAGTGGAACAGCCACGGCGATGTTGATAAACAGCTTCCACACAAATACTGGAGCTGAGCTTGCAGGGTGAGGGCAGGGTACCTGATTTTTTTCATGGTCTTGTAGATCTTATCATTTTTGGAGCTGCATGAGGCTACATAATTTTAGTGCGTAAGAAAGTACATGTACCAAGAAGAATGCATAAAGATTAAAATAGTTTATTATTTTTTTTTCCCAATAATCACACTGGTGTAATGCTATGTTACCTAGACTCTTCTAAATTTGTGAAATACCCGTGTCACACGCTCAACACTTAGACAACGGTATGGGATATGTGTCCGATATGGCTAGTTGGACATGCATCGAAGAATTATGTATAAATATTTGAGTTTATATAGAACTATGCATAACACTTCTATTTTATGCATAAAATGCTATATTTTAGTTTGTAAAAATTATTTTATTTTAAATAAATAAAAGAATTATTTAAAAAAATATGAAATTTAACTGTGTCCGAGTGTCCTTGAACATGAGAATTAGATGAATGCGACGCTTAGACATATACCCGCACCCGACATCCGTACTGAGTCCAGGTAATATAGGTGTAATGCTTGAAAATGATGCATCTTTAATAATTTTCAGATAATAGTCTGTAAATTTCATGAGATTATCAAGCTATATTATCCACATCATCTTCCATTTCAAGGCAGTGAGGCCTTTGCTTTTATCTGGGTTCATTGGCTAGTCCTTACTAGCCATGAAATGGTGATCCTGAGAAGAAATAGAAAAACTGTCAGAGAAACACAATCAAGAGTACTTCTGAGACCAATTAAAATTTCAGTGGAATCCATCCAAAATAGTTGTCAAAACAAATAGTATGAATTAAAAACAAATTGCTACGATGACTGAAGCTTCAATTAAAATGTCTTATATTGAGAGAGGATATGCTTAAGAATGTTGGCTGCATGGAAAAGTTCTTCTGTTCTTATATCTTTTTTTTTTTTCTTTTTTTTCTTTTTGGTGCTACTTCTGTTCTTATGTCACCAGTCTCTTCAATGCCAAGAACAAGTAAGAAGAAGCATAGAATAATTTCCTTCTATTATTAAAAGTTCTATTAAAATGTCTTGTAACGAGAGAGATGCTTTAGAAAATTCGAATAGAATGCATGGAAGGATCCCCATCATTATGTTATCCTCTCTTAAACTAAAAAGGCTTCACATCTTCTACTGAGATGATCGAGATCTGATTTGATAAAATCATTGTAACTTTCAGGTCTGGCCTTTTAGCAAATTGATGCGATCAGGTTTAGTTTTTTGGTGTGATCACCTTATATTTTTTTATTTTTCTTTAATTTTTAATTTTGCTCTTTTATTTTTATTGTATTTTGTCGGTTAAGATCATTACTGCATGAAATAAAGAATTTCCATCCTTATGGCTCTTTGCTGTTGTGTTTATGCTGTTGTGTTTATTCATAGTATCCAATGTATAATGCTCAATATACTTGTAATTGTTGTCTTTGAGATAACGTCAAACACACCAAACCTTGTTAGATTGTAGTCCTAGTGTGAGGGAAAACAAGACACCTATTGATGTGATGAAACATGCCCCATTCCCTAGTGAATTGCTTAAACCTAAGGATGAGCTGTTAAATTTTGAAATCTATGAACTGTTTAAACTATGTAAAGATTAATACTCCTCTCTTGGATGCCATTAAACAAAACCCTTCTTATGCGAAGTTTTCGAAACAATTGTGTACAATCAAGCGTAAACTTTGTGTACAAAAGGAGATTGTTTTGACTGAACAAGTTTGTGCTATTTTACAACACAATGTCCCTCCCAAATACAAGGGCCCGGGATGTCACCTTAGAGACAGGATTAATTTGGAATTGTTCCTTTCATGGTGAAGTTTTCTGTTGACGCATTCCTTTGTATCTATGATCATTGACTGAGGACACAATTTAGTGCTTCAGTTTTTTAGCTGTTTGGAGATACTAGCTCATTGGAGATACTAACTCATTGGAGATACTAACTTCCCTTTTGGCTCCTTGAAATAGAGTCACTATGGACTTGGGAATTTTTGAGACGTCTCTTTCCTGTGTAACAATGCTGGTGAGTTGACTTTCAGAAAGGGAAAAAAACACTTTCTGCAATGAATATTATATATACAAGGACGTTAAAATTTTTCTACTCTATGACCTTATTAGAAACTGGAATTATAGAATAGATGCTAGGTATTTCTTAAGTTCCAACGAGTAGACTTACATTTTCCTAAGACTACATGGAAAATTTCTTCTACTGGTAAGTCATAGGGGTGAGTTCACCTCCTCTAGCTCCACCATAACCTCTATGTTGATTCAAACTTTATTAGGTTGAATACTTAAGTCTTCTATTGGGTGTTCCTTTTTTTATATTGGTCCCCCCCTCCCCCTTTTAATCCCTAGTGCTTGAATAGCAAATATGTTATGTTGAATGATTTTAGAGAATGTGTGAGCATTTTGTTGTGAATGTAATTTTTATTGTATGCTCTTTTTTCATACTGATTGTTAATTACATCTACTTAAAGATTTATTTAAGCATTTTCAGTTCCTTTTAAATTATTTTTTGGAGGTGACTGTTGATTAGTTTCTAATTAAATATCAATTCTATGTTCTTTTCTTTTCTTTTTTAACAGGAAACAGGTCGGTTGTCTTGGGAAGTATCTGAGCATAAGTTTATGCTGGAGCTGCTTTAAATGGTTCTTCAGTGGCATTGGGGATTCTTGTGGATTTGATAATTTTCCTAGCCTTGGCTTGACGCTATTTAAGAACACGTAGGGTTCTGCTGCTTTCATTGTCCTCTCCCCCCCCCAAATTGATGTTCTTAGGACCATGAAAGATTCTTTAGCTTTTAGATTTGTGGTATGCTACTCCCGTGCATACCCCCTACACTCCCTTTAAAAAAAAAAGGGCAACAGGGGAGTCTTATCTCTATTGGTTGCATTATATGAAGGAAGGGACATAGTGGCCGTGGCCATTTGGCTTAGAAAAATGACTTACGTGCTATTAGTGACATAATATTGTCATCCTTCTGTGCTATTTCTCTCTCTGTCATCTGATATAGTGGTGAAGAAAGGGGTAATGTCTTCTTTGCTATAGACTAAGATATGCATGGGATCTATACCACTTAAAGAATAATTAGGCGCAAATAACTAAAGAAGTGTATTCACCGAATGATGGGACAGGAAGGCTTCTTATTGCCCCATTGTTATTATGTTATGTTTAATGAAGCTAATGTCTTGCATTAAACTTATCATTTGGAGCAAATGTACGTTCTTGGTAAAGTGGAACCCTAATTCCTATTTATGCTTTTCCAGCTCCACTTGTTTTTTTTTTTGGAGCACAGTATTTTAGTTATTATTGCTTGCTTATCCAAAACAAGTAGAAAAGTGAGCAATATTCGACCACTTGCTCTTGCCTGGAGAACCTTGTGATCACTATAAAGCAGGTGTTAAGATCTCTGTCTTTCCTGCTGATTACTAAATACCATGTGGAGCTTATGGAAAAAATAAAAAAAGAAAATTCATGTGGAGTGCGTTGCAAAGCTTTATATTATGCCATATGCATTTGACTCTGTTTATATGTGTATGCACACTTAACATCATTTAAACTTTGCTTGCTCCATTGCTTCACATAAAACACAGAAAAGTTATCCTTAGGCCTTAGCAGACACAAAATTGCTGATAATACAATTGACTTGTATTAATGATTTGCTGGTGATTTAAATAATTCCATAATTGCAGGTTTTATTTTGACTTTAGTCCTACTTATGTCGGATGTGGTCTTATCTGCCCTCACATAGTCAACTGTTCAGTTCTTTTTGGTGCGATCATATCATGGGGCGTTCTCTGGCCATACATATCCCAACATGCAGGGGATTGGTATCCAGCTGATCTCGATAGCAGTGATTTTAAAGGTCTTTATGGGTACAAGGTATGCTGAGTCATTTTTTATGTACAAAAGTTATCCAGTGTTAGTACATTTATCTACAGTTCACAGTCCTGAAGGTTGTACAGTTGTACGTCTCAAGTATAACATGGAAGGTTCAGTGATGTAGCTAGACCCCTCTCCCCTAGTTTTGAGGTATAGGGTTGATGTCACTGACATGCCTCTGAGGCACCGATCTAGATTGCTGTCATCATGAAAATCTGACTTTTCTTTCCCTTCCCCTTTTCATCCCCTCCAAATAGCAGTTGGATTAATATTTCATAAAATTTTGGTTGCAACGAAATTTAAAAAACAAAATGGAACAATCCATTGTGTCATCCTTTGAACTGTTTCTAGACTAAATTAGAGGAGTAACATGGTGAAGCTAGATGTGTTGACATTTCAAGTTTTAGAGGTGTTGTACCTCTTAAACCAATGGATAAACCAATGGATCCCTGATAATTTAAATAAATTCCTTAGAAGCATTAGGGAATGTAGGCCAGTAGGCTACAACTTCATTTTCCTTTTTGTCCTTAATTACTATTGCCAT
Source organism: Euryodendron excelsum (assembly GCA_033060915.1). Taxonomy (NCBI): domain Eukaryota; kingdom Viridiplantae; phylum Streptophyta; class Magnoliopsida; order Ericales; family Pentaphylacaceae; genus Euryodendron; species Euryodendron excelsum. The sequence goes on along the minus strand of CM065383.1, from coordinate 894,519 downwards.
ATTGCATGGTGTTAAATGTCTCTGTGATTTCTAGTATCTTGAAGCCTGTTTTTCGAAATATATTCTCGGCATGAAGTGATAGAATTTTCCTTGGTGGTCTTTCCATGGGAAAGGATTTGTAAAAGAAGCCCTCTTTTAGGCTTTTAAATTTCCTAAAAGATGGGAGATTCCGAGGTTCTTTTGGGCTTTTCCATTGTAAGGTACTAATATCTTATGTTCTAACACACGTTCCCCTACCATTGCTTTTGCAGGTTTTCATAGCCATCTCCCTTATCCTTGGTGATGGCCTTTATAATTTGATTAAGATAATAGCAATAACTGTTAGGGAAATGTGCAACAATAGCACCAAACAGAAGAGTCTTCCTAGCATTAATGAAGCCTCAGGTGAGGAATATTATCTCAAATGAATGCATGCCCTTGTCTAATAAGGTGGCCAATATTACAGGTCCCTGCCACAAGAACAAATTTAGTCTGTAAAACAGTTAAAAGTAATTTCTGGATTTAATTACTTTCTTGTCTTTGTTAGTGCTTTCATTTATTTGCATGATTTCTTGGTGGGGATATCATTATCATGCCTGCGTTGATTGCCTGAGCAGTTATACATGTCATCTTTGCTGGACAAGGCAGTTTAATAATGTTAAGTTGGTGGTTGCTCAAAATTTATGCACTGGTTAAAATTTAAGTGAATGATGGATAATGCTTGAAATTAGGAGAAGAAACTGTGGTATTTTTAACATGGCTTTATATGTTATTAACAGGCTGAAATGGTTGTTTACGTACTCAATTTGGATTATGGACAATCCTTGAAACAAGGAGGATCAACTAGGATCTTGTGAATGTTTTTGGCTCATATTTTTTACATTTAGTCTTCCGTATTGATAATATTTGAAATTTTAATCTCTTATATGTTTAGAAATATGTTTTTTAGTACAATGATGACAACTGAAACTGGCTGTTACACTAATGGCATTTTATATGCTGTGAATTATTATTAACAATCCAGGTTTATTCTCTCTTTGGATTGTGTTGGCCGGATATTCAAGTCTTTAGTACCCATTCACTCATCCTGGAAAGAAATCTCTGCTTATCAAGAAAGATGAATCAGATGCATCTTTTTAACTATTACTATAGATAGGAAGCAATTGAGAATTAGAACTTCTATTGTGATTCAACTAGAAAAAGATATTTCTAATGTGATCAATGTAATTATGAGACAGTCTGTTATCAATACTTATTACCTTATATAACTTGTTTAATTTCAATTTTAGTTACATAGAAATATAATATTTGAACTTACGATTTGTGAAGGATTCTGGTATTTGTAATTTTTTTTATTTAATGTGCCAATTACGGTAATCTCTGATTTGTGTTTATGAACAAGTAGACTAGTGATAGCATTGTATCCTACTTTTTATGCTGCTCCGTTAACTTTTTAATCACCTGTTAACTGCTTAGGGCATGAATATTGACTTGCATTTTATGCACAAGATTGTTTATTACTTTTTCTTTTATGTCATGAATATTGACTTCTCCTGCGGAATCAATTTTTTTCAAAACGTGCTTGTGCAGATGGCGAGAGTTCTAAATTACTAATGGAGCAAAGAAAACAAGATGAGGTATTTCTGAAAGACAGGATACCATCCTGGTTTGCTGTTTCTGGATATGTTGCCCTGGCTGCAATATCTACAGCTACACTACCAAACGTCTTCCCGCCCCTCAAGTGGTATCTGGTCCTTTGCTCGTATATAATTGCCCCTGCCCTTGCCTTCTGCAACTCCTATGGAACTGGGCTCACAGACTGGAGTTTGACTTCCACTTATGGCAAGATTGGTCTTTTTATTATTGCTTCATTCGTTGGAAGTGATGGCGGGGTAATAGCTGGTTTAGCAGCTTCTGGGGTTATGATGACCATTGTCTCCACTGCAGCTGATCTCATGCAAGATTTCAAGACGGGCTACCTTACTCTATCATCAGCCAAGTCTATGTTTGTGAGCCAGTTAATTGGAACAGCCATGGGTTGCGTCATTGCCCCACTCACATTTTGGTTGTTTTGGACTGCTTTTGATATTGGGTCGCCTGATGGTCCATATAAAGCACCATACGCTGTTATATTTAGGGAAATGGCCATTCTGGGAATTGAGGGCTTCTCTGAGCTTCCCAAGCATTGCCTAGCCTTATGTTGTGGGTTCTTTGTGGCAGCTCTGGTTATAAACCTTCTGAGGGATGTGACTCCAGCAAGGATTTCACAATTCATTCCCATTCCAATGGCAATGGCGGTACCATTTTATATTGGAGCTTACTTCGCAATTGATATGTTTGTCGGGACTGTGATATTGTATGTCTGGGAGCGAATAAATAGGAAGGATGCAGAAGATTATGCAGGGGCAGTTGCTTCGGGTTTGATATGTGGTGATGGGATTTGGACAATACCATCAGCAATCCTCTCCATTTTCAGGATCAATCCGCCCATCTGCATGTACTTTGGACCTTCGGTGAATAGGTGAATAGCTGAGCGGGTAAGCAATGTACGTGTTTGTAATTATTTGTTCTTCTGAACTTTAAATGGTTGTTTTCTACATGTAAATATGTCTGTTGTGTATTATGTATCGATGAGTTTATTATATCTCAAGAATGCATTTCAGAAGGCTCTCTCTCTCTGTCTCTCTCTCCTGAGTTTCGGCTGGCTTACCATTTTGTTATTGATAAACAATAATGTTTGTCAAACTGGATAATGGCAATTTTATACATAGAAACTATATTGCTCTGTTTTGAACTGATTTTATCTGTGGGGATATATTTGGGGAGAACTGGACTGTCCCTTTGTAAGTTGGTTTCCTTAAACTCTGGGTGCAAGCATCACAGAAAAGAGATTAATGCATAGTAGACCCCTAGTTTAATATCTGGCTTTTTTTCCCTTCTGATTGCCTCTAGTTTAGTACCCAAATCCAGTCTGACCAGTCTTTACATTTTACATAAAGATTAAACAATGGTTGGTTTCCAAATGGATCTATCTAACTGGCTAGATTTTCTCTCTAGAAGGTCTTCAAGTGAGACCGACAAAGCTGTCTGGTAAACTGATTACTGATATGGCTAGGCCCTAACCACTATCCAGATTTGAGTTTTCAACCCTAGCCCAGCCCACAGAGGCGAGTTGATTTGCTCCCAATGATCCCATCAATAATTGGTTTACCCCACTCCTTTGGATGTCATTAACATTGCCTTATGTTAAATTTGATTATTTATACAAAGATGTCTCACATTTTGACTGTTATTTGCATCAGCTTATAAGTTTACCTATTCAAGTAGTTTACAATTTTTTTTTTATTAAATTTTCATTCTTGATAAAACAAAGTCAAACGCATAACTAAAAAGTTCATAAAAATATAGAAAATTGAATTTTAGTTGAAAAGAAAACAGTAAAGATTAAAAAAAGAAGAAGAAGAAGAAAGATTTGGGGTAAACAAGCCGGATCCAAACAAGTTTCAGAGCTACAAGTACTACCAAAATTAGATTCTTTTTAACTTTGCATATCAAACACATGGCATGGATTGTGACCACTCAATTGCCGGCTCCAATAATTCCCAAATAGAATCTATCCAATTGGAAGTTCACTGAATTTATAAATCCAAACCACCCACTACTTAGTACTCTAATAATAAAAAATAAAGAAAAAATAAAATTTTTAACAGAATCCGATGATGATGTATGCCCGCGATGCAATCTTTGTCTATTCAACCTAATATTAGGAAAATTACTGCAAAAGTAATCTGTAAGACCTGTCTAATTTTGATAAAACATGGTGGTCATGAAATTTAAAAGCTATATTATTACTCTCAAACAAAGAAATAATAAGATGGTAGCCAAAAAAAAAAAAGAAAGAGATAGCTCATAATAATAGAGATGTGACATGAGGATAATGGTGAGGTCCCATCTTCTTATCGAAAGGACTCATTCGGTTAGATATTCTGTCTCTATTAATTGGGGTTTGCTTACAGATCACAAGGGTTCCTATTCAATTAATGTGGTGGAACTACTCTGGCCCCACTTTTCACTGTTTTTCTTCCTAATCCCTACAGTGCTAAGCTCCAAAATGTAATGAATATCATAAAGTTGTCGTATTAACCCGTTTCTCGATAGATAAAAGGAGAAAGCGTATAATTGTATGCATGTAAGCTCCGGAATTTAAGCTTTAGTCAACTATTTTAATGTATAATAATGAGGGTAAAAAAAAAACTTGTAAAACTATGAAATTGAAGAAAGCATAAAACTTGCATTTGTATAGAATTATTCATTTACATTGTAAATTAATTATCTGATGTGTTTACCGATATAAAAAATGTGACAAAATTACATATACTAGCTGTTAATAGTCCAGCACGTATTGATGTCTCTATAGGACAATCTATTAGTATAACAGCAAATGAATCTAAAACACGCTTGAAACGGGGGAGGCATGTCGATGCAAAAGACACGATTTCTAGAAAAAGAAAGACACAAGAAAAAATGCATAAAACAAGTTAGTGCTCTTGAAGAAAACACAATATTTAAACTTTCCGAAGAAGAGAATCTTAAAGAATAATTTTCAGAAGAAAAACCTCCTAAAGAGATATCTCCTGTAAGTGTTATGGTTCCTGAAAATAATGAGATCTCAATAAATTATCTGAATACAGGAGAAAGCTGGAATAGAAATAAGATAGTTGTCGACATAACAACATTAATTTAGTGAAGATATATAAAACAATGGATTGTATACTCTCTTGGAAATCCTGAGAATGTAACTCCATATACATATAAATAATACACTAGATTACTATATTTGATCAGAACAATAATGTTCATCATGCATCGTGCGATAATAAGAAATTAGATGTCATTAGTGGGAGAATATGCCTTCTACTTCTAGCTAGTAAACCCCTACATAAGATGATTGCTTATCCTTTGGAAGGCTTCTCAAATTAGTTTGCCTATGAATCATGATGCAGGACTAGAAGCTCTAGGAAGTTCCCTTGAGCAAGCCTTTGTATGTCACATGAAACATTGAGGAAGTTACCATGAAATCCATTACTGCTACTTCTGCATTTTTTTGTAGGTAATTAAAGCAATAGCACAGATTTATGAACTCTTTCATGAATCCATAACTGCTACCTCTGGCATTAGCAGTGACTGAGTTGTTTAGCATTAGTCGATGATCTAAGCATGAAGGACTGTTTATTAGCAGTAGCACAGATTTATGAACTGTTTCTGTAAAATTTGGTACAGTTTTTCATGTTTGCTCTTGAGTTTTGCAAATAAGTTTGTTCTACACAGTACCTACGTTATGTAAGCAAATATATATATAATAAGTAGTTGGGACATTGTTTTGGGTTTAATTAATTCATAATCCCATAGCTGTCATGGAAAAGTACTAGCTCTTGGTTGGTTTAGTTGCAGCTTGATTCCATTACATCCTTGCCTCCTGCCATTCAAGTGGGCTAAATACAACTTTTGAAAAAGGTGGAAGTCAGAAGCTCAATTGATTAAGACAAACATAGATCCAAGCTTATCTCTTATGGAAATATATATACATATATACATATATATGTCTTATAAATCAATTTAAAAGCAAGACCTTTTTTTCCCATTCAAGCTTTGAATTCATGTGATAATGGAATGATGTTTCCACAGCTAGCTTTCAAAGTGGGGGCCTCCTGTGTCTCCAAGATGGGAAGCACATTTGACAAGCAGTGCAATCACCAACACATACCTAGCCACTCCCCACCATTATTATCAGCAACACAACAATGAATGGGCCTTCTCCACATCAAAGCAAAGCTTAAAATTAAAAAGACAAAGAAAAGAAAGAGAAAGTCTAAGGTGTTGTTTGGAATCGTTTTCGATTTTACTTTTGTTTTTAATTTTCGTATTTTTAGAATTAAAAAATTTGAGAACATGTTATTTTTCTTGTTTTCAAAAACAAAAAAATAGAACTATCGGAAAAACTATCGTTTTTATATCGTTCTTATTTTCGCATAAAAACGGTTCAGAAAATTTAAAAAATATTTTTTTAATGGTTCCTGAAATTGGGCTGTTTTTTGAAATTTTTTTCGAAAATAAGTTTCAAAACCAGTTTACCAAATGCGATTTTGACAGAAACAGTTTCATAAACCAATCTGTCAAATGCGGTTCCATCAAATTTCAAAAAATAAAAACAAAAAATAAAAACTAAAACCACAACTAAACAGAGCCTAAGGCTCTCACCTCCTTCTTTGATGCATACAAAAACCCTAAAGTTGCTTAGTAATCAAGTTGAGAGAATGCTAAAAGCAAAGCAGAAATTAGCAGGAAAGAGTGTCAGAATTCCCACTATTTCCATGCGATGGAAGTCAATTGACTTCAATACTCTTACTCTTTCTGTGATAAGTAATTTTTCCTTGCTAGATGTGTTTTGGTTTGATCTTCAAAGCATGAAAATCAGCTTTAACTGTTACATGACTTAAATCGGTAAAAAAATTTCCTCCTATGTAGATCGTATGTATAGTTCCTTAGTAGTAAAAAGGGGAGATAATAATTTTGCCAACTTGCTGATAACTTTTGAATTTTGACAATAAAAAGCAACCTTGGACTAATTTTCCCAACCATTTTATTCTTATGTCTAGGTTTCAGACACTGTGATGGATAACTTAGCTAAACGCTAAAGATTCTTTATTAGTAATTAACAGCTCTTTTTTTTTTAACAAATTAGGAAAAAAATGTTACAGTTTCAGGAGCCTCAATGGAGGAAAGAATATGTGGTCACAGGTACAATGGGCTGCCTTTCCATTTAAGGATGGCCATGGAGTAGAGAGAGTGTTAGATGGCACCATGACACTATTTTTCTAACATGTAACCAAACCGAAAACAGTTTAATTAGCCTAGTAAACATTACTATTTGATGGGTTACTTTTACTAAGTAAGATTGTTTCATTGCGACTTAATCGAGTTTGAAACAGAGACTCGGAGATAAATTTACTTCTGAGTTGCCCTTTATATTGTGTTTGGTTCAAAAAATTAGTGATCAAAAAGAAGAAAAAAAAAGAAATTAAATGTCGGAAAAGTTAATAAAAATATTTCTTTATTTTGTTATATTTTTCTTCACATTTATTTATTTTAATTTTTTACCGCTTCAATTATATATAGTACAAATCATACACGTTCACATTCACCTACCTCAAACAATTATTATTCTCTCCTTGAAGCGGCTGTGCACGTAGTATATTTTGTTGTTGTGTGTAATATATATATATATATATATTAGAATATACAAAACAACCAGAACATAGAAAATAGCTTTCAACGCGCAATTGAAAATGGGTTACCTTCGTCAACAAATTGGGCATCCTTGTCATGGGAGTAATACAAGAAACTTTATGTCATTTTTTTGAGCCGTTTATTAATGTCCACTCACAAACTTGCACAGCTTTTCTTCATTTGTTTATATTCGTGTTTGGTGACAAGCGTACGTTTGTGGTTGTTTTCTTCTCACCAGATGAAGCTTGCATCCGGCTCTCTCTTTCTCTCTCTCTCTAAGCCAGCCAAGAGGAATTTGGGGTTTAGGTACATCTCAAAGTTGTTTGCCTTATTTTTTGTGGATTAAACCCTCTTTTTAATGATTATAGAGAACTTCATTAGACGTGTATCATTGGAAATTCATATGTTCACTTCTAACTGGTATAATTTTTGCTAGAGGTGTTCTACTTTTTGCTAATGTGTCTAGCTGTGATTGAAGGTTACATAGAGACGTCTGATGGCTCGGCTGCATGGAATTGAATCTCCTGTTGGAATATGGGATTCTGAACATGGCCCATGAACTATGAGAAACTCTTGTATCCAGGCCCCAAGGACCCACTAAATATCTCCAAACTGGAAGACATACTGAAACCACAGCCTCCTTTTATTTGCAACTTCAACATCACTTCTTTGTTGCTGATTCCATTATCTATTACCGTCTTTAATTTCTCTGTTTTTTAAATATATCTTAAGGGATGGGCCTAGAGTAGGTTAGAAGCAACCCCACTACCCTCCATTGATTGCCTGCCTGGTGTCTCCAAGCCTCCACATGGACAGTTGAGTCCCTTGCAAGAGATGGATGGCATCATATGTTGTCTTTGCAATGATAGCATGCAGGGTAAAGAAATAATGAGGGAGAGGGGAGAACCCATAGAATGTGGGAATGGACCTTTTATGTGTATTAGTTGAGAAGTGAGAGATGGTGAATTTTGGCAGTTAAAGGACCTGTCCTATCAAAACCACTCAAGACCCAACACAATGAAAAAGAGGTAGATTTTTTATTAGAGGCAGAAACAGACTAGACACTGGCCAAATTAACCCACAGTTAAAATTTTTTGTGAAGTTAACTGCTCCTGCTCTTTCCTTGGGATTACAATATTACTTTTGTCACATTCGTTGCCAAAAACAGTGAAAACTCATGAAAGTCTGAAACTTTTTTCTTTTATTTTTAATTTGTTTATGTGAGGTCACCTTCTTCAATCCAAGAGGACACCCCCTTCTATAATAGTTTTTTAATATTTTGTGCACAAACACCCTGTTCATGGATCCCAAGGGCTCAAAGCAGCCAACACAGGGGATGCCTGACTTCTTGAGCCTCCCACAGCCAAAAACAAACAACAACAACATGGGTGAGAACAAGCCAGCAGAAATCAAGGACTTCCAGATTGTGATTGCAGACAAAGAAGAGGCCGCCAAGAAGCAGCTGGCCCCCAAGAGGAGCTCCAACAAAGACAGGCACACAAAAGTTGAAGGCAGAGGAAGGAGGATAAGGATGCCAGCACTATGTGCCGCGAGAATTTTCCAGTTGACCAGAGAATTGGGCCACAAATCTGATGGAGAGACCATTCAGTGGCTGTTACAGCAGGCTGAGCCGTCGATAATTGCCGCGACAGGGACGGGGACGATACCCGCATCGGCTTTGGCGGCGGCAGGGGGCTCTGTTTCGCAGCAGGGGAGCTCGATATCGGCGGGATTGCATCAAAAGATTGACGAGTTGGGTGGCCATATTGGGGGGTCAGGAGGAGGAGGTAGTAGGACCAGTTGGCCAATGGTAGGTGGGAATTTTGGGAGACCCCATGTGGCCACAGCAGGGATATGGCCCCCTGCTGCTGTCACTGGTTTTGGGTTCCAGTCATCATCATCCTCTGGTCCATCAACAGCCAATTTAGGAAGTGAAAGCTCAAATTACCTGCAAAAAATTGGGTTTCCTGGGTTTGACTTGCCAGCCACCAATATGGGTCCAATGAGTTTCACCTCCATTTTGGGTGGTGGTAGCCAGCAACTACCTGGGTTGGAGCTTGGGCTCTCACAGGATGGTCATATTGGGGTTTTGAACCCTCAAGCCTTGAGCCACATTTACCAGCAGATGGGGCAGGCCAGAATGCACCAGCAACAGCAGCATCAACATCAGCATCAGCAACAGCAGCAACCATCTTCCAAGGATGATTCTCAAGGCTCAGGACAGTAGATTGTCAGATTATAGGCAGATTGGATTTGCGAGGACCACGAAAGAAAGTTGCAGTTTTGAGAAGATGGAATTTTTATTTGGTTGATGGTTTCTGTATTGTGTAATTGCAAAACTGACGGAAAGAGATGGCTGAGATTTCAATAGCGACTGCTTTTGGTTTGCCCCCCCATCTTTTTGCCCCAAAGCTTCATCCAAGTCTCCAACTACAGGTGCTCCTGGGTCTTCTGTTTTTTGAATCTCACACGTACATACATATATATATTTTGTGTAAATCATAGAGATTTTATGTATTATTGCTACCATTATAGTGTTGCTTGTGGTCTGGAATGTGCAGGTGGAACTGTGCAGGGCCAAATAGCTTGGGTTAGAGCTTAACTTCTTGTTTATTTTTCGAAGGTGTGTTGATGATAGTGTAAGGTATCCTTCAATTATTTTGTTCTCTTTAGGTCTGGATGGCGTGATGAGAAGCTTGCTTGTGAAAATAAACAGAGTTTCATAGTCATATTAGTGCAATTTCACTTAGTATTAGTGAGGGATTTTGGCCCTTTGTGTATTATCCTCTTTCATACACAAAGGGCAAATTACTCTTGACATCTCTGTCTAGCTTTCTGATAGACTTTACGACTTCAATGCATCCTTCTATTTTTTTGGTAAGTACTATTCTCATATATCACTGCTTTTGCGTCAATCACGCATTTCTTGGATCCCATTTCAGCCTCTTTTTTCCTTGCTTGAATGTTAATCTTGAAACCCCCCTTCTCTATTCACACTGTGAAAGTCCTATTTTTATGTCTCTTAAAGACTGGAAGTTAATATCAAGTATCTAGATAAGTGCTTCATATTTGATAATTCCTTGAATAATAGCAACATGTTGAATGTTATATATATCCTTTATACTATATGTTGTTAACATCTCTCAAAATTGGAGATCCAAGTTTTGCTCTAAAAATTTTCAATAATAGAGAAAGCCAGTTGGATTCTTTTCCTTTTATTTGTTTTTTCTGTTGTGAAATAACTTATTGCTTTTTATTCTTGGAGAAAACTGTCATGTGTTTTTATAGGTTCTTCAGTGAAATGTGAAATCTTTGCATAGAAACTGACTTGATAAGAAAAATACTAATCCATGTAGCCAACTCCAAGTATTTAAGATTCGGGCTTGTTGAGTTGAGTTCAATGAAATCCAAAATAGCTTAAAACAGAATGCGTCCTATGGAGGCATTGGGCTCCTCCTCATAGAAGATTGTCACCATCTACATTGTTCTTGTTTATGCAAAAATTAAAACCTTTGAGAAAAAGCCTCGTCTCAATGAGTAGAGTCAGTGACAGCCGTCGTAGCAGTGCCTCTTGACGAATGGATTAGCCTCTGTGAACTGGTTAAATTGCTTAGAGTTGGTTATCTTGGTTGCTAACCTCATGTTGACCGTGGTGTTTCTTCTAATTAGGACATATAGTGGGAAATGGAAAAAATTTTAAATCGCGGAGTTCCAGCACAAATCCATGTAGCAGATGTGGCACTATAAGAAATAGGATGCGTTCTATGAACAGAATCGTTTGCAGTCATATTACCCGGGGGCTTAAGTGGTAAGGATTTGATAGGCATTCCTTGCATTATTCAAGACCAACTTATAAGGCCCCCCTCCAGTCTTGGTTGATTTTTTAGTCTTTTGTTCCTCTAGGTGGTTTACTGGTCTCTTCCCTACTATGTTCTCAACTTCTCAACCATCTCCTTCAGCCCCTGCATGTACTTTGCAATTTTTTCAATTGACACAACTCTCTTTATGGAGGTGGCCTGTTGATTGCATTTAATCAATAAACTTTTCAATCTTTGGAGTCCTTTCTTCATAGCTAGTTTTTGACACCATTGATATTGGTAAAAACTCTTCATACTTCTGGATGCTGTAACATAATTCTTTTTGGTGTTTTCCTTTGGTATGTAGGCTTGTGAAAGGAAGTCACTTTCATTATTGTTTTGTTTCGCAATCAGACACAATTATATGGTCTGAACCACTCTACACATTTGTTTGACTCTTTATTCCGAAGTTTAATTCATTTGTCCCCATTACATTCTCCATTCATTTCGATTCCTACTTTCCTGCCACGTTGGTGGATGGACGGTTGTTTCTTCTAAATTATCTTCACTTATATCAACATATATTAATTCAACTGCATACATAGATATTCTTTTTTATTCAATAATTATCAATATTATGCCACAATTACCAGCTAAATGCTGCTTTTTTTTATTGTTCGTATTCGGTGGTTGAGCATCATTTCATGCTGTTCAAATCCCAATCTCTCTCTCTCTCTCTCTCTCTCTCTCTTCAGCAACACGTAAGACTTTAGGGAATGGCAACGTGTTGGATCATCAGTAGCTTCATCCTTCATGGTCCCTTGTGTAGTTTAAATTCTATTTTTCAGTCGGATTCATTTTTTGCCGACTGAAGTACGAATGACCCAACTGTTGTTTGGTATGATTATGCATTGGGCATTTATTCATATTCGTAAAGCTGTTTTATGATCAGTCAGAGACTCGCAGTGCTCAGCTTAACACGAATCAGTGTTTGTGGGCCACCTGTTGAAAATTGGGTGAGCTTGGCATTGGAGCTCGTCTCTCGTCCTCCACCATTTGATCAGTTGCTTCTCTCTCCTGGGAAGTTAAAAACACGTGAAAGATGTCAGGAAATACCTGCAACTTAAACAAAATACCATGACTATCGTGTAGGCACACTTTCTTTGGCATTGATCTTTGTGTTGTTGATCAGGGTTTTGTACAATTCCTTCTATAGATTTTGCATGGGAGAAAATTGAACTTCAATGGAATTGCCTATTCAGGTGAAACAGAGGAATAGGTTTGGTGGTACCTTCCCAAGTTAAAGAAGAACCAGAAAATGGAAAAGAGAGAAATAATTAGAAAACAGAACAGAAAAAGGCTCATTTTCCAGCAGATCGAGGCTATGAAACGACCAATCTCAAAATGATGCAAGGGGAAACGATGTGAATAACGGACCCAACAAACAGAAGATACGGATACTGCAGGCTTGTCATTGTCAAATCGAGACATCATGATATGAAGGAACAACCAAGGGGGTCAATCTGTCTGTCTGGTGTGTTTATGTGAATGTTGCACTCCATGTGAGAGAGAGAGAGAGAGAGAAAGAGATCCATAGAGATTTGAAAGGGAGATGCTACTTGTCAAAATAAATGCATCACTCCAGCGAAAACTAATTACGCTAATTCAGTTAGCCAGAAAACTTGCTCTGTTAAGTACTTAGAGTTGGTCACAAATGATTTATTTATTGTGAATATCTTAATTTTTCTTTTACTTTTAACTGGATTGAGAAGAACAGTAATCTAAGGTACGCACAAATTGTCAGGACAAACTTGACCACTGAACCCAAAAAAAAGAAAAAAGGAAACAATTAATGGCTATCTTCCCTCAACCTGGAACGTTATCAATTGAGTGACGGACAAACCCAATAGCGAAATGCATTTTAACTCTGTTTGCCACTAAACCATAACCCTAGGTTGGGTTCCGAATAGCCTATTTGAAACTTGGGAAAATGAATAAAAAAGGAGAAAAAATTGTTGTTTGCTATTATTTTTGTTTTGTTTTACAAAGAAAATAGAAAGAAAGTAGAGGAAAAGAAGGGAGAGATATTTCAAATGACCCAACCCACTGGCACACCACATTCTCAGCAAGTTTTGGCCCTCTTAGATAGATCCATATATATATATATATACTGGAATTCAAGTAATTCCCACTCCAGTAGGCGAACGCATGCCACAATCAATACGAACTTCATTGGAGTATAACTCAAACCAAATGAGCAATATATCTGTGATAATACTGCATAGTATCGGTTGGAATTATACTTTTCTTGCTTTCTAAAATTTTTTAAACCATTTTTTCTGTTCCACGTCATGAATGCATCGCAACTGCATGGACCAACCAACCAGTGTCACCTAACCGACAAGCGCACCACCAACTAACGTGACTAAATTCCATATTAATACGCAAAACGTACCAAAATGCGTTCTTCCGCACCATCCACTCATCACATTGAGTTCTTACCAAATATTTACGGCACGCTAATTAAACTAGTTGTTGAACCCCCCAAGCACAACCCCAATTGAGCTAGCAATTGTCTCTTCTCAATGCCGTTTTCCAGAGGCCAAAACAGATAGGACCTCCTTCCTACCTGGCGCACCACCACCAACCGGGAGCCAGCCCATCCACACTCTGGTATCGTACTTACACTCTCTCACCCGAAATAAGTAACCCGTGATCTTACAATTATTAAAGGAGGTACCATTATTGGAATTGGGATATGCAAAATAGAACGAATTGCTAGGTAGTTTCTCCTTCCACCACAATTTATTAGATCATTCAATGAATTGTCAATGAAAAATGCTATTGCAAGAAACCTCACCAGAACGTTGTAGTAATGAAATTTTTGTAATTACAAGCTAGTATGATTGATATTTCATTTTAAAAATAGAAGTCCTGATCCAACTACATTATTTTGTCCGTAAATTTTATATGAAATTTTATTGTCTATGGATGAGTTAGATTGCGGTTGCTTCCCCTCTAGCATAGGCCTTTTTGATCAGTCAAATCACATTACGGATAAGGACTTGTGGGCCCACACAATGACTAGCCCTGGAGCCCATTGGCTCACTCAACCCATCCCTTATGCAGCTCTTAGTCGTTAACGTTCCTTAAACCGCGTGGGCCAAGCCAATCCAAAGCTTGAACGGTGCATTAGCCTTATGGTGCTGTTTGCAACTGGAGCCTTCTTTGTCTTGCTTATAGCCTTTTGTACTTTTTTATTTTTTATTTTTTTATGTTTCTTTCATTTTTCATTGTTAGCCAGTGTAGGTTCTGTGAACATGTAGGACACCCATCTGTAGAAATAATGATATTTAGAAGTTATGTAACAGTTTATGTATGTACACATCATCCAGATATTTCATTAATTATTTCATATTTAATAACACACGTAAGAAAATATGTATCGAAAAATTGCTTTCATATGTTGAAAGAATGTTGTTAACACGTTTTGTAATGGTCATGTGTCCCAACATCTTTTGTTAAGTCAGTTTTTCTGTTTATTTTTTCTTAATTTTTTATGAATTCGGCCACGCTTCGGCAAGTGCCGCAAAACCTAGCCCATCCAAAGAGGTTCAAGTTTGGGGTATTTTGAGCTAAATTTACATCCCTACCTATCTACTACAATGTCAATTAGCATTTAATCTGTTGGGTGTTGCCCAGTTAACTTCTTATTTTACACCAACAACAAAATGTCAAGGTCCTTATTTTTTGATTTGCTGGGATAGGACATGCCTGAGCCAGCTCGACCATCTTCTACTACATATAACAAATATAGAAAGAAAAAAAATTCTATGTTGAATTTGTGTTAACCTTCCTAACCTTATCCAAAAGATTGCATGACTTATCAGATACGACTTCTAGAAGTCTATTTTAATTAATTGTAGGTCTTACCATCTTATGCACACTCAATACTGCATTCAAATCTTGTTCCCCGACTATTCCATTTTACTTCATTCCTTTTTTTTTTGTTTTTCGTTATTGTTCGTTTTCTTTTGAAGGGCAAAGTCAAAACCCAATCTAAAGCACACATTAAAGGCAATCCCCAAAACTTAATACAAAGTTAATATCCAATTAAATCCATAATAACAAGAATCTATATTCTACATCTAGATTAATCAATCATGTCAACTTAGATGTCATTAATTTTTTGGAGTTATTTTCAAAACTTTTGGTCCAATAATTATTCAATTTATATGAGACAGAAAACTATGAGTAAGGCTCTTCTCCCAACCTCAATATTATGAATAATGTTGTTATGATCTTGTTTCGTTAGGTTTTTTTTTTTTACTTTTACTAAAATCATAGATTTAAACAAGATAATATTATCTATTAGATTTGAATGATTAATATGTAGTGAAGTGAGATAAAAAACTTGAAAAATTTTAGACATTAAGGCATGTAAGAAAACTGAACCCTAAAACTACAAAGGCCTCTGGATTAATTGTGATGCCCACGAGTTGGTCCAAACATCTAATTATAAAATAAATAAATAAATAAAAATCAATCACGCCATCTTGCAACTTTGACACGTGATTGTTGCATGTAAGATATGTTGGAAATTTATACTAAAAGACATGCTTTGTGAAGTGACTTTAGTATTTATTAATAAATTAGTTATTTCATTTTAATGAGAATCTGTGTAAGAAATGTTTGCATTGCGTTATTTATTTAATGATTATGCATGTGTGTCTCTTATTCTATATAGTAGATGATTTGGTGTGTAGAGTACGACTTACACACGGAAGATCAGATCATCGGTTCTTATGGAATATAAGTTAATCGTTCACAGTCTTAGATGGAAATGGACACACCATCAGTAGGACTGTAGTACAAGGTTTTAATAGGTCTGTCTTGACTGTGGGGAATGGTATAGTTCCAACTCCTTGCACTATTTTACACTTTGTGTGTATTGAACAGGACCGTGTTGGGGTAATTGTTTTTATACTTTGACTATATAAAAATAATTAATATCCTCATGATTATTATGAGTGCTTATGCTCTTAATCCTAATATAATAAAAATAGGAGAAGCCTCACGTGCATGTAATATTTTTGTATTGTTTTTTTTCATAGAAGAGTGAGATTCTTTAAGGGTCAATAAACTCTAAGTGAGTTAGACAATGACATTACGTGTATGGTGAATATTTATTATTGATGGAATCTACGTCCCCGTATAGGGATTGATGATTAGCCTTCCTGTTTGGTTGGTCCCCCTTTGAGGATGCTTATAAGTTTTGATTATGTTAAAAACCCTGCAGGTGGATTATGAATCCGACATATCAAATAAAGTTATGTTAACAGTGGAAGGTCTCAAGGAATTAAATAAGTCCATTAAATTTAATTGTCAGTAATTTAATTTAATAGACGGGTCTGTAATCTTAACGTGGGGAGATAAATAAGCATTTAATAATTCATGGAGAGCTCGAAATATAATTTCTAGTATAACAGGGAGTGCAATTATAATTCCTTAGTGGTATGAATTATAATTTACGTAAATAAAGACTAATCTTGGTTGGATTAGGAGTCCTTATTTGCGTAGGAAGCTCTAATCTATTTTACTAATCCTATGGTCCCTGCTGTAGCCTATATATATACGCGCTCTAAGAGCTGCTAGGGTTAGACACTCTACACATAATTGAGAGATATACGATTTTTGAGGGCAAGAGTCAAACCCAATCTAAAGCAGCAGCGAGCCCACTCTCTATAGAGTAAGGAGTGTACGAGGAATACAGCAGAAGTCCGAAGGTTGAGTTCGAGCTTGCTGATTCGTGCTTGGTGCTGATTCTTGTTTTCGGGATTAAACTAGAGAGATCTCGAAGGTACGATTCTAATCACGTAGATTAGGCTATGCTAATCATATCAGAATTTTTGGTAGCATGCGTATACACTATAGCCAGGTCGTGAGAAATTCCGCAGTCCCCAACAAGATATGCCACGTGTGCGATGGAAGAAAAATTTCATCAAGATAATGCCTATATATCTATATATATGTATCATCTATATGTACATCAAATATGTATCTTTAATTAAGTGCACAGTCTCTATCACAAATGCATCACGATTCACAAGTGCCTTGCCGACTTGGGCTGCTGTACCCTTTTCGAATCTTAAGAATTGGACCCATTATTAGTCTAACTATATTTTTAATGGGCTCCCACTACTCTCCTCTTTTCTTCATTCATACTTTATCTTCCAAGTATCCTAGAAAACTACCCTTTATTCTTTGGAATTCGAACAATTTTTTTAAAAAAAAAATATTTCACATAAGGACACTGGAATAGTACAGATCATCACACAAATTGTAATGTAAAAAAAAGAAGATGATTTATGCACTAATTTAATAATTAATTGCCATCTTAGAATATAGGATTTTAGTTGGGTATTAGGTGGACTAATTGATTTTGGGCATGTTTTAAAATACTGATTTTTAATACCACATTTTTAGCAGTGAAATTTCAGGTACTGAATTTTTAAATTTTTAATACTTTAAGATTAATTTATTAGTTGTTAATAAAAATTAAAACTATTATTTGCTATGCAACATTGGGTGATAAGCCAAGTCGCTCTAATTTAAAATTGTCGCCAATTTTTAGATTAAAATAGAATGTGATTATGTGGTATCAAATGCACGTATGAAATCATTGAATAAGTTTGGTTTTAATTGCTTAATTGTATCATCAAACTTGACCTTAGTTGCCAAAAAGCATTGGTGCACATAAATTTGAACCAATATTTCAGATAAAATATAATATATTGGCCCTACAAAATTTAAAAAAAAATTTTACTTTGATTCCTCTAAAATTGAAATTTTTTTTACCTTTGCCCCCTCAAAAAAAAAAATTAAGCATGCCACTGGTTGACCTCTGCCAAAATGTGGTGTGTCGTTGTATAAGGGTAAATTACATTTTACATCCTTGCACTTTACATTAAATTTTACTTTGGGACTTATACTTTTAATTATAACGATTA
Source organism: Euryodendron excelsum (assembly GCA_033060915.1). Lineage (NCBI taxonomy): Eukaryota > Viridiplantae > Streptophyta > Magnoliopsida > Ericales > Pentaphylacaceae > Euryodendron > Euryodendron excelsum. The sequence continues at coordinate 876,446 of CM065383.1, read as the reverse complement.
AGTTCTTGTACTTTTAATTTGTTGCAATGTCACCCTTCTATAAGCTTTCGTTTGTGCAATTAACTGTCAAAAGTCCTGTGAGTCTTACACGACCTCTTTTTAAGAGCAAAAATATATTTTCACACTATTTTTTACGTCCAAATGCCGTAATCTCTTGCCAGTCTCTTTCAAAGCTTCTAAAAATCAAGTTAAAAATAAATTTAGAGTTACAAAATGCCCCTAATCGTCCTACGTGAGGGAGATATGAGGGCGTTTGAGAGCCAAAATAGTATAAAAATATATTTTTGCTATTGAAAAAGTGCCACTTGAAACGTACAAGATTTTTGAACTTCAATTACATAAACAGTAGCTTGTAGGAAGGTAATATTGTTACAATTAAAAGTACAGATCCTAAAGTGAGATTCAATAAAAGTATAAGGGTACAAAGTATAATTCACCCATTGTATAAATAGCTAAGGGGGATTCATTGTGCCAGAGCCTTCATTTATGCAAAGGCATGATCTGCCTAAGGAAATCCAGAACATCTTGAAAAGCATTAACTTTACAGTATGCTTTTGGTTTTCTGAAGGATATTTGCTGCTACATCAAGCTGCCCGATTTGAAAGACTTTGTGATACAGTAGCCAAATGCCCAGGCTAGGCATCACCTTCAACAGAATGTGCCCTTAGGGTCACCAAATTGGGCATTTACACTTTTTGACTTAATTGAGTAAATTGGTCTATCTACCCTCATCTCTAAGCTTCTTAAAGACTTAATGCCAAGGTTTCTCTTTTAATGAAGCCTTATCTACCAATACCAAATTTTCTGTTAATGAAGCCATGTTTACCCAAAAAAGTAGAAGCACATCATTAATAAAGTTTTTTCTTGAAAAATGTACTATATATGATAAGGAAAATAGATAAATATATAAAATGCTATATAAATTTTTTTTATCCACAATAATGTAGTTGCTTGTAGTTCTTTTATTTATTTCAAAACAATACACTCACTATCTTGACTCATGATTTTAAAAATGTTACTGCCACGCTATTCTGATAATCTTTTGTGTATAAAAATTGTATATAAATAAACTTTTCCATAACACAAGTCTCCAATATGAGTTTGGATTTGTAGGTACAGAAGCAATGTGTTGATTGAGAGTCTCCACGTTTATGGGTTATTTATCTGTCATTTGTAGCTATCAATTCCTCCGCCCGCCTTATATTGATAAGGCGCAAAGGCACCCTCCTCCCCGCCTTCATTTTCTGTAACTTATATAATTTGTTTAGAACTTGAAAAAGAAAAAAAAAAATTTATTTTTTGCTATTCTTTTCTATTTGATTTTACCTAACAAAGAAAAGGAAGAGAAAGAAAAGAAAAAAAAAATTAATCTCTCTCTTTCTCTTTATTTTTCTTCTATTTTCTTTGCAAAATTAAATAAGAAAGAAAATTATTTTTTATTTACTTATTTATTTTTTTTAACCTCCCTTTCTCAAGTTACAAATAGAGTATTAAAGAAGGGCTGAGATAATAATGGGTCATAGTGGAGGAGAATTTTGTCTTCGATCGATCAAACACCACCAATCAAAAACCTTACCCACTTCACTTGTACTTGGGATCACTTGATCTCATTTGCAGTTGCGTTATTGTCTATAATATGTTTGAAAATAGTGGTGGCATTTAACTCCATCGACTGCAATGTTTAACATAAGAACGAGGTAATAAATAGACTCGTGTTTTTAGCGTACTCATTTCATTAAGATTCTTTTATCTTTCATGCATTTGTTTGGTTTTTCACCTAAAATTCTTGTAGTTGATTTGATTGACAGGCTTACCACTGAAAAGCAGGGGATAAATGTCCCGCCTCAGCATGAGCCGCGCACGCTGGAATTGCCGCCCACAATACCGGCGAAGCACCGACCAAAGCCTGCTGACGACACGTGCCGGTCACAGCAGGACCCCCCTGCAATGTGCAACGTCACCTCTACTCCTAATGGTCACGTGCACGTCCAATTCCCGCGCAAGAAAAATGGAAAAGGTCAAGTGAGAGACCTACTGCTTCGCACCAGCCCGGGGGCAACATAAGATCGGTCCCAGTAAGTGGTAACAGTTGTAACCGTCCCGTTTACCCAATCAAATATTGCCACGTCAAAATTGCAACTGCGTACGTGGCCTTTTCGGGCAGATGAACGGGCCGTTGTGTACCACGTGAAAGTAAATGTGCTTGCTCCAAAAATCCAAACGGAGTTGTCTTTGAAACTGCTATAGTCATCCTCTACTTTTTATAGTCTCTATCTCCCTCTCTCCTTTTTTCTTCTTCCTCAGACATTGGAGGCATCATTATTCCATTACTATAGCAAAAGAAGCTCTTGCACACTCACAAACACACAAGTTTTTTGGAGTGTGGATTATTCAGAAAATTCTGATCTTTCTGTTCATATCTGTTCTTGGGTTTGTGTTGAGGGTTTTGAGAAATTTCAGAGAAATGGATGACGAGTATGCTAAGCTTATAAGGAGGATGAACCCACCAAGGTACACTTGCAAATATTTTACCTGTTCCGTTTCTTCTTGCAAACCCAATTGAAAGATTTATTGCCTCTGAACTTTGTCTTCTCTGTATTCGGGGGTCATAGAGCACGTTGGAATTTCGGTGTGTATGCTGCTATAATTGAAATTCGAAATCGTAACGAAAAGGGATCTTCGGAAGCTACTTCCTTTTACAAGTTTTGTATTCTAGGTTTTATATTTCTACTTGTACATAGCAGAGGACAAAAATAAATTATTTTAAGACTTTTAAGGGTTTGTGAAGTTGTATTGTGATCCTTTTTCTTGTTTACTTTGAAGTTGCTTGGATTGAGATTTTACACGTTCTATGGTATTTTAAGTATGATAAATTGTTTTTTATTGACTTATATGGATAGGGTTTTTTCTTGCTCCCATCATCATCTTCTTCTTCTCCTTCTTCTTCTCCTTCTCCTTCTCCTTCTTCTTCTTTCACTTTCTCTTTTTTTAATTATTTAATTTTTTATATATAAAAGAATTATTCTTATGTCCTGTTGTCTGTAGTTTAGGTGAAATTTCTCTCTCTCTCTTTTCTGGATCATCTGCAGATGTTTTCATGTGTGAAAATTACAAAAACTAAATCCCCGTTATCGCTATTTTTTATTTCTTCTTTATCATCCCCTCTTGTCATCTCTTCTTGAATCATTTTGGGTATATGGGAAGTTGTGATTTGGAGTGACTCGTGTGCTTGAGAATATATTGAACTTGACCTCTTTTTAGGAATTTTTATTATCTGATTTTCCTCCTATTTGGGTTGTCTGTGAAAGAGGATGTGGGTAGTTCTTCAACTGTTTTGCCTCTTCTTGTTGCAGAGTTGTAATTGACAATGATACTTGCAAAGATGCAACTGTCATCCAGGTGTGCTGTATGCCTTTGGCTCTTCTGACAATTGGGTTGAAAATGAGTATCTGCTTAACTTTGTTGGTCTACTACTCTATTTGCTTGTCTACTTTCTCATCAATAGATGGGGTATCTTATTTAGGTTGACAGTATCAACAAGCATGGGATTCTCCTTGAAGTTGTCCAAGTTCTTACTGATTTGAACCTCGTTATTACAAAGGCATATATCTCATCCGATGGGGGTTGGTTCATGGATGGTATGGTTTCTTCTTTAAATGCCCCCAGCAATTTAAAAAGAGAATTTACAGATTTTCTCCCCCTCTGTTTCTTATTTTATTTTCTCTTCAAAATTCAATGTTTCAGTTTTTAATGTGGTTGACCGAGATGGAAATAAAATTAGAGATCAGGAGGTCATCAACTACATCCATAAGGTATATATTCTTTCTGTAATTCTTTTTTAATTAAGCACCACAATTCAAATAGTATAAGTAATTTAATTTGCTTTGCAAACTTAAGAGGTTAAAACATTGTCAATTGGATGCTATTTAGTTGAGCATAACCTACACTGCCCATTACCTACATTAAAAAGTGAAGGAAAGAATGAAACAGTTCAAAAAGAGGGAGATTGCCCATTTGATGATTGATTTTCTCATAGCACGTCTGAAATCCTTTAAGCTTTTGGTAAATTCGCCTTGTTGAAGTGCATCTATCATGCCGCTATATTTTCAGAGCCATTTCATGTATGAGTTCTCAATTTTTTCTTTCAAATTCTTTTATGATGAAAATTAATATTCAAATTAAATTTCCCCCAGTTGCACACAATTTGATCTCCCGAGCCAATGAATCTGCAAACCATATCATTTCCCATGTTCTTTATTTTTGCAGACTCTTGAGAATGATGCCTTCTTTGTCTCCCCATTGAGAGGGTCTGTTGGAGTGATGCCTTCTGAAGAGCACACCTCAATCGAACTAGCTGGTACTGATAGACCGGGTTTGTTATCTGAAGTTTGTGCGGTTCTTGCGGACCTTCATTGTAATGTGGTAAGTGCAGAGATATGGACACACAATTCTAGAGCTGCAGCGGTAGTTCATGTCACAGATGATTCCACTAGGTGTGCAATAAAAGACCCAAACCGGCTATCAACAATAAAGGAACTGCTCTGCACTGTTCTTAAAGGAAACAATGGCTTGAAGACTGCAAAAATGATGCTTTCTCCCGCAGGGGTTACGCATAGGGAGAGAAGATTACATCAAATTATGTTTGCTGATCGGGACTATGAAAGGAATGAAATAGCAGAACATGGGAGAGTTGGGGATAAGAGTCCAAGACCACTTGTAACTGCGATGGATTGCATTGAGAAGGATTACACAGTGATTACTGTGAGGTCAAAAGATCGTCCAAAGCTGTTATTTGATACCGTGTGCACTCTAACTGATATGCAATATGTTGTCTTTCATGGTGTAGTTCACACAGGGAGGATGGAAGCCTTTCAGGTATGTAAAATTTTTTGAAACAGCTTTATAATAAAGATTTGAAAGTGGAGGTTGACCTGGAAAAATTAATTATGTTCTCACTAAAAAAAATGGATGGTCGATTTTGTACCTAATTCACTGATTTGAGTGGTTTGCGAATTCCTATAAATTAAGCAATTGGACTGGGCAACTATACTAAACCTTGTTTGCTGTCCACTACTAAAAAACCTCCCCTTCAAACTGGGAATAATTCATCTTGCTTTATTTTTCACATAGGACGTATCTTAGTTATTAGCACCTTCATCTAATTTCGACAAAACTTGTTGTTTGGATGAAGGAATACTATATCCGACACATTGATGGGCTACCTATAAGCTCTGAGGCAGAGCGAGAACGTGTTATGCAATGTCTTGAAGCAGCCATTGAGAGACGAGCCTCTGAGGTGTAGTAACTGCCGTTGAGACACGACAATTTGAAGCCGGTAGGCCTAGTTATGCAAATGATTAGATGCATGTTCTTCATCATGCAGGGACTGGAGCTGGATCTATGCACTGAAGACCGAGTTGGACTCCTCTCAGACATCACAAGGATATTCAGGGAGAATGGTTTGTCTATAAAAAGAGCAGAAATTTCAACGAAAGGAGGGACAGCCAAAGGCACTTTCTATGTCACTGACATCACGGGGAATGCAGTCGACCCCAAAACCATTGATTCGATTCGTCAACAAATTGGAAAATCCATATTGCGAGTTAAAGGGAATTCAAGTCCTTCACCAAATCCCCCTCAGGAGACAGCAATGAGCTTCCTCTTTGGGAACTTATTTAAAGCTCGAACTTTCCAAAATTTCAAATTGATCAGGTCCTACTCTTAAATGTTTTCCTGCATGTACAGTTTCCAGAAGTAGAACATATGCAGAGATGCCATCTTTAGTTTAGTCCAAATGAAAAAAACTGTATATGAATTAGACAACACTGTAAATAGGGACTTCCCTTCAGCTTGTGCAGTAGAATGAAGGAAAGAAGAACAAGTAGCTTCCCTATACGGTAAAAATTATGGGAGGGGTCTAGTCTCTGTATTATATTGGTGTCTTGTAAATAACCTGTGTACATTGTGATATTATATTTGGGTTGTACAGTAATATACAGATTGTAGATATAAGTGCAGTCTATGAAGAAGGGTTGTATTTATTGTTGTAATGTGCATAAAACTTTGTGTTTGGTAAGTTCTGTGGCTTCACATCCAACTGTGTTTTTTTTTATGCGCAAAGTGCACTGGAGTTGTGAAAATCACCGAAGAAGTAATTTGTTCATCCAAACCGGTCTAGAGGCTGTCGCATTATGTTAACTCTGAGTTTGGTTGCAAATTCAGTAAATTCTACGTCTATTTTGCTGAATTCAACTGAATCAAGCCATTTGACAGACAATTCAGACAACTCCTTTGGGGGTTTTGACAATTTAGACTATGAATATCTTTCTTAATGTGTGCGTCCAGAATGCGTAAACATTTAAAACAGCTACCATCTATATATCAAACATTTGTCTCACATTTTGCTCTTCTTGATGAACATATTATACAGCAGCCCTGTGGATTGGAAGGTGCTCTGCTTCGTCCTCTTCTACTTCTGGAGACATGTATATACTGAAGTCTTTAGGCTTCTCATGCCATTGATTCCCCCCCGTAGTCTGCTGTTGCACCACCAAGATGCTGGTGTTGCCATGGAAATCTGCTGAAGCTAGCATATCTCCTATTGCTCCCAGTTCCGTCTCCTCCTCGTTCCAACCTGAAAGTCCTAATACGAGTGGCGACAGCTCGTCATGCCGTCTTCCCACAATGATAAGTTCATAATTGTTTTCCATGGATCGCATCACGGCAACAGTCCCTGTACCATCTATCGCCACCTCTTCTGTGTACCTGACCCGATAATTACCGGCCATGTTGAGTCTAAAATCACTCACCTCTTCGTGGTCCAACTTCCTTTCTGTGGTATTGTCACTGGTGATACTCCCATCCTCAATAATCCGAACCATTGTTAGATCAATGTTTGGCCGTCCGGCCATCCTTGCCGCTAAGGCCAATGCCTCCCTGTCATCTGCTCCGCCCAAGAAGAGAACAGCAACACGATAAGAAGGCCAGGTTTCCAATGCGGGCCTCGAGTTGGTAAGGAGGCCACGGTCAACAATAACTGCAACAGAGCAAGGTGCCATGTCAAGGATATTGTCATTGATAAGCCTGACGCCTTTCTCGAATGTCTCCCATTCGCCTGTGATACTGTTGAACCTTCTGTGGAAGTTAACTATTATCAGAGAAACCTTTTTGTCGAGTGCCATTGTGCAGATTTCATCATGCATGGTTGGACGAGGAGATATTGCAGTAAAGGGGTGCACTGTGACGGCGTCGTGGTAGCTTTGCTCGAAGTGTCTGAATGCATTGACAATGGATTTCGAAGTGGAGGCCTTGGCAGAGGGCCTTTTGAAGAGTTTGTGGGGGATGAGGAGGGGGTGGGCACGGCCAACAAGCTCGATGAGATGGAGGGCGTAGATGGCTATGGGGGTACGTTTGGTGGGATTAATGGCTTCAAGGATGCTGATGGTAGTGGGAACGTTCTCTTGGTCATGTATGCATGCTAGCACTCGAAGCTCAGAGTTGAGTTTTGAGTTCATTATAGTCCTTTTGGTGTAAACTGCATATCTCCTTGAAGGATCGAATAGATATCGTAGCATGGGTGTCATGGCTGCAGTTACAATTAGCATGGATGTGCACATTACCACAAATGCTTCCTGGTCTATTGCCTACAACCCATTTCAAAAACCCAATTAATTGTTTAGAGGTGTATTATATATATATGATGATGAATTTTTGAGACATACCTTGGCTTGCTTCATCATCTTATACATGCCGAGCTCAAGAACGCCCTGGACGTTCATGATAAGGCCAAGTGAAACAGCATCCCTGGAGGGTATGTTGTAGTAGAGTGAAGAGATAAGGGCTCCTAGGAACTTCCCCGTCCAGGCGGTGAGGATGATGAATTGGACAACCATATAGTTCTTGAATTCAACTTGAAATACATCTGTCACCAACCCATTCTTGACAAAGTAGAGCGGCATGAACAACCAAGAGTTGATGAGTTCAAGCTTTTCTACTAGGGCTGATCCCAAAGGTGGGCCAGCAGGTATTGCCAATCCGTAAAGAAAGGGACCGTAGAAGATGTTTAGACCAGTGGCCTGACTGGCAAATGCAGCCGCCAGGACTCCCACAAATATAACATAAATGAACTCTTCCCTCAATGACTCTTCCTTTGGTTTCCGCTTTAGCGTCCACATAATTGCAGGGCGAATTACCACAAAAATGAGCAATGCCATGGCAATACCTGCACAAAGCGTCTTCAACATCCCGAACTTCTCCCCAGATTGTTGATCGGTGAGAATGTTCAATGTTATTACGCAAAAACTGAAGAGATTGCTAACGATGGAGCAAGACAATGCCAGTTGGCCGAACTCAGAATTTACCATCTTAAGTTCGGTGAGGTATTGAGCCATCATTGGGAAAGAGAGCACAGATTCTGTGGTTGCAACTGCGGGAAGTGAGGTGGCTATCGTTTCCTCTAAGCTAATTTTACCCATTGCAAGGAAAGAAAAGGAGATGCTCAGTACCAGAGCCAGTGCCACAGTCGAAATGCCAATAATGAATTGCTTTCTCTCTATTTTCTTCAGTATCCATGGATCCATTCGGACTCCAATCAAGAAGAAATAGAACATGTACCCAAATACTGCAAGTGTGTCAAGAATTATGAAACCTCTCAAAGGGAACAAGGTCTCTGTAAATCCACCTTTTCGACCCAGAATTGAGGGACCTAGAATTATTCCACCCTGCTAAAGGCCATACAAGCAAATTCAAATATTGTGTCAATGCCTGCATGCTTGTGTATATATAGAGAAATGCGGATAACAAATGAGACTAATCATGAGTATTGTGGGTGTCCAGAGAAGTTTACTAATATCTGCGGAACCATGCTGGGTTGGCCGAGAGGCTTGAGAATGCGGGAAGAGAAGAGGATGACTAGAGAAGCTAGAGAGAGCTGCGCCAAGAGGAGAGGGAGTGAGTAGTTCAGAGGAACTGAGCCTTTAAATAGGCCTCTTGATTGAATCATTCCCACAGACATGCAAATGGTTGAGAAATTGTCCTCTGGGTGATAGATGTTAGCATACGACACTATGTCTTCGGGTTCCATTACTACGGAACCCATTTTGTTGGCTCTCGTCTCTCAAGCCTTTCCTGCAACTAACCAAACCACTAACGGTGAAAGAACAAAACAACACAGAAACTCCGACCACTCTCCTTCCTATCCTCCGGCAATCAGAGGGAGGGGCAGAGAGAGAGAGAGGGGTTGGTTTGGACGAAAGGCCAAAGGGTGGACAAAATGACAAGCGTAATAAGATGCATGGACATCTCAGGGTTTGAAAATGGTCAACTACTATTTTTGAGATGCGGTTTGCATTTACCTGAATATATTGACATGTATTAAAATATATATATGTATATATGCTTTCTTTTTATTTTTATTTTTTTGGTACAAGGAAAATAGGAACAACAGGAGAGAGTAAAATCCACCGACAATTCAGGCTGTTCTATTAAACATCACACCAGCCATATATCAGCCTGCAAGAAAGATCCCAGATTTGCATCAAACAAACAAACACCCAGATTTGCTACAAAATTTGTACGAAAGTTCCTCTCTTGGTGCATGTAGCTGAGATGGCAGTTGTTTCTTCTCATCAGGATCCTACAACCCTCCGACAGAGCTCTAGCATGATGGTTGCTTCTGGCATCATCATTAACGAGATTAATTGCATTCTCCCGATCAGACTCAATAAAGACTTCTGAAGGTTGTTTTCCTTAATTACACAAAGGCCTTTGAACATGTCCCATGTCTCCACTTCTAAACTTGTGACTTCTGCGATGGATCCTTTCTATCCCAAGCTCCTTGATCATCTCTCAACAGTTCCCCAAAACCAGCAGGGGCAGGCGTTTGCTTGGGCGTGTGGGGACCCAGATTGCCTTTCGCACTTCCATCCACATTTTTTTTATTTTTCCTATGGGGGCATCCACCTGGGCTTGTGGGGCTGTTGTGAGCGCTGCTGGGCGCCTAGGGCTGTGAGTGGCTGCTTGCCTGCTGGCCTTGGGCGCTTGGCTGTGGTTTGGCCAATGCTTGGGACGTCACGTGCACTGTTCTTGGCCAATGTCGGTGCTGCCTTGGGGCATGACTTGGTATTTGTCCCATTGTCAGTCCACCAGAGGTAAAACAGTCACCCAATGGTTTTACGAGTGCTTTCCTCCTGACAATCACAATCCTCGGATTCTTTTGCCATTACAATGAAAGAAAACGTCACCATAGCATTTAATCTCCCATGGCAAATGTGAATTGCCCCACTTTATTTGAACTTGTTGATAGACAATTGCACCTAATGGAACCGCTTCAGTGTCACCCACAAGGCACAATCACAGCCACATCCCCAGCTACATAGATGCATTAAACAGAGTCCTCTCGGGCAGAGCAAAGTAACACACCATAAAGAGAGTCCGTCCTCGTAGAATCATAATATTAGATACTCTTCAACCTTTCGAAATTGAAAACAGTTCTCGTATTGCTCATACATGTAACAAAATTATTATGAAGTTTCAATTTAAGAAAGGACAATTCAGATCACCACAAAAAGTAATGGTCACAAGGCCCATCACTTCGAGCCAATAACCACAAGAAGTTGCTCAGATCCGTCCAGTAATTCTACCAAATAAAACATTATGCAATGGAATATAACTTAAAACAGATATAACAAGAAAACTGTGAAATCGTACATTCAGCATCACTATTGTTTTAAACATAATCTGCCCTTGAGATAGAAAAAAAAAATCCAATAAAAACTCCGCAGTTAATGTGGATAACATTTGACGTAATAAAAATCTAGACGATTGAAGGAAGTCCTCAAATAGCCTCATCCTAAGAAGCAGGATATATATGCTTATGTCTCTTAGTTCATCCTCTGAGCAGCTTCCTTCGCAAGAAGCCTCTCTTTGGCCTTGGTTTTGGCTTGGGATTTGGAACCCATGATACCACCACCCCACTTCTTCCTATACTCATCATACTTGTCATTGAAGTTGGCCTGAAACCAAAGAAGACACCAATTACAATGAATGACTATACACAATCAACACACAAAATAGATTAATGATAAATATAATTTTGCACCACCTTGATAGCCTCCAAGATTTTGCTGAAATCCAACTTGTCTTCATTCTTGACAGTGGTCAAGCACAGAACTGCTGCAGTTTTCTTGTGGACAATCTGTCAGGAAGGCTATTTAAATTAGTAAATCAACCCATAATTTTGGCTATATGGAACGTTTTAAGAAAACAAGATTGTGGTACAGTTACCGTTCCCAATCGAGCTTTTCCTTTCACAATGCAATATGGAATCTCCATCTTCCTGCACAATGCAGGAAGCCAGACAACCAACTCTATTGGGTCCACATCGTGAGCAATAACAACCAATTGTGCTTTGTTCTGCAAGAAATGTATTTGTGATGGCGGTTATTTAGAAAAGAAGTAACAAGCAGAGTGCCATAGTCTTCAATTAAGAATGTACACAGAAGTAAAACAAGACCTGCTCAATGAGGTAGGTGACATGGTTGAGACCATATTTCACAACAATAGGCTTTTTAGCCTCAACAGGTTTTCCTTCAGCCTCAGCCTGAGCCCTTTTCAAAAGACGCTCCTTTTTTGCTGCTTTATCCTCAGGCCTGTACTTGAGAAGCATCTTGAAGAGACTCGTTGCTGCATTTTTTTGAGAAAGAAAATTGTCGAGAACAGCAATATTTATGGTCAGTTTAAACTTGCATGGTTGAACTGAACACTAAAGATGTAGCAGAAAACGTTCATCACAGATGGCAGAATCTAAACTTGCATTAGTTGAAATCCACACTAAAGATATCACGTACTCTTGCAATATATGAACATGGTTAGATGCAGGGCAACTGGGACATCAAGCGAGAAGCCAAACCTCAAAACCTTATTAACAACTCATGGAGGTTCAATGATTCAGCAGTATTTTGGTAATATAGGAAAAGAAAATCTAGCCCAATAATTTAGTCCACATATAAAAGCTAAAGGAACCTTACCCTAACTTTGCTTAGAGCTGCTAGGACACATACTATGTAGTAGGGACATGGACGTGACCCAACGTGTATACACCAACGTGGCAGATTTAAGAAATGAAACAGACACAGACAAGCAAGGCAAGATGTAGACACGTTTATATTTTCTTATGAGAAAGATGTATTCCCATTTATTTTTTTGTTTTCAGATATCTATATTAACAGTTGCAAAACATGAAAGACAAAAGTTCAAAACATGTCATCTACATGACTTCTATCGATGAGTACACCTACTTTACTAAACATCTCCCTTAACAATGGTTTTCCTTTTCAATATCAAGAAGTTCCTTTCTGTGCTTGCTACATTTGGATACGTGAATGATATCAGATCTCAAAAATCATACACGTAGATCACAACCGACTAATTTGATTCCTAAATTTGCAACTGACTAGCTAGCCAGTAATCATTACAAACAAGGTTGAACCAACCAAGGTCCATATCAAGGTACTTATATCAGTCCACATAAGCATGATAGGATAAGACAAATAGAGAAGAGAACTGTCTTTTGATGACTTACTATAAAGATTTCGGAACTCCTTGTAACTTGCTAGTGTCTGAAGCTTAAACAGAAATATATAGCTGGTACTTATATCAGTCCACATAAGCAAGATAGGATAAGACGAATGGAGAAGAGAACTGTCTTGATGACTTAATATAAAGATTTTGGAACTCCTCATAACTTGCTAGTGACTGAAGCTTAAACAGAAATATATAGCAGCAGAATTGTTCAAAACTCTGAAGTTTTGCAAAGACACAAAAACGATATCCACCCTTGCTGAACCAAAAGAAACAAATAACAAGGGACAAAACAACTAGACCACAAATTCTAAGACTGCTTCAATAAATAGGAATACCTATATCAAGCATCCAACACTGTATAATAGGAATGCAAAACAGAAAGACTATTAATCATCTCAATGACCGTTGAAGAAGTTCCCAGCTTGTCATAATGCAATATCCTGGTCCTATTATGAGCATAAATGGATGATGAATCCATTTTTTCCCTTAAGAGCCAATTAAACATGAGACAAATAAACACAACTTCAGCAGTCATTCATCGTACTCTAGCGTTCCAAAACGGTGAATTTAGTGATCCAATACGAAACCAAACTTTTTTTCTATTTATTTATTTAAAGGTCACCTAAAAAGGAAAAAAATCAGATATAATGAACCAAAATATAAGAGAATAGAATTTTGACATAACAAATGGGCCATAATATTCTTAGAATGAGTTTTTCAGATGATTAATTTGAAAAAACAAGATAGATTATATATTATTAAATGTTATAGCTCAAGAAAATTCTACTAGAAATACCTTAATTCTAATAGTTTTTAAATTTCAAAATGGAATATGAACTATAAAGTATTGTTCAAACAATTAAAAGTTTAAAAAAAATGAAAAAAAAAATGTTGACAAGTCTCCCACTACATATCCGGATTTATGATTCACATATTTTACAAAAGCCCCGGACATCAATAAAGAAGCATTTCAAAATTTCAAACTCAGCGCAATAGAACAAAAATGGCTGTAAATTGCCAAAAAAAAAAAAAAAACAGAAAGGTGAGAGGAGCAGCCAAGTGGGCCAAGCATAAAACCTCCCTATTACTTTGAAAAAAATCACATATCCTGTATAATAATTATACATAAATAAGAAGAGTCCAAAATTCCATGTAGAAAAAGACCTGATACCTCATCGAATAGAACCTCTTTTCATCAAATACAAAATACAGGATAGCTATTAATTAATTCAAGGTCGGACAAACTTTTAAGTCGTACATTTGTTCACAAAAACAAAAAATCAATCTTCCTAACACTGGCGAAAATGAAAGAATTAAAACAATTCAACACTATAGTTTTGTGAGTTTTAAATTTCTCACCAAGGTTTTTGTCGAGGGTCTTGGTGAATTGATTCAAGGGTGGTGGAACCTTCAAGCGCTGGTTGAGGATCCTCCTCTTCCTCTGAATTTGGACAACCTTCGGCCATTTCACGAACCGGTGCAGATCTTTCTTCGGAGGCAATGCTCCTCCTATCCCGAACTGCTTCGGACGCTTCTCGAACAGCGGGTTGGCCACCTTCTCCTACAAATACCAATAAATAAGTTACAAAAAAACTAATTAGCTTGCAAATTATCTCCGCAAATATCAAGAAACTACATGCAAAAAGTCACACACATATCTATATTTATGTACATTTGTATTTATGAATGTATTCATATGAATTCATACCGGTTTCTTCTTAGCTGCTGCAGCTGGTTTGACACCTTTCTTTGGAGCCTTCGAGTAGAGAATAAAAAGAACAGACGAATCAGAATAACATCGATGATCAATCGAAACAGGTTTTACAGGAATCTTGCAACAGAAATCGTGTTAACATCTTGGGGTCGTGGCATTTACCGAAATAAACAAAAATGGTCAGCGAAAAAGATAACCGTGAAAAGTTTGAGAAATGCAATCGTCAATAAAGATCAATAAAGAATATACGTAGCTACGAACAGTACAGGGCTAGAGCTAGAGAGAGAGATAGATGGCTCACCATTTCCGCAAGAGTTGGTTCTCTCTCCTCGGCTCAGCTCTGCGATTAGGGTTTGAGGACGGCGACGGGGAAACCCTAAAAACTATTAAGCCAGACACCACGAGCGTGAAGTGGACTGGTTTATATAGTGTCTGGTTTAGATGCTCGAAAACGCTGTCGTTTTCCATCCGACCTGACAACCTACTAACCTACTCGTCTTGCGAAACGGGCCGTGTCAACTGGACTTTCCATATGTTAGTTCGCGGGTACAATAGAGACCAAGACTCCAAGGCCCAACTTCCAAAAACTCACAAAGTAATTCGGCCAAAAAATTAGCAGAGGTTAGCAACTTAGCAAGAAATCTGTACACGAAAGTTGAGAGATTACAACACTATTCGTGATGTTTGGCCCAGTAATTAATTTCGGATTTTGGAGTCAGGCCCATACCATCACCTATATTGTGTCCTATCCTCTTTTTCAACATTGTTAAATCCCGACATAAAAAAGTTTCCGTTAGTGAAAAAAATACATTTTGTTTTAGTGTCTTGCATCTTGCTTTCTTGGACACAGTTGAGCACAATTTTTTGGATTTGGCTTCCTTACGGATCTTAATATTCAGTAAACTCTATACTCTTTATCTCATTACATCATGTATTATGCATTTAAATCTAATGAATGATGTTATCTTATTTAAACCAACGATTTTACTTAAAGTTTAAAAATATTAAAAAATCAGATTATGAGTTTAAATCGAATAATAACATTATCCGTTGGATTTCATTTATCAACGCGTGGCGTAATGAGATAAGATTGTGTAGGATTACAGATATTAATATTTGGAGGGAAAAAAAAGTATAATAGTCAAATGGTATTAAGAACTCGATGATACACTCTATTAAATTGTAACACATGGTAGATGAATTCATCAGCAATCTTGGGTGGTTAGTAGAATAGTAGAGAGGCTTTTAAAAGAAAAAATATCACTTTGTAAAATTTGATAGATTACTTTCTTAAAAATCTCTTCACTACTCCTTAAATTCAAGTTATTGATATATTTATCCATCACGTATCACCATTTGATAGAAATTACTACCAAGTTCTCAATACTACTTAACTATAGAACTATTTTCCGTGGAGAGGTGCCGAACCCCAATTTTTTTTACACTCGTTGCTACTCAAAATCTTTTATCTTGCTAAATTATTTGCTGGTCACAAAAAACTCGTCCAAGGGAGAACCTGTACTTTCCTTTGAGATGAGTTCTTAACCATTTCATATTCACAAGAGCCCATCATTATACTTTTGCTCTAACTTCCACTACGTATCCCACTAACTGTGGTCGGACTGTTTGAGTTTAAAATGATTAGTGGTTTAACGGATAATGAAAAAGTGAATTCTTAATTAGATTTTTTTTTTCTTTTAACACAAAGAGATAATATGATGCGAGTCTGACACTCATAACAGATGATGCGAGTCTTACACTCATATTAGAAGACAACTTTACAACTTATTAGGAGAGGGTGCTTAACTGCTTAGGTCTCTAAACCTATTGATATTGAATGGACCAATTTTATAAATAACAAAAAAGTTACAAAAATCTATATTTATAGTTTCATTTCCCATTTATCTCAACCTTCTTTTATCTATTTTATTTTTTCTTTTTTATTTTGAATTGTTTATTATTAAACTAATTTTGCATTCAATTAACTTGTTTGACGTATATTTTATGTTAAACAAAGTTTTAAGACCATTAACATAACAAAAAGCTATGGATCAAAGAAAAACTCATGCATACTCGAATAGATTAGTTTATTTAATCAAATTTTTTCGTAATTAATATCCTTTTTAACAAAATTTTAAGTTTTTTACTTTGTTTTTATGAACTTTGAATTTATATTTTTGACTTTTTTTACTGGAAATAGTAAAAAAAGTCGTACAACTATTTCTATAAGCAACCTAAGAAGTTGATTGCTTGTCAACATACGCGGAAAGAGGGCCGCAGGGCTTCGAGTAAACTCTAAACGGCATCGTTCCAAAAAGGCTCTAACGACGCCGTACTCACCACGGCAGATGGCAATTGGCAACTGGCAACTGAAAAAGTGTCGGTTTCCTTCCTGATGCTTCACGCATCCTCTGAGTTCAGTTCAGGAGACGGGGTGTAGCGATGGCGGTGGTTAGCTGAAAGAAGTCCAAGAAGAGTGGTAGGAAGGACATGGACAACAGAAACGTCGTCGTCTGTGACAATGGCACTGGGGTAACACTCTTCTTCCCCTCTCTCTGCAACTTCTTTCAGTTCTACTGTCTAGTATTTTCTTTCGCCATTCAATATTTCATTCTTTTGTTCGATTCGATAAAATTTTCAGAACCCCTTGATTTTTACCGTTGGGAACTTTGAAAGATCAAAGAACATACTGTAATTCAAATTCATTGCCTATAAAATCAGCAAGATTTTCTGCATTATTACATGGAAATTACCTTTGCAAATTTATTTTTTTCTGGGTATTGTATTTATATTACTTGGGGTGAAAGTGCTTTTTATCTACGACGATTACACGGAAATCAGCTCTACGATTCTCTTTTTTTTCCTTTCCCCCCGGTTATTCTGTTTATATTTCTTTGGGTGAATGAGCTTTTTATCTTGCACATACTTAGCAATTGATCCGATAATTGGGGCTCGATAATCCTAAAAAGAATGAGTTAATTTAAGTTAATGACACATAAACAGACTAAAGGATATTGAATGCTTTCACCCATATGTTGTAGCCTTTTTCTTTTTCTTTTTCTTTTAATATTTTTCATTTCGCATATCTACCTGTATTTTTCAGTTTTTGAGACTGGATTTATTCAATGCAGTATGTCAAGTGTGGTTTCGCTGGGGAAAATTTTCCGACCTCTGTATTCCCTTGCGTGGCGGGAAGGCCAATGCTACGATATGAAGAATCCCTTGTGGAACAAGAGCTGAAGGTGCATATATTTGTTAGTGCATAAGAACTTGTACTTTGTTCTTTACAGATACAAGATGGCTTTCGTATAATTTAATGATAACAATTAAGGTAGTTCGTAAATTGTGCTTGACTTGTTCCAACTCTTTCTGTTGGCAAGGCAAAAAATTTTTTGCAATTTCTGGTTTAGGAGACCTTAAAAATGTCTTCTCATATCACCAATTTCATAAAATTTGAGGGGACAATTGTTTCCTATATTATTACATGTACTAAGCCATCGAACAATTAAAATGTAACAATTATGATGTAGGATGTATGGGCCAGAATTCTCTTACAAGCCATGCGCCCAAAATTAACATATAGTAAACACAAAAGGGCTTATATAGGACTGAATATCATCTAATGGTTATTTGGGTTTGTATGCAATAACGAAAGGTAAAGATCTGGATAGAATTATGAGTCTGGCCAATTTGCGAATCGAGCTATTTTTGGTGAACCTAAGAAGCACCCGCCACAATTACGGACACGAGACATTGTGATTTTCAAAAGATAAGGACATGGACACAGCTGGGATATGGCAAGATAAATATATATTTTTATTTATAATGTATTTAAACAAAACATCCACAAATCACAAAAAATATAAATAAATAAATAAATAACACTAATTCAATGTATAAAAGTAACAACCTATTTTATCCATAATAATAACAAGTTAAAGTTTTAAACATACATCCTGAGAACAACTAGAAGACTTAAATTTGAAAAATGAACATAGAAGGAAAAGAAAAAAAAAGAGTTAGGGGCATGGAATTCGGCACTACAGGAGAATAGATATGGGGATTTCATATTTGACATATTTTGAATTTTAGTTTTCTAAAGTTTTGAAATTTGTTAATTTGATACCATTAAAAATTTTAAAAAATAACATTTAAACCCCTGCTGTGTCCTGGACACTTGCAGGATGTGTCCCTAGCGTATCCGTGACGTGTCCACTAAATAAAAAATAGGACATGCCAAATGGTGTGTTTGAGCCATATATGTGTCCGACATATGTCTGACACACAAACAGCATCTTAAGAGTGTCTGTGCTTCTTAGCTGTGAACAATACTCTAGAAGAGTTACTTTACTCTTTTTCTGATTTATTTAGTCCTAAAGTTCAAGGATGAATGCGGAATCAATTAGGCTTGCTAAAGCTTATATGCAAAGACTCAGTAACACTACTTGACCTAGATTAAGACACATGGGTGACCTCTACAGCCCATAAACAAAAAGATTTGAAATTATGAAAAAAACCCTTAGTCGTAAAACATATAGAGAACTTGCCAACACTATCCTAACCATAACATAAATATAAATATGACTTTATAAAGTGGAATACTCAATTATGTAAGGTCCCTAATGGATGCCTTAAACTCGATGAATTTCTGAATTTTGCCACTCCCTTGAATTTACGTTTTTCTTGCTTTTCTTACATACTGCATCCAGTGAATTCATATTCAATGCTCTGATTTTGTTTTTGCTAAGGAGACATCTTAAGTTCACAGGTATTTGGCAGAACTTTTAAGTGCAAACCCTGTACATTTGACATCATCATTTTTGGCTAGAATCTAGATAGCTTCATACTTTCAGCTTTTTGAGTAATCATTAATGCTAGTTAGTATATTTCTTGTTCGCGTAGGATATTGTTGTTGGAGAAGCTTGCTTGGACTTGCGGCATCAATTAGATATTTCTTATCCAGTCAACAATGGTATTGTACAAAACTGGGATGATATGGGTCACGTGTGGGACCATGCATTTTTTAGTGAATTAAAGGTAACCTCTTCTGCATGTTGACAACCTATAATTCCACCCTTCATGCTTTTTGGTTTTTACTTTTGTTTTTTGGTTGATATCTCAATATAATTTCTTTATGACTGAACTAACTCTGTTGCACATTCTCTTTTAACAGATAGATCCAACAGAATGTAAAATTTTACTCACAGATCCGCCTCTTAACCCATCCAAAAACCGTGAAAAAATGGTCTGAGATCATTCTTCATTAGATAATTTTGTTCTGTCTCAATGTCAAGAATACTTTATCCTCTTATGACATAAGGTGCAACTTTTTATCAGAATATTTATTCACAGTGCAGGTCGAGACCATGTTTGAGAAGTACAACTTTGCTGGTGTCTTCATTCAAATCCAAGCCGTTTTAACCTTGTATGCTCAAGGTGCCTATTGAAACAATTAAAAAGTTTGAAGTTCACCAATTCTCTCTCTCGCTCTCTCTCTCTCTCTCTCTCTCTCTCTTAGACATAACATCTATTTTTCACTTCATTTTGAAGTCCAAGGAAATGACAGACACAGTGTCCCTAATAACCTGCTTGAATTCTCTTTTGAAGATAATCCATGTTACTATTGCTGCTGCTGTTATTCAACATCCTCTGCAAATATGTTTATCCAGCATGTGATTGTTTCTTAAATATTATTCTCTCAGGTTTACTGACTGGACTAGTCATTGACTCTGGTGATGGTGTGACTCATGTGGTAAACTACTCATGTACCATTACGATTTAGAAGTATCAAAGAGTCATTCTTTGTTTTTTCCTTTTTCTATTTAGTTTCCCTCTGTTGTTATTCAGTTACGGGTTACCATGGGCATTAATGTGAAGGAAGTTCTCGCATAATCTGCATATTGTAATTAAAAATTCATTTTGTTAGTTGTATCCTATGATGTAAATCCTTAGACTTCCCTGAATCGGTGTATGATGTTTAACTATAATTCGGGCAATTGCTTCTTTCTAAAAGTCAAATTTTTTTTCTTACAAGTCATATAGAAAACAAAATGAAATGATTTCACTCCATGGGATGTTCAAATGCGACCAAAGTGTATTCCTTCGAATTGTATTGTGTGACATCTAACTCGAGGTGCTTCTCTAATAACCTCGAGGTCCACTCATCTGTAATGACTTATTGATGTGAAATAGTCTCAATTGAAACTATACCTTGGAGTTGTTGGCTGTATTAATTGGGTTGGTAATGTGTTCCATTATTTGATACATTTTGATTAATGGTTCTATTGTTGACAAAGCCGATATAGATTTAGTCGCAAGTAGGAGGAGATATTATCATTCTGACTGTAGATAGGGAAGCACCGCTTTGGAAGTATAATTACTTAAATCTTCTCTCCAGGTCCCAGTTGTTGATACTAATCTTCTCTCCAGGTTCCAGTAGTTGATGGTTATTCATTCCCTCATCTTACAAAACGAATGAACGTAGCCGGCAGGCATATAACTTCTTATCTTCTTGATTTGCTTCTACGTAGAGGGTAAGGGCCGACATTTTTTAAATTCTGTCAGTAAGATTAGTATCATATTTGCCATTAGTCTTCTTCACAGTTATTACTTATGCTTTGAATGGATTTCGAAATTTTATACTTATGCTTTGGATGGAATACCAAACTTTTTTTCTAAAGGTATGCGATGAATAGGACCACTGACTTTGAGACTGTAAGGAATATCAAAGAGAAGCTTTGCTACACAAGGTGAAGAAATAACATAATAGTTTGGTATGCTTTTCTGGGATGGATGTGTTTCATTACAATTTATTAGATCAGTTTTCTTGCAGTTATGATTACAAAAGGGAGTACCAATTGGGACTTGAGACTACCATCCTTGTTAAGAGTTATACTGTAAGTTTATTCTCTTAGTACATGTAATTATAAAGAATCTTCTAAGAAATGTTCAATTTACCATTCTTTTGGGCGTGGTGTGACATAGAATATCCCAAGAAGGGAGGTTTAAAGCAGTTAGTAGTAATTTGTTTAAATTATGTCAGTAGTTTCATATTTGGTTTGATGGAGCTTGAGTCCTTGTCTGGTGGTTATGATTGCTATATCTCGCTCACCAAGTCTGGGGTTCAAACACCAACAACACCCTCCTCCCCATCCCCAAATATCTAATGATGTCTCTCGTACTCAATAATATCTGGTTTTATGTGCTTTTCATGGTGAATGGTTTAGAGGTTATTGAATATATGTATCTATGCATATTTATCTATAGAACTCGTGGATTTTTGTCTGCTACTTCTCATTGGTATCTTCATTTTCTAGGACATTGACACGCTTATATATATAAATATGTATAATGTAGGCAATTTGTTTTCGTTGTGTTTTTTTTAAAGTTTATTAAGAGAATTGATTTAATCAGCTACCAGATGGAAGGGTCATCAAAGTTGGCACTGAACGTTTCCAGGCCCCTGAGGCTCTTTTTACTCCTGTAAGCCCGTTGTCCTCTTTAGTTACCTGTCTTCAGTAACATAATGGGAACATTGAGTTTCTCTCTACTTTCTGCCAAATATTTCCATTCGTATTAGTTTTTTTGCTTCACAAAAGGAATTTGTTGCTGTGCTTCCATCTCATGGTTGATTATTGTGAAACTGGTTTGATGTTCTGCTGCCCATTTCTTGATTTTTGTTCTTATTATGGAATCATTACCTTGCGCTTAAATTTTGAGGATATTCTTTCTATGTTGTTCTGTTGGGCTTTCAACAAAAGGCCACAGGTAGCATCAGTAAATTGTTGACATAATCTAATGGAAACTTTGCGTTTCTCTCTACTTTATACATCTCTGGTTCTGCCAAATATTTATTTTATTATTAATTGTTGTGTTCCACAAAATCAATTTGTTGCTGTGTTCCATCTTATGGTTGTTTATTGTGAAACTGGTTTGCTGTTCTGCTGCCCATTTCATGATTTTTGTTATTTATCTTATTATGGAATCATTACCTTGAGGCCCCTTAAATTTTGAGGATATGCTTTCTATGTTGTTCTGTGGGGCTTTCAACAAAAGGCAAGAGGTTGCATCAGTAAATTGTTGACATAGTTAACTGTTTTGGGGTACCCCTTCACAACTTCTTAGGAGAACAACAACAAATATGGTCATATTAATCTGCCATATTTGACCTTTTCTTGCTGAATTTTGATTTTTTGACAATGAAATATACTAAAACAAAATTTCTTTGATAAGTATCAAATTTGCCAAACTCAAGATGAGTTGTGGAGAAAGCTCGCCGCATGGTCAAACAAACCATGGATTGAAGCTTAACAGTGCTTTTTTCTTGCAGGAACTCATAGACGTCGAAGGTGATGGAATGGCTGACATGGTATTTCGTTGTATTCAGGAAATGGACATTGATAATCGGATGATGGTATATGGATCAATTTTAAGCAATAATTCTTATAGTGCTTTACTTGAAACTTAAAAGCATTTAGAATTCCTAATAGCTATGAATTATGACAGTGACGCACTATTATTTTGATGAAGGTATACTTGTCATGCTATAGATCCTTTTTCTTTTCTTTTTTTTGGGTAAGTTAAGCTATAGATGCTTTCTATACTTCTTGCAGTTCTTAATTTGTTCCTTCAAAAGAAAAAAAAAAAAAAGAGATGAAAATTGGCAGCAGATTGTCATATAATGCATAGTATTGCTACTATTTGGTACACACACATCTATGGGGGTTGTTGATGGACCTTTGTGCCTGAATTAAAATATGGACACACTTCGCTGCATATTGTACTTCACCAAAATGATTGATGAAACGGTTGAGATTGTTGGTTTAAGATGACCAAAAGATGTTCCATATAGATAAAAGAGAAAATCGATCAACTTAAGAATCCAAATTGATGGGTACATCCACTACAGCTCAAGGCAGGTTCTATTGTCATGGGCCACTTCATGCCTTGTACCATATACTCTTTGTAATGTATTTGGGTTTATTTCATGTATTTTTTTAAACCCCTGATTTGTTTTGCTTTTGTCAGCTCTACCAACACATAGTTTTAAGTGGAGGGAGTACTATGTATCCTGGATTGCCTAGTCGGTAATGAATTTTAATTCCTTTTGCATAAGCTGAACTCATTATGCTGCTTTCATCTGAGTGAATATAGTTATTTTGTCTCTCTCAAGTTGTATTTATATGGATTTTTACTTAACAAAAAAGAACTATTTGCATGGAGTTTTCAATGGTCTTACATTTTTAAAACTTAGCCTCTGTAGTTCATTGCTCTAGGTGGTTGTCTCGGCATTTAGAGAAACTTTGATTTCGCATGTGTTACAACAAAAGTGGTCATCTGCCCTGTGTGATTTAAATAATGAACCACAAATCTCACTGTGTGAGAACCTAAGAAAAATCCCTTTTTTTAGGTCTGATACTTTATATAGCTTTACATTTATTTATGATATTTCAATACTGGGAACTTGCCCATGGTTGAGTCGTTTATGGAAGTGTTCAATGGCATATATAGATGGTTAGTGCCACTTGTTGCAATCCCATCTTGAAATGAATATTCGGCAAATAATATCTCTATCCACAACAGTCTTATAGTGTGAAGGGAAATGCCAAAATTTGAAGTTATAAACTACGAACTGGTGAAAAAAATTCACCTGATGGACTAGAGGTTTTGCTCATTCCTCCACAGTATTTTTTTTAAACCATAGTAGGCCTTCTTGTGGTATTTTCCTCCTGTCTGACATGTACTTAAGTGGAGAAGGTTTTCATAATACAGACAGAGAGGAGAGCAAATAGTCTGACCAAAATATTTAATATAACAGTTTCTAAGAGAGTTCTCATTTTTTTTTCCCAATAAATTAAGAAAAAATTCTAAACATGGACTCAGCCAGTCAGATATCATAGGGTTATTTGGTTATGTGAGATATGTACATGTGGTGTTCCTGGAGTATTATTTGTGACTGTCATCTGATGACACCGAGGTATTTCCTATAAATATGAATCTATCTACACATAGTATTGTCATATGCATCACTGTTTAGTTTCTCCTTTCAAGTTGTCCATGTTCTTTACTTATCAAAAAAAAAAAAAAAAAATTAGTTGTCCCATGTTACGTGCGTCTACAAGGCTATGCTTTGTGGGATACATTAGGATCTTTTGGTCTTCTGAATAGTGATCCAAACAACCACTATCTTTACTTGTGGGCACATTGACCATAATTACTGTGCTTGCTATAGTTTATTGTGCCAAGCTGTTGTTAAAGTTGGTCATTTATTTTTCTACAGCCTGGAGAAAGAAATATTAGACCGTTACCTTGAAGTTGTTTTGAAGGGAAACAAGGATGGGTTGAAGGTAAGAACTCAGTTACATGTGTTACGGTGTGGAAAGAGGGGGGGAAAAAGAAAGAAAAAGGAAGATTATCATGTTTTTTTTATTTTGTTCATCCAATCTATACTGAGGGTCTCGTTCATATTCCAATTCACTATTCAGTTTTATTTCAGTTAGTCTGATGTGTAATTTACTTGTACTACTTTTGGAGAAGTCCTGAAGTAAGCATGACCACGGCCTCCACCTGACATCATCTTGTTCAGGTGGAGCTTAAATGACTAATGTAAAGTTGCTTTCAGTTTTCATTCCTTTAGCATGATTCTCAGATTAGAGCTGAACTGCTCTTCTTGGGTTTTCTGAATAGCTGTCTAGAAAAGTGATAGAACAAACGGTTCAGGGGCGGACCTATGTATTTTGGTGTATTTATTATATGAAATACTGTATTGGCCCCCCTTGAAATTTGAAATTTTTTACCTTAACTCTCTAAATTTCAAAAAAATTTACCATGGCCCCCCTCAACAAAATTTCTGGGTCTGCCCCTCCAAACATTAACATTGTGGGCTTCCTTGCTTGCGTCACGTGGTGGTGCTGTTTCCTATGAGCATCAAGTTGCAGCTTATAAAGGTCTGCTGTCAAATATTGGCAATGAATGGAGCTTCATCCCTGAAATTATAAATTTTGTTATAGATTTAAGATTCTCTCTCTCTAGGTCTGAGACTCCAAGTCTAGGTATTGGCTTGTGATACTTAAACATATGCTACTTTTTTTTTTCTTCATATTTTGATAAATAAGACAATATACCCATGTTCTGAGGTAATATTTCACCCTGCACCTCTCTTTTGGAGGGTGGCAAGAAATACCACTCAAGCTAATAGTTGGTGGCCACTTGCACAAACTTTTCTCCCCTCGCCTCAAGTCAGTGAACAGCTCTTTTGGTCTTCTTCTGCTTGTACTAACAGAAACTACGGCTGCGGGTAGAGGATCCACCACGAAGAAAGCATATGGTATACCTTGGAGGCGCAGTCCTTGCAGGAATTATGAAGGTACAGTGTCATATCCATCACTGCAGTTTCAATGATTGGTTCTGTTGACTTGCATTTTCTTCCCCATGTCAAGTATGTCTTATGCTTTTAATAGCTAACTGGAATCTTTGGAGGACTGTGTTTTGGTTGCTTTCAGATTTGTGAAAAGCAAATTGAATGAAGGGCAAAAGGAAACAAAAAGGAAAAGGAAAAGAAAAAAGGACAAAAAAAAATCTCTCAACAGAAAACAAATTATTAGATACAGGAAATGCTATGAAATTGGACATTTAACTGTGTAGAGAAATTCGTGTACTCATGCAGGATGCGCCAGAGTTTTGGATTAGCAGAGAAGATTATCTGGAAGAGGGAATTGCTTGTTTAGCCAAGTGTGGCCAGGCATGATTTTGGAGGCTATCTGCCCTCCTTTTCCCGTTAGAGGTCTTGTGACTGTGTTGCTTTTCCAAGCAAGAGCAGGTGGTGGCAAAATGAAAAATATCCATAAAGCATTAGCTTGAAGGCTTCCAAGAGTTAGGTGGCCACTGCAGTGATCCATTTTTGGGATAACTTCTGGACATTGGTGTATTTTATAGATTTGCTTCCTGTCTGTCTTTGTATTGGTGGAGGTTTCTGCTAGATTATAAGCATACGAGCTTGAAGTGAATTTGCTGTACTCAAATTTTCCTGGATCCTAGTCGGTCATTTAAATTACAGGGTAAGAAATTAACTTTTGGAGTTATTAGCCATACCACTATCCATACTACTGAAATGTGATGCCTTTTTCTTCTCTTGCTCAGTCTACTCAATATAGTATTTTATCTTCCTGGTGTCTCATTTATGATAGGCAATTATTATATATGTTGTGCAGTTGAGTTTATTGTCGGGATTTCATAATGTTTTTGCCTGGTAATAATTGGAAGTAATTAGGAGAGGTTTGTGAAATTCTTTAAGAGCAGGTTAATGTCAACTAGTGGGAATCTCAGATGTAGGAACCATACACTGATAAGGATGGGTGTTGAGTCAGAAACTTGTTTCTCCTTTCTGTTTTTGATTCGTAAACTATTACATAATGGTGATTGGTGAGGATCACAGAAAGGGTATCTAGATGCGTGAAGGATGCATTCCTCTACTTATTCACTTATGTCTTATCACCGGCAAGGTACTTGAGGTTGTGATTCTTGTTGATCTAACAAGGATGCACTGAGGTAGAAAAAGTGTCAAAGCACTTCACGACAATTGCAAAGTCTCAACATTCTGGATGTGAAAGTTTTGGTTTTGTATTGGAACATTTGATTAATTAACCCATGCTTAAGCCTATGCAGATTTGTTCTAGTGCACATTTGAGCTTTGTAATCCAAGCAAACACTTGCTGCCAGAATCCATGGTGATAAAAGCTTTGTAGCTTTCTCACATTCTGTGTAGTATGAGAAGTACTTCAGTCATTTTCATCTGCATTATATTGCTGGTCTTCCAATTCCATTGTGAATCTATTTGTGGAGTTTGAAAAGTGTGTATCACTGGACAAGTCTAATGGGAACATGTTTGAGGTGAGTGTGAAGCTAGGACAACCCACTTTCATTCACCCTGCAGAGGAGACACAGAAGGGTCTGTACTTCCCCTCAAACCTTGATCACGGCATTGCTGTAATTGTTCATACTATATATTGCTTCAAGTTGGATAAGAAAGGGAATGAGAAGGCCAGGGAAGCCATCAGAGAACCCTTAGAGAAGGTTCTTGTTCATTACTATCTACATGATGGGCAACTAACGGTTAATCCTGAGGGAAAACTCATTATGCATTGCACTGGAGAGGGTGCTGTTTTTGTTGAAGCAGAGGCAAACTATACAATTGAAGAGATTGGAAACATAACAAAACCTGATTCTGTTCAACTCCTGGAAAGCTGGTTCATGACATTCAGGGTGCAAAGAACATACCAGAGATGCCTCCTCTGGTGGCTCAGGTTTGCAAATTTCTCAAATATACATCTGTTCTTTTTCTCTCTGGATGTGTTATCTGCTTTACTAGAGTAGGAACATGAACGTTTTTGGCAAATTGTTTTTTTGATAATCTCAATTTTCAAACTGTAGTGTAGAACAATTATTATGTTTGCTACATAAGTAGAGACAAAGGACTATCAAAGAAAAGTTCAAACACCATAGCAAACTTCTCGTCTCCTTCCAAGTTATTGCGTGATTTTAATATAGAAAGTCTGAAAGGGTATAAAACTGCTATCTTTATCTTGCAGGTAACTATGTTCAAATGTGGAGGATTTGTTCTTGGGCTGTCCATGAACCCTTGTACGTTTGGTGGGGTTGGTGCCATGGAATTTGTGAACTCATGGGGCGAAACAGCGAGAGGCTTGCCACAAAGTGTCCCTCCATTCCTTAATAGAAGCATACTCATAGCCTGGAACCCACCAAAAAGGCAAAAATAGGGTATCAGCACCATGAATTAGCTGAGATAGAAAACTAGTCTAGCACCGGGAGCTTTACAAAGATTATATCTTTTGTCATTCTGTTTTGATTCCGAGAAGCTTGAAAAGCTCAAGACAAAAGCCATGGAAGATGGGATTCGAGACAAGTGCACTACTTTTTGAAGTACTCTCAACCTTTGTCTGGAGAGCTCAAAGTTGGGCACTGAAGTTGTTGCCTCATCAACAGACAAAACTCCTATTAGCCGTTGATGTACGATCCAAATTCAGCCCTCCACTGCCACAAGGCTACTTTGGCAATGGTACATTAACAAACTCTCTATGCCAAGCAGTTTGAACTACTAGAGAATCTGCTATCATATGCTGTTGAACTAATTCAGAAGGCAATGAATATTGTAACCGACAAGTACATGAGACCGGTCATAGATTATTTTGGGGTAACAAGAGCAAGGCCTTCTCTAACTTCTTCCCTTTTAATCACAACTTGCTCTATGTTATCTTTCCACACTACAGACTTCGGATGGGAAGAGCCTATCCGATCTGGACCAGTTGCTCTACCGCTTGGCTTGCCTGCGTCTGCCATGACGATAGTGCAAGAACTGATGTAGATATAGAGATCAGAGGGATAAAGAAGAAACAAAATAAGTAAATATTACTAGTCTTACAACAGTAATGTCTATGCCATGATATTTTGAAGTATGATGCTTTTATCTTTGGTTAATTGTTTTTGACTCAGGAGAAAATTTATGGGGTACCCATCTATAATCCATGATATACCAATGATTTGGCATCATCTAACAAATGAATATATGAATCAACTCCCTTTGCTTCTTAATGTATTTTTTTTCCTGGAGAACGCATGCAAATTTCACATATTGTAGCAAAGTCCTAAACAAAATGAATAATGTGATCGAATACATGTTCATGGACCTAAACTGTACATACACGAAAATTTTGCCAGATACATAGTTTTGTATATGTAACGATATGAATAACCCATTAAGAAACACTGACAATTGATCTCATTATGCATATTCTTGCAGAGAAAGTGATGAAATGGAGGTGCAGAGGACACTGAACTTACTGGCCTCCCTAGTAATGGGCAGATAAACTCGAGAAGTAAATTTCCTAATTCTTACATAAGGTAATATCTCTCCGGGATGGTCTGTAATTCAATGCAGTGAGACCGTAAATGCAGAGATTGGCTTGTCTCGATTTGACTGCTATCTCATCTGATGTGGTTCTGTGACCAGGAATATTGCAAGAAGAAGATGAGCTCCACATCAAGCTTGCCCTGCAGGAGGACTCGATTGCTTTATCTCTTGCACATTCAATTCCATCAACGGACGGTATTTCCAACTTATAGACTCCATATTTGTCAGTAGTTCTATTGACTGAGAATGCAATCTGTTCAGTGGTACTCGGAGAAATGGCTTTGAATGTGCAATCTATTCTAACTTCCACACCTGGTTATGCAATTGAATAGAGGAAAAACCATGAGGTTCTATTCTCTGCCTAGCACAAAAAATAGCCAAAAAGACCCTTGAAAGTTGTAGTGACTAGAACCAACCTGGTAAGAAGTAGCTGTGCCTGGAGAAGGTGTCGTTGGAGCAGATATCACAGTAAACAATACCCATAACAGTGATTTGGGGGTTCGCTTTTGCTGGTTCAACTTCCGAAGGTAGTAGTGAGAGAGTTAACAAGGATGACACTAAAAAGAGAATTGTTGAATCCATAACGAGCTAATCTGGGAGCGAATAGCCTAGTTCTCTATGAACATTGATGTACAGTGGAAAGATTGTGTGCCTGTGGTGTGGATAATGAGTGCCAGGTGGTGAAGAACCAACTACTGTAAGCGCAGAGTTGTAGAACTTTTTCTGTTTACTACAAACAAAGACATGTGAATGTCCTTTGGCAGATAGTGGAGTTTGGATGTGCACGAGAGACAGAGAGAGAGAGAGAGATACCAGCTGCTTTGTTCACGGTGGTGGCGCTTCATGTAGGGGTTTAGGGCCTGTTTGGCAAGAACGGAAATCGGTTTTAGGGGCCATTCTAACTTCTAAGAGTTTGTGGGGTCCACTTCTGATTGAGAAGATGTGCCCAACACCTGTTTAAAGTTAAACTAGGGAGCGATTTTCCGGGGAACCAAAAAAAAGAGAAAGAGAAAAGAAAACCCAGATGACTTAAAAGTTAGCCTGAACTGGTGCGTTTTCTAGATCACTCATACAGCCCCTTGGTTTCCTACATATCAAGAAATAGAAGTTCAATATATTTCAAATTTTCAGGAATTATTCTGAAAGCAATCAGGGGTTTTATTGTCATCTGGCTCTAACTCTCTCTGTCTCTCTTTTGGAGGGTTTCATAACTTCATAAAAGTAGTAGCAGCAGCACTCTTAACTGCAGCGTGGCTCTTAGTTGAAACAATGGGTCATGGAGATATGATGAGAAAACCCCAAGGCACTATTTCAGGACTTCTCTACTGATGTGTACAGTGTTAATATGCGGCTAGGAAGACAGACCAATCTTATCTCCTTGCATTAATGTACTCATTTCATGCCCGTGCATATACAGCAGTTTGATGGATTGGGCTGAATTTATGTGCAAAAAGCTTCTCTCCCATGCGACGCCGGATAAAGAATTTAATGTCATCACTTTTGTCGACTTCAATTTCCAAATGGTAGGGGAGAAAGGCCGTGAGACATTAGAAAGATGGTGCACAATCCTAAACTTTGTTGAAAACTGAACACACGGAAAGTGGATACTGTAGGTAACTTAAAGCCGAGCTTTTATCGTATATCTTGACTCTAATAATCCCTCTTCTGGCCGATGGCATCTTTCTTCTTTTCCTTTTCCCCACCCGAACCTATTCCACCGCCCAAACCGAGTAGTTTCTTGAGGTGCTGGGAGACAAACTATTGATAGAAAGTCTAATGACTAATATTTTTTTAGAGTGAAATGCTACTCCATGAGAGCTACAAAAGGTGGAAAATAAAGAACCCTTGGCCCAATACATTAGCGGGCTACCAAACACACACACCTGACTAATGAGGTATACATTAAGTTGCGAATTCAGTCATGCCTCTTCCTTAGCCCAATTCAGTCATGCCTCTTCCTTAAGTTGCGAATTTGACTTGTTCATGATGATACACACTTGGATCAAGACAGAATTTTTACTTGTTCAAATAAGAATTAAGGTGAAGCAGATCAAGAACGACGAATCTCTTTATAATAAAAAGATTCATTTTGCAAGTTCGTTATCACAGGTAGTTCTTATAAAGGAATCAGACTAATGAGGTATACAATACTTGAATTCTCGATATAGATGCTACATAGTTGGTTCTCATCTTTTAGAGACTATGAGTATAATAAAAGCATCTGTCGACAAAAGGCTCACCCTAATATCATCATCTTATGGCTATTGATAAATTTAAACTTACAACCATTTGACGACTCCAAAATACAGTCTCATTGGAGCCATTCCAATACAAATCAGTGGTTAAGTAAAAGAAAAAAGCGTTGTAAAACAGAACAGAGCTTTGACCAGGCAATACAAATGGGCCCATAAAACAAGGCTAGAATAGTTGGCTTAACCACTATAACCGTTTGCATAATAACCTTCGGCATATTTCAATTGCATCAGCATGCATTCTCTGCTTGATTGCCGCGGCTAATGAAACAAAATCTCAATCCAATCAGGAATTGGAGTTACTCATTTGGAACAACATAATTCATCAGTGTACTCATTTTGCAGAGTCGTAAATGAGCTGATGTTTAGTTCAACAGAGTTTGTAAAAACTAAAGACAAGAAGTTTAAAACCAGCTGCGCCGGTAGTTATTGATGATGTTTGCTCCTATGGGTTGATGTTCTTTTCCATGTCTTTGCTTCATTAGATTTCATACCGTACCAGCCGTTTCGTAATCGTTACGGTGTTTAAATGCTAAACTCAAATTACTCTCTCTCTCTCTCTCTCTCTCTCTCCAAATGTATGACACGATGCATCTGTTTAACCATGTAACACTAGCTTTAGATCATGCACATTGCATCTTTTCCTCAAATAAAACAAATCAAAAAGTTTACCCAATGCATATGGAATTTTCACGGATTTGGCATTGCTCAAGGCATTATTAATTAAAGCCAAAAATTTTTGAGTGCTGGAACAAACGATTAAACCAAAAGCTGGTTTTTTTTGTCATGAAGCAAGATATGCTTGTGGTTATATATAGAAATTACTTGCCATTAAAAAAAGGTGGTCATGGAAGTTACCAAGTGAGCATGGCTCGTGCGATGGTGAAAATGACTTGAAAATTACGAAGTGTTATAATATTGTCGTATCATGTGTAGAGAGAGAGAGACAGAGAGAGAGGCCGACTAGGAGGAAAAGGCTGAAGAGAAAGGGGAGAGGACAACCGCTTCATTCCGCTGGCAAATCCAAGGCCTAGGCGGCGCCACCGACGCCACAACCGACGACTTTGCCAATGTCCAGTTTTTTGTCAGTACCTCCTTCTTCAACCTCTTACGTCCCGCCTTCCTCTCTCATTCTTATTTGTCGTCTTCCACATTTTCTCCCATTACTTTTTCTAAAATACCACCCTAGTTTGTTTTCTCCATAGTACATATCAAGTTGCATAATGGGACTCTTACTATATGCATATTAGTCAAGTGGACCTAATTAAGTTCAGATTTTACTTCACAATATCTCACTTTATACATCAAGAAGTTACAAAATCTCATTTTTAGGCTACGTTTGGATGGCAAGAATCTAGACATGAAATGTGAATCTCACTCTAGATCTCCCTCATTCTGCCATTTATGTGTATCAAAACAGTAAATGTGATTCCCAGTTATTTATTAAAAATCTAAATCTCAAGTCACATGCCAAAGTTTTATTACTAAAGTTGGAGTCTAATTACAATAGGCTATCTTGTGATCAAATCCCTTCTACATGGATCTCGAGAAAGGGTGCGAAAGTGCATTTTCTCGCGGTAGTATCAAGGGGACTGCAAGAGGAACGTGAGGATAATGAAGTTGGTTCCTTTTGTTATTATGTATAGTTAAGTTCTGTTTTTGCAATTAAGATATTTATTGGGCCCCTTAAAGTCAATTTGCATTTTAAAGTAATTTCTAACCGCGTTGGTCCCTCGCTATCATTCTTCTTCGACCAATCACCAATCCCAGTTGCCGAAGTGGCCATAGTATAATACATTAATTATACAAACAAGAAAAGGTCTAACTATTATATTATTATTCCAAACTCTCTTGTTCTCAGCTGGGCCGGCCCAAGGGAAGTGGGACCCCAACCCATTAGATTGTCTTATAGTGCAATCAAGCACAGGCCCCCCTTAAGTATATATCGGTTGCAGTTAAAGCAGGTACCCAAGATGACAAGTTTATTCCTCTAGGAAACAACTCCACTTCGTAGTGGTGATAAAATGGAGGTGATTTAATAGATTTGTTGCTTTGTCTCTCCAAGATTTCCTTCTCCTTCTAATACAATCTGGAGAAGGTGACAACTTTCTGTCGAGAGAGAGAGAGAGAGAGGGAGAGAGAGAGAGAGAACACAAGTTCTAGCTAGCCTTTTCTCTATACTTGATCAACTTTAGATCCACCCATAGAAAGAAGATTTATGTGAGAGCATTGTAACTCTTTTTTTTTTTCCTCTTTGAGAGAGCTTAGAATAGACAATAAGAGAGAACTTGTGAAACATTACTATTCTGTGTCAAGTAAGATGATTAATTCTCTCTGTGGGAGCATGGGAAGTCTGAAGAGTGAGGTGGGGAGTTTAAAGACTGAGAACTCATGCACCAAACTGCTACCAACCTCGCCAAGCGATTCAGTAGAGGATTCCAAGAGGAGCACTCCTCCATCATCCGACTTCGAGCAGAATAGCTTAACCCCGCCGAGTCTGAGCTTCCCAGCAATGAAATTCGAAGTGGATGGAGATATCGACGTCCAGTCGCCCGATAGTTCATTGTGGGAGACGTTTTTCTCCGATCAGTTGGACAGCGACTTCATGATATCGTCACCGGTGAGGAACATACCTTCGCCGCAAGCCTCAAACCTCAATTACAATTACAACTACGTGCAGTCAATGCACGGCCAAAGCCTTTTGGGTTGCTCTCCTCCTCGCATTTCGTCTCAACTTGGAGCTTATAGCAGCGCCCACAAAGGGAAGGGCCTGAGCCCACTTCACAAAGTTTTCAACTCTCCAAATAATCAATATATGCACACGGAGAACTTTTCGCTGCCGGCTCTTGAGAGTTTCTTGGATGATTACGAGACAGATGATGATTTAATAGCATATACGCCTATCAAGGCCTCCGGCGATGGAAGTTCATCGGAGTGCTTCGATACTGTGACAACAGTACCGGAATTGTTGGACTGCTTGACACTGCCAAATTCTTCAAGGTTTTGCGGATCCATGACCGAAACCAGCTCGGTCCCCGGCGGGTCACAACTGACCCAAGAAACTGATATTTATCAGGTTGCTGACTCTGTTGCTACTGCACCATTATCACAACAACTGCAACAAGAGAGACAGCGAGAAAAGAAACAGCAGCAGCAGCAACCATCACCACCGCCGCCACCGCAACAGCAACAGCCACCTCAGAATATTAACCATAGCCTGTTGGTGCCACCTCCTATCGGAGCTGAGCAGGTAAATGTCTCTTTCTTCTTCTGCTTCTCTCTCCCTCTCTCACTTCCATGATATTCTTTTTCTTCTGTACAGAATTTATCACTACAATGATGTAGTTAGATAAAAGTTATTCACTTAAATCAAAACACTTTTACATTATTTTGATAAATCAAAACACCCATTACACTATTGTCACTGTCTTGATAGAAATTTTTGTCCAGAATTTCTGAAAAAAATAACATTTTCCTTTCTTGAAAGCAACATTTTTTTCTAACGTAGTTGATTTTATCTACAGGAACAAGATAGTGGGCTTCAACTGGTGCACCTCCTCCTTGCTTGTGCTGAAGCAGTTGCCAAAGAGGATTACATGTTGGCTAGGAGATACCTCCACCACCTCAATCGGGTGGTCACCCCACTCGGAGACTCCATGCAAAGAGTCGCTTCTTGCTTCACCGAAGCCCTAAGCGCAAGGCTAGCTGCAACCCTAGCAACAAAGCCTAGCACCTCCATCTCAAAACCCTTCACACCTTTTCCTCCAAACTCACTCGAAATCCTGAAAATCTACCAAATTCTTTACCAAGCCTGCCCCTACATAAAATTTGCTCATTTCACTGCCAATCAAGCAATCTTCGAGGCCTTTGAAGCCGAGGAGCGTGTCCACGTCATCGATCTTGATATCCTTCAAGGTTACCAATGGCCTGCTTTCATGCAAGCCCTAGCCGCTCGACCTGGCGGCGCTCCATTTCTCCGGATAACCGGAGTAGGTACCTCGCCGGAGGCGGTGAGGGAGACGGGCCGGTGTTTAACCGAACTAGCCCACTCTCTCCACGTCCCCTTCGAGTTCCACCCTGTCGGAGAGCAACTCGAAGACTTAAAACCACACATGTTCAACAGACGGGTAGGCGAAGCTCTGGCGGTTAATTCAGTTAACCGTCTTCATAGTGTTCCCGGCAACTGTCTCGGGAACCTACTGGCAATGATTCGGGACCAAGCGCCAAACATAGTAACCATTGTGGAGCAAGAAGCAAACCATAATGGGCCTTACTTCTTAGGCCGATTCCTCGAGGCATTGCACTATTATTCGGCTATTTTCGACTCATTAGACGCCACGTTTCCACCAGACTCCGCCCAGAGGGCGAAGGTTGAGCAGTACATTTTCGCGCCGGATATTCGGAACATCGTGGCCTGCGAGGGGCCGGAGAGGGTAATGAGGCACGAGAGGTTGGAGAAGTGGAGGAAGACCATGGAAGGCAAAGGGTTCAAGGAAGTTCCACTCAGTGCTAACGCGGTGACTCAGTCGAAGATATTATTAGGTTTGTATTCCTGTGATGGGTATAGGTTGACAGAGGACAAGGGCTGCTTGCTCTTGGGGTGGCAAGATAGAGCCATCATTGCTGCTTCTGCATGGCGATGCTAGCTGATCTATATTCCTACGTGTATGTGGCGTTTTTTAACAAATTGTTTTTTTTTCCAGCTTTTGTTTATCAGAAGTATATTGTTTTGTCTGAGGAAACCCATGCAAGATTTAGAAAAATGCCAAGACAAAAAAGGAAATCGAAAGGAATCGAATTCTATTTCATTTGTGGAAAGTGACCTTAGGATTAGGTCAATATTAATTAATTTATGTATGATTCCATTTCGACTAAATTAATGTGAGGAGAAAGGGTATTAATATTTTTTTATTGCATACAGGATTAGCACAACGTACGGATGCCCGTCCAAAAGTGTCCTAACTAGTCGACTATAGGCTTCTAGAACTTAATTTGAAAGTGGGGTTTGATTAAGCTGCAACCAAACCCTAATCTGAAACTGTGCAACACTTTAATTTCTTACACCTCTTCGTAACTTCGTAAGTCTGCGTTTTATATAATCGCCTTCGAGATGACATGTTTCTTTAATGCCCCTTCATGCATGCCAAATTTTAAATCAATGGAAGATTAAATACGTCTTCCCCTCCAAATATAAACTATATTGTATGAAGAAATGTGAAAATTTGTGTTTTATAATCTCCAATATTGCACAATATATCCTGCTAATACATACTTTTATATTGAATGATGTGGCTCCAATCATTTCAAAACAAAAAAAAAATAATAACCATCATGTTACTTATAATTTCAAAAATATTATTGCCACGCCCTTCCAATATTTAGATTCGATGTAAGATATTTCTATTTGTTTAACATTTACCTATTCTTTTTCTCATTTGTCTTCATTCATTGGCAAGCGCATTTTCCTAAATTTTATAAGTAGCCCTTAAAGACCTTAGACCAAGCCAGTTTGATACACATTGGATTAAATAATTATTTACTATTCTATTATTGTATATTACTCAACAAGCTATTTGATTAGCTCTTTTAAACCATATGATAAGCAAATGAATTTACTATTCTGTTATCGATGATTAGCTTGAACTATCAGTGAATTTTGTATTATCATGAAGCTTGTTCTTTATTTGTCTGCCTTCTGAATATATTTTATTTTTAACTGAATAATGCTTCTAAATTCTGATGAATGGATTGAGACATAGCACTGAGCTGGCTAACTCACGCCTCATTTTTTCTATTTCAGGAGATAAACTTGCTGAGGAAGGAGAGCTTAGATAGGGGCCAGCTTGAGAATAAGCTCCTTGTACATATATTATTATGAGACTTCCTCTACTTATGCTCGGGAGAGCTTTGAGTCAGGTGTTATGTACATGTTTTTTTTTTTTGGCTAAGAAAAAAATGTGAAAATGGATAACCAGCGTACCCTCTTTAAGCGTAGCCATAAGAGTTTTCATCCGTTGTGAAAAGTTCTATTTTACCCATAGCTACTAACCCTAAGAAAGGCAAGCTCATTACCATAACCTTACTAAAGTGTAAGCAAACATTAAAAGTCTCTTCTTGAATCTTAACAACATTTAATTCATGCTACTAATACCACAAGCAAGGTTGAACATGCGACCGCTAAGAAAAAAAAATGTACTTATTCTATCTACTTAAACCAACTTAAATAAATACTTATCCTAACTGCTTAAACCAACTCGACTAGCACCTTTGTGGTAAGTGTCATATATATTTCGTATTGCAAATCTTGTCCTATATATAGTTTTATATTTAGGACACATGACTGTGACAGCAGGCCCAATAGCTGGGTTGTATCACCACTGATAGATCTGAAACGAGAAACTATATCTCATATATTATCTAGTCACAGGTATACAAATATTGTTTAGCTGGTCTAAACCAATCGGCCTAATTTGATGTTATAGGATCACTTACAATTTGATAAATTAGCACACCAATTTGCAATTGCAAAATTTGAGCATAAATAGAAAGGCTTGAATGTATAATTACTGTTATGCATCAAAACAACCATTCCCTCGAAGGACAGGATGATTTCCAGTGTCCTTGTTCTTTGCCAACAGGACACCATCTTACTCAGATTCATCAGTACATTCTTGCACTGCGTATGCCATAACTTCACCACCACAATCCAATTTACCATTCATCAAGCTACAGATCGCATTTTACATGATCGAAATTTAGGTCCTGAAAGCTTTCCAGCATTGCCACACAGACCACCCGAACATGCGTAATCATGATTATACAGACCAAGACATGAAGTAATAATGTAAAGCCCTTCTGAGGTTTTCGACCCCATGAATCCTATATTAACATATGAAAGGACTGCAGCTATAAATGTACACAAACACGGGTTCATAAAAAGCCGATACATCATAACCAACAGTCAGCGTTACACAGGAATGCCCCCCAAGAAACATGTAACAAATGAGGTATGTAGCCGTTTACAAATATTATTGTCTTTTCCAAATAATCAATTCCATAGATGAGGTGATCCCAAGAACCCAACAAGATTAGTTCCGGATCAAACTTAACTTCTCACAATATTGAACATGCACAGACGTTTTTCCTTGGAGCCTCGTCAACCTTTTTTTCTGTTAGGGCAAACAAAAACGCATAGCTTTCAGAAACCGGTGAGATAAGAAACAACCTAATTTAATATCTAAGATTTATGCAATAAATGTCACAGAATGTGCATCTCGAGTACGTTTACGTAGTAGATATAAATTTTTCACTCAATACTAAGGCTTCTACAGTCCCTGCAGTGGTAATAGAATCTAAACCATCTAACATAACTAGTAGTTCTAAATTCCATAACTGCATGAGGTCTTATAAATTATGGATATATACTCGCTTAGAACCCACTACTCTACTCAGTACCAGTGACTCTAGAACAGATACCCCAGACCAAGATATAACAACAGAGGTTATTACCCCGTAATAGGGTTAAAAACCACAGCAGGATTTAATCTTCCAACTTCCCAAGAGTAGCTACGAGATCAGAACTCACTAAAGCAGTGGAAGACGTCCCCATTAAGGAATGCAAGCATACATACAAAAACTGAAGTCTAAAGCTGTAACTGGGTAGTGTAAAGGAAGAAAAACAGGATGACAAGTAGCAAGATATAAGATAGCAGAACTGAACTTGGGAGAATAAACAAACACTTGAGAAGTAATAAAACACACTTTCATGAAAGTAACTCAAATCAACTCAACTAAATAAAGCCAAATCTCCAATCTACTTAATCAGCTGCACAAAAATCTAATTCCTATTTTGTTTCCTGAAA
This sequence comes from Euryodendron excelsum, assembly GCA_033060915.1. NCBI lineage: Eukaryota > Viridiplantae > Streptophyta > Magnoliopsida > Ericales > Pentaphylacaceae > Euryodendron > Euryodendron excelsum. The sequence continues at coordinate 837,110 of CM065383.1, read as the reverse complement.
AGAAAATCATAAATACTTGTTGCCATGTGCCACACATAGGTGTATATCCACTGTTATATCATTAGCAATCGTGTCCTTTCTCACCACTTGACCTCACAGTCTTCCTAGGTTATGTAGCATAGACATGAACATTGAAGTATTGAACACAAACAAGACAGGAATACCACCCAAGTACAAAAAGGAAAGGAAAATAAAAAAGATTCCCTATGCGGCTATGCCCCTCTATGATTGTCAGAGAAAAAAACTCTAGCAAAATCAAAAATTGGTTGGTCAAGAGTTGGGTTAACAACCCCCAACTCCCAACTACACAAAAAAACTAAGGGTCTGTTTGGTACAGTTTTTTCTCAGCTTTTTTGGGCTGGCTTGCTAATTTTTTTGCTTTTATAAGCTAAGGCATGCAAAAAAAGCTTTAAAAAAAAAATAGTTTTTTTGCTTATAAGCAAAAAAAGCCAGCCTGAAAAAGCTGGAAAAATGCTATACAAAATGGACCCTAAAAATGAACTCTTTAGCCTACACATAGAACCTCAATATTTTCAACAAAAAATATGATTTCTCTCTCTTCAAACTAAACACATAATGCAATGAGGAATTGAAAACAACATATTTTTCTTCCTCTTTGCCACTGTAACCCCCTGCCAACAATGGAGAAGATCCCGAATAGCTGAAGGGAACACCCAGCCCACCATAAACAAAGAAAGCACCAGCATCAAAAGCTCTCTGGCTGCCTAGCAATGGACGAGAAGGTGACTGACTGATTTTTTATCATATTTACACATACAACACCAGTTCACTAACACATGCCTTCTATGGATTAAGTTATCAATGGCAAGGATCTTACAATGAGTATCACACTAAACAAAGAATGCCACCTTAGGAGACACTTCCCCCCCCACCCCCGCGCCACAAAAAAAATCACCAAACAAATACCTCTCGAAGGGACTACAAAATCATGTCCTCCAATCAACGCCTCATAGAAGGAATCAACTTCAAAAGATCTTGACCTGGATAATTTCCATTTTAGATAGTCTTCCCCTATCCCACATAGCCTTTCAAGAAGCTCCATCAAATCCTCCAACTCCCAATGTAAGACAATATTCCAAAAGACACGGTGAGTTTCCCTACTCCTAAAGTCAGGAACAGTCAAAGGCAGGCACAGGGGGTGTGTCACAAAATGAAAAAATTGAATAGCCTGATACTCATGGAAGGGAAATGGAAAGGAAGGAAGGGAGAAATAGGAGGGAAATGGGAGGGGAAATTGGGTTCCCTCCTTGTTTGATTTTAAAAAAAAAAAGAAGAAAAGTGGAGGGAAATTAACTTTCCACACTACAAATCAAACAAGAAAAGGGAACAGTTCTTTCCTTTTCCCTTCTCTCCCAAGTATCAAACACACCCTAAAACACTCTTTACTTAGATACAAGGGCACATGGAGCAAAGTATGGTTTGTGTATTATCTCAACTATAGAAACATAGGTTTAATTACTCAATTCAAAATACTACAACTTGTTTGGAACTTGAGGAAAGAAAGGGGAAGTTCCTTCATTTGGTTCCTAGTAGGAAGAGAAGGGAAAGAAAATCCAAAGAAAAACAAGGAAAAGTGATTTTCCTTCTTAGTTTCCCTTTATTTTCTTTTCCCTTTCCTTTTCACTAGGAAGGAAAGAAACCACTTTCCCTACCTCACTTCCTTTGTCATTCACTTCCACAAGTTCCAAGCAGACCCTTGGTCTTTTAGCAATACACAGACTTGGCTTAACGGAATAAGAAAATCCCAAGAAATGAAAAACTTTGAAAAGGCCCACCAACCTTGGGATTATGTTAGAAATATCAACACGAAGTCCCATAAGAAACTTCTCCTGTTGATATCTGCCTAGATTACACTTTTGCTACTACTCGAATAAGAACCTACCTAGTACTCTTACTTACAATTGATCAAAGCATTAGTTGTTTAGTGAGACCACTTATACTTTCAGCAATAATCATAGCCTATTCAATTATTTCTTCAACTGAATATTACCTATTTTCACAATACATTAAAGAAGTACCCAATCTAATAATTCAAACCACTCAAATTTGATATATTTGGCAAATATCTAATTGAATTATTTTTTAAACCTTCACAAACTATTTCACGTTTAAAATATTTGGAACTACTCATAAACTAATATTTAAGAAAGCAAAATGAATATGGCATATATTCTGCAGTTTTCTACCTTCAGTGTAGAAAATTGTAGTCATAGAAATAAAAAAAAGCCATGGGTCTACCACTAGCCACAGGCCCAGGGTAGCCTCCTTGTCCACTGCCACCCAAACATTGGAAGGACAAACAACCTCCCAACTCTCTTTCCCGCACCACTCATAAATCCATGACTTCAACTTCCCCCCAATCTCCCACTACTAGCATATCTCTTAAACTCATTCACCCTTATCAAATATCTTTCCACAAGTCAATACCATGGGACATGGACACCTCCAATGAAGACCAAGCACCCCAAGCACACTGATACTTGGCTACCACCATCTCTCTCCCACGCAAGCAACCCTCCATAATCACTTTCTTAATAAGGCATGGTTAAAGATTGCCAACTTCCTAATCCCACCCCCCCCCCCCCCCCAAAAAAAAAAAAAAAAACACAACACCCATTTCTAATAGGAGAACACAGTACACACCCTATCCCAATCAACTAAACGATACTTAAACTCTTCCCCAATTCTCCCAACAAAATATCTCTCTGTGACTTTTCCAATATCTTCACAACTAAGGTCAAAATAGCAAAGAAAGGTATGAAGTACGTGGGTAAACTAGAAAGTGTGCTCTTATTTAGTGTCAATCTCCCCCCTTTCAAAACATATTGCCTATTCTACCCCACCAGCTTTTCCTAAAATCTCTCCACCACTAAATGTCATGCCAACCGAGCATTAAAGGATGCCCCAAAGGAATCCCAGGTACTTACATGGAAGCAAACCCACTCTACACCCCAATATAAAGCCAAAGAAGCAGCATTAGTCACATCTCCAATCGGTATGAGCTCCAACTTCCCTAGATTAACTTTAAGGCTAGAAATCACTTGAAAGCATGGAAGCACACGTCTAAGATACCCCAAAATTGAAAACTGTGTATCATGAAGACATGTCCGACATCACAATTCCTTCTTAGGAGTGTGGTTCTTACATAGTTTCTAGCCTTCTCATATGCTAGTAATGTGTTCAACTTTAATTGAATCCCTCTTACTTGTGCACAAACTAGTTCCTCACACCTGATAGTATCATTTAAGGTGACTTTCCCTCATCCTAACCTCTTTTGATGAACCCTCTAAACTCTTGTGAATAATATATTCTTAAACTCTTGTCCCTCTTTTATCTCAATCTTATTTCAACTCCAATAATTTGTTGTGCATGTTTCTTCATACCCGAGCATCTTGTACTATAATGAAAAAGCTTAAGAAATTTCCTTGTTAATCAATAGGGCATACAACATACCACAACTAAAAATGATCTAGAAGGAATTTCTCTTTTCTATCCATTCCACAAAAACTCTAATTTACAAATTTCAGCTTTAGTGTACAATATCGCAGTTATACTCCATCTATTCTTATTATGGCTTATCTTTAAACTTACAAATTCCAAAGTTCGTCTTTGTATCTCTAACTTACAATTAATCCATTTTTCCTTCTATCAAGTAAAATGATATCCTGACCAAACAACACCGCCATGAAAACCCTTAAGGTGCATTGCAAGACTATCCATGTCCAAGTCAAACAAAGGTCTCAATGCTAGAGCTTGACATGGGAATGTTATAATTGGAAATTTATAATGTTTGTCTCATTGTGTTGACACACTTGTTGATGCTCTAATTGGAGAGTAATCATGCTTGTTAATGCTCCATCTACTAGCTTAAATTATATTTTTCACAAGATCACAACTAAAACAAGGGAACTAAATGGCACAAAGGCACAAATTAACATAAAGCATTCTTGTTAGCTAAAAATGTAAAAGTTAAAAAGCTTTGATGAAAATATCATGCCAGGAGAGTGTGAGAAATATTATGAGAGAGAGAGAGAAACCAAATTCAAGGGCCAATGTTGTTATTTGTCAAGATTCAATTTCAAACTTGCCAAATAGTACTCCACATCTAGTCTTTACTTGGCCTCTATGTCTGACTCCTCCCTATGAAAATTACACGTGATGTATTGGCCATCTCATTTTCTGTTTATTTTATTGTTTGCTAACCCTCAATCCATCATCTTTAAGGTGTTTGTTCACTGTTGTGGTGCTGAAAGTAGCAGCTCCTACATCATGTTACCAAAAGATCATATTGTACGACAATATATACACAAACATATATATATCCAAGATATCCAACTTTCCAGGAAGGCTGTTCCTGTAACTCTTTGTATATTAAAGCAATCATATACCAGAAGGTCCAGAACTGAACAGTGGCATCATATTTTGTCTGAGTGGAAGGGTGCAGACAACTAGATCAACCTATCTAACAGAAATAGATGTTATGTATCTTGCAGGTATAAAAAAAATATAGGAATCCTCATCTCCAACAAGATACAATATAAATATCCTTTTACCCTGGACAGCAAAGAAACCAAAATTAGGGTTGAAGCGAATGCTGAACTGAATGTTAATAAATGTATAGAAGAAAACTAGTCTCACTGCTGCTGACTAGGGAAGACAGAACAATGTAACCAACCTGAAGTAATTGAGACAACAAGGATGGTTGAGTTTGTAGCAAAGAACAAACGTTTCTACCAGCATTACGAAATAAATAAAACAGTATTCAAGGGACTAAACATATTGCTTGCTGTCGTCCAATTATCAGCAGTATGGAATTCTATCCAAGCAGCATAAGAGTATAAACAAGCACCAAGTTATCCAACATGCATGCATTGTGGAATTACATCCAAACTTTACTAGCAAGATTGAAACTACCTGTTTTAAATTTTGCTAAAGATGGCTGCACGACAACATGCATGGTGATGACACCTTTTGGAAGCTCGCCAAAAGGTGTTCTGCATTGGCCAACAGTCTTGCTGTTCTCCAGAATTTTGCCAGCATTTATCAATTTGACATCATTCGCTGCCATGGGTGCAAATTTTTTATCTACAGCAAAGCAATAAGTATTAATTTATGTATGCAAGCCAAATGTACTCATCTTCCTTTATTGTGTACGAAATGCAGAAATTCAAGGCTGAAGAAATTAAATGCACATCAGTTATTGGAAGAGAATCAGACTATGTCCAGAATGAGAGAAGTCATAACCATTTGATGCTAATACCTAGTATCAAGCATTAAGTTGATGTAGCAGGTCGTGGAGATGAAATTTTTTAACATCTCTTCCACAATATGATTTTTGTTTCTGATAAGTACAGAAAGCAACATATGTTTGTGCATCTTTGTGTGCGTAGAATCAAAATTAAAATTGAAGGCACAAGCGCTACTACCGAATAAGTTGATATGACATTGTACCATTGATAGCCAAACATATCATGACTTGTCAACTCTTACAGTCATTGAAATCTCTCCAAATGATGACACAGTGAGATGTTTAACCTGGAAATTCTCTGTCTCCCTCTCTTGGACTTTCCTCCAGGGTGAGTCTGTAGCCATTTGGCGGGATGAGATTGTAAGGATCGGCTTGGTACAAAGAAATGTTGTATGTGCCAATAGTTCAGGCCTACGAAGGCGTCCACCACATCAGGTATCAAACCCATACAACTATTATGTTACATCCAAAAGTTGGGTTCCATGGGATTTAATGTAAAATCAGAAGCTTGGCAACAAAAACAAAGTAGCTGATCAACATAAATGATACTTTGGAACTCCCATCTAATACTACAGGTTTAGAGATGGATGAGTAAATTTTCAACTTCATCTTCCCAAGAGAAAAGCAACGGGATTCGAAAACCTAGGCATCAATATCATGCATTATGAAGTTACGCAAAATAACAAAAGTTCGAGATAAGCAAATTAGACACACATCCAAAAAACAGAGGAGTTTACAAGGGAAAAAACATAAGGCATTACCTCCACAATAATTTGAAGTTCAAACATATATGTTTATATTAAAACTATTTTAGTACAAATTTCATTGACCAAAGACTGTTACTTCAAAGAATTGTAAACTACACATATTTTACGACTCAGCATAATAATTTACATACCTAAATACATTATTGAACGTCTCTTAAATTATTCAAGATCCCAAGAGCTTCCATGCTAAAAACCACTTCTCCAATTCTAATGTTAAATTGAAATTACTTCCACATAATTTATGTGATGAAGCAGTGAAGGTTTTATTTCTACCTTTGGGCCACTCAGCGACGATTCTCTCCTTGAGCGTCGCTACAGTTGAAGCCGTAGAGTACCGAAACGGACCGATGTCGGTTCCATCATATAATCGGAACTTAAGCTCTACCAAGTCTTCGTCCGGCATTTGCAACCACAAATCTCAACCGACCAACCCCACCGATCAACCGACCTCGACGCCAACCCTTTCCTCCAATTCACCAACTGGACAACATCAAAAACATAGACACCATACATAGCAGCTCAAATGGATACACATAATAAAGCAATTTACAAGAATTAAATGCGAATTAAGAAATGATTTGCGTACCTGAAAACAACAAGCGATTGGTTGTAAAGATTCCAGAGCTTTTTCTGGGACTTTGAATTATGAGATGAAGCAGTGAAGGCTTATATAGATAGAGACAGAGAGAAGGAGGAGGGTATTGAATTTGAGGAACCCTAGACCCGATCTTGACGCTCACTGTTATTTACTGTGTGTTGATGTTCTCTATTTGTATTTAAGCCGAAGTTTTATTGTGCTTTTAGGTTTTTTTCTTTAGTTTTATTAAAATTTTCATTTTGCCGAGTAGCGAAAAGTAGATTTCCGAACTTATCAGTGAATCGCAGACAACTTTTCTGTATTTTGTCAGTAACAATAGCCTTGGAGAGGATTGTAAGAAAAATATTAGTAAGAATCTGGTTCTCGCCGGTGTGATTTTTTTTTTTTTCTTATCATATTTTCTCTAACTTGTGTAATTTTTCACACAAATTATATAAATTTAAAATATTATATAAATAATAAGTGGTCACAAAAAAAACATAAAGAGGGATGAAATTTAAAAAGTCATCTATTGTGAGTCAGAGCGATTTATTTACTCTTTTTAAAACTAATATATTTGGCAATTTGTCTCTTCTTGTTTTCAACGTTGCCTTCATTCCTAAGTATTTTTATTATTTGCTCAATTAATGACGGCTTAGGAAGATTTTATGACGGAGAATAAGAATTCTATCAGAATGGCATTCAAGAACTTTCCGTGCTACTATATTAATTGCTTTCATTCTAGCGAAAATACCCAATTGGCCCCTCACATTATGTTGTATCAATCAACGTGAATGTGTGATATGAAAAATTAAGAACAAAGGGCAAAAGATTAACAAGAATTGCATGATTAAAGTCCATCAGTTTTATCTATACTTCGTCTATCTATTAAATAGAAGCATTGAAATGCTACTTCTCTCTTGATGACATGTCAAATATATTAATGTTTTTTTCAATGCTATAACTCCACTCTTACGTATTTAAATAATATAGGGTATTTTTTTAACTACTCGACACTTATGTATCTGTAAATTTCCATAAGATCACAAAACAATTTATTATTGGATGGGCTTGAAGTAATCATAACCTGTCCAAATTTTATGGTACGTGATGTGTTCTGGAACCCAACTGACTTTTTGGGGCCTTTCACTTTTACGGCTGGTTTGTAATTTGGAAAAGAGAAAAAGAAAGAAAACAAAAAATGAAGGATTTATTCTTTTTTTTCTTTCTGTTTAATTTTGCAAATTAAGGAAGTAGAAATTTTTTTTTCTCCGTTCTCCCTCCTTTTCTTTTTTACACAAAATCAAATAGGAAAAAAATAATAATAAATTTCTATTCCTTTTCCTTCCGTCTCCCGAGTTTCAAACAGGCTGTTAAAAGCCCTCGGTTCTAAACCACAATATAAACCCGGCCCAAGATGCGGGCCATTGAGAAAAAGTTAGGACAACGATGCGACAAAACGTTAACGTCCCTGTAGTTCTTAATTTCTTCTAAAGTATAATTAATTGTACTTATTTATGCCATTCTCCTCTCTCTCTCTCTATCTCTCGACTCTGAATTTGTGGATGATGATGAAATGTTCACAAACAAAAGATAGAAATAATAAACTCATGAGTAGAAATAACCAAACAATTTTTTTATTTCCGCTGTTCATCTTTCTATGGAGAGGAGGGAACGTATTACATTTCTGTCTGCGACCCAGAGTTACAAGGACAAAAGGAAAAAAAGGGAAAGCAACAACAAACCCCAACTGAAGATGAAAAACAAAGACAAAACAGGGGGACATAAAGAAAAGAAAGAGAAAAAAAACTCAAGACATTAGTTGATGGTAGTATTCCCAAAAAGGCATAGCCAGAAATTCAACTCCTCTTCCTCTTCTCCTAAATTTTCTTTATCTAGTAAGTTGCCTTTCTCTCTCTAAAAGGGAGTATATAATGAAGAAAGAGAGAATCAAAGCCAGAGAGCACCAGCCTCCTTGAGAAGGGGCACGAGTGTGCCATTGATATGAGACGCCATGACTGTGTCCATAGCACCCACCAGCTTGCCTCCGATAAAGACGACAGGGACGGCGGAAGAGCTGCTGCCTAGAAGCCTCTTCAGGGCCTTCTCCGTTTCTTTGCCTTTGGGGTCCTCGTCGAGCTCATAAACCGTGGGGTTCACGCCCATTCCACAAAAGAGCCTCTTGATGGCGTGACACATGCAACAAGTGCTTACGCTGAATATCACCACCGCGTTCTCTGAGGCCAACCTCTCTATGCGCTCCAGTGGGTCACCACCACCAACACTCCTTGCCGTCGGCGAGTATGAACCCCAAGACTGAGTTTGGTAATGCATATTATTAGCTACTACTAACACTCCTTGTGAGAAGACTATGAGTCGGTTAGTGTGGGCTTGAGAAGTTACGGAGTGGCTGTATGGTATTTATAGCGGTGACAAAGTAAAGGGTAGAGAGAGAGAGAGAGAGAGAGAGAGAGAGAGAGAGAGAGAGATTTGGTCATGTGATAAATCTACTAATGTATACCAACTTGGTAATCTTACTGTAAGGTAATCTGGAATACTTTTTCTAGGCCTACATTAGTTACGAAGAAAAACACAGCTATATAATATACACAGACTAGTTCTATGTACAGAATATGGTATTATAGTAATGTATAATGCAGGGGGCAAAGGGAGAACGGGAGAGACAACAGGCGCAGGCTTTTTCAGAAGGGGGTGGTGGTAGTGGTGGCGGGGGTGGTGGTGGTTATTAGACGGCTGTGTCCCTCCTTCTTGTCGGCCCTACTTTGATCCAAAAAAGTGAGCAGCTAGCATGGCCTTCCCAATTTTTTTTGACATGACCTCATGCGCATGCTAGCAATTCAAGTGTTGGACATCATACTAAAATTCGTTCGGAAAATTTTATTTTTTTAAAAAATTTGTATAAAAAATGTTATCAAAATGATGTCGTAGTAATATTTTTGTAAATAAAAATCACCATGCTAGGTATTTTATTTTTAAGTGAATGGCTCTCATTCATCTACTTCATTTCGAAAATAAATTATATATAAATTTTTTATTGGTATAAAATTACCTCCATTTGTTTTTACATGATAGTCAAAAAGAAATTGAAGAATAAAATTAACTTTTTTTAATATCTTATTGAAGGTCTTTTCATATATCTAATTGGATACACATACTGATTGACTCGAATTTGGATGAGGTTCCCAAATCTAACATATAGGCTCGTGGACTTAATGGCCTATATGCTCTGAATGAATATTCTCAATTGCTTTGATTCTTTAATCACCCCTCTTTTCATTAGATTTGGACGGTTTTTTTCATTGTTGAACAGAAGTGTAATGAAGAAAAGAATGTTGGACCAACAAGGTGTTGGTTCAGTGGTCGCCGGCTGGATCACCAGAGCGTTCCACGGAGGTAAGTTCGGGTTCGAAACTCTGGAGCCGCACGTGTTGGGAGGGCTTTACCTATTACGGCTCCCGGCTTGAGCGGGGATTAGTCCCACATCCAATGTGGTGTGGGGACACCTCGCGTTACACCCAAAAAAAAAAAAAAAATAGAAAAGAAAAGAATGTCGGCAAATTTGTTTAACTAGATACAATAATACATTATCAACTAAGCATCAAATCAGATACGTGAGATAATTGTGTTTATCAGTTTGGGATCAACCTTTTCACTTAATTAATTAAGATTAAGATGCCTATTTATCATTGCTTTCCCAATAATAATATCTTGAGAGGCCCTAGCATAGTTACTTTAATTAATCTGTAGACTATTATTATAAGCTTCCGAAAGTTATTCTAATAAAATGCCATCAATCAAAGATATGAGCTAACTAAGCAATTTTTAGTAGCTGTTAGATGTAATTCGATTGCCTCACGTATGTTAAGACACATATGACGACATGTAAATATATACACATGTCCATACACACATATATAAGGAAACAACAAAAACTTCACAATCAAATTTCTTTTCTTTTTTAAAAAAAAATTTTAACTTGCAAATAACGAGAAGTCCGTACAACGGGTTCCTTTTATGCAAAGAGAAGTCACTCATTTTGGTGTTGAGGCTCTTGGCTTTTCGTGTGTGTGAGAGAGAGAGAGAGAGGGTATAAGCAGGCATATAAGGCAGCCAAAGGCCAAGGGTCTATGTGTCTTGAAAGAGAGAAAGAGATGGCAAAGAAAAAGAATTTGGTATTAATACATTGCTCCCTCTTGTGAAGTTGTGAACACGGACAACCTCGTAGGTGTGCCATATACGCAGATTCATAAGCAAGAGAGTACTTCCTTTTTTTCTTTTGGTAGAAGAACAGCTTCTAAAGTTATCCTAGGCATTACCAACGAGAATTGGTTGAGTTGTTAAAAATCGCACATTTTGCTTATAATGCTCAGGTTCGACTTTTGCTGTCAGTAGTCACTCTTGATAGACAATCTATAAATATCACTTTAAGCTCATATTAAGGTTGGTGGCATGTACAGGCCTTGATAGTCTTTTCTTCTCCTAAATTTTTCATGACCAAAAAAAAAAGTTATCCCATGCATTTAGTGAAAGTGTTGAGCTTCAAGAAGTTAATAATGGTCGCTAGAAGAGAAGACACAAAATATAAGATTGAGATCCTCTTCATTATATCTACAGCATGGAAATTTCCATTTCAATTAATATTAGCTTGACAACTCATAAAAATAAACAATGAATAATTGAGATGAAGCCATCTCATTTTGGGTTTTAAAATTTTAAAAAAAACTACGTCATTTTATACAAATGAGTTAAATCATTTAATATTATTTAATATTTGGCTTCCGAACTTAATGGAGGATTGCTTCCCTCTAATTAGGGTTTTTCCTAAATACCTAGTAAGGGTGGACGACAACCCCTCTATATCTCTCTGAGCTAGAAAACTGAAGGATATATACACACATAAATATACATATAAACATGTATACATATAGACAACAAGAAAGTAAAACCAACAATGAGATGTGACTGTTCTTAGTACTCCAAAGAAAAAAATATAGACGGTAGGACAAAGCAAATGGAAAAGTTGAGACTAACTTAGCTTCGGCGTGCGCCTAGTGAGAGCGAAAGACTTAAAAGAGGATGGGTAGACTGTATTTTAGAGAAACCCTAGTTGGGCGGAAGCAACACTCCCTTAAGTTTGAAAGCTAAATATTAATTGATATTAAATGATTTAACTCATTTGTATAAAACGACGTAGTTTTAAAAAGTTTTTGAAAACCAAAATGAGATGACTTCATCTCAGTCATACATTATTCATTTTAATAAGGTATCAAGCTAATAGTAATTGAAATAGAAATTTTCATTCCACAAGTATCACGGATAAGATCTTGATCTCAAAATACAAGCACCATGCATGCATGCATGCATGGGAAGAATTCTGGAAAGTGAATCATGATGTTCGAAGAAAAAGATTAAATGTATGTCCTTCAACATAAGAATGTTCGAAGATTCAAGTAAAGTACTTAACTACAAGTAGTTTTCAGAGCTTTTAATGTAATGATTTTTTTAGCAAAGTAGAAGATGATAACATATAGTGCCCACATTTCAATAATGCTATGCATTTTTTATTTTTGTTTTTGGTCAGGGCAAGCTATTAGAATAGTTCACTCAAATTTTCTATAGATTATTGCCTTTTATTGTGCCGTTGATTTTCAAAATTGCCCTTCAAATGTGATCTAAAACAAGCATATTAGAACTTTGTTGGAACCCGAAATGTCAAAGAAATCCACCCAAAAAAAAAAAAAGAGAAGCCGAGGATGGGTTGTGCATGTTTATGAATTAGAATGGAATAAATTTCTAGTAGTACCCATTATCACCACTCGAATTCAAATTTGATATGAAAAGACTCGTCAAATACCTAAAAAAAAAAAAAATATGACCAAATATAGTACCTGAAATTGCGGTATTGCCTTCTTGTTATAAAAAATTGAGTTGGAAAAGCAGGGCTCAATTCTGCATCTCTTGAACCACTTCGGAAAAAAAAGTTTAATAATCATGTAGTATCAACTACTTAGTACTCATCTTTATTAAGTTGAAATATGTAAAATTTCATTACACTAATAATATAAAATTTTAATTAATATAAAAAATTTTAATATAATAAATTATACATAATAAAATTTAATATACATAAATACCAATCAACCTCAAACCACTAACTACTCGACTTTTTTCTCACTCCGAGGCCCCAAACCAGAAGTTACAGGGCAACTTCGTAATATTAACAGGACAAAGTTCTGGCCAACTACACGCGTCCAAGTGGGCGGCCGGTACGGACGCGGCGTGAACGCACAGCGAGAGAAAGGCAGAGGACTCAGATATTTGATCATGTGACTAATATAAAATGGGCTCCTCACTAAGTCACTAATCTCTTTTCTTTTTTTCTTTTTTAAAGAGAACACCCACAGTAACCTTTTGGATTGATTAATAAGAGAGTGTGCATCGGCAAGCAACGTCCACGGTCCCCCATTCATTTCTTTCTTGTTGTTTGATGAGTCTTATCCCTTAAGGTTAAATATGTTTTATTTTTATTTAATGACTCTATACACATAAATAGTATCCCAGTTATTCAAGTAATAACAGAAGGTTTTTATTACCCGGTCTATAAAAAAACTTATATATCTTACGCTGAATGAAATTGCTTCCACAATAAGAAATTGTTTAAAGTGACTGTCACACCATATTATTATATCTATGAGATACTTTTTTAAAGAAAAACGTCATGAAATTGCTTTCACAATAAAAAATTATTTAAAATAATTGTCACACTATATCATTATACCTGTGGGATGATATGATAATAGTTTACTTATTTAATATCATATGTCTATTTTCTTAGAGAGAGACATCATGGGTGTAGTTTAAAAATTCGCCCATTAATAGTGTCGAACCAACCATGATTCAAACATATATAAATTTTTTTTACTAATATATGCATTATTTATAAAAGTATAGTATAGAGTCATACTTCTCCAACTATATTCTTTTCTTTAGTTTCAAAAAAAAAAAAAAAAAGACCATTCACTTCTTTATTTCTCAGCAGAAGAAAGGAAGACTGGCTCACGCGGACATACCTTTTCGGAAAATAAATTACGACCAACATCGCTTTATCACTGCCTTCAGCCGTTAATAAGGCACAAAGGCTGGCTTTGCTCAGCCTTTGTTCTTTACACAAATATCACCATTCCATCCATCAATCTACAGGCTGACGTTAGCCCTCTGTTGCCTGCTTTTCTTCCCTTTTCCTCTTTACATTTCCACTTTTTCCAGCCTCCTTTGCTTGCAGCTCGAGTGTTTCTCTATCTTTAATTGTAGTATTAAGGGATTCATTACCAAAGGCATATTCATTGTCAATTTAAAAAATTTTTGAATTTAAGGTGTTTTGGTTCAACGATCTAAATTAAGTGAGATTCAACGATATTTATTTCTCATAAATATTTTAATTTTGATGTAAATAAATTATTTTCAAACAGATAGAAGAAACAATTAAATAATGTGTCTGTACGCTAAACCGAATACTTCAAATCGTAATAAAAATAAAAATGCAAGTGTAACAATGAGAAAGTGAAAAAAAAAATGGTTTGAAAATAGTCTTGTCTTCGGTTGTTTGAGAGTGGCGTGGTGGTGTGTATCGGTATTGGGATTGACGGTGATTTTGTCTCACCTTGTGTTCCGATAGTTGTCGTGTCACAGACAATAGGAACGATTAAGGAACTTATTACAGTCCTAGTGTTAGCGGATGTACAGTTAGATGGAGACAAAGGTAATCAATAGTTGTAATGGTTTTTGTCCTTAAGCCAATTTTGTCTCCAACAAGTTTGTTAGTAGTTTGGTCCCAACTAAGCCTCCCTAGTCCCCTACTCTCAGTAACAATCCCAAGACTACGGGAACTTCAATTCTTTGACCGCATTAGGAGCGGTAGCGCTGGCCTTTGCTCTAGTACATGGGTTGGACTCTGTCTCTCTCTCTGAAAACCGTTCATGTCCAATATTGGTCTTTCGTTTTTTTTTTTAGTTGTAGGGTGTTCGGGTCATATATTTACTTTATCTCTTTTTTTTTTCTTTCTTTAATTGGTAAATAAGTTTATAGATCAAAAGCATGTACAAAATTAAGAGCATACCAATGAACAAAAATAAAAAGTTTAGAAGAAGCTCTAGAGCATTACATCTCACCAAAAACTCAAAAGAGCCCAGCAATTACAAAACCAACTATTAAGTCAAAGCTAAGCAAATCAACTATGTCCCTAAAGAAAAGTGAGTATCTGGAAATAAAGATTGTAAAACTTTATACACTAGAATTTGAATTTTTCTAATAACGGTGATTAATAATTGAATTCTTCCTTCAAAAATTCTTACATTTTGGGTATCCCATAGAATGTGTATAGTACTTGTCAAGCCAATTAGTATAATAAAAAGTAAGTTATTCACACCATAAATAGGGGATTAACAAAAGATTTATAAATTTTTTATAATTTAATTCTAAAATAATTGTCTAAGTTTCAAAGTGAAAACGTTTTAATTTATAACTCCGTTTCTGTCTTTATGTGTTTTATTTATTTTTATTTTTTTCCTAGTCAAAATGACAAGGAGTCCTGAATATGAGTTCCCAGATGAGTGGGTGTTCGGATTTCGGATCGCCACGCAAAATAAAGTGAATAGTGGCAGTAGCATCAGAGTCAACAATTTCTTTTGGGGCCTGCGAGCCAAGTAACTTCAAGCACGTATCTAATACCCCAAACTTCAGGCCACCAAATTAATGACTGCACATGTGGTCGTTTCATGTCCTATGTTCCATACACTTTTTCCCCAGCAGGCCGATAGTACTGCAATGTCAGTATAACAAGCAATCTTGCTATTTTCTTTTCTTTTCTTTTCTTTACTCTTTCTTTCCTAAATCATACTAAAATCGTTTATTTTATTTTATTTTTCTCTTCTCTTTTCACCCTCTCAAAAGTCATACATCCTAGTAAACTTCTGAATTAAAACATTTGCCTCTATTTTGGAGCTTTACACAAATTAAAAATGCATTGAGCTGCAGTAACTGGACCTGGCTAAAGCCTCTTCTCCTTGGCAATAGGACAACCCATATTTTCACCTGCGCAACAGATGTCAAGTCAATAAACAGTACAAAAAGATGCCATGTGGTAAGGCAATATTGACTACTGGATCAAGAGGGTCAAACTTGCCAGGTCCCAGAACTTCTCGTGTGTACACTGACTGTTACTGGGATGAATTCGACAATCAAAGATTAGATTTCCAAATCGGCTACATTTGTTATCTTCTATTCAACAACTCAATGAAATTATTACAACTCCATAAATTTAGTACACGTAAATATGAATACAGACCTTTACTCTATATGGCTAATCCGAAGGCACAATAGCAGTGAAGGTTTCAAACTTCTAGTGCTGGGTAACAAAGAAGCTTCAAACTTGGTGTTTTGAGATTTTGCAGCGCTAGAAGGCCCACACTGCGTCGTTGAGACCTCGTACTTGGCACGTAGCACGGTCATCCTAGACCCTTTTTCCTTTCCAAGAAAGATGACTGGTAATTCTACTGCCGCGAGACTGGTGCCATTGGCAAGGATGATGGCTGGCTATAAAAACCACCCTCTGATCCCTGAAAACTCTGGTAGGCATTTGATGGAGCAGCTGTGAAGGCAGAAACACCATTCATCGGAGCCCCTACAGTGGGATAACCAGGCATGGTTGGTGGTGGCTGCTGCTGAGTTGTGCCATAGCCATATGGTATGCTAATGGAACCAGCAGTCTGCATGAACTGAGGCACTGCATATGGCTGCATTGGCGGTAACGGTGGCAACAGTGGAGGGGATGATGGAGGAGGTGGTCGTTCATTTGCAGTCAATTCTCGGGTGGCTATTGGGATATTGTGCTGCAGCGAGTCAGGATGTGGATAAGGTGGAAGTGGTGCTTGAGGATTCTGAGGTGGAATGTAAGGGTGGTGGTCATTCTCAAGCTTAGTTCTCTTTTCAGAAGGATAATCACCAGAACATTCTTTCGTCATATTGCCACTGACACCGTCTGATGCCAGAGAAGAGAGTACAAAAGACATGATCTGAGCTGAGGACGTTGATGCAGTAAGCTTTGCTGCCACTGCAGCTGCAGCAGCTTTGGGGTCTTCTCCAGATTTTTCAGCAAAAGGTGCCTGTCGTGTGTACATTACCGGAGCTGATTGGTCTCCATTTCCCGTTATAACACTGTGAGGTGCTTTGGACGTATGAGTTTCTTTCATACTCTGCTCAGCTAGCAACTGCGCATCATTGTTGTTCAGTAACTGTCTGCACAAATTACCAGCCTGTTCTGACTGGGACTGAGCTGCCTGAAACAACACACAAGGGAAAGCATGGAAACACTTGGACTGGGAATGAATAAATGCCAGTCTCAGTCAAAGCAACTGGTATCCATATGAAAAATCTTTCAACAGGATTATAAGCCACAAGAAGAAAAAGAATTAGAGGCCAATAGAGTAGATAATGTGGCACTGTCGAATATTATTCAAGTAACACGTCAACATAGAGGCACACTCCATAACCCTGTAAGACTTTAACCAGGTTATGTTATTCACAAATCCTTGACCTCTTCAACTTTGGGGCTTATGGCAGACATAGGGATCTTGCCCTGTTAATAGAACTTGAGATCCATACCTTCTTGAATTATATGTATCCTTTTAAACCTGAAGTCCACCCCCAACGCCAAGAAACCGCAGTTTAATTTCCAAAATATTACTATCCACACAAGGCTATCTATAGCCGATCAAGTCATTAGCCTCAGTAATTGGGATATTAAATTGCATTTTCCAAGTAACTTTGCTTTCTAAAAAATGAAAAATCGTTACACTTTTTGCAACTGGCTGCCATGGCCCCCTTAGAGGACTTATCTATGGTAAACTTCTACCATTATAATAAAGGGAACACCATGGGCATTGGTGAAGCCAATTTGATGTCACTTTTAGTTATCAAAAAAATCCAAAAGAAATTGAATTAACCACTAGAATGATTAGGACTAATAAGTAATTTGAAAATAACAATTTTATAACCACTCAGAAGTCACTCCCTATTTTTTCTCTCAACTTGCATACTGAGACCTTTGAAAGAAAATTACCTTGCCTCAACACAGGTCAACATGGTAAACCCCCCCCCCCCCCCCCCCCCCCCACCAAAAAAAAAAAAAAAAAAAACACTCTCAACCACATCTCAATTTCTAATACATTTTTTATCTGGCAGAACAGTTAAAAGGGCAATCAATTGATTGCTTGATTAGGTATGACAAATGCAATTGCACTCAATGAGAAATAGAGATTTTGTGTGACTTATTGCCCATGACCATTCATGGCAGGGGCACATTAGACCTGTGGCTTGATTTTTCTTAAAACAAAGTCCTTATTGCATTTTATAGCCTGATGTGGGGGGTTGCCTACATCCAGTTAAGTAGTTACTCAAGTGTAAGACACATGGACCCATAGAGTCATGACACCCAAGAAAGTAGGGCTCTTACGCTTAACCAAGTTTCGGCCATTTATAGAGAAACAACGATATCCTCCCATGCATATAAAGCAGATTGAATCTCAAAAACCAAGGTAGATGTCCACAAAACTTAATTATAATCCACACAAATAAAGCTAAATCAAGAGGCAACAAAGTTACCAGAAGTTGATTGCGAACTTTATCCAGTTGGAATTCCTGATAACAAAACCATGACAACTTTCCATCACAAAGGATATAGAAAGAAAGGAAGATGGTAAGAAAAAGAAACTTAAGAACACAGATTTGAGATATGAAAAGCTTGCCGGCCAACCTGCTCCTGAAGAGCCTCTCTTAGCTGAGACACAAGATTTTCTCTTGATGATGCAACTGCCGTAAGCAGTTCAATACAATCTCTCAATATGGCATGCTGCCCTTGAAGCTCCTCCACAACACCAGAGCCATTGAGTCTTCCTGCTCAAATAGTAAACATAAGAATAGACTGCTGCGAGAGAGAGATGCAACAGGATTTAGCAAAGCATCATAAGTGGGATGCTATGGAAGGGAACCAAATTTAGGGAAACAAGCTTAGAATGATACTGAATAGGTCCAGAAACCCAAGTCCCCGCCAACTTTCAACATGGCTTCAAGCACCAATATAATAGTACTGTAAACTCATGAAACCAATCTAGACTAGAAGACCCTAATCACGTTCCAATTTCCTAAGTATCATTTCTGCGCTAACCAAAAAAGTGAGGAGATTTAATAAGTGAGGCTAGGTAAGTGTAGTTTTTTTCTTCAGCTTTCTAACAGTTCAACAAACACTGGAGCCAATTATCTGAATAGAGGAAAGATGGAAAGTCCATTGACCACTTTGAGTTCCTTTGATAAAATTAATTGCCTACATCACATGTTCATCAAATTTTGAAAAATTAAATGCCGTCAATAAGAGATCTTCTATCAATAAAGATATATTGACAGCAGCAGTAACAGATAGTTCTTCTTAATCCTTTTCATATTCTGCTCTTTATTATGCATAGAATGACAAGAAAAACAGAGAGTTCTGGCCTCACAACCTTGTGTCTTGAATCCAGATGTCTTCTACACTTGCTGTTCCAGCACTGCCACTTCGCAGGCTTGTATAGTGCTATGAAGTTGGTGAGTCTTATATGTTTCTAGGTAAAATAAGTATACTTCTACAAACAGACACATGAATTTTCATTGCCCAACTAAGTTGATTCCACATTATTATAAATTTAGTAGAGTGCAGATATAATAGGTGTTAACTTCTCAAAAATTATACATAAGCACATATGTCTGAAAATAACACAGACACTTTCCCTACAAGCATTACTTTACCAATAAGCAATATTGCATGCATTGCAGGTCCTGACATAATAATTTTGAAAGGATATGGGAATTCCAAACCCATAATGAAAAAAATTAAAAAGGCAAAGAAAAATACAGAAAAAATTACAAAATTAATGAGGAAACAAGAAATTATAAGAAAACTAGCGGGGGGAAGCCACTATGAAGTAGAAACTTTAATGGAACTATGGTCTGCATTTCTATAAAGAGGTACCATGCAGGACATACCAGAATTGATATCAACCGCAATTTCCTTATCCACTTTCTCAACACAGCTCATGGCATTCCTACATTTGCTCAATATAGCATCTTCATCCAGTTCGCCACCATAAACAACTTGATAACCTAAAACTATTTTATCCATTGCATTTGCAGAAGAATGTCTCTGTTCAAAAGAAAAGGATAAAAACATGGCATCAATCCTCAACTTATGTATAAAAACAAAATATTCACAAAAAACGCATTCACCCCTGAATTGAAGTTACACACCAGTTTGAACACTGAATGCTTCCCATTTTTATTACTATTTTCCAGGTGCCTTCCGGTAAGCTCCTCCTTAAGAATCTGCCCTCGAGAGCCAAAAACCTTTCTTTCCTCCCAAATGCTGATCTGGATGAGAAAAGGCACAGGAATGCAACGTAAGCAATATTCAATAGATCACATAAGGTTGGTAGAAAACTAATTACAGAAGGAACAATTATGTAGACAATATTCTGATAAAAGAAACAAGGAGAACCAAGAATGCATGCACACAGCAAAAGAAAAGAAAGAGGAGGGAGGGAGAGGGACATAATACTACCAGCATTTCATTTAGAAAATAATACCAAGCATCTGTACAGCAAAAAAATAAAGCAGAAGAATATTCCTTTAAGAGGACTTATATTTGTTATCCATGTCTTTCAAATTTGACAAAGTTTCCTAAATATCATTAACAATCCCAGTGTAAGACAATGTTTAGTTGCATATCCAGCTACAACATCACATTCAAGAAGACGCAACCAAAAATTTTTTTTTAAAAAATGGTCAAAAAAATCAGAAACCACTTCTTGGATAGAAAATGCTAAACAATACCAAATGATCCAATCAGACTGTGACTGGAGCGAACCAAAACCCTTTAAACTAACTGAACAGTATTGTTATTGTCAGCCACGCCTTGCTTTAAAAAGTGAGAGCATTTAAACATTCTTGACCTAAAACAGAGTCTTGTAGTTTTTTCAACTTCCATGTCCTATTTTCTAATGTAAACAGCCAAGCTGGACACTTCCCACTTATACAGTTAGACTTCTGGCCTTTTTAACAAAGCATATCTTAATGGATTTCAATAGTCCAACACTACATTTAAACACAAAGAACACTGCTATAAACATTTTCCCAGTATGTGTTAAAAGCAAGAGAGAACACATGAAGTGCTAGTGCATGCATGTGAACACAAACCAAAATTAGCGAAGGTTGTTACAAATGTGATGAGTGCGTCAGAACTAGCTACTAATAATCAGCACAAAATGGGTGAACAGGTCAAGCCATAACGCACTAAACATGTATTTGCATAATTTGCATAAAAGAGGGCATGCCAATTCTCAATAGCAGAAAATTGATATGCATTTGAGCAGGAACTGCAATGGACAAACGTGATTCCCAATCACAGTAATCTAGTTATATAAATGTACAGAAAACTCAATACTTGCAAATACACAGATGCTGTTCATTTTGACTCTAATGTCAGAATGCCCATTGCAGTTTCTCATCCAGTAGAGAGCAAATGATAAGACCTCAGAAAGCTAATCAGCCCAGCTGTTTCAGTATTCTAGTCTTGAGCATAACACCATTTCACGTGAATTATAAATAAAATTAAATAAGCCTATATACTGCACTAACAACAGGGACTACGTAAGTGTTTTGAATTCTAATAACAGAACCATACAAGACACAAGTTCATGTTTGTGTCCACAACGCACTGGAAAGTAAGAAGCGTGTGCATTGAATCTTTGTTAATTACAGCCATTTAAGAGAAAACTATGAACAAAAGTCTTGCCAAATCAGATAAAGTAAATTCAGGAGAGTAGGACTAGGATCACAGACTTGACGGTCATCCAGCACTTACACGATTTCCTTATAAGTTTTTTAGTTATTCGCCTTTTCTTTTTTTATCATATTTTTATTTCATATTGAGTTTCACCACAATTAGCCTTTGAATGTAACAAGTTCAATGTAAATATTTATTTACGTGGCAAAAGGCTTTGGAAGTTCAACAAAACTTACATCTCCTTTAACAATATATACATGATTAGAACCAAAGATATAGGCAAATGCAAAAACAAGAAGCATGGTGAGCTAGATGAAAATACCAGCCGCAGTGCAGCATTTCTTCCGAACTCATCCCCATTCTCAATTACATCACGAAGTGCATCTGGAAGAACCTTCCAAAACTCACCAACAAACTCTGACCCCTTTCGCCTACTATTCTGCAGAATATCATTCGCAAGATATAGAAAAGCCAGTCGCTGCTCACGGGGGGAGCAATGGAATTGTCTATCCCATGTTTCAACAACTTGTTTTGTCTTGTTCATATGGAAAATACACCAATGTGATAGAGCTTAATCATATTAAGGATAACATCTCAGGAGCATGCAATATTAATATAGAATAAAGCTTCAGCAAATGTGAAAATAATGGATAAAATACTTCAAGAATATTTAGCATCAAATCTTTTAAAAGTATCACAGCAGTATAAATTATTATCAAATAAGCAAAAAATTCTAGGCAAAATAAAGGAGATTTTCATCAATGAAAATCAAAACAACTAAAATTTGATTTGAAACAAAGAATTATGTGCATCTACAAAGCAAAGAACATAAACCTATAATGGTACTTTTGGTCTGAGAGACTAGGGAAAACTCAACAAAGCTTAACCTTTCTTTAAAAGCAATGAATAACGTCAGACGTAGTGAACCAAATGCGAAACTCAGTTGTCTTGCAAAATTGAAATCTGGAAACAGAAAATGACCCCTCTATGGAAGTTAAATTAGCCAATGAGTATCATGAACAGAAAACATAAAAGCCCAAACACAGAAAAGAATATCGTATACATAAGAGGATACTCTCAATGCTCTGCTGCGAATTGTTGAGCTTGACCAACTTTTCCACCAGAATCTGCGGATTAAATGTACTGCCCATTGTTTGTGACAAAAGTCTGCCCACCTAATTGAACTCAAGGCAGACCTCTGTACGAGAAGCAACCTTTACAAGAAAAGGTGCCGAAACAAAATCGAGATAGATTAAATACATCGTAAGATGACATAAAACACACTACATCAAAAGTATGACTTGATATTTAAGTTGCCCATCACATCAAACAGTCAGAGAAGATCCTTTCACAAGCAAAATTTAGATTGTACTTCACAATACAAATGTATATAATCTCTCTCTCTCTCTCTCTCTCTCTCTCTCTCTCTCTCTCTGTTTTATTGAAATCTAAAAGTCTTTTGGAATTTCTCTCCGTTCCCCCAAATCCATTCTTAGAAGCACCCAAGGTGAACTAAATATACAGAATTTTCAAATTCTTTGGATAATCATGGTAACATGGGATGTTAGTAATAAGCGATCATGAATATCATATTCCCTAGGTGAGGATCACAGCCTTCTTGAGTAAAAGGAAGCAAATACCATGAACTATAGCAATACGTTCTGCATAATGCAACAATTATGATGTGCTTAATTGGGTGAAAGAAACTGCAAAAAGGCTCACAAGAGAAATATCAACTGAAATTTCATGTGGGGCGTGTATGCATCCTGAAAGAAAGCGAGATGAGGAAAGAAGAAGAATACTATATCTATTTAACTTTCTAAGCAAATGTTGATTGTTTGTATGCTGCATGCTAAAGCCAACAACTATCCTAATTTTTAAACATCTGGTAGAAATTGAGCACAGTCATGCACTGAAAACGTATAGGAAGCATCTACCACTCCTTAGAATCTAAAAGACCAACTTGAAAAACATCTCCGGCACTGCAGCAAGAATGCGATAACCAAAGTTTTACATCACATATCGAGGCCATGAAAAAATAAGAGGAGGAAATCTGTTGACCAGTTTAAGCTCATTAGAATAAAGGAAAATCTATCCCCGAAGTATCCGTGACAACGAAAACTTGCACCCTCATTTAGTCTCTTCAGGTTTAAGGGTTAACAGGAAAAACAAAAGCAAATAAAAAGCACAGTCAGAATCAGAAGGTGGTGTTTAACAATCTGACATTCAACAATTTCAAAAATATATTTCAGGGCAGGAGGTGTTTGAGTAGCAGAAATACTGGTTCTATTTAATCAAACCATGGGTTTTGCTATCTTGTAATGGAACAAAATTACTTAATCATGTCAAAGTCCAAAACTTAGGATGATTCCTCTTGTGCTTGAAAATGTTTACACTCACATGGAGGCTATAGTCCAGACCATATCAAAGTTCAAAACAAGTGCCAAATGAAAGATATCAAACAAAGTACAAAAAGATAGGATAAAATACGACTTTCATGAAATGATTCCACCATCGTAAAAACTCAGTTGTAAACCCATTTTGAAGCTCAAAATCTTGGCATGGAAAAGAAACATTCAAAAACACATCCCTTATTTTATAGAAGGCAACAACCAGTGGCAGACCCAGGAGTTTTTTTCAGTGGAGGCGGAAAATACCCTAAAGTAAAAATTTTAAATGAGACTTTTTACATTTTTAATACTAGTGCAAATTTTTTACTTAAAATTTGATTTTTTTTAGATGAAAAATTATTAATTAATTTGATTTTCGCTCTTTTCAATGAAGTATTCACTGAATCACAATGGATTTAGCCATCCAATAAAAATTAGTTTTTTGTGAAGTATTCACCAAATGATTCGACAAGCATAATACAAATTTAGTGATTCAACTAACAAAATATATAATTTACTTTTCAATTTCACCATAACAGCTACTTGTAGACCCATAAACAGCAAAAAAAATTACACTTTTCTCAAAAATAAAAATAAACAAACATCGATCTATATAAAAATACAAACATACATCAACAAGCCATTTGATGATGTTATAGTTAGAGCCTTATCTCATTTAGACTGAGGCCATTTTTGTCTTTTTTTATGGGCCTTTTCTTATTTAGATTGAGGCTTGTTTTCCAAAAAAAAAAGAGAAAATTATATAGAATTTTAACTATAACTATATTTTTTAAAACTTACGGCCTTTTAAAAATTAGGAACCTAAAGCAATAGATTTGATTGCTTTACACTTGAAATGGGCATTGGGTTTAGTCTAATGAAGTCCATTTTTAATTGGGTCGGGTAAATATATATATATATATATATATTTCAAAATCCAGTGGGAATGGATAAGAAATTGATATGAGAAAGAAAATTAAGAATGAAAAGATTTGTCATCAAGTGCATAATCAAGTTCCTACAGTGGTTACCAATTATTCTTCCTCGCTACAATCATCATGCTATGGCTAGGCTCTGTGTGTGCCTCTGTAGACGGAGGACTCACACAAACCTAAAGCCAGTGATATTAATCCAAAATGATGCAACAAATCAAACGCAAGCCATTACGAAACCGTTGTTAACGAAAGAAAGCATTGTAAAATCATGCAACAAGTCACAGCCACGGAGCCACCCAAGAATTGCATGAGAAAAAAATGAATAAGAATAAAAAAGACTAGCAAGACTGTGTTTGTTTGCCAATAAAACTGCATATAAAGAAAAAGAAAATAACCTTCGTGTCTGTCATGTCCTGCCATTAATTCCTAAGAAAAGAACCTTTATTTTTTCCTCTACTTTCTCATAAACCAAAAAGAGAATTCCAAAAGTAGACACAACAAGCCTCAAATAAAATACGGTAGTAGTATTAATTAACAGTCTATCATAGTCAAAACCCTAATTCGAATTGGAGAAACAGAATATAACAAAGGGTTTTGAGTAAAACCTGAGGATTAAAACCATAATAGCTTCAAGAAGAACATGAAGAGAATAACAGAGACTAGACAAAGAAGGAACCTTTTTCAAGAAAAATGCCGCAACGGCAGGCTCGATTTCTTCATGAATGGAAAGGTGTTTTGGAGGGAAAGTAGATTTTCGCTGCGAAGATTCGAGGAACAGTGTTTGGAATTGTGTTTGAGTTCGTTCGATGTTGAGACGGTCGATTGTGAAAATCGTAGCGCCTGTGGAATGGGGAGCGAAACTGTGGACGGCGGTCAGAGACCGTGAGCCAAGGGCATCATCATCAGTCTGACAGAATCTGTGAGTATTTGATGGAAGGAATTGGAAATAGATTCTTTCGGGACTTCAGAAACTGGGCCTTTTCGGCTTAGCTGCTTTTAGCCTTAGCTTCGCCGACTATACGGTGCTGAAGTCGAACGTGTGTGCTTTGAGTTTCAATTCCGGGAATACACTTTCCAAGGAGTAAGGAGCAATTACCAGAGTAATTACACTTATTCACTTTTTTTTTCAATTTTAGGGTAATTACACTTCTTCACTTTTTTTTTTTTTTTTTAACTTAGTGTTAGAGTCTGTTAATGTGCACTACGATTAATTTTAAAATCTATATAGTTCTTTCATTCCACATAAATTTATAATTATTAGGCTAAAAACCCCAAGTTAATACTCCTTTACTGAAAAAAATCTTACGGGTGATCATTTTTACCCCTACCTCCGAACAATATTCTATAATTGTTAACACAAGCAGTTGAATAAAATTCCTAGAGTTTTCTATGGACCCACCCTTAATTGTAACATAATCACATGTTGATAATTTTTATGTTTTTTTTTTAAGCTAAGCATTACACAAGCCTCTGTAAAGCATTCTATTATGGAGTCAAATACTGTAGAACCAGCACATGCCTTCGCATGGCAGCGTCACATAGAAAGTTATGGGTCAATTGGCCTATCAGTTTTTAAAAAATTAATAAATTTTTAATATTAGTCTTTGTTAAAAATGATTTTATAAAAAAAAAATTACACTTATTATCTAAAACATTGACCCCGTTAATTCAATGAAAAGGAATAAATAACGAGTTAAAAAAAATGTAATAAAATCTCTCACTCAATTAGTGGATTTGCAATGAGGGCATGTAAGTGGGGCAATTGTCTGCTCAACTTACTAAAAACAATGGTTTTACTATTTATTATTATTTTTCTCAACACTGATCACCAACATGCATGATATTATTGTCTATAGAATAAATTCAATAAAAATATAATTATACTAGGTGTTAACCCGTAATACACGGGAATAAGAGTTGTTCAAATCATAAATAGTTAATTTAAAATTTACAATAATTAATTATACAATATCTTTAAAATATAAATAGATATTGACATATATAGTATTTTATTTAATTATAATTATATTTTTAGATATTAAGTTCAAAAAAAAATCCTGATAATCTGATATTATATATATATATATATATATATTATCTATCTTATAAAACTAATCTTATCTTATATATTATATATCTTACAAAACTAATACATCATATCGTATCTCTAAAATGTAAATAGATATTGATATATATATAATAGTTTATTTAATTATAATCACTTTTTTTTTATAGATATTAAGTTCAAAAAGAGTCCTGACAATCTGATATGATATATATGTATCTTATCTATATTACAAAACTAATCTTATCTTATATTATCTTATATATATATATATATATATATATATCTTACAAAACTAATATAATAAGTTTAATAAAATAATAAATTAAATAGTTATATAATAAATTATCTCTGTGACGCGGCATTTTAAAAGTATTTGAATATTTAGAACACTACATAAGAAAGAGGCAAAATATAGAGATAAACACAACTTTTATATATATATATATATATATATATATATCTAAATAATTTCAGAAACATTTTGGCTCAACCCGTGAAACGGTTGATCACCAAATCATATATATATATAAAGGTTGTGTTTGTCCTTGTATTTTGTCTCTCTCCTACATAGCGCTCTAAATGCTCTCATATTTTTTAAATGCCACGTCATAGGGACAATTGGTTAGATAACTTTTAAAAATTAATTAATTAACTTTGAAAAATTAACTAACATTAAAGGACTCTTTATAAACTTTTGATATAGATAACTATATCAGAGTACGAAATAATTCAATCGTTGGAGGTTAATCATAATTATTATACATATAAAAAATTAAAAAGAGCCATTGGTTAGATAACTTATGATATAGATAACTATTAAATCTATACTGTTATCAATCCACCTCTTAATTCAATCCAATTCATATAGATAACTCATGCATATTTAATAACAATAAAAACTTTTGGGTTTTGATTCTCTAGGTCTATTGAAATATTATTTCTTCAAAAGCATATCTCTTTATGTATCCATAATTTACAATAGTAGAGACGTTGGGCTTAAGAATTTTTTAGATAAAAAACTATAAGAGATCCATCGGCATCAAACAACTTAAACATCACCAAAATATCAAAGTGCACATATCTTCTTTTTAATTTTCTTTTTTCACTTTCGATTTACTTTTGCAGTAAACTCTTATTAAGTTTATGATGTAATTTAAAATTAGACTTTCAATTAATAGTCATGAGATACTATTTTGAAAAACTAATTATTTTTATTCGGAGCATTGCACGGGGCAACTAATACCCAATTTAGATAAACTTTAAAATTTTTAAAATTTTTAAAGAGAATATTTTTTGTGTGCTTGATTTATAAGATAGAAAAGTGCAATATTATTACAATTATAAATACGGTGCAATTACTATAATTTCCTGCGTGCATTATATGGATATACAAATAAAAAATGAAAAAAATTGCAGGCACCCGTTGATAGACATAAATATGCACATGCATATGTATATCTATGTGTATATGTCGATTTTGATAATCAAACTAACTTGAATGATTGAATTTCTATAAAAAGAAACAGTTTTGTGATTATATGTTTGTTGGCCTGCCCCCTAACCCAATTAGCTTTGTGGTTTCTGTCAGTTTTTGGACGCATCTAAGAAGTAATGCTTTGATCCCAAACATCAAGTATGATATTTTATATTATTTTTGTTGCATACAAACAAATGATGTCATAATATTATTCATTGTTTGATATGACAATATTTATGTTTCGATTTTTTTTGTATGTAGAGTTTTGAAAAAGAATGAGAAGATGAAATGTATGCAAAACTCTATTGCAATTTATTCACTGGAGTTTTTATAAGTTTTTTTTTATTTTTTAGAACATTTTATGACCATAAAACAAATTAAGATTGTTAATTTTAGATTGTATACTTAATTATTTAGAATTTTAAATTAATTACTTATAATATATACAATCAATTACTTTTTTAAATATTTCTTATCAATTATTCTAATACTTTTAAATTTAAAAAATTTTTATTACCCATACATTGCATGGGCTGACACCTAATATATATATATTCTAAATAATTTCAGAAACATTTTGGCTCAACCCGTAAAACGGTTGAACACCAAATATATATATATTTTTTTGAAAATACCACAAACGCCGACGGTTGAACTGGTGGCCGTTCGATCCGGTCCTGGTTCGACATGAGCCATGACAGTCTGGTTTGAACACCGGTATAAAAGCGGACAATTTTTTGGTTCTTCCGGAAGAAGTTTCGATCAGCCTTTTGCTCTTAGGTTTAGCCCCTCCTCCCCCGTTCGACGGCCAGTTCTGCCTCCGGCCCTCCAGCTCAGCCGCTTCTGTCCAGGTGCGATAAAATCATAAAATTCTCTTTCATACATAGAAAGACTTTCTCGTCCTTGAAAGTCCCTACGAAAACTGGGTGTCTTTTCACTTTGACACTGAGTTCGAAACAACTGTCATGGGTCACCTAATTGAACTTTGTTCCTTTGTTTTGCTCTGTTATCTCCGTCACCAATGAACCGGAACATATGCATTTCATGCGATGCTCGACAGTTTCAATGGAGATAGTATATATATATAGATACCTCTATATATATTAACATAGACGATGTTCTTAGGGAATGTAAGAAAAGAAAAGAGAGAGAGAGAGAGAGAGAGAGAGAGAGAGAGAGAGAGAGAGAGAGAGAGAGAGAGAGAGCATAATAGTAGTGGACGGGTCGGGTCCATGCTAAACTCACAGTCATCACTGAACTGAACTAAACCAACTTGAATCGGTTTGGGTTGGTTCAATTTCGATTCTATCTATTGGGTTAGTTTGGCTCAATTCTCTTCCATATAGTTATTTTATAAATACAAAAATCCAGTAAGAGAAATATTTAAAAATTTTAGGTTATTTTGTTAAATTTCTGTAATTTTAATACGTTGGATTCATCGATTCAGAATACTCTCTCCCCTAGGCAGCTCTGATAGCTGCTGCAGAGAACTTTTTCTTGGACACTGACTTCTGTTGCCAAATTTCCTTCAGCTTGTCTAACTCTGGTTTCCTTTGTACAGTTCTTCAAAATCCAAAGGGATATTTGATCTAGAAACTTGGTTGGCTACCAACTTTATATTACCATCGTTCAAATTCTGCATTCAATAAATAATTTGTAGGGAATACTTGTTTTTGCTTCTTTCATGATAACTCTGGGACTGTATATCATATTGCTTTACTGCTTCAACATGAACTTCATTTTCCTTTTCTTGAATATGCTTTCTTTCATTGATATTATCTTGTCCTTGATCAAATATATTTTTTTTAGTTTATAATTCTTTCTTTTATTGTAGAAGTGGTACATACTCAGCTTGCGAGATAGGCTTTGCTTGTGAAACGTATTTTGCAGCGATTTTAGGATGATGCCTTCAAAGAGTAAAAATACGGTATGCCTTCGGTAGAACAATTTCATAAATTTTTACTTTGAGATTCCATTATCACATTGAGATTATTTGTTTTGAATAGTTATATGCTATTCTTTTAACTGTATATTCCAAGTTATATTGTTAGTTTCAAATCATTCATGGTTTTGTGTCATTTTAGAAATAGAGAAAAACATTTGAAGAATGATTTCTGTAAATTTAGTATTCTATGATATTTTCTGTATTTCTAATGCCTATTATTATGTATTTATACTTTTTTATATTTATGGCAGGAATGTGACATATTTTTGTTTATATATCTATGATGTTAGTTAGTTTATTTATTTATTCAGTTGTTTATATGTATATTGCTGTGGGAGGGGATTTAAAGTTAGTGGATGTTATAAATATATATCAAAAAGCAGTTGAAGCAGTTGCATTGGTGGGAGCTAAATGATAATACATCATATAAGTCTGTTGTATAAGGTGGTTTCTCCGGGTTTTATACCTCTTTCTGTTTACATCTTTTAATCCATGCTAAATTAAATAGAGTCGCATCCCATTATATAATAAACTTCTTTGTCCTTTAGAGATTTGAGGCGATCCAGATTATTTTACTACAAATGCCGTCTGGCCATCTACTAGAGAAACACGCTTAATAAGTGGGAGCATTTAGATTGATATTGCAATTATTTGATTTATTTAAGTTGTGAGTTTGTTATGTAATGCATGCTGAACTATTTACATTTAAGTAAACAATTTGCTGGAATGCCATTTGTTTTTCCCCCACTCTCCCCCTTTGTCTGGATACAGGTCTTATCCAACTTTGAGATCTATTTTATTCCTTCTAATACTCAGATTGTGATGACTGTTTACCTATTAAAATAAAAAGAAAGAGAAATGGAAAAGTGGCCAACTTTTTTTTGCTGTACATAGTTGGAGGTGTGAGATGGCTTTTCAAGGCTTAAAAATTCTATCTTTGTTGAACATGTTGTCCATCAAAATTTAAATATTCGAAAAATGCAGAATTAAGGAGCTTAAGTTGCATTCTAATAAATCTGATCAGAATAAGATTTAGGAGTGTACTTGATGAATAATTGAATGGCCAAACAGTGCTTCATTATAACTGATTTAACTAAGTTTTAATTGAGTTGTGTTTATAACTGTCATCCATTTCTGTGTATTTGTTAATGGAAACCACCAAGTGAATATGTGATGGCCTATCATCATTAGATAGGCAAAATGATCTCTTTGTCCACTTCACTTTTAACTTCTGAGAACATATCTATGTCTAGCAGGAGGAAAGCGGAGACCTTTCAAGTGAGTGCACGATTATATTTGTCTTAGGTGAGCATTTTACAATGCATTCTTTGCACTTCTTGTACTTGTTTTTTCTTTTAGCAAAGTAATAGATATCATTTCAAGGAAGCATTGGAGGCTTGCACTTCTTATTAACTTAAATCCAAATTTTGTGAGAAGGTCAATCAATTTTCAATTGTAAGAACTATGACAATATTAATTAGTGTTAGTAAGCTCCTTTTTTATTTTGCAAGTCAAGATTCTATGCTGGATTGATTTTTCCCATTAAACCACTGTATTTGTAATAGTTTCAGGAGTAATTGGAGCAAGTGGCTTGCCCCAGTACACGGGGCCTTGTACAGCCAAACTCATGGTGTGGACTTCAAACACCAACAGCCCCTCCCTCTTCACGTAATAAAAAAGAAAACAAACTCTTACATATTAAAAATAAATAACTTTGTTGTAACCATGGCTATAATATTGACGTACTTACAAAATAAATGACCATACGTCGTCTATGAATGGGTTATGATTAGTAAATTTGCTCTGTATCCTACTTCTGTGTCCGGAGAGTACAATTGTATCATTTTTTGCCCCTTTTTTTGGGTCTGGAGGGGGGATGGTCTGCTGGCAAGCTGAATCTATAATCACGGATATCTATTGGTCAACCAAGTCTCATGAAGTCCTCATACAACAAAAGAGAAAGCCTTGGAGGGTGTTTTTCACAAACCTGTGGACTCTGACAAGTTAGGCCAATCAGCATATTGGCTGCCTTCAAGGTAGTTATGGTGGATGTGGCAATCCAATTTCAATTCACTAACCTCCTAGTGGCCATAATGTGAGTGCAGTGTGGATGGGTTGCAAGAACCTATTGGTAAGTAAAATGCAGGGCCACAATTGCATCAACCTGTAGCACCGTGTTCTAGTATTCCAAATCTATGTTGGAATTGGCCAGTCCAAAGATGCTCAGTGTTCAGATAAGATAGCCTCCACAGAGATGAAACCCTTGTGTCAATTTAAGCTGAACCCCCAATAGATGGTCTGTAATTCCCACGGAATATTAGTGGTCTTCCTCAACCTATTTGTAAAGCTCCCCAGCCAGGAATTTCTTCCATCTGTTATGATCCCTCCAGCACCAGCAGGGCCTGGATTTGCCCTTAAAGCAACTGTCCATGTGAACCTTCATCCATTCAGCAGGGCTGAAAGCCTTGCTACGTTATGGCGAGGCTAGATACATCCTTTGTTACATTAATACTGCTAAATGTTCTCTTAATTACCTTATTTACCATAGGACCTTCAGTTTCCAATTATTTCCCAAATCTTAGACACTTCATCTTAATTGCTCAATGTGACAGTTTTTTGATGAAGGATCATGTTTCTTGTACAGAGGAGCTATGTTTGTGTTCAATTCTTGTTCACTTGGAGCCTCATTGGTCATTTGTCTGATGCTTTTCTACAATGTCCTCACTTTGTCTGAATTTGGATGAACTGTATCCTACAAATGCTAGTTTAGGACTTTTGAGGTGATCTTGGAATAATTATATGACCAGAATGATAAGAAAAATCCTTGGACCAATGGCCCTATCACCAGGGGAAAACATGAAAGACATGGACGTAATGAAGACAGACCTGTATTGTACTTCCTCCATCCCATTTTTTCTTGCTCCACTAAAATTTTTTTTTTGGAATATCCCAAAATAATGAAATTTAAGGTACAAAACGATATGATTTCACAATATTATCATGGTGAATGCATCTAATACTGTGAAATAGAAGGGTTGTTTTGAAAATTAATAGTCTGTTATCTGAGCACATTAAATGCTTGTCTCCTTAAACAGTTGAATTTTTCATGGTGGACAAAAGATATGGCACGGATGGAGTCTGTAAATATGTCATGCAACATAGGTTTCTGTGAAGTTATAACCCATAGAAACCAACTGCATTAGCCAGTTCAAACCTTTGGAATGTGAATAAATGTGGAAATACACAAATCACTGTTGCAAAAAATTGTATTATTTCATTTTGTTTAATCAGGATGTTGGATTATTGCAATTAAATCATTAGTGAATTTCATCATTGCAATTAATCCTCTTACACGGTGTTAATATCACTGGTTGACATGACAATGCAGACAGCGAAAACAGTTCTGTGTCCCTAGAAAAGTAAAGACAAAATATACAGAGGGGGATAGAATTGGTTGTAAATGGATATTGGAGAGTCCACTACTCTTTTATCAGATGCCATAGTGACCTCTACAATGGATCTTTGCGCTTATCTGTGCCTGTTTATGTTGATCTTAAGCATGTCAGTAATTTAGAAATTCTCAGTTGTGTGGATCCTATTCTTTTATAATATTTGACAGGTGGTCTGGGAAGTGGAAAGGGCACTCAGTGCTCTAAGATTGCTACGCAGTTTGGGTTTTGCCATCTTAGCGCTGGTGAGCTTCTTGGTAAAGAAGTAGAGTCTGGATCTGACAATGGGTATGCCATATCAGTTTTTTCCACCTTTTCTATTTTTTATCTTTTCAGTTTCAGGATGACATATAGTTCTTTTTTCTCTTGCCCAGTATGTTGAGCTTATTAATGTTACTATAACTGTTATTGCTGTTTCTGTTTTGCTGGCAATAAAATGTAGCTTTCATTGTTCATGAGACTTCTTTTGTATCGTTTCCCAGCAGTGACTATTCTTTGTTCTTTGTAGAGCAATGATCAAGGCTTTCAAGATGGAAGGGAAGCTTGTTCCTTCTGAGATAGTTATAAAGCTCCTGCAACGGGCAATGGAGGAAAGCAATAACAAGAAGTTTCTGATTGATGGCTTCCCACGTAATATGGAAAATCTCACTGCAGCTGAGAACATTGTAGGCATTCAAACTTTTCGTTTGAATTCAGTTACCTTCATTACACTTGTCAATACATCTTTTGAGTTACTGTTCCATTGTTATAATGATTCATAGCACGTTAATTTCAAGTCTCGCCTCATTGTTATTGTCATTGTTCAACATTCAAACTATATTGCAGATGAAGGCTGAGCCAGAGCTTGTTTTATTTTTTGAATGTTCGGAAGAAACGATGACAAGCCGCCTCTTGAATAGGAACCAGGTTAGTTATTTACTTTTACTATATTGATTATATAATTGTGTGCATAAATTAATCTCCCACCTGTCCTCCCTGATGCTTTCTCTCCCAAACATGCACATCCACATGCACATATAAAACACTCAGGCACGTTATTTTGTGGATTATGTAGGGAAGGGCTGATGACAACAGCACTACTATACCGAAGCGAATTAATGTTTTCCTTGAATCCACTATACCTGTAGTTAATTACTACAACTCAAAGGGAAAAGTTCGAAAGGTATGTAACTACCTCCAGAAATTGTGTAATTATGAGACCAAAAGGATTGGCTGCTTTACTTTTCTTTTCTTTAGCATTCTCCTCTCCATTCTCACATTCATTTGAAGAACCAAAGAAACATATTTCTAACTCTCTTACGAGTAAGTTCAGTGACATACCCAATATAATATAGTATCAGCTGATTCTCTCTCTCTCTGGTCTGTCTTAGATTGATGGTGACCGACCCGTTGAAGAGGTATTTGATGCAGTCAAGAGTGTCTTCTCCAAATTCAAACTCTGAAGTAGGAGAGCAAATGTACTCTGTGATTCAATCTGAAAACATCAACAGTGGAACTTTATTTGCCACTAAAATTACTGCGAATGTGATTCAACCTGCCACCTTGCCTGTTCGGCATTTTTTGTAAGGGAGGTGGCATTAGTGACCTGAATTTACCTGTTCAGTAGTTTTATATGTTTGGATTTTGAAGTTGTCAAGGGAAAGGAAATTGAAAGTGCAATAAATTTATTCGTACGTATTCAATTTTCTGTGAGGGAAAGGAAATTGGAAGTGCAATAAATT
Organism: Euryodendron excelsum; assembly: GCA_033060915.1. NCBI lineage: Eukaryota > Viridiplantae > Streptophyta > Magnoliopsida > Ericales > Pentaphylacaceae > Euryodendron > Euryodendron excelsum. The sequence goes on along the minus strand of CM065383.1, from coordinate 801,625 downwards.
TATTCTTACATATTCAATTTTCTGTGAGTAATAGACTAATCTTTTGGATAAATGCCTATTTATTCTCTTTTGATCATTTTTCTGACGCAACCAAATACTATAAAATAATTTAGTTTCTTTTACTTCATTTTTTTTTTCTTTCACGTTATTTCTTTTTCCTTCACAATCCTAACGGTTGTGTATGCGTGAATAATAATTTAAAAATTGAGAGTTTTTCTTAAAATGGACAAACGATGGTGGTGAGCTTGAATGCAGAAATGGTAGGGATGGTTAAGGATTATAATGAAGTTGTGGTGAACTAAGAGAGACGTGGTGATTTGACGTTCAATTTTGGTTTTCTTAATTGTGGGTATCGATGGATTAACATTTAGTTTGGTCACTTTGGTGTGGTGCCAAATGGATTAACAATTAAGCAGATGGGACCGGTTGAGGTCATGGCTGTGTAATTTGATTGACTTGAGTTAGCTTGGGTCAATAAATCCCCACGCAGTTAACTTGGTTTAAATTTTTTTTTTTCTTAATATGGGCTATACATAACAACTGATAATAAATGTTTCTATTCTATTATTTTACATTGTGCAATTATCAAAGATTTCAGGGGGTGTGATTGCATTTTATCTAAGGAAACTACTAGGAAAGAAAGGGAATGGGGGGAAATAAATATTTTCCTTTCATTTTTAGCTTAGAAGGAAAGAAAAAAAAATCTAAACAAAGAAAAGTCAAATAAGTTTTCCTACCATTCTCTTCTACTTCCTTTCTTTTTTCTTTCTATTTTTCTTTCTATTTTTCTTCCTAAAGTTTATTTCCTTAGACAAAGATTTAGTACACTCCACCCACAATATTTTGTCATAATATAAGTATGGTTTGCCATAGCAACACCTACACGGGCACCCAAAATTTGTGATGGTTGACGACGACCTGTTTTGTATGTGATTCGTGTTTGCATGATCTGTGACTGTGAGGTATGTAACGTATACTTCTTTATTTTTTGGGAAAAATAATTGTGAGGTATGTAGGTGACCGATCCGTTTTCTATGTGATAGTCTTATTATGCGGTTTATCTTCTTTCTCCTCTTATAAATGACTTTACAAAAACTACATATACACACACATATATATATATATATATATATATTCCTACACGTTATACAACTTGTACAGTATTTTCTTTTTGGTTTCTTGTGTTGTTTTTCGTGTCTATTTTGTTTGTTTGTATTTTTTTATTACTTGGAGCTTATGTTCCTACGAATGCTATCTCTTTTACTGTCAGGAAGAAGAAAAATGCCCACCAAAAGTCTAAAAAAAAAAAACGGAAAGGAAGAAGAAAATGCTAGAGATCTGTTTGCATCTCATCTTGAGATTTACATTTTGGGAGTTCATCAATTTGGGAAATTAGAAATTAGGGTTTACAAATCAGAGAAAAGGGCACGATCTTTGACGTGCTATTTGTTTTAAACTAATTTTCTACCCTGTAAGGAATAACGTTCCAGTTTCTTTAAATTCTTATTTACACTAAAAAAAAAAAAACCAATATACATAGGATAAGCAGTTGATATGCATATATCTGGGTGAATACATAATATAGATATTTCTTGAATATATGAGTGTATACGAATGCACATTTATGTAAATATGTGAAGTAAAAGGAGGTCACATGTGATTAATTCTAAGTGACAGGAACTAAAATTTCTTAAGTTAGTAGCTAAGTTACAGCATGGACAAAAATTTCATTTGTCATTCTTAAGTTTTTCAAAGTTAATGTTTCTTCAATTGTCTATGTATTATGGAAATATTTGTAGTTTTTATTTCTTGTGGTATCGAAATAATCAAATGACTGAAAATATTGAAACAATTTTACATCCAGCAACAGGTGTGCAAAATTCAGATTGCAGAAGTTGTATCAGAATCAAGGAGTTAAATCATGAATATCTTTCTTGTGATATCCAAATGATTAATCACATAAAAATATTAAAATACTTTATATCCAACAACAGAGTGCACATTCAGATTGCAGAGTTTGAAGAAGAATCAAGGAGTTCTTTTATTTTTTTTTGTGTATATTTTTTCTTTTGAATTATGGGAAAGACAAATACTATTTGCACTCGCGGCTGCACAACACAGCCAATGAGTAGTCGCCACCTCAAGTGGGCCCCACCAATTTCCGTGAGTACAAATAGCACTCCTCTTAGGTGGAAAGGTGCTGACTTTGTAGATTTTGAAGACAATCTCAAACATGAAAGAGTAGAAAGAGGGGACATGAGAGAGAGTGGAGACAGAAGTTGAAGTGGCTAGAGACTAAAGCGATAACTTATAATGGGCTGCCCTGTTTTAAGGTGAATTGAGGATATTGTAGACCCTAACTCTATGTTACCTAGAAGGCGGATCATTCAAGTATATGAAATGAGAACGTAGTATGCCACATGTTTTAAAATATGATACGCTAGGAGGTAGAATTATATAAATTACATTATTAGAATTAAAGTATTTCTAAAATAATTTTTTTTAACAATTAGTCTTTTAATAAAATATAATCTATATATTTTTAAATTAATCATCTAAAGCCACATTCTAAGAGGTATTATGACCTCTTTTTTTTTTTTTTGTGCATATTTTTATGTCAAAACTCCATTCTCCCTAAAAAGTTTGAAATCGCATTGGATCACTGATTTCACTGTTTTGGAACGGTAGTGTACCACGTTTCAGAATGACGTTAAAAAAACGTAAATCGCTAGGATAGTAGAGTATTATAATAACATAGATCTAACTTATAGCTGAAAGGTTTGTTGAGTAATGAGTTGTTCTGCAAGCTGCCTTTTCTGTCAAGGGCAGCCCAATCTAAGATTAAAATTGTTCAATCACAGAATCTGCATCTATGCCTCTTTCAGTTTGTTAAAACTGATGGATCTTCTTGTGGTCCCACAACTAATTTTATCTCCTTGAATTTTGTGTAATTGGTATTATCCTCATCAATGAACCAAGTTTCAACTTAGCAGGTGTTTCGTTGTTTTTTCTAATTACAAGTTTGACACCCATAACTAATTTCGCTGGATGTGTTTTTCAATTTTTGTGCTGTTCCTTATGCCATCTGATATACAGCTTTTCTATTGTTCTAGGGTCTTGAGTCTTGTCATATACAACAACATCGATAATAATGGAAACCATTGGGAAAGATGCTGAAACAAATAGTGAAGCTCTTATTCCAAACTTGGTTGATGTCAATGTGATTCCAAATGAGGTTGGTATCTTCATTTTTTCATCTTTTCTTTTTCCATTTGCTGGAAATTGCAAAAATTATGCTCTAGAACCAGATTTTGGAAACTTTGGCATCAAACCAAAGTGCTTATTTCAGCTCTCATTTCGATTCCAGTTGGTGTAGCCACTAGCTGGCTAAATCATCTAGCCTCGAGACACTACTTATTACCCATCTTAAAGTGGAAATTTGACAACTTGATGATTCTTGTGTTCACAAGCCCAAGTACCCAGTATGCTGCAATGGCACTGTAGGTTGAACTACCAATTTTTACACCATTACCTAAGTGGGAAACTGTTTCTTCACAACCATCCAATACTTGTTTGGAAACACTGATTGGGACTTCAATTTTTTCCTTTTACTTGACAATTTAATTGTGAGAGTTCAATGGCAGTGTCCCAACTACATGTGGCTTACAACTTTTTTTTTCATCGTCTTTTCATTTTCACTCTGTACGTGTTATGCTATCATCTAAATGGTTGAATGATATGTAAAATAAACTACCATACTTAGTGGGTTTGTACACATTTCCATGTTTTGCAGGATGTGAATGGAAAATTTCCAACTGGGGAAGTGCAGGTAGTTGTTTTAGGTGAGAATTTTGATAATTGCTTTGTTACAGTTTTAAGCATCGTCTTTGTGATGACGCTAAATGATGCCAGTAACATCCATATTGGATTTGTTAATCACAGAGTTTTTATTCTGAATTTCTAGTTTTCTTTTCATTTTTTTGCATTGAACCACCACACTGAAATGGTTTCCAGTGAGTTGTATCCTTCCAGTAAAATTCTCAATTGCTTTATTGTTAGCACCCGGTACTCAGAGCTTGAAGAAACTATATTACACATCTGACTGTGTATGTAAATATGTGAAATCTGCAAATTTTTATATAAAAAACAGCTTATGCTTGTTTCTCTTCCACTGGAAAACTTTTGCTGTATTACTTTTACTGTCAAAAGTATTTTATCAAAACTTCTGATGTTTCTTTCTTTCTCTTTCCAAGTTCATAAAATCATTCAGAATCCTCTGCTGGTGGCTTGTTTGGCTAAGAAGCACGAGCTTTGGCACCTAATAAGACCTGCATGTAGTGAGGATATATAAAACAAATTAAGCAGTCTAGGAGTATTTTATGGTCGATAAGAACAATCCAGGCATGTTTCCTTGACATTCATTAGTGTTGACAGGTGGTCCGGGCAGCGGAAAGGGCACTCAATGCTCCAAGATTGTGGAACACTTTGGGTTTTGTCATCTTAGCACTGGTGATCTTCTTGATACAGAAATAAAGTCCGGATCTGAAAATGGGTATATGTTTTGTCAGTTGTTTTCTATTTGAACTTATCTCTATACTCGGCCTTCATTTTTCATGTTATCCATACCATTGCTTATTAGCAATTCCGACCTTGTTGCTCCTTTTGCTGCAGAACAATGATCAAGAACTTGAAGAGCAAAGGCGAGCTTGTCCCCACCGAAATAGTTGTCAAGCTTTTGCAGAAGGCAATGAAGGAAAGCAAAAGCAAGAAATTTCTCATTGATGGCTTCCCACGTAACGAAGAAAATCTGGCTGCTGCTGAGAACATTGTAAGCTTTGATTTTTTTGAATCATTGGTTATTTTTGCTTGATGATCTAGAAATTCCTCAAAATTAATATTCCGCTATGATGTTGCTTCTTTAGGCAGTTGTTAATTTACTGTATTATTAGTATCTCGACTTCCAAATTATCTTGCAGATGAAACTAGAACCAGATTTGGTATTATTCCTTGAATGTTCACAAGAGGTGATGATAAAACGCGTTCTGGAAAGAAAACAGGCAAGCGAGCTGCTTTTTTTTTATAGTCCTTGATCACCAATCTGCATGTGTAAATTGATCTCTCTCTCCTCTCTCTCTCTCTCTCTCTCTCTCTCTCTCTCTCTCTCTCTCCACCCCACCCCCTTTCTTTCTCTGTTCTGCACACACAAACCCTGATGCTATGCTATTTTCTTTGGTGAATTTGAAGGGAAGAATTGACGATAACATTGAAACCATTCAGAGGCGGATTAAAGTTTACTGTGAATCTACTCTACCTATAGTCTCTTACTACAGCTCAAAGGGCAAGGTTGAAAAGGTTAAAATATGTCTTCTCAAAAACTCCTCATTTTAACAGCCAAAAGGCTAGCCTTTTTTCCAACCATTTTGACTACTAATTGTTCTCTTAGGTGCTGAGTTAATTTGCAGTTCTGCTGCTTTATTTATTTATTTATTTATTTTCACATTCTCCTCTTTTGGTTTGTCTTAGATTGATGGTGAGAAACCTGTTGAAGAGGTGTTTGAGGCAGTCAAGAGTGTGTTCTCCAAGCTCAAACCAGAAATTCATGGAGCAAGCTCTCGAGACTAATAAAAATGAACTTACTATTGAACTTGGATTATGGTATTTACTCTGTATATTGACAATGACAGTTCTCTCTCACCTGATCTCTTTCATCCCAAATTGTTTTAATTTGGGGAAGAAATCTCATTACCGAATGAGTGAATTTCGGAATACTGTTCTACAATTATTTCAAAAGATATAAAATTTCCAGCATATCCAAATATTATTGAGATGTCTTGAATGTTCTTACATAAAATCATCTAGTATATAGAAATATTGACTCCGTTGGGTTTCAATTTGAGGAGTTACCCTTTGGTATTGTGTCAGTATAGATATGGATGTATATTTATTTTGATTTATGCATATTAAAATTAAAAAAGTACGCATAATTTTTGTATAAAATGATAGTGGTTGAGTAATAATCTTTTTTTACTTCAAAACAGAATATCTATGAAAATAGTTTCTAATTGCAAAATTGCTACCGTCACTCATGTCATTCTCAATGAATTTTTGTATAGTTTCCCATAAAATTAGATTTGTTAATAAACCATTGCCTCAGCCGCTGAATTCATAGTATTTCAATGACAAATTAATAATATGTTTGGATTTGAGGAATGGAAAAGAAGTGAAAGAGAACAGTAGAAAAAGTGATATAAAATTTTTTTCTTTCAATTTTATTTTTCTTTCCTTCTAAATTAGAAACCAAACAAGAAAATTATTTTATTTTTTATTTTTCTGCAAGAAAATTATTCTTTCTTTCATTTCCCATTCACCGTTGCAAACAGAATGGAGTATGAAAGGGAGGGAGGGACGTGGGAAGCATAAACGATGTCGCCGGCAGAATCCGTCAAACGTTGAAGGGTCAACTGCTCTCAACAACAGATAACAGATCCAACGGAGTCCTCTCCCTTCCATGAAATAACTTCCACTTTTTTGTTCGAACAACTCCTCTCTCTGTATCTCTCTCTCTCTCTCTCTCACCCCCACGTCTCTCTCCCCAACTAAACCACAACGACCATTTCAATCTATCAAAAATTACACCAGAAAAAATTATCAACAACAATATCAAAATTTTTAAAAAATAAAAAACAGATACATCTCCTCCTTTACTTCCGATCTCGTGTGTTTTCTCTCTAATCTCTGCTTCAAACCATTTGTTTTGTTTTTTTTTCCTCAACAGATTAACAAGCTAGCATTCCAATCAGTTTCCCTTCAATGGATACAGAGAAAGACAAACACGTTCCTGAAAAGTCCAGCAGCTTCGCCACCAGAGACGCCGGCCAAGAAAAACACGACGACGAAGACAACCACGACCACCACAAACCCGACCCGGAACCCAATCCCAACCCTCATCCTGATGAAGACCACAACCAGAACAATGGCACTGACAATTCGGCGCCTTCTGAGTCACCCACAGAAGCCGAACCAAAATCAGAGGGTACTGAGGCGGAGAACAAAGAAGAGGAGGCGACTACAACAAATATTGAAGAATCTCCTCCTCCTGACTTTGGCCAAGTATGCGAAGAGATTGATCAATTCATCTCTGCTTTGTCTAACGCAAAAGGTCAAGAATCCGACCCGCCGGAAGTTCCTGAAGCCGTGGAACAGTTCGCGTTTCTTGCTGAGGAAAAGATTGCAAGTGATGATCGAAGCGAAAGCCCACTGAAATGGAGTCAGCTTTCGGAGGAGGAGTCTTCATTATTTTTAGAAGCTGTGGATCGAGTCTCGAAGCTGACGACATCGCTCAGTGCATTCTCGTCGGAATCAAAGTACGCTCCGTCGATCAATCGCATCGGCGGTATTCTGCAACGAGCAATGTCAAACTTGGAAGATGAGTTCAGGTCGCTTCTCGAAGATCCCAAGATCCCTGATTTGGATCACAATAATGACTCAAAGATAAAGCAGTCATCGTCGTCATCGAACTTCAATCAAGAAGTTGACCAACCCACATCGGAGGAGTCCAACGCCACCGAAGACAACAATTTTCCGGGATACTCGGAGGAGATTGGGTCGAATATGAATAGATTAGCAAAGGCGATGGTAATGGGAGGTTATGAGACAGAATGTTATCAAGTTTACATTGTAGCAAGAAGGACTGTATTAGAAGAGACCTTACATAAGCTAGGATCTGAGAAGTTCAGCATTGACGACGTTCAGAAGATGCAATGGGAAGCATTGGAGAGAGAGATCGATTCTTGGAATAAAACGTTTAAGCAATTCATCACCGTGCACTTCATCGCCGAACGTAAGCTCTCGGAAGCAGTTTTCTCCGGTTACGCATCGATCGCCGACATCCTCTTCAGCAGCCTCTCGCGAGCTATTATGATTCAGCTTCTCAACTTTGCCGAAGCAGTCACAATGACGAAGCGTTCGTCGGAGAAGCTATTCAAGTTTCTCGACATATACGAGACCTTGCGTGACGTCATTCCAACCATGGACGATGTGTTCCCTGAGGAAATGGCGAATGAGCTCAAATCCGAAGCGTCGTTGACTCGTAGCCGACTCGGCGAGGCCATGGTTTGCATTTTCTGCGAACTCGAGAACTCGATCAAGGCCGACACGGGGAAGACTCAAGTACCTGGTGGTGCGGTTCATCCCTTGACTCGCTACACCATGAATTACCTAAAATACGCATGCGAATACAAGGACACCCTAGAACAAGTCTTCAGGGAGCACCAAAAGATCGAGCGAGCGGACTCGGCCACCGGATCGGACTACGATTACAAAGCACAGGGCAGCGACGGAGGCGGCGGTGGCCAGAATTACAACAATCAGGCCACAAAGCAATCGCCGTTTGCCCTACAGATAAATAAAGTGATGGATTTATTGGATACGAACCTGGAGACAAAATCAAAGCTATACAAGGACACTTCGTTGAGCTCAATTTTCATGATGAACAATGGTAGATACATTTTACAGAAGATCAAGGGATCTACAGAGATAAACGCCTTGATGGGCGACACGTGGTCTAGGAAGAGATCGTCGGATCTGAGGCAGTACCACAAGAACTACCAACGCGAAACATGGGGGAGACTTTTGAACTGCTTGAGCCATGAGGGGTTGAATGTGAACGGGAAGGTGGTGAAGCCGGTGTTGAAAGAGAAGTTCAAGAGCTTTAACGCCATGTTCGACGAGATACACAGGACGCAGAGCACGTGGGTGGTTAGCGACGAGCAGCTTCAATCGGAGCTTAGGGTTTCGATATCGGCGGTGGTAATACCGGCGTACCGGTCGTTCTTGGCAAGGTTCAGTCAGACGTTCACACCGGGGAGACAAACGGAGAAGTACATAAAATACCAGACTGAAGATATAGAGACATATATTGATGAGCTATTTGATGGGAATGCAACGCCCACAGGGAGGAGGAGACCATAACCATTCAAGGGGCCACCACTTTGTGTGTTCTTTTTGTTCTCGGAGAGAATTCATGCAGCTCCTACAGTCTTACAGTCTTGTGTTTAGAAGTATAAAAAAAAAAAAAAAAGAGAGAGAGGTTATAGTATTATTTTTTTTAATATGTAGGCCGAGTTTACAGGGGGTGCCCATATATGTATCTCATCATTTAGCTGCAAAGCAACATTAGCTAAGGTCGGACTTTATCTTGTTTTTTGTTTTTTTTTTTTAATTATTTTGAGGAGGATCCAAGCGAATATTTCTTTCCAATCAAACTTATATACACATAGAATTTTTGTATGGAATAGTGATACGAAATGATGCATTTAGTAACGGTTTGCTATGCCGTTTGTGACATCCTTCTCCAGCTGAGCCATAGCTACATTGTTTTTTGAACGGCATATAATTATAAGTTTATTGAGTTGAGTTCAAATCGAACTTAAAAAATTAATAAATTTTAAAATAAGTTTAGAATTGTCTTATTTTCATTATAAGACAAGCTTGAGTAGCTAAATTCTTGTTACTCCAAGCAAAATGTTTCAAAAAGTTACTTAGTGCACTAGTACTCGCTGTGGTTCAAACTTGGTGCTAGGCATATAATTAAATTACTAAGCATATGGTCAAATATTTTCTTATTAAAGAATCACATCAAATATGGTTTGATAGCTCCATTTACTACCAAATATAGGGGCATTTAAGCCGCCCATTTTGCATAAATTTTTCCCAAGTAAGGCTAAAGCTACATTTTCTTCCCATCAGATTTTTATCATCAATAAATACAGAGTGATGTGTTCACATTATCGATAATATGCTTGCTTTGTGTCTATCTAATGAAAATGCAGTGAAAATTACGGTGATTGTAGCATTTTACTTTTTCATATACATGTTTTTTGAAACTTTTTAAGTATAATTTAACAAATTTCAATGAATCAAATGACAGTTGATTATTTTTAAAGATAATCGACATGTTATATGATTACTTTTGTAAAAGAAAAGATTAAGAAAATCTAATTAAACAATGAATGTAAAATATAATATATATATATATATATGTGTGTGTGTGCATAAACTGTAATATTTCCAATCACATATCGCGTTTTCAATGTCTTGAAATATCTTGGTTATTTTCATAACAAATAGCTATGATTTCTTTTTACGTTTTTCTTTAATATGTTTTTTGAAAGTGTAATTGTTTTAAAAAATAATATTAATATTTTTTTGATACTTTAGGGGGCCTAAGCCATAAGAAAAGAGAGAGGAGGTTGAATTGAACCCTAACCTTACGACATTAGTGAGAGCTCTAAGGATCTATGTGTAGAGATTAGAAACATTCATATAATCATATTAAAATTCTCAAATTTGTAATTACCACTTGATATATATGTATATATATATGATATTGTATTCAGGCTGCATTTGGTACAATTTATGGGTTAGCTTTTTCATAAACTTATAAGCAAAAAAGTCAATAAAAGTTAATTTTTTTGCTTTTTTGTTTATTTTTATCTGAACTAATATCAGAAAAATAAAAAAGCTAGAAAAACTTAATTTTTTTACTAGCAAACTTAAAAAAAACTTGGCTTTTAAGTTCTACCAAACAACCACTCAATATTTATATTTTGGACTCGGCTCAATTCAATGACGAAAAATAAGTTAATCATATTACTATGATACAACAGAAAAAGAAAAGAATATTTTGTAGTAAATTATGCGATTTTGTATATTAATTTGGTAATTCGTATTTCGTACATCCACTAGAAATAAATTTTTTTTATATATTGTTTAAGAAAATATTAATATATTTTCGGTACGTATGAGTATTTAAAGAAAGTTACTTAAAACATAAAAAAGAAAACAAATAGACGTGAGAGCAAGATCAGACAAAGTTGCAGATTCCATATAAAAGCGTGCGTTCGAATGATTCTTTGAGGAACGTGTGCAAAGCGACTCGTAATGTATCTGTATGTGTATCTAACCCAAGCCCTCGAATTTCTTTTTCTTCTTCTTCTTCTTCTTCTTCTGCAAATAACCAAATAACCAGTGATTTGTATATCGCTTCGGACTTGGTGATTTGTAGGTTGGAGAAAATGGGTTATTGCCCATGCTTCTGTTGGAGGAGAGGGATTAAGCTGAAGATTGAGGAAGAGACAGAATTCAAGCCATCCCGGACCTCCAACGTCCCTGATTTGTCATCTGGTTAGTTTTATTTTTTTTAATGTCTCTGTTGGTTTATAAAAATTCATTGATTGGATATTGAACTTGCTTGTTTTCGAATGGTTTTTGGGAGTTGGGTTCGTGTGTCGTTGCAGCGGCTGAATGTGATCGCTAGACAAAATTTTGAGTTTCGACGTTTTAAGTTTAAATTCTTATGAATTTGGTGGAGGTCTTATACTAGTGATCTTTTATTGGGAAATGGACTGTATTGATTTATCAGAATTATTGATTAGCTTGTGTATCTATGTCATTGAGGTTAGCGTGGCTCCATTTGATAGCAAAATTGTGTTCTTTTCTATTTTCTGTTTTGTCCTCGTAGTAATTCATAATCCATTTTTTTTCTTTCTACATTATATATGGCAATGTGAACTTTCTGTTTCATATTTCATGATAGTTTTGTTCCAAAATGTCAAGAATCTTATCCACTACTTTTCTAGCATGTAAATTTACACAAGAAAACTCATCTACTGGCTATACGTAAATTGGCAGTAGAAGCAATCATAAATGGTCTTCTGATGTTTTTGAAGGTATAAATTCAGCTAGTGGTTGTGAGTTCTGTCACTTACAATGGGGTTCTATCATCTATGCAAGATTGATTAGTCGCTTACTAGGACAATATAGCCTTATCCTTGACCAAAAATAAGTTATTTCTCTCAATGACTTGTTCTTTATTTTCTGAGAAAGTAGTCTTGTCAAGAACAGTGCTGAAGGAGTATTGTGAAAACATGTTTGATAATTCTTATCAAACACTTGAGGAAGGAACTTACGCAGCCTTGACGAGATCAAATTTTCTTGCGAAGACAAAGATAAGGGACCATTTTATCTCATGATGTCCAGTTCTTTGCTGGCTTGCTGCCATATTTCTTTGATGCTTAGTAAGGAGAATGAATCCATATTGTAGCCAACGATAACGAGGTCATGTAAGTTGCCCAACAGAATTTTTTTTCCCTTCTCTCTGGTATTGACGACACATTTTTACTCATGATGATTCTGATGGAAGGGCACCATTGAATTTTCAACATCAGAATTCACAATGGTTTACGGTTTACCATCTTATATCAAAACCTTTTTGACTAACACAAGAAGGTAGAGAAGGGGGTTGTGTGCGTGGTTATGTACTTAATATATATTGCATCTGAAATCCATTTAGTATTACAGGGTTTTGAACTTTTCAGACTTGCAAGTGCTTATAATTCTCCTTTCACTTGAATGCATGGGTAAAAAAATCACATCATGGACCATGGACAAGAGAAATTCAAGTTTGTGGTGCTTTCTGCTAATAATGCCTTTGTTGAAGCTGTTTTTGATTAGCATGTAGACTAGAAACTTCTTCCCCTTGATTTTTCTCACAAACTTCTTTGCTTGGTATGTAAGCATTAGTCTTCACATATCCTGGATGTGCCATATTTTTCCTTGTTTGTCCACCTAAGCTTTCCTTTGTTCACCCCCAGTAAACTGGCACAACTACCAAGTAAATTGTTTGACATAATTATCTAGAAATTTTCTCAGCTGAATGAACATTTGTCAATCAGGTTGTGCAGAACAATATAAATAAATTATGCATCAGTACCTGTAATACCGTAATATCGTGTCATTTGCTACTCAAAGCTTAAATTTCCAAAATGATTCTGTATTGAGAGACTATTTGTTTGAAGTGAGCGGATGAGTCTTTGTTAAATGTTTTTTCTTTTCTCTTTTATATTTTTCCTAGTGGATTCTCTATTCCAAACATCTGTATTTTCTTTAGCTATCTTCAAGCCCTCAACCATGCAGCAAACTTATCCTCAGTATCAGGATATTCTAGATAATCGTAGTTCTTTAACAGCGCGTGCAAGGGGTTGACTTCTTCCCCCCTGTTTGTGGAGGAATCATCAACTATGGCATTTTCACTCTAGTGATTATGTGGTTTTAATATTTTGTCCTTTGTGTCCTAACAAGTCTTCCATGTTAGTTTATCTGCTACCACTGATGACATTTGAGAGATCACACTGACAATAAGACATGACGATGACAATGATGCCATTAAGGGATCCAAACTAAGGCAAAAACAACAAACTCTTCAAAGCGGTGATACTCTAATGGCATAGGGAAGAAGGAAATAGTGTTTTGGCTCTGTTATCATTTCTTACCCAACTGGAAAAAAAAAGAATGATGATCACACATAGACCTCATAATTATGGCATTGCCAATTAAGAGTAATTCTGCTTGAGCAGAGCTTAAAAATTCATGGTTTGTATCTCAGAGAGTTCCCTATGGACTTTATTCAATAATTTATTTATTGTTTCTAAAAATTGTCATGCCACACGCATAACCATGCCCCAGTCAGGACTCAAATCCTGCGCATCACCTTTTGGAGATGGCAGGAGATACGGCTCAAGCTAACAGCTGGTGATATGCCAGAACTTTACTTCTTGTAACTGGCTGCATGAGTTTAGCTTTTCCTGCACTTTTTGCTCTACTTTTGCTTGTTTATTACTTAATTCAAGACTAATGCAGCAGGACCAAAGATCGATAAAGAGTCGAGACTGGAACCATCAGTTTCAAAAGATGTTTCTGGTGGTAACACTAATAACACTCAGACATTCAAATACCGAGAGCTTGCAACTGCAACGAATAATTTTAGGTTTGAGTCTCTTATCGGGGAGGGTGGTTTTGGGCCGGTATACAAAGGGCAAATAGAAAGCACTGGTCAGGTAATGTTCTTTACCTGATGAGCTTTTAGTCGTTGCTTCACTCTCTTACATGAAAGAGCATGGCTTTTTACTTTTTAGCATCATCCACCAACTTCCATTATTTCTCTCAATTGCCTATATTTCAACTGTAGGAATTTCTTTTCGTAGATAAATTATGTTGATGTTGTTGGCAGGTTGTTGCTGTGAAAATGCTAAATCAGACTGGACATCAAGGGGACAAGGAGTTTCTGGTGGAAGTTCTCATGCTTTCTCTTCTGCGTCACCCTAATCTTGTCCATTTGATTGGTTACTGTGCTGAAGGGAACCAGCGCCTTCTCGTATATGAATTCATGCCTTTAGGATCATTGGAATATCACCTGCACAGTAGGATTCAGTGCCGTTATGTTGAATTTCATAACATTTATTCAGTTTAATCTTCAAAATCAGTATATCATAAATCTTTTTCAACCTCAGGAAAGAAGAAATATCTTTTATGAAAAGTGTATTTAGTGCAGGTTTTCCATTTTTTCTTTTAGTTGAGAAGTAATAGGGTTTCGATGCTTTGAAATATTGAAATTTTGTCATTCGAAATACATACTTCAGAATAGATTATTTATTTGTACTATTTTTATGTTGTTCCATTTTTTTTCTTTTTGTGGGGTAGGATTATATGATGATTGGATGAGGACCAATCTCTTCCTGTAATAATATTCTATATCTATCACAGCTTTCTTTGCTTCGTTTATGCATTATAAATTCTATGGTCACTTTCATGAGAATTGGATTCCCATTGAAGTTGGCTTTCAGTTGAAAATATGTGTCCTTGGACATCATTAGGAGTTGACAGTCGGAGGTTTGCCTTGATCTTAGTTATATTATGTCAGAAAGATCGCAGTTGTATATCTGCTTGACTAATCTTTAGATGTTTTTAATCTTTTGACACATTTATTTACATCACAGAAATTTGCATTTCCATGAATGAAAGACAGTTTATTCATTGTGATCATCATGGATTGAAATATCAGAAAGAAAGGGGCTAAATTCTAGAGAGAGAGGAGAGACAGAGGGGGCACATGAAATAGATCTAACCTCACGAATGTGTCTCCTTTACTATGAAGAACTAATTCACTAGCATGCTCAATGAAAAGCTGTGTGCTGTATGCATTTTGTATATAAGCATGACAAAGTCAGCGATCAAACTTACGTGCATGCTACTGACCATTTCTGTTCATTCCTAGTCAATTCAATCGATTGCATGCATAACCTGAGATCTTTATGCAGATCTTACCCCTCATATGGTACCACTGGATTGGAACACTAGGATGAAGATTGCAGCTGGTGCAGCCAAAGGATTAGATCACCTGCACAATCAAGCAGACCCTCCCGTTATATACAGGGACTTGAAGTCCTCTAACATATTATTGGGTGAGGGGTTTCACCCAAAACTTTCTGATTTTGGGCTTGCAAAGTTTGTTCCAGAAGGGGAGAAGTCACATATCTCTACCAGGGTCATGGGCACCCATGGATACTGTGCCCCTGAGTATGCTAGGACCGGAAAACTGACAAAGATGTCTGACATCTACAGTTTTGGGGTAGTCTTGTTAGAGCTGATTACTGGACAAAGAGCATTGGATTCAACTCGTGGACGTGGAGAACATATGCTTGCTGATTGGGTAATTGCCACTATAGAATTCCAGATGCTTTTGGAACTGCTGATTGCTGAAAATATCACGTCTTCTGATTAGCTTTTCAAGTGAAATCCAAGTTTTATATCCACTTTTTCCATAAATTTTGTATTGACAGTTTAGCATCATGTGTTGCAATATACTGGATGTAGAAAGCTCATCTTGTGGGTGTTACTAGGCAATATCCTATCAAAACAGCTAATACCACCTAATTATGTCAATTCGTTATGGTGGACAATTTTGCTAGAGATGTCCGTATATGGGATGCTTTTGATCATCCAATCTAGCACCGTATTTTATTTGAGGGTTGCACAGTTCCCACGAATTCTTTTGAATGCAAGGTTGCTGGCCTCTGTTTTATTATTATTACGTTAATGCACCTGAGTTCAAAATTTTGTCATCAAACCTAAATTTTGGGGAATCAAATCTACCCTTGAAGGGGCCATTTGACAAAAATTTGCTTGTAGATAGTGCACTAACAGTATTCATCTTGATGTTTTGACCCGCCCACAATTGTACATAAGAATATAGTGCATCTTCTGTGTATGACATCTTGCAAGTAACAGTTTTCTGAATTCTTTTTTGGATTCCTTGTTTTGCAGGCATGTCCCATGTTGAAAGACCGCAAGAACTTTTTACAATTAGCAGATCCAAATTTGGAAGGCCAGTTCTCGGAGCCTGTTTTATGCAGGGCTGTAGAGGTGGCATCCATGTGTCTCCGTGAAAATCCTCACTCTCGTCCGAGTATAAGTGATGTAGTGCTTGCTTTGAATTACTTGACTTCCCAGCAGTATGATCCCAATGCAGTTCATGGAAATGGTGCCAGAGGTGACACGGGCAGAAAGATACAGCATACAGATGGACAAATAAATGAGAGCAAGGTAGATTTCAATGGATCTGAGGATACTCCAAAGGAAACATGGACATCAAACAAGGATATAGAACGCGAGCAAGCTGTTGCAGAAGCCAAGATGTGGGGAGAGACTTGGAGAGAAAAGAGACGACAAAATACAGAGAATGATTTTAATAGCTTAGACAGGTAATAGCACTCGGCATAATTTTTGGGTGGTCATTGTTAGAGTTTAGAATCTCTAGAAAAAGAAAAAAAAAACAAATAATCTGCCATCACAGAAGACTTCAGATCAATGAAGTTCAGCGGACAAAATAATAGTTCAACATTGTTTGTGCAATGTTAAGGGGCTAGGGTCTTCAGAATTCTTTTTTCTCCCAGTTTTCCAGAAACAAGTGAGGAAAGTTTTTGTGCCTCGATCACAACTGTGTTCAAGCTTGAGATTCCGTTTAATTTCAGTTTTTAGATTACATGTTATTGTGCTTGATATAAGGGCAATTGCTTGGAATAAATGTGCCTTTTTGATGGCTATATTCTCACCCTTCTTGATATTATAGAACTTCCATGTTTTTCATAACTGCTTTTCAAATTTTCTTCCCCAATGCTTATGATTAACAGAGTAGTTAGTTGTTTTATTCTTTGAGCTCTTGGAAGTGGAGACTGATGCTGCTCCATCCATGAAGATGGGAGCACTCGGAGATTGGAGTGCACAAATTGATGAGTTGAACATCAGAAAACAGTTATTGTGTAAGTATCACCAAGACACAGATTTAAATGATTTATTTTGGAATAATTACAAAATCTTGATAATCACAGAATTAGCCCTGGAATTTTGCAGATTAGTTTAAGAGTTAGTTTCAAAATTATTAAACTGTTTCACAAATAATCGTCCGAGTGAAAACAGGTGGACGTCCACTTGGTCTTGCTTCTCACCAACTTCAGATTTTCTCCTTAACTGCCATAACCAGAATTTTTAAGCTGTTGGACACATATGGAAGTAAAAATGAAAAGTTAGAAAGTAATGGACTCTGAAAAGATCTGCTGCTGGTGTTGAGAACACTTTGTCCATAGGCTGGCCTGACAGATCAAAGGTCGTTGTAATCCGCATTTATGCTTTTAATTGCCTAAAAGCAGTCCAGGTGCGAGGAGGAATTGATAAAAAGCAAAAACTCTAGCAGTTTTAAGGTCCCACCGGGATTCGAACCCAGGTCGCTGGATTCAAAGTCCAGAGTGCTAACCACTACACCATGGAACCTTGGACTCTAGGGAAAAGCTCCTATTAGATAAACAAACTAGATGCAACCTAAAGGACTCCCATTTACTTACAGTTGCATAATAAAGAAAACAATAAATAAATTAACAAGATAGCCTTCGCAACTGAGTAGCCAGGAACATATGCCCCCACAAAAAGGATAAAACAAAATAAATAAAGAAGCTCAATCCCACAAATTTAGACTTTCTTGACATTGATTCTCAGTTTGATACATCATTCATCTCACTGTCATAGGCTGGTTCGCTTTGGTATGATTTTACTCTCAATTTTCATGATCTATATTTGGTACTTACACTTGGTATCTCATTAATTGAGTATTTTGAGCCAGGACAATCACAAGTCTACCAGCGCACACAAGAACACAAGTTGTGTGTGTGTGTGTGAGAGAGAGAGAGAGAGCATTCCACTGCACTAACTGCAAACAATTAAGGAAGGAAAAACAGGGTTGAATCCTTTGGCAAAAAAAAAAAAAAAAACAACAACCGGTGATTGAGGAGTGGCCCAATTCGCAATTCAATATTCAATCAACCTGTTTAAAAAACAATGCCATGCCTACAATGAATCAGCTATAGCTAGAGTTGAATATTGGTTACTGCACGCGAGGTTGTCATCATCATTGTCTCCTTAATAGGGATGACAGCATATTGAAAAGGTGAAGATCTGACCGAATTCGTTTCGTTTATAGAGTTTGCGTTTAGATTTTTTCCTGTGCCATCTTATCCTATCCTACTTGTTAAGAAGTGGGATATACTTAGACCTTTATATAAAAAAAGTTGTCTATTGAATATTTTAATATATATTTTGAGTTTTGAATTTTAAATTTTATTGTTAATCTCTTTAATTATCAATGAAATCCATTCAAGTGTTATTAGGAAGATTAGAGCTTCTAAAAGAAAAATCTTTTAATCAGATAATTAATTTGAGAATAAGAGTTTTAAATTGAGCTTGACAGATGTGGGGTAAGGGTGAATGGAGGTTTATATTCATGGGATGAGGATAAACAAAAATTTGTATCTGTGAAGTGAGAGTGGACCTCGAAAATATATCTCCGTACGAGTATAAAAATGAGGACGGTGGTAAATGTTTTTAAGTGAAAACAAAGATAAAAGTGTCATCTGCTGGCTCATTCCTTTTTATTGTCATCCCTACTTGTTAACTATAGCTATACATATTATATATATATATATATATATTCATCTGTTAGTCTCTATTAAATTATGTTCTGCGGGCATGGATTTCAACATTGTTCTCTTTTCGACATGTATTGTTAGCTAGGTTCACTGAAATGCTTGCTTTGCCTTTCAGCAACGGGCAGGTCGGCAACTGCTCCATGGAGCAGGTCTGCCAATTAATTTAATATTCATTAGCACCATCATATTCATTGTGTAAACATCCAAGCGTGGACGTATGGATGAGATTGAACTTGTGTTATATTTAAGTTTGGGAAGAATATATAGATAATAGTGGGTTGAAGAGGTAATTTAAAATTTTAAAACAAACTAATTTACTCGAACTCAATTCGCTACTTCAAGATAAGCTTATTATAGAAGTTAACCAAATTTAAATATATTTTAAAATTCGATAATTATTTTAAATTAACTTGTCTCGATAAATTTATATATTAAAAAATTTAAAATACTTAAAATTTGTTGCATGCTTAATATGCTACTAATATGTTTAAACTTTAGTTCGAGCCTTGATAACCACTTGTTTAGACTAAACATATTTTTTAGCGTCTAGAGTATGTTATAAAATTTAAATTTTGATCTCAACATAAGTGTAGTGGGTCTTCTATAAATAATTTTATAGTGCTAAGGAGCAATATACCGTGACCCATATGTGGGGTACCTTACATATTCATTTTTTGTATCAAAAAAACAAAAAAAAAAATTGTTACCGCATTTGTTAGCATTTGCTGCTAATTGTTGTGATATCACGTTTGTTACACTGAATATGGGGCTATCAAGGGGATCGTCACCACGTCACCAGATGGGTCATTTTCTGTGTTGGACAAAAAGCAGGCTGGCCAACAGACCACACCCACCCGCCAAGCGGTCCTCTCCAATGACACCGATCCAAGTCACTTTTGACCATCCCTGTAAAGACCACACAGAATCTCTGTCCATGAAAAGGAAAGTTAAGCCCTCCCTCACTACTCACTACCCTCTACACGCTCATCCTCTCGTGGCTTGTCGGCCAAATCCACACTAGACGTTGAGTTCTTTCCGCCGGGAATTCACCGGAATCTGACGCATTTTGGGATCTTTTATTGCCGGAGAGTTCAAAACCCTAGATTAGCTCATAATCTCGAGTGTTTTTTGCTGTACGTATTACAAAACTTTCTATCGAGTCTTTGCAGTAAATATTGTATTGGAGATCTCAAGTTTAAGGCTTCACAGAGAGAGAGAGAGAGAGAGAGAGAGAGAGAGAGAGAGAGAGAGGGACAGAGATGTATGTGGTTCCTACTCCAAAGCAGTCAGATCCGATATCCGGATCTACTAGCGGGCCGGATGATTTGCGGATTTACCAGACATGGAAAGGCAGCAATGTAAGTTTCTGTATATTTTCTATGATTTGGTTTCATTCCCAATTTTTTCCTTGCCATTTTATCTGCATAATAGCCAAAAGACGATTTCTTTTGGTAAGTTTGTAGTCAAAGCACAAATCTTGTTAAGTCAAATCTCTTTCTTTCTTTTTTGTTTTGTTAATCTTTGATATTTTTTTTTTCCTTTTATTAGTACGACGAAATTGTGGATACACTTATAAAAAAATAAAAATAAAAAATGTGCATCGATGTGAGTAATTTTTCCATTAGTATGTAACTGTCCCAATCAATATATAGGCCAGTTCTTATTATGTTGAGGTTGATACACTTCATTAGTGAAGCAAGTTGGGAAACCATTAAAATGGATTTCCTGAGACTATGCAAACAACTTGGTTGCACTTTTGAGTTTTGAAAGAAAGTTGAAATGATAATGTCTGCTAACTAGCTTACTTCATTTTCAGTTCATACTTGGTATGGTAATACTCATTTTCTTCTTGTCTCAAATCATGGTTTTGCAACACAGTCTCTTTCTGTCCTCCTAGGTTAGAAAACAGTTCTTAGTTGATTTAATATTTTCATTGCTTGTGTGTTCTCTTGTATTGAATAATTTGAATGCTGCACTTCCTTGTTCCTCTTTATTTTGAATTTTGCCTCTGACAGCTAACATGAAGAGGTTTTTAATTGTTACAAAAAATAAAAGAATACAATACAACAGTCTGTATGTTCCGAAAACAAATTTCGTACTTTACATGCAAGCCAAACATGTGATTAGGAAGAGATTCACTCTCATCACCTATGTTGCATGGACTCTTCTAAAATGTAAGAAGGACACGTGACACTTTATGGGTATGAAATACTATGAATATGTTTGCATGTACTGTTGGACGTTCATCTAATAGAAACACTTAGTAATTTGGGTTTGTTTATAGAAATTTGCAAAAAAATCTCCTATTATGCATAAAATGCTATATAACATATCATAAACACTATTTTATCATTGAAAATAAAATATATATATTAAAAAATATGAATATTTTGCTATGTCATCATGTTCTTTTAGATGAGAATTAGACAACTTTGACATTTAGACACGTACCCGCACCCAACACCCGTCCCTGAGTCCATGTGACATAGCTCATCACTGTTGGGGAGCTTGATATGCATTATTTAACAACTTAATCTTTTAGGTCAAATGGTGACTTAACAGTCACAACCCTAACTTGAACCTTGCGCCTACCTTTTGAGGGTAGTAGGAGATACTGTTTAAACAAATAGCTAATTGTCATTGTTTGCATGTTTTGGGTAGGAAAAGCATGTGAGCAGTTGTTCGAAATACTGTACTCTTTAACATAAAGTCAAGTTAGGCATTCCAAATCTCGTAGCATGTTGTAGCAATGAAATAGATAACACCTTAGGGGTTTCATTAGTGTTTTAATTGTCTAATTATTTTTGTGGTTGCAGATATTCTTTCTTCAGGGACAGTTTATATTTGGACCGGATGTAAGATCACTGGTGCTGACCATATTTCTCATTGTCGCTCCTGTTACAATTTTCTGCGTCTTCGTTGCTAGAAAATTGATGGATGATTTCTCTTACCACTTGGGAATATCGATTATGGTTGTGGTTGTTGTTTTCACCTTTTACGTGAGTTCTCTCACCCTATCTCTCAACCACCGACATGCATGCAAGCATGTCTGCACAAAGTTCTTAGAGAATTACTCCCAATATTTTACTTTTGTGAAGTCTCTTTTATCTTCTTTTTGTTCTCAAATTTCCCTTTAAATGGCAATTTACTGTGGATGCTTGGTACTTATGAGGTGGCAACCAATTGTGACTGCTAAAGAGTACGTTTTGTATGCTTATTTTTCTGTTGTGGATAATTAGAATTTTTTCCTGGGAATAAGTTCTTCCTGATGGAGTTGGGTGCCTAATTGGCAGTAGTTCAGTTTGCAATGGTTCTTAGCCATAAATAAATATCTTGAACTTCAAATGCAATTGTGTGACATTTTACATGCAATTGTGGGAAGCCATTGACACCAATGTTCACATTATTAAATTTGAACATACTGTTGAATGTGACTAGAACTTTGTCCAACAAACTTATAATTAAAAATGATAAGGGATTGGCTATCACTGTTCTGAGATGATTTGATCACGATCATGGAATTCAACTGAGATGGTTCCAATGTGTTCAATAATTAATCCGTGGATGCACAAACAAGGGGCAATATGATTCAAGTAGAGATTGTTGCAAGGACAAGAGGAAGGGAAAAAACGATCTTAAGTTGATATCATGAATAATGAAATGATGACCTTTGATGTTTGCACATAAGCATGGCCGTAGGTAGAACATTAGTTCAGAATCATTTGTCTGACTCAAATGAGTGAAATATGACTTCATTGACTTGGATCGAGTTCAGGTGTATGGATATCACACTGTTGTTAAACCATATTTCTTATTTTTAGCAGTGGTAAGGTGCCTATAGATCACCCTAAAAGCATTGCATCTACTAAAGCAAGGCATCATTTCTAAGGTGGCAGTTTCTTAAACATAAGAAATCCAGTTTTCTCTTGCGTCATATTTGGTCTTTTCCTCACGTAATTTGAATAAGAAAGAACAGAAGAAAAGAGGTCGCTGCGTATTCCTTATAATTATTTCTGGTGCTGGAACAGTGACTACCAAGCTGGGAGAGTTCCAATGGATGTTCATTATGCTGCTGTGTTATTCGGGTTGTGTGTGGTGGTGTGTGTGTGTGTGTGTGTGTGGGTGTGGGTGTTTTTTTTTTTTTGGGGGGGGGGGGGGGTGGGTTTGGGGGGTTTCCAAATGAGGTACCATTGTTTGAGGATATGTTCACATAGTCAAGGATTTTAGTGGGAGGGGAACATGCCTGATACCATGAACAAAATGTTTTCAAATTAGTGATTATACCACGGGTGGCATAAACATCAGTTCAAAGAGGAGAAACTTATTTGCCTAATGCTTATAGCATGTCCAGTTCGGTCCCAACTCCACATTCAATAATCACTAAGCCAATTTTCTTTTTTTGAGTATGCAGGTGGTTAGTGTGATTATTTCGTTCAGAGGGACATGACATTGAACTTTAAGTTGTTAAATGTGTTGGGCTTTTCAGGTTTTAGTTCTTCTCTTGCTAACATCTGGAAGAGATCCCGGCATCATTCCTCGTAATGCGCACCCTCCAGAACCAGAAGGCTATGATGGGAGTGCAGATGGTGGTGGCCAAACCCCACAGCGGTGCCTGCCTCGTGTTAAGGAAGTAGTGGTGAATGGGATTACTGTGAAGATTAAGTATTGTGATACCTGCATGCTGTATAGACCTCCCCGCTGCTCACACTGTTCAATCTGCAACAATTGTGTGGAACGATTTGACCACCACTGCCCTTGGGTTGGGCAGTGTATTGGGCTGGTAAGCAGTGTTCTTTTTACAATCATTTTAGTATCCATTGGTAGTTGATGATCATACAGTTGTGCTTCTTTCTGTCATGTTATGTGTTTTGAAATTGCTTTTTGTACTGGAATAATTGTTTGGTTGGATGAAGCTCAATGAGATTGAGCATGGCTGAAGTGTATTTTTTTTTTTAATTATTGCAACTAGACAGTTTAAAGTACTAGACTTCACATTAATTAATTCTGTGACCGAAGTTAGTACATTCTCTTACCTGAAACATGCATGGAAGAAATTTGAAAATCTTCCTCTGTGGAGATTGAATTTTTGGCTAATAGTAAGAGTACTCTTAGTCACTAGTTATTTTTCCTGTTATTGCCTCGATGACTACTTTTATGTTCTCATCCACCTGCTCATATCCTTACTGCCTTTTCCTCAGCATGCATAGGCAATCTCTAAACTGGATACTCTTGCCATCACTGAAAGATTAGTCTCCAACCTTCCAATTGTGACAAAAGAAGTTTCCCTTGCATGTCCCTGGTAATATTGCCCAAGAAGCACTCCAATATGAGACCAAACCCTTGTTTTTTAACTTCTAAAGAAAATGACTCGGAGTAAAGCTGCTATGCTTGCATTCTTCACATTTATTGCTGACTTATCTTTATAAAATTTGTATTTCTACTTTTTGAGTTGACATAGTCCATTAATTCCTCATGTGTTGTGCGTGTGCAAATTCTTTTGGTAGATTTTTGACTTAATAGAGCAATACAGCCTAACTAGGTTGCTCCTGATGGAAGAAAGATCTTGGAAAATATGGCCAATGTTCTTTGTGTCCGAATTTCTCACGAGGCTGTAATCCTTTGATTTGAGAAATTTGTAGATGGAAATACTAAAGAAATCCCCTCCTCTTCTTTTTGAACTCTGGGTATTTTCTTTTCTTATTAGTAGCATTACCATCCATAGAATTGCCCTGAACAACTTAGCTTAATTTCTCATATTTGGTATTATGTGGAGTTTTCTCATAGAATCTGAGTTAATATGTTTGCTTTCTGCTGTCCAGAAAGGAAATTAAATACAGTTTCCCAATAAACACAGTTAAATGCTAAAAACCAATATTGAATTACAACTGCCCATCTTAAGCCAGATGTAGTTGAATGTGGTTGATCAAGAATATTTCGCTATAAAGTATAAGACAAGTTGCCAAATTCTTCTGCTTGGAAACAATTTAAATTCCTATGATTTTCTCTCTATTTTTCCCCAGTATTGTTGTGCTTATTAACTTGATAAATATTTTGATGTGCCTATAACGTTCTTAGAATGATACTCAGAACACGGGGTGTTGGAGGTCTTTATTAGGATTTAATGGTTTTCCCACTTTCCATCTTCACCTGTATGATTGCAGTAACCCTCGAACTTTCTGATTGAATAGACATTCAATTAATCCAATTCTTTGGCGCTTCTTGGTGCAGCGGAATTATCGATTCTTCTTCCTGTTTGTCTTCTCGTCAACTCTTCTCTGTATATATGTTTTTAGCTTTTGCTGGATTTACATTAAGAGGATTATGAATTCAGAGGAGACGACCATATGGAAAGCAATGATCAAGACCCCTGCATCCATTGTGCTGATAGTTTACACCTTCATATCAGTGTGGTTTGTTGGCGGCCTTACTGCTTTCCATTTATATCTCATCAGTACAAATCAGGTAAGATAATAATATTTTCTCATTTCACTACTCGTAGTTGAAATTTCTACCCATGGGCTTTACGTCAATATTCTTTTCAGATAACAAAAGAAATACCTTTTTTTCTTTGTTTTTGCAGACTACTTATGAAAATTTCAGATATCGATATGATCGGCGAGCCAACCCCTATAACAAAGGATTGGTGCAGAACTTCAAGGAGATATTCAGCACCAGTATCTCTCCATCCAAGAACAATTTCAGGGCAAAGGTGCCAAGGGAACCAGGGGTACCAGCTCGATCAGTGGGTGGGGGTTTTGTTAGTCCAAACATGGGTAAAGCGGTGGATGACATAGAAATGGGAAGAAAAGCAGTTTGGGGAGATGCGGGGGCTGGTTTAGATCATTGTGAAGGGCAACTTAGCAGCAGTAATGGCCTGAATATCAAGGATGGTGGAGTCGTCGAAATGTCTCCAGATATAAGGACTAATGTAGATGAGGGGGATCGTGCCGGAATACATCCAAGGCGCTCCAGTTGGGGCAGGAAAAGCGGAAATTGGGAAATGTCACCTGAAGTTCTTGCTTTAGCATCTAGAGTGGGGGAACAAAACCGTATGGGTGGGAGTAGTAGCAGCAGCAGCAGCTTGACAACCTCCAGACCTGCAGAACCAAAGCTGTGATAAATGGATAGAGATCGTGGGGAGAGTCGTGTGATGAGCCTGAAGCAGGTTGTTTGAGGTCTGATGCTTTGTGGTTCAACTTCCACATTATTATTCTGCATTATGTGGGACTTGCTTTAGCAGGGTGTTGGTTTGGTTATTTGTGCTTAGGAAGGAAATGGTGTGGGTGTTCCGTGAGCGTTCCTTTCTTCTTTCCTGATTTTGTATTACATTTGTGAATTAGTTAGTGTCTAGTTGTGATCTCTCTCTCTCTCAAATTGTCTTGGCTAGTATGTTTCTGATCAGCTTGCCTGTTTATGTTGATTCTCATGTGTTGGGAGAACAGCTTTATGTGTCGGTCCTGAATGTAGCTTACACCAATCTGCCTTCCCTAGTGAGACTGATGACCCGCTTGAAATTGCTTCCAGTAGTGATACACCAGTCGAGTGTATTGTTGCACTGGTGTAGGACCGATTCTTGTCTAGGTTCCAAAATTGAAAAAAAGAAACCGATGGGCTCTTCTCTATGCATTTGCCCAAAATCAATACTTTTGGGGTGAATTTTGATAGAATAACCCGGTTGAAGTGTACTGACTTGTTCACACGATTAGGACTAATGTGTGGAAAACGGTTTCAAAGTTTTGAGGCCAAAAGGCCCAAAACGAAGGGTTCTTCCCTATTTTTTAGGGTCTATTTGGTTGGATTTTTTTTCAGTTTTTTTTTTTACTTATAAGTAAAGAAATTAAGATTTTAAAATTTTTTTGTTCTTTTTGTTTTTGTTTCTTTGTTTATTTTATCTTGTTAAAAACAAAAAAGTTTAAAAAATTTAGTTTTTTTCTCTTACAAGTTCAAAAAAAAAAAAGTAAAAAAACTGTACCAAAAAGCACTTACTTAGGACTCCCAGAGTACCCAGACGGCTTGTTTGGTGGTGTTGGTCAAATGGGTAATATACGTAAGCGTTTCACCAAATTTGCTGAAATCTGGAGACAACATTGGTGGCCCGAAGCTTGCTTGCACTAGTTTATATGTAAAGTACGTGGTAGTTGTCACTGCCGGCCATGGTGGATGTGGGTGTGTGGCTCGCTAAAAAGAGAAGAGAGAGTAAGGGTTGTTTAGTATCGGCTTTTCGATAATTTTTTTTTAAGTTTATAAGCAAAAAATAAAAAAAAAATTGACTTTTTGCTTTTTTGTTTGTACTCTTTTACTTATCTTTAGTTAAAATAAAATCAGAAAAACAAAAAAACTAGAAAAACTTAACTCTTTTAGTTGTAAGTTTAAAAAAAATTTGACAAAAATTATACCTAACGGGTCGTAAGAGAGGGAGACAAGATAAAAGAGTATAAATGAAGTTATGTATTATAAGGCAAAAGCTAACATGTGCTCCAAGGGTACATTTTAAATATGCTTTGTCTGGTTGTACGTAGTGTTGGTAATTGTATTTTTAGTGTTGAAAATTGTAAAAATATAAATTTTAATGCTTTGTACAACTAGACAAAACATGTTTAAAATGTACTTTTAGGGCATATATTAGCAACACCCATTATGTAATTATGAATAAAACTTTTTTATCCTCGTTCTGTTAATCACCCGTACCGGCAGGGGAGGTCTGTGCGTAAATAGCATAATTTCAAAACCTCAGGGGAGGACAGTGCAATTTACCCTTTATTTTCTGCTGAACAAAGTAAAGTTCCACATGAAAAATTTGAACTTCTACCGAGTCAGTCACCTCTCATTTCTTCTCCTCTCTGTAAAGGACAGGAGGTGAGAGAAATACGGTGAAGTAGGTGGGTTCTTTTATTCTTTGTTTAGAGTTTTGTAGACGAATTCATTGTCTTCAATCTTTTGCCATGTTTGATATCCTCCTGAGTGGTGAACGACCAAATTGTTGTTAGCTTCGGCCTTTCGGTTGTTGATGGTTTTTCTCTATATAGTCAGCATACTGTTCTGTTACTCCCCCTTTCTTTTCAGTTGACGGCATGAAATGGGGTTCATGTAGTTTTTTTATTGATTGGTTTGCTTTGGTGGTTTTCTTCATGGCAGAAATGTACAAAAATCAGCTGCAAGAACTTGCGCAGAGGAGTTGTTTCAACCTCCCTTCCTATGCCTGTATTAGAGAAGGCCCAGATCATGCACCTAGATTCAAAGCTTCTGTGAACTTCAATGGTGAGATCTTCGACAGCTCCAGTTACTGCAACACCTTAAGGCAGGCCGAGCACGCAGCTGCCGAAGTAGCTCTCAATGTTCTGTCCACAAGGGGTCCTTCAAGGTCTCTAACTGCAAGAGTTCTTGTAAGTTCCTTTACTCTACAGAAACATGCCCCACCATGCCTCATTTGTTTTCTTCTTAATTTCTTTCTCCTGGTTATGAACCCAAAGGATGAGACTGGAGTATACAAGAACCTCCTTCAAGAAACTGCTCACAGAGCTGGTCTGAAGCTCCCTGTCTACACCACTGTAAGATCAGGTCCTGGCCATGTCCCAGTTTTCACTTCTACTGTAGAGATGGCTGGTATGAATTTCACCGGCGAGTCAGCCAAGACAAAGAAGCAAGCTGAGAAGAATGCTGCAATAGCTGCCTGGTCTTCATTGAAAAAATGTAGAACCTGTTTTCCTACTCTTTTTTTCTTTTTTTGAAGAATTTTCTCCATACTATTACTATGGTAGTTGGGTTTTAGCATGATCAAAGTACACTACTTCCTTGCAGTGCCAAACTTGGGTTCGTTATCACTGTCAAGTCAAGAAACGAAAAACCCTGAAGAACAGGATCAGGTATTTGTGGCAGCGGTTCTCTCAAATTTCAGAACGAACGACGAAAGCAAACAAGTTCCGAGGGATCAGCAGAAACAAGCAAGAAGAAGAATGGTGAGGGGTCATAGAGACAATGCTTCCAATTATTCGGTACCGTATCGACAGTTGAGATCAATGGATCTACTTTTGGATTCTGCTTCAGATGGTCCAAAGCAAAAACAGAACATCTTTGTCTCTCTTCTTCCTCCACCCCCCCCCAGAACTACTTCAAAAATCCTACCACCAACTTCGTCTAGAGAAGGTCCTTCTTCTCTCTTCTCTTCAACATCAACTAGGCCTACCCCGATACGAGCCGTTGGCACAACTCCAGTTAAAATCCAAGAGGTACCTCCGCCGCTTGATGCGCATCAGAGGGATGAGGACGAATGGCTTAGTGGGAAATCGGATGTCATCAAAAGTCCCCTTGCGAAGGAGGCTCCAGGAAATTCAAGTATAGTCTGTGGTGCAGATTCAATTTATAGTCCAATTCCATTGCTCAACATTGGGAAGCTTAGCACTTCAGTGAGTTCATTGCTTGATCACGGCACCCAAAATGAACAGACCCATATCAGAAGCAGGCTTCTCCGAGGATACAACCCACAAAGGATTGCCCCAGCGGTCCAAATCAGGTCAGTGATCCCAGTATGTGCGGCACCACCACTACCATCCATGAAAGAAGCTGCTTCAGCTTCACCTTCAGCTTCTTCAGTGTTCAAACATATAGTAGCAGAGGCTTCATCAGGCAGCCCGAAATTCATCAATCCAGAGTTATGGACAGCCCAATTCGACTCTATGTTCCACGAGAAGCCACAGTTATGAAGAAAAGAATCCAAATAAAATTAGCATCTTGTCAAAGTTTTAGTTCACCGTTTTGGTTCTTAAAGATTGGGCTTTTTGGTCTCAAAAACCATGAATCTGTGTCCTGGGTAGTTGATTTCTGCCATCCGTGGTGCAATTGTACAATAGTAGATAGATAGTGAAGCCTTTCTATTTTCAACTTGACAAATTAAATTACTGAGCAGAGAGAGAGAGAGAGAGAGAGAGAGAGAGAGAGAGAGCATTGATTGAGATCTGGAATGGGGTTGGTTTACACAGAGAAGTGATCAGGGGAAGATAAACGAGGAGGGTGTTGGGAGTTTGAGGGGGATAGCAAATGAAGGCAGTGAAGAGAGGACGAATCAGACAGACAATTCCAGCGATAAACGCGAGCCATTAAAGTCACTCTGACATGAAAATTAATTGGTCCTGTCTTCACCATTAATGACCCCCTCCCCGCCTCATGCACAAGAAGAAGAGAGAGAGAACAAATTAGTCCCAATATTCAATTCAAATGTTTTAAATGCAACATAGCCGTAACAAACCGGGGGAGGGGGAAATGTTGCGTGTAGATACATAGATGTATCTATTATGAAAGGCTTTACCGCTCATGTAGAGGCGTTGACTTGGAAAACAAACCCTGAGAAGAGTGCCAACAAAACATTGCAGTCGGGAGGAGGGTAGGGTAGCCCTAGGGAGGTGTATAAGGGACGGAGACATTCATCAGAGAAAAGAGATGAGTGCAGGGCGGGGGGCAGGCTCCACGTACAAAGCAAAGCATATGTATATATCATGTTTTGAATGGTTGAAATTCAGTATTTCTTTCCGTCTCCGGTAAGGATAAGTGCAGCCCTACTACCAGGGACAATATTAAGATATTATTGCTACAACTAAGTACAGCAATTTTCGTATAAAAAAAAAGTACAGCAATTTCATTACCTTGCTCTAGCAAAAGGCTACTTTTGCAGTGGTAATACCATCAGCCTTATAGTCATAGTCATACGAAACAAGGTTGTCAAATTCGCAAACCTTTTAGGCTTGTTTGGAAGGTTTATGGATATTGTCCTGAGGCCTGCCTGCTAGCCACAGCCACGATTTAAAGGTCAGTCGGCTTAAGGTCAGTCATCAATTGATTACTAGCATTTTAGACGACTGGCCAACATCTTAGGCGAGTGATCATTAGTCACGATTAAAGTAGCACTTTTTTAGTTGTCCTAACAATCTATATTACATCACAAACCGATTTTTTAAAACATGTCTTCCTCTTATTATATAATTCAAGGGCAGAGAATAATTTTTTTCCTCAATCTCTGGGTCAGATTAATTTTCAGCTCCTTCCACACTTTCAAACTCCGCGCAAAACCATCCTAGACAAATGCACGGGCACACAAAAAAAAAAAAAAAAAAAAACCTTGTTCGAATGTTAAGGAAAATTGATTTGAGAGGCAACAAGAAAATATTTATATGTATATATATATATATATATAAATTTGTGTATATATGGGCGCATGTGTTCAAAACACGACTTCTATCATTTAAGGATTGTTTGGTACAGTTTTTTTACCAAACTTTTTTTTAAGCTCACAAGCAAAAAAGTCAAATTTTTTCTGACAATTTTAATTTTCTAGCTTTGATTTAGTTAAAGATAAATAAAAAAACAAAAACAGAAAAATAAAAAAATAAAGAAACTTAACTTTTTTGCTTATAAGCTTAAAAAAAAAGTTAGGAGAAAAAATTGTACCAAACTGATCCTAAAACTTGTTATAGATATACTAAATTCAATGTGCAAGAGAATGTTAATAAAACTATATTTACCGAAGACTGTAGAACCCCCCTCTCATACACGAGAGAGAGAGAGAGAGAGAGAGAGAGAGAGAGAGAGAGAGAGAGACTCCTAAAGGTATAATGCAAACAAAGGGTAAAAAATGTGGGAGCAGGAAAAGAATTCGTGCCAAAATGTTACAGTAATACCTTAATATTCAAGTCAAATACATGGAGGAAATTATAATATTTCAATGCCATAAGTTCTAGAAATTTTCCCTAAGATAAAATTTAACCAATGACCCGACCTATCATTCACAAAAACCCATTTGTCTTAGTGCTGAAAAAGAACAGGGCAAATGGCCAAATAAAATATTACTGGGATTCCCATGCTATAATTGTCCAGCTTAACGCACGGACTGAAAGCGTTTCATGATAGTCAAGCTCATGTCCAAATACCGCCTTGCACAGTTTGAAAGACAAGTTGACTCACTAGAGCTGAATTTGTTTCCAGGGGTACCGGTTATGCACTTGTCCCAGCATTCTTTTGTGACCTTCGCAACCATCTCATTAAGCATGGCTTTCTTCTTTTCTTGCTGCATAGATGCCATCAAGAAAAAATAAGAGCTCAAAATATTTTCAATATACAAAATGAAATTAGTATATACATCAGTCCTAGTCTCCTAGAAAGACAAATAGAAAAGCAGACAAGATTTCAGAAGTTCTGAATGTCAATGTTGCAACCCAGTTACTCCAGCAAATGGTTCTGAATGTGATTGAATCTTAACCATTGGAGATATTGCTTCAATCTTATGAACTTTACTTGCTATTTCGTGCATGCACCTGGGGGCATGGGGAGTGAGAGATAGCATAATATGAGTAAAACTTTAGAAAAAAAACCACAGCTTTAATGGCTTGTTGATTGTATTAACACCCTGATTAGAAATCTTAGTTGCCTGAGGGTGACTGGGCATTTCTTAGCAAATGAAGGCTCATCCCGATAATCCTCAGAGGGTTTTGTTTTCCACAAAAATAAAAAGAGTAATTGAGATTTCCATGTTGCTCAAAACCTAAAGCAGCAAAGCTAGATAAATGAAATTCCACAAACACCACCATCAATGCTGGAAGAAAAAAAAAAAGAAAAAAAAAGAATGTCACAACCATCATCATCTGGCTGCAAGAAATCATCTCCATTTGCCACCCCATTCATAACCAACACTCATTGATGTTTCCAAGCCCTCAACAGTCAACACAAACTCTCTATACTACAGAGGCACTGAACTACAGCCAGCACCAATAACCACATCTATAGCACCAAGTCAGACCATTATCATCAAATTTGGTGACTAGCCTTTGAGAACATGGAAACCAACTTGTATTTCTGACTTGTCTAAGAAAAGAAACAACCATTTGAGGGACTATATCATTATAGAAAATTTACAACTTTCTTTACTCAGTTGCAGTCCAACACTGCTCATTTTACCCCAACCTAATGGGTATCGGTGTTTGGAGGACTCAGATACAACAGTGTCAACAATACCAACATAATGGCAATTCCACAAATCTTAGGCAACTTTACCTAGCATTCAGTCATCCACTTCAATGTAAAGGAGGGTAATATGTTTTAGGCTAGTAACTAGTAAAATTTGATATCTCTAATATTTGAAGGCATCCATTTTCACCTTCTTCATAATTATAGGACCGATACTTATATTATAAAAAAAATTACAGGAGACATGCTAGCTGACACGTTGGCCTGGGGTAAATAAACTTAGCATCCTAGTAAGGGCTCAACCCCTCCAAAGTACCATTTCTATATTTTTGTTAATCTTTATGCTATTAACTCTTTACTTTCCAAATTTTCCTGCAAAGATAGTTGTCTCAAAAGCATGTTATTACATATCAAGGCTGTCGTTGCTGGCCTCAGCAAAAACTAATAAGAATTAGTAACAAAATAAACTAAAGCAAAAGATTGTAGTTATCAAGTTGAGAAAGGTAAGAGTCATGGACATTGTTTGCCATGGTGGTAAAGGTCCCTACTGTTGTGAATTTAGACATAACTTTAAGTGCTGGTGGTCATAAGACTCATTAACAAATTGGGATACTGATTGTTTTGGAATAATTCATGAGGCATTGGTGTTGGCGACTTAACGCTGGTGGGTATGATAGCTATTGGTGTTGGTTGCGGTATAAGGATTGTAAATGAAGGTGGTGGTGATTGAGTGGTTAAAGCAACAGTGTAACAGGATCTTCAGACTTAGAGGTGGAGTTGCAGAAGGGCATTTCAAGATTGGTTAGGGCGAAGTCAAAGGGAAAAACAGCTATGGGAGGTTTTTTTCCCCTTGGACACATACACATACGATGGTGAATACTTGAATTGTTGGGGTGAAAAACAGTGCCACAGAAAGCAAATTGTTATGTTTCCAAATAATAATTTCATTTTCATCAATTGTTGCTTATTCATATAAAGATTTAATATCTACCTCTTTTCTTATTCGTCATATCAAGATCCTAACGGAAAGTTGTGCAGATAACTAGCTCCTTCTTCTAATGAAACATTCCTCTGAATTCTATCCAATTCTCATTTCATAAATTCAAGATAAAACAAGTAAACATTAAACAAAAAAGAAAGAGAAAACAACGTCCTACAGTACACCAATTAATACGGATCATTACTTGATTCATCATCAAAATCTTTAAGTAAATAATCAATATATGAAACTTTTGCGTAGCTGAAAGCCTGAACCCGAAAACCATGCTTAACATAAAGACCAACATATATATACTAAATATCCATATACGCACACGTGTACTTAAAAGTATATCTTACATCCAGAAGTTGTTGCAACTCAGCAGAGCTTCGATTTGTAAGATCCATGGCGGAGATCTCTGCGGAGCTATTGTCTTGCAAAAACCCTAAACCGCTAGAGCGATCCTGAAAGGCTGAAAGATCAATCAGTAACTTGGACCCGGTTCATCCAAGCACTCGGGTTCTGAGTCTGACCAGGTTGGGACTACGGGCTATGCCATTTCACAGGAACAGTCCAAAATTGAAGCAAGCCCAGGCGAGAAGTCCAGTTAGTTTCTTGCGATTATATTAACTTTGAGAGTAAAGAATTGTGAGAAGGAAGGTTGGTCTAGCGGTGAAGATTTGGTGAGGACCCGCTCCCTTCATATTCGATATTTTTTTAGGTGTCATCAATTTCCCGAAGTCACAAGCGATTAGTCGTATTGTACATCAATCTGATATGCCATTTGACATTGAGCCATTGAGGTATAACATATTCTCCCTCCTTATGCTTTCCCTCTCTTATGCTTGGAAGCATTGGTTAAGGTTTGAATATGTTATATTTGATCCGATTGTGTGCAAGGACGATAATGAATTAGGAAAAGGTGAAGAACTGACCACATCGCTTTCGTTTGATGCAGGAATAGAGGGTACAAAATTAAAATAAAAGGGGGATACAGATTAAAATAAAAATTTATGTGAGGATGGAGACGTGGATGAATTAAATTCTTCCCATGTCTCATTCCCTTCCCACTTCTTCGCTTTTAGTAATTTTTTATTATTTTTTTATAAAGACAGTTTTTAACTTTTTATGTATGGTGCGCTAGTAATACCATTATTAGGTTTTGTGTTAATTGGTATCCAATTTATATTTAATAATTTTTTTTAATGTTATTTGTTGTATAGACTTTTAATTTGTTATTTTAAATTTTATTTCTTTTAACAATATAATAATACTATTTTGATTTACATGCAATCTAAAATGTTTGTACGTCAATTCCATCTTACTATCAAGTGGAGAAAAAATAGTTCAATGATCAGATAGTACCGCGTACTCAGTAGTAATTCCTACTAAATTGTGACACATGTCATGTGAATACATTAGCAATCTAAGTTTGTAGAGTAGTGAAAAGATTTTTAAAGAAACATTCTATTAGATTTTGCCAAGTTACATTTTTTATTAAAAATATTTTCATTACGTCACTAACTCAGATTGTTGATATATTCACACACCATGTATCACTATTTAATAGGAATTATCACTGAGTACTTGGTACTATTTGATCACTAGACTTTTTTCTTAAGTGGAGACCATGATACTATTAATATTCCTAATGCCTCAGTTCTTTTTTTTTATTTTTATTTTTTTTATTGAACTTTGTGTTGTTTGTTCTTTTGTATCAAAAAGA
Source organism: Euryodendron excelsum (assembly GCA_033060915.1). Classification (NCBI taxonomy): domain Eukaryota; kingdom Viridiplantae; phylum Streptophyta; class Magnoliopsida; order Ericales; family Pentaphylacaceae; genus Euryodendron; species Euryodendron excelsum. The sequence goes on along the minus strand of CM065383.1, from coordinate 766,098 downwards.
AAAAAAAAAAAGTTTGGGCTTAGGTTGGGACTTGAGTTTGGATTGGAGGCGGAGGCGGGGGTAGAGATGAAGGCAGAAGTAGAGACATGCTTGTTCTCATGAAGGCGAAGATGAAGACCCAAATTAATTCTCATATAGGGATAAAAACGGGAATAGAGATGAATATCTTGGTAGAGGCAGAAATTGACATCCCAATCTTTGCCCGCCGCAATCCATTGCATGTGAACATAAATTCAGGGGAAAATACAAACAATAATGCTATGTTCGTTCTTACCGACTATTCCTATTGAATTAATATGCATTGATAGATAAATAAAAAGAGACTAAAAATTGATCTACTTATTATTAGTCTATCTATGTCAACTTAGCAAGAGCAGTTAAAAAAATAATTATTAAAAGTGGACGTAATATTATTCAAATATAAATGTAGATGTAATATTTAACGCATGCTATGACCAACGTCCTTAAGGCTGATTTTGTGTCCTCTCATTTAGATTATGTCTTACTGTAAAAAGTTGTTCTGTATATGTCTTACTGTAAAAAGTTATTCTGAAAAGTTGTTCTGTATGTGTCTCACTGTAAATGACTTGCTGTATGATAATGTCTCACAAACGACAAAATTGACTTGTGAATGACTCGAAAACCCAATTCATTAGCCAGGGTGCACCATTTGTATTTTAACATGATAATGGAATGCAAACAATACAATAGGGAATAGTGATCATCATCATTCTATAAAACAAACGGGTATTGTCACGTGTATTTAGGACATATTTTATATATTTTATAGGGTTATATAAAGTATTAAAACTTATATTTTTATTCTATAAAATAAAGGGTCTTGCTTCTTATTTTATTGCTTTTTTTTTTTATCTTAGCTTGTTAAAAGTATAAAAAAAAAAAAAACTTAAAAAAGTTAAATTTTTTACTTATAAATAAAAAAAGTAAAATAAATTTATTTAAAAAAACTGTACCAAATGAACACTAAGATAAGGATGACAATGAATCCACTCCTAATAAACTGGCCTGAACAACCGGTTATCAAAAAACAAACTACCAAATATAGGTACATCAATATAGACAAGTGTAAAGGATTTTCAAGAGGTATTATATATGAAAGAAGACATTTAAAGAAGCAGGCATATGATCTATAGTTGTTGACGATATACATGATGGTCTATCAAAGTTGAAGACATTAAAAGAAGCCCGCATGTGGATAATGCAAAGGATATGATCTAGATTTGATGATATACATGATTAAAGACCAACTTTAACAGCTAGATTACTCTTCTAAATGAGAGAATACTTAATAATTCAATATAGTATCAGGATAAACAAAATTTTATGCCCAAAAAGAGTTTCTCTTAGTCTACTTTTCTTTCATTTCTTTTGGGTGGGATGTTTTTTTCAGTTTATTATGTTTTTGGTGGGGTGAGGGTTTGCGTACTAAAGATTCACCTATTTCTTCGGCTGGAAGTTCACTCTGGCCCAGGTCCTAAGGTCAGGATATGACTGCAGGCAGGCATCACGATCAAGGACATGTATAGGTAGTATCACCTCATCAAACTAATATGGAATAACAGACTAATAATATATGACTATATAATTATAAAAATTTTAATTATTAAGAGTGTTGTGTTTAAATTTTAAATTTTTTTATTTAAAAAATAATAATTAAAATTTTAAACACTCATATGATTATGTATTATTAGTCTATTATACCACGTCAATATGATAACAAGATATCACCATAGTATCAAATATTTACTCTTGCAACATATTAATGCATTTCAGGAGCATGGCACTGTTAATAAAGCACCTATAGATTCATGTTACATGAAATCATATAGGGATGTTGGGTGCACGTATACGAGTGAATGATAAATTCATCTATTTTGTTTGTTTTATAAAAAGTTAACAAGAGATTCTCTAAATGTCTAACAATTTAGCTTGAGAGACTCTTAAGATACGTACTGACAAAACCTGTGTTCTTTCTTTTCTCATGAATCATGATACAAGTAGTACAAAATGTCCATCAACTTGTGACTGGTAGATATTGTTAATTGTTAGAGGCACTTTCAGTTTGCATGCACAAAAATTTTGAAATATTAACTGAATTAATGGTCCCTCTAGCTAATCGTCATGGATCCACATCATCATAGATCATCGCTTAGTATAAATCCTTTCCGGTCATCACTTTCAGTTTCCCTCTTGTAAGTTGTTTAAGCCGGGATTACTGATGGCTCTCATGATTGTGTGTAGCCAACTTGTTTATTATTAAAACCGCCAAGCTTCCTCCTTTTGAATGAAAAAAGAGAAAAGGAAGGCAATTTGTAAAAGTAAAATTAAACCATTGTTTCACAACCACCCCACCGCACCGCACCGCCATGAGACACGAATCTTGCGCTGCACGTACGCTTAATATTGTCCAGCTAGCTCCAGCCCCGCAATGCCCACGAAGAAGAAGAGTCAAATATACACCACGCCACCCCTGATTAGAAGCTGTGAAATATGCTTTGGCATATTCCCTTTCATATTCGAAATGCTGAGCAGCTCCTCACTTGCCTACGTTTATCGTGTACTAAACGCTCCACCCAGCAAAGGCAAAAGGTGACGGAGTTGCTTGCGTTGAAATGAAATAAACGTGTCCCAATCTAGATAACTTTTTTTTGACTGTTGAAAGTTGAAACATCAAGAGATGTGGAAGCGAACAAACGAGGAAACTTGCAATCCATCAACGGTAATGACGGAAGGAAAATTCTAATGCTATGTAGGGATACGTTATTCTTGCAATTAATATTCTAAAAGGACTTGATTCAGTCACATAATTTTTGTTTAAATTTTTTTATTTAGATAACATTATTTTAAAAAAAAATATTGAGTAAATGCAGTAACACGATTATTTCGAAGCTTTTGTATTTTCTTCTTAAATAAAAACAAAAAAGTATTCGTATTAATAATAAGATAAATATGTAAACAATTGAAAATTATTCGTAATTATTTATATATAGACTTCCACTATGATTAAACAGATAGGTAGACGAAGTTTGAATAGGTAGGGAATGAAAAATAAAGAAGTAGGCGAATATCCAAAAGCATATAACCGCGTATAGCTAGGAATATTCTACGCGGAGATCCGGTTCCGTTTGGTTCCTCTGCCTCCACCCTTAAAATTTCTTATATACCCTCCCTCCCCGATCACCCCTCCGCTCTAAACAATTCCCAGAATTCCCACTGTATCCCCTCAACTCTCTTTTGTCTTTTCTCTCTCTCGCTTACAATGGCTCTGAAGGCCGTTCATGTCTCCGACGTCCCGAACATCGATCAAGTCCCCCAAAAGGCCTCCTTGGCACTCTACTCCACCCGTTTTTCCAATGGTAACTCTCACGAAGATTTGACTTTCATTAATAAGCCTTGTAAGGTGAACATGTATATATATTTGTGTAATACGAGTAGTACAAAATGTCCATCAACTTGTGACTGGTAGATATTGTTAATTGTTAGAGGCACTTTCAGTTTGCATGCAAAATTTTTTTGAAATATTAACTGAATTAATGGTCCCTCTAGCTAATCGTCATGGATCCACATTATCATAGATCATTGCTTAATATAAATCCTATCCGATCATCACTTTCAGTTTCCCTCTTGTAAGTTGTTTAAGCCGGGATTGATGGGAGAGTGCACCTAAACAAATTTGGACAACCCAAAATCACCACAAATCTGTAGACAAAAATTATGTCTCTCCCTCTTTGTGTGAATCTGTTAGGAAGCAATAAAATAGAGCACCAAAAATATTCTAACAAGTTAAAAAACACGAGTAATTTAACGTGAAAAACCTCCCCGGTGTAGGGAGTAAAAACCACAGGACCAAAGTCCTCCCAAATCTCCACTATCAACAAAGTAATGGGCACACACAAATGTTCTCTCTAGTCAATACTAGATGTATACAATTAAAAGCAAACTCAAGAAATGACTTTCTTGGAAATCAAAGAATAAATCAGAGAAATCTCACCTAAAAACAGAGGAACTGTTCACAAACTCAAAACCCGCTGCAGAGTGCTTCAAATCCGATCTTCACTGTTCAGATTTCAGAGCCTCGAGTCCTGAACGTGCCTGCAAAATTTTAGCTCAATCGGACCACAAAAAGTCGACCATCAGAGTCGTTTTCAAAACTAGATAGTGCCTCTTCCTCTCTGTTTCTGCTGCAGAATTTTTCTGCGCCTCTCACACCCTAATCTGTTTGTATCTCTCCCGATTGTATTCAAAAACCCTAAAAAATTGGGTTTCTCTCCATGTGGGCTTGACAAACCCACATGGGCTCCACCTAAATTTTGGGCCATCCCCACATAGGAGGGAAACCCAACCCAACAATTCTCCCCCTTTCCCGACTAGGTGGGGGGATTCTCCATGCCAGCAATCAAGCGACACGTCTCAAGCTTGTCCCTCGTTAGGGCCTTTGTAAACATGTCAGAACAATTATCATCCGTATGAATTTTCTCAAGTTCTAACAACTTGCCATTAAGAGTTTCTCGTATCCAATGGTACCTTACTTCGATGTGCTTTGACCTTGAATGAAATGCAGAGTTCTTGGCGAGGTGAATAGCACTTTGACTATCACAAAACAGAACATACTGTTGCTGTTTGAAACCAAGCTGGCTTAAAAACTTTTTCAACCATAACATCTCTTTACAAGCTTCTATTGTTGCAATAAACTCAGCTTCCGTTGTAGAAAGTGCAACACACTTTTGTAACTTTGATTGCCAAGAAACAGCTCCACCTGAAAAGGTGATCAAATAACCCGAAGTAGACTTACGAGTATCCATCTCTCCTACCATATCTGCATCTGTGTAACCAACTAACAGTGGTTTGCCACTTCCAAAATTGAGTGTCAACGTGGAAGTGCCCCGAAGATATCTCATAATCCACTTCACTGCATTCCAATGTTCTCTTCCTGGATTTGAAAGAAAACGGCTAACAACACCAACTGTATGGGCTATATCTGGTCTCATGCACACCATTGCATACATCAGGCTTCCCACTGCTGAGGCATATGAAACTGTTTCCATGTCTTCCTTCTCTTTATCTGTTGAAGGGCTTTGCTTAGTGCTTAACTTAAAATGAGTAGCAAGAGGAGAGCTAACCACTTTAACCTTATGTATGTTGAACCTTTCAAGCACCTTTTCAATGTACTGCTCCTGTGATATATACAATTTCTTTTCTTTTCTGTTTTGAAAAATTCGAATACCAAGAATTTGCTTTGCTGGGCCCAAGTCCTTCATAGCAAAGGACTGACTTAACTGCTTCTTCAATTTATTAATTCTTGAAGGATTTCTGCCAACAATCAACATGTCATCAACATAGAGCAATAAAATAATGAAATCATCATCAGAGAATTTTTGCACAAATACATAATGATCAGAAGTAATCTTCTGGTAGCCTTGCTTCTCCATGACTGACTCAAACTTCTTATACCACTGCATGGGTGCCTGTTTCAAACCATGGAGACTTTTATTTAGCTTGCACACATAATCATTTTTTCCTTTTACCCTGAAACCCTCTGGCTGCTCCATATAAATTTCTTCCTCCAAGTCACCATGAAAGAAAGCAGTTTTTACATCCATCTACTCAATCTCTAAGTCAAGACTAGCTGCCAAGCCCAATACCATACGAATAGAGGACATTTTTACAACAGGAGAGAAAATCTCATCGAAATACCTTTTCTTTGACTGAACCCCTTAACAACCAGTCTAGCTTTGTAACGTGGCTGTGAAGTATGTTCATCTTGCTTCACCCTGTAGATCCACCTATTCTTCAAAGCTTTCTTACCCTTAGGTAGCTTTACCAATTCAAAAGTGTGATTGTCATACAAAGACTGCATCTCATCTTGCATAACATTAACCCACTCCTTTTTGTGCTCATCTTCCATGGCTTCTGCATAACACTCGGGCTCTCCCTCATCAGTCACTAAAACATACTCGTCTGCAGAATACCGTGTAGAGCGATGACGATCTCTAACAGATCTCCTGAGTGGAATCTCTGGTGGTATCTCTAATACTGGCACCTGATCAAGAACCCCATCATTTGTCTCAACCTGTAACGGAACATCTGCATCATCTGGATCATGATGGTCATTCTGAACATTTGGTTCAACCTGCTCTGGCAAATCTATTAAAGGAATTGGATCCAAGTCAATGAGATCATAACTACGTCGAGGCACTACTTTCTCCATCTTTTCAATATCTTCTACAATTTGATCTTCAACAAGCACAGCATCTCGACTTCTCACTATCTTCTTATCAACTAGATCATATAACTTATAGCCAAACTCATCCAGACCATAGCCCAAAAAAATGCACTGTCGAGTCTTTACATCAAGCTTAGACCTTTCATCTTTAGGAATATGAACAAAAGCCTTACACCTAAAGACATGCAAATGATCATAGGAAACATCCTTACCAGTCCAAACTCTGTCAAGTACATCAAACTGAAGAGGAACACACGGTGTGAGATTTAGAACATATACAACTGTGCTCAAAGCTTCACCCCAAAAGGACTTTAGCAACCGTGCCTGTGAGAGTACACATCTAATTCTTTCAACAAGTGTCCTGTTCATCCTCTCCGCTAAACCATTCAACTGAGGAGTCTTTGGAGGTGTCTTTTGATGTCGAATGCCATTCTGTCTACAATAATCATCAAAAGAACCTGAATACTCTCCCCCATTATCTGTTCTGATGCACTTCAGCTTCTTCCCAGTTTGTCTCTCAACCAAAGCATGAAATTGTTTAAAAGTTTCAAGTACTTGGTCTTTAGTCTTCAAGTTATATGCCCATAGCTTCCTTGAATGATCATCCATGAAGATCACAAAGTAATAAGAACCGCCAAGTGTTTTTGTCTTCATAGGCCCATAGACATCTGAATATATTAAGTTAAGTACATTTGACTTTCTTGAAGGAGGGGAACTCTTGAAAGAAACTCTATGCTGCTTTCCTGCTAAACAATGAGTACACCTTTTCAGAGATGCACTTTTCATTCCTGACAAGAGATTCCTCTTAGCCAATACTGTCAAGCCTTTCTCGCTCATATGAGCAAGCCTCTTATGCCACAATTCTGCTGTAGACTTATCTTCTATTGCATTAATGCTACTTTTAGAGATGCTTACCTGCAATACATATAAAGTGGAATGTTTCTTTCCTCGAGCCACAACCATAGCACCCTTGGTGAGCTTCCACTGACCATCTCTAAAAGTGTTGCAATACCCTTCATCATCCAGTTTGCCTGCAGAAATCAAGTTCATGCTGATGCTGGGATATGCTTCACATCTCTAAGAACCAACTTTGTGCCATTATTCATCTCCAAGCATATATCACCAATACTAATGACATTAGCCAAGCCATCATTGCCCATCCTTACTGTCCAAAAGTCACCTGGTGTATAGGAACTAAAGAAATCATGTCGAGGTGTAGCATGTATGGAAGCGACACTATCAATCACCCAATTGGTAGCATGACATGCAACATTAATAATATCATCATCATAAACAATGAGGAAATCTTCAGCAATAGTGGTGGCAACTTGAACATTCTTCTTTCCATCATCATTCTTTTTCTCATTCTTGTTCTTCTTGGTTTCTTGCTTTAACTTTCTGCAATGTTTTTTTATGTGCCCCTTCAAGCCACAATGATAGCACTTAACATTAGCAAACTTATTGGACTTGCTTCTGCCTTTATTTCTGTGCTTTGGATCTCTGCTGTGACTTCTCCCCCTGTTCTCTGTAACCAAAATCTCTAACTGTAAAGAGGATCCCTGTGATTTTCTTCTCATCTCTTCATTCAGAATACTGCTCTTTGCCAAATCCATATTGATTACACCATCTAAGGCTGAGTTGGATAATGACATTCTAAATATCTCCCACGAGTCTGGCAATGTACCAAGTAACCACAACCCATGAATTTCATCATCAAACTTGATACCTATTCCAGCCAACTGGTTAATTATCCCTTGAAATGAATTCAAGTGATCTGTCAATGGAGTTCCATCCTTGTATCTCAAAGTCATCAATTGCTTTATTAGAAACATTTTATTGTTCCCAGTTTTTCGAGCATACAACTGATCAAGTTTGTCCCAGAGTGTGCGTGCATGTGTCTCACCACTAATATGGTTCAAAACATTGTCATCCACCCACTGCCTGATGTATCCACACACTTGTCGATGTAGCAAAGTCCATTGTTCGTCAGATTTATTATCTGGCTTCTCAGTAGCAAACACCGGTAAATGAAACTGCTTCACATAAAGAAGGTCTTCCATTTTTCCTTTCCAAGTGTGATAATTAGAGCCATTCAAAGTGACCATTCTGCTCAAGTTAGCTTCCATCATTCAACACAAAATATTCAATAACAAGAACTTGGCTCTGATACCACTTTGATGGGAGAATGCACCTAAACAAATTTGGATAATCCAAAACCACCACAAATCTGTAGACAGAAATTATGTCTCTCCCTCTTTGTGTGAATCTGTTAGGAAGCAATAAAATAGAGCACCAAAAATATTCTAACAAGTTAAAGAACATAAGTAATTTAACGTGGAAAATCTCTCCGGTGTAGGGAATAAAAACCACAGGACCAAAGTTCTCCCAAATCTCCACTATCAACAAAGTAATGGGCACACACAAATGTTCTCTCTAGTCAATACTAGAGGTATACAATCAAAAGCAAACTCAAGAAATGACTTTCTTGGAAATCAAAGAATAAATCAAAGAAATCTCACCCAAAAACAGAGAAACTGTTCATGAACTCAAAACCCGTTGTAGAGTGCTTCAAATCCGATCTTCACTGTTCAGATTTCAAAGCCTCGAGTCCTGAACGTGCCTGCAAAATTTTAGCTCAATCGGATCACAAAAAGTCGACCATCAGAGTCGTTTTCAAAACTAGATAGTGCCTCTTCCTCTCTGTTTTTGCTGCAGAATTTTTCTGCGCCTCTCACACCCTAATCTGTTTGTATCTCTCCCGATTGTATTAAAAAAATCCTCAAAAATTGGGTTTTTCTCCATGTGAGCTTGACATACCCACATGGACTCCACCTAAACTTTGAGCCATCCCCACATAGGAGGAAACCCAACCCAACAGGGATGACTGATGGCTCTCATCATTGTGTGTAGCCAACTTGTTTATTATTAAAACAACCAAGCTTCCTCCTTTTCAATGAAAAAAGAGAGAGGACAAGGGAAATAGAGAAAAGAAAGGCAATTTCTAAAAGTAAAATTAAACCAGTGTTTCACAACCACCGCACCGCCATGAGACACGAATCTTGCGCTGCACACTTAATATTGCCCAGCTCCAGCCCCGCAATGCCCACGAAGAAGAAGAGTCAAATATACACCACGCCATCCCTGATTAGAAGTTGTTAAATATGCTTTGGCATATTCCCTTTCATATTCAAGAATGCTAAGCAGCTCCTCACTTGCCTACGTTTACCGTGTAATAAACGCTCCACCCAACAAAGGCAAAAGGTGACGGAGTTGCTTGCGTTCACCATTTGGAGCTTGCGTTGAAATGAAATAAATGTTTCACAATCAAGATAACTTTTTTTTTTTTTTGACTGTTGAAAGTGGAAACATCAAGAGATGTGGAAGCGAACAAACGAGGAAACTTGCAATCCATGAACGGTAATGACGGAAGGAAAATTCTAATGCTATGTAGGGATATGTTATTCTTGCAATTAATATTCTAAAAGGACTTAATTCAGTCACATAATTTTTTTTAAAATTTTTTTATTTAGATAACATTATTTAAAAAAAAATATTGAGTAAATGCAGTAACACGATTATTTCGAAGCTTTAGTATTTTCTTCTTAAATAAAAACAAAAAAGTATTCGTATTAATAATAAGATAAATATGTAAATAATTGAAAATTATTAGTAATTATTTGTATATAGACTTCCACTATGATTAAACAGATAGGTAGACGAAGTTTGAATAGGTAGGGAATGGAAAATAAAGAAGTAGGCGAATATCCAAAAGCATATAACCGCGTATAGCTAGGAATATTCTACGCGGAAATCCGGTTCCGTTTGGTTCCTCTGCCACCACCCTTAAAATTTCTTATATACCCTCCCTCCCCGATCACCCTCCGCTCCAAACAATTCCCAGAATTCCCACTGTATCCCCTCAACTCTCTTTTGTCTTTTCTCTCTCTCGCTTACAATGGCTCTGAAGGCCGTTCATGTCTCCGACGTCCCGAATATCGATCAAGTCCCCGAAAAAGCCTCCTTGGCACTCTACTCCACCCGTTTTTCCAATGGTAACTCTCGCGAAGATTTGACTTTCATTAATAAGCCTTGTAAGGTGAACATGTATATATATATTTGTGTACGTATGTATTGATTGTATATGTTGTGTTTGGGATGGTGCAGGGGTAGATATTGGCAGAGCAGGGTTTAAAATTCCGAAATTTCTAGTGATTGGGCACAGAGGGAGTGGTATGAATATATTGCAGTCGTCTGATCGGAGAATGAAGGCCATTAAAGAGAACTCCATCCTTTCTTTCAACACTGCCGCTAAGTTCGCCGTCGATTTCATAGAGTTTGACGTTCAGGTAAATTTTCCGGCCATACCTTTCTTCTTGTTCCGTGCGAGCACTTTTTGTCGATTTTTTTTTTTTAATTTCTGAATTTCAATTCTGTGTTTTTGAGAGCTTCTTTCCGGCCAGTTTCTGCCGACTGTTTTTTGTCGATTAAAAGTAGCCAAGTTCTGCTGCCTGTGTAGTGTACTTTCGCCTCCAGTGTGACATCTGGATTTTTGACCTTTCGGTGCTTGTTTTCTGGTTCTCGAGCTCAAACTAACAAACAAAAACTTTGTTTTCTGTTTCTCAAACTCAAACAACAGAATGTGACTTTTTTTTTTGGTTTATAATTTAAATTTATGACTTTGTAAATGTTATTTGACTCATCGTTTAAAAAGTTATTTTTTGGAATTAGCTTAAATATTAAAAAAATAATTTTTTAAAACTAACTTAGGCTTTTAATTTGTAACTTTTTTTTTAAACTGTGATCTAAACACCACTAACAAACAAAAACTTGAATTTTTCTTGGAAATATATTTTTGAAATGAAAAAAATTAGAGTTTTTTTTTTTACTCACAACTATAAAATTTTGTGAGGTGGTATTTATATTTAAAATAAAGTTTTTTTATTTATAATAAATTAATATTAATAATGTAATAATATTTCACTTTATCATAATATGATAGGAGTAAGTATTAAAAACTCAGCAATACTTTATTACTAGACTTTTTGCTTTTTACTTTGATTGAGAAATAGTTTCCCAATTGTTAAGGTCATTTTTGTAAATTCACTTCCCTTTCAGGAATGCTTGGAAAGAGAGGGACGTATTTTTTTTTTTATATCCATTTTAAGCCCAAAAAAAAAAAAAAATTCCTATCAACGAGATCATTGTACATATCAATTTGAATTAAGAGATTCGGCATACAACAAGAAGTGGCTTATTTCTTTTTATTTTTTCATGAAATCAAAATATAAATCACGCCTTTCAACTAATAAGCTTTTTATTTATTTATTACTTCTTCATTTAGTTTTCTATAAATTTATTTTTATCTCCATTGATTTTTTTTTTTTACATTTTTATAGGCCTTTGCTATTATGCCGGCTTTTTGGATATGATTGCAGGTGTAATATTATATTTAACATTTTAATGAGACATCTATCCGGTATTATTTGAAATTCAACAGATGTTATACGGTGGAAAAAATTCACTTATCCAAAATTAGTAAAGTGAAAATGTTATACAAAAATTAATTTCTCAATTTATTTTCATACTAGCAGATACAAGTAAATGGGTGCTAGTGCATTTGTTAATGTGACTCCTATTGTCTTGTAGATTAAGAAATAAACAAGGATTCCCTCCGATCTAGGTTGAAAAACTTCTTCTACCTTGTATACGTGGTAACATACTATTGTACTTTATATTTATATTTATGTTTTTTTTATTTGAGTATCTTTTACAATATAGTAATTCCATATGAATGATGCATAAAATCTAGAAAGAGTTTAAAAAAATTATTAATACAATTTTAATACGTAACAACTTAATATATTATTACGTACCCAAGATAGAAGGAGTTCCAATCCTTGTCCTAAAAAAATTAGTTGATGTATTATGGATGGCATTACTCATCTATTTACTACTTGTGTGAAAAAGTTAATTTAAAAGAAAATAGTGCAGCATATATGGGGTTGAGACGAGTTTTTGAACACTGAAGTAAAACGAATGTGATTTTTGTAGGTGACGAAAGATAACTGGCCAATCATTTTCCATGACGACTTCATCCTCTCTGAAGATAATGTGAGCTCTCTCTCTCACACTCATTCATTTGAAGTTCTGGAAATTTTTTTATTATTAATTTTTTTTTTGTAGTAAAACTAATTAATGGTTAATTTATTTATTTTTATTTCATTTTTGGCAATTGATTTCATGCGGACTAGTTAATTTCAGGGGACTATATATGAGAAGAGAGTGACAGAACTGAGTCTATCTGAGTTCCTTTGCTATGGCCGTCAAAGAGAGTCTGGTAAGGCGGGCAAGTCTCTCTTGAGAAAAACCAAAGACGGCAAGATTTTAATCTGGGATGTTGAGAAAGATGACTCGCTCTGCACACTTGAAGAAGCGTTCCGGGAGGTTAACCCTCCTTTGGGCTTCAATATTGAGTTAAAGTTCGACGATCACATTGTCTATCAACCAGAACATCTCATCCATGTTATTCAAGTCATCTTGAAGGTAACTGACGAGTCTCTGCTCAAACATAATTAGCTAAGCTTAATTTACTCTTATTAATCGTTGATCATGCAATTGCTAAACGTCTGAAAGTTTGTAATCCAGGTCGTGTTTGAACACGGTAAAGACAGACCCATCATTTTCTCAACCTTCCAACCCGATGCCGCACTGCTTGTGAGGGAAATGCAGAGCACCTACCCTGTAAGTATACTCTCCAAAATCGAGAAAAGCCAATCAAAAGTTTTCCTTTCTTTGCCAAACTGGCATGAGAAAAATGATATGCTTAAAGGGTGTTCTGATTATGTTCGTTGTTGATTGAAACCAGGTTTTCTTTCTCACAAACGGTGGAACTGAGATTTACTATGATGTGAGAAGGAACTCCTTGGAGGAGGCCGTAAAGCTCTGCTTAGAGGGTGGCTTGCAAGGGATTGTATCGGAAGTCAAAGGAATCTTTAGAAATCCAGGGGCAGTAGCCAAGATCAAAGAGGCTAATCTCTCACTCGTAACATACGGCAAATTAAAGTGAGTCTTTGAATTTCGAGTCGATCATGTTACTAAAATACAATTACAAAAATGAAGTCAAAACTAGCCACCCAGCCATGTCAACCCACGAGATTTTATTTGTAGCCTCGGTTGGTGCACCTACCGGCTTTAGTTGCATTGTCAAGTTTAATTTTGATCATTTTCTCTCCTTTCTCATTAGAATGACTTACATATTTGCCATGTGATTACTAATTGTGAATTATTATGTTTCAGTAACGTTCCCGAAGCCGTTTACTTGCAACATTTAATGGGTGTTGAAGGAGTGATTGTTGATTTGGTTCAAGAAATCACAGAGGCTGTCTCCTTTATGATTAAGCCATCGTCGAGGGAGGGCGAAGAAGAGATACTATTGGAAGGCGAGGAGCAGATTCAGGTCAAAGCAAAGCCCCAGTTCTCTGAAAGAGAGCTTTCTTTTTTGCTGAAGCTAATACCAGAGTTGATACAGCTATAAGATAGTCCAGTTTGTACGCCCATTTTATACAGATTTTGAAATTTTTCTTTTTTTGTCGTGAAACATTAAGCATGGACGAAGTCATAGATAGAATTTGCCTTGTTGTACATAAGCCGGTCGGTCTTTTCTCATCTCTTCACATAAACAGAATTCATACACGTCTTTCGTCAAGTCGTCCATTTTCTAGAAACAATAGAAAGGGTCGCAGTTCATAAGTTTTTCCCTTCTTGAGTTTTTCTCTACTCTTTCTTCTTTCCTTGTTGAACTGGCCAATGTAAGTTTGGGTTGAAGAATATGTACTTGTTTCAGTGAAAAGATTGGATGATCAATATTTTCTCCTGAATCAAAACCCAATTTTGGTTTGCACCAATAACCCCTTTTTTGGGCTGTTTGATTTGAAGCTAGTATTGATCTGCTATCAATAATCGTCTAAATGACTATGCCCAATACATTTGGGCGCAGCACACAAATTGGGATGCACCTTATGTCAAATTATACTCATAAATTTTAAAATTTCAACATTTCATCAAATTAGATTATATATTTGGTCAAATAGCGACACACTCTTTCTTTTGACTGTCTTTTCAAATTCAATCTTTTATATTTGATAGCTCATATGGTACTCTTTTTTAACGCCAACATCTTGAAAGGACATTGGATGGGTTAGGCTGAATTTTACCACACATACACTAAATTTTTTTTATTAGGTTTAAAATCAAATTCTAAATTTATTTAAAATAAAAATTTGTCTAATTCCGCTCATTTAATTTAAAATTTTTTTTAATTTTTTTAAAATAAACTAAATAATATAAAATTTAAATACTAAATATAATAAAAATATATAAATGTATTATCTTATATATATTTCGGGATAGGACCGGCCGGGCTTCAAGTCATAATTTTTAAAACTGCATATTAAATTAATTAGGCCTAAAGAAAATTTTAAACTTTATAAATAATGGGTGTGCTTATGGGCAATTGAACTGTGTTCACAAAAGGTGAAAGTGTGCAAAATGATACAACTATCCAGCATAGAGCAATAATAGTAGTAGATTTAGTATGTATATATATGTGTGTGTGTGTTTTTTTTTCAATTTTGAATCGAAGAGGAGGGAGGAGGTGGGAAGTTGGTCCAGAACCAGAGAGATTGGCTAAGCCTCTTATTAATTTTCACATGAAGATGGGAGACAATATTCGATCAAGACTTAAAAAAAGAAAAGAAGATGAGAGAAGATAAGATAAATAATAAGTGGATGGAGGAAGGGTGGACCTCGATTGTCGTTCTCGAAGCCGCACTGTCAATTTCAAGGATGCACAAAAACATCACGACATTGCCATCATCTTCTTCTAGGAAGGTTTTGTCTCTATTGAAGGAACTTTTAAAAAAAAACCTATATATATAGGCAAATATATATATATATATATACTCAACCGTGTTCAAAAACGCATCTAGAGGAAAGGTGTTGTGTTCTTCAAAAGGTCAAACTTCAGTTAATTAAAGAGGAAACGTGGAATAGTGGGTGTTTGGTACCCATTTAAGACAGGGATTAAACGTACATATAAAGTACTCTTGGCCGACATAATACGAGTCATATGTCCCATCTTGCACGACGCTAAACACTGGCTGGCTGGTCATGTTGTGTGAAACCCTTTTCCAATTTCAATTTATATAGCTCTCTCTCCATCTTAGTCAGGAGAGATTACGAGGGTGTTTGATTAACTGATTTATAAGTCATAATTTATAAGTTATAAATTATTTTTAAAATATTATATTTAAAAATAATTTTTTTTGAAAAACTTGAATAGATATAATTTATTTTTTTAAGTTACTCACCCAAACACATTTTAAAAAAGTCATAAATATAAGTCATAAGTTACTAAATAAGTTATGTCTAAACACTCTCTAATTATTCAGTGTTCTTGCTTTCGTAAAAAAAAAAAATGAAAGTGTCCTTGAAATGCAACATCGACTTGCTCTTCTTCAAGAAGTATTTAACTCCACCTAACGAAAGGTTCCTTGTTAACTATGTCACAAATACATCTATGAATTAACTTAATAAGAAAATGATGCGTTATATTGTGAAAGAAATAGCAATAGTGATATAGCGGAATGAATTGAATAATTTTTCATCTCTCACAATTTTTATTCTTGAAAACGTCATGGTAAATGGACTGACTCAAGACGCTATGTAAAGGTTAAAGTTAAATATGTTTCATTGGGTAGATTATATTCACTTTAATTCACCAATTCCATACAAGTGAAGTTTAAATTTAATGTAAATAAAATAATATTATATACAATCACATTTCTTAATTACTTTTTTTACTCTTAGACACAGTATTATTTTTCTTACTCTTAAATACAAAATGATCATGTGAGATCCATTACTTGCGTCTATGAGTAAATAAAAAAAAAAAAAAGTGGGATTACAATTTTCCAATTAGATAACAGGCCCAATTTGCAAAGAGAGAATGCCACGCGGAACAAAAATTTAGCCGTGTTACTTCTTGACCGGTCACAGTTTTATGGCCGTTGGATGTCTCTTACACGTTTGTGGAAGCGCTTGTCAAAATAAAGCAGTTCCAAGTCAAGAAAGGAGTTCGAGTTAGAATAGGATTTTAGGCTATCATTCACCCATCTCTTTATCCGTCTCTCTCTCGCTCTCTATATATATCAATGGACTCTCATCCCGATCTCCCAGACAGCCCACAAAGGCCAGAAGTCTTTACAAGCTACTTTTTTTTCATTCTCTCTCTCTCTCTCTCTCTCTCTCTCTCTGAACTTGGAATAGATTTCATATTCAAACATGGGTTGCTTCACTTCATGAATGCATATATATAATAGGTCAGCTCAAATTACCTTGGGCTTGGACGATAGAGACAAAGTTTGGGAGGGAGCTGAGACCATTTATTTCAAGATTTTGGGACGCAAATGGAGAAGCCAAACTGTGTTAGAAATGGAGGAATAAAACTGCCCATCGGCTTTCGATTCCACCCCACTGATGAAGAGCTTGTCGTTCACTACCTCAAGCGCAAGGTGTACTCTTTTCCATTGCCCGCTTCAGTCATCCCTGAGGTTGACGTTTTCCAGACCAATCCTAGGGACTTGCCAGGTTAGTTAGTCGAATCGATATCCCCATCTTGCTACTACTAGGCAGCAAAATTTTAGGCCCTTCATGTCTTGTTTTAGTTCTGTTTATTGTAAGCTAAAAAGAGTAATAAGCATAGATATATATATATATATTGCAAAAATATTTGAATTGCTTTTATGCCTGTTAAAATCAATTAAATGAATAGTTCAACAGCTTTAGCAACAATCTTAGACCTAGTGTACTCATCGTGCTGCAAGCCACATTTTATGCCATAGAGGTTCTTGTATTTCTTTTTCTCTTTATTTATTTATTTATTTTTGTGTTGTGTGTGTGATTGAAAATGATAGATCTTTTGAGTGATGATTAGCTGGGTTTTTTTTGTTTAATTTATTAATGATGTTAGTCTTCTATTTGGGGTTCAGGTGATTCGAGGGAGAAAAGGTATTTCTTCTGCAAAAGAAAAAAGAACGTGAACAAATGCAGAGGAATCACCACCGGGTCTGGTTATTGGAAGACTATGGGCAAAGCTAAATATATTGTGGCTCCTGGAAGCAACCAAGCAATTGGGCTGAAAAAATCACTAGTTTTCTATGAAGGCAAGCGTCCCCATGGGTTAAGAACTCACTGGCTCATGCATGAGTATCGCCTTGTGGACTCTCAAACCAGCCCCAACTCTACCCTGCAGGTACGTATCTCATAATCATATAATGTAACAGTAACAATGTTGGCCAATTCATACCCAACACCTCTCTTCTTTTTCTGTTTCTTTTTTTGGGAATTCATGTGGGTTAATTGATAATTTTTATTTCATGTATAGAAATTTATGATGGAAATGGAAGATTGGGTGGTCTGTAGCATATGCCAGAAGAAAAGGAAATCCAAAAACAATGGGATCAAAACTCAGGTTCCTAACAGCAACAAAAAGACGAAGGTGGGGGAGATTAAGCCTAGTATTATGGATTTGATGATGGAAGACAGCAGTGACTCAGGCCCTCCAGCTCAACCATCCTCATCGTCATCATGTTCAAGTGGGATCACTGATGAGTTCTCTTCCAAAGGATCATCGGATGCGGAAGAAGTTAACCAGTTCCTACATTAGTTTCGCTTCATAACTTGTATTAGAAATCACTGACACATCTTCCTTGTACTAATTGGATGAGATATTTAGTCCATATATTTGTCACAAATGACCTGAATGAGAAATGACGATGTCCATGATGATAATGATGACAAATATATCTTACTTTTTTTCACCATTTTTTCCCTCCATATTCTCTGCTTTAAGGTGACAACAAATTATCCCATTAAATTGTTTTATTCCTTTAAATAATTTAAGAGATTCGTGCTTTGCAACTAAGTAAACGCAATAGCTCTAATTAGTATTATCTACTTGGATTTACCACTCTCTCAAACCGAAATTCTTAAAACAATCATAGCAAATATGATAAAAGCAAGCCGTGGTAGTTGCCTGGCATCTGAAGCTTCTATAATTAAAAAGGCAAATGATTTTTAGAGAGAAAAAGGAGATGCAAAGACAGGTCACAGGATAAAGGAGAGGCATCCAAAGAAAAAGAGACAAGGCCTCCTCATATATTATCTGATTAGAATTTTGGTGGAAAGAGACCACTCAAGGGTGAGCACAAGAACATTGGACAAGAGAGATGATGGGGTGGCGTTGGAGCATCTTCTGCACATGGGGACTCATTTTGGCATCTTTTTCTTTGAATATGTGAATGAAAAGAACTTCATACCCCCTAATTAATGCTTCCCCAGATACTTTTTTCTCTCACTTAATTCGTTTCTTCTTCTGATTATCAGATCATGAACCATATAGACATATATATATATATAGTGAGAGAGAGAGAGAGAGAGAGAGAGAGTCTAATTTGCCTAGCTGGTGTGCCTAAGCTTGTAGTTGCTTAATGCTTATTAGGATTCTAGATGATGTTATTAATGGGGTTTTCTCCTAAAGAATGGTGCTGGGCAGTGTTGGTACATAGAACAAGCTAGGCCGGTTCTTCCTAAAAATCAAAAAACTTTTCCAGACTTGGACAAGCGGAACAAGATTCGTTATGTGAGCCAATGGAGACGGATAGAGCAGACATCCAGCAATACTAAAATAATCCAGCAATCCCATGTCCCACTTCCCCAGAAACTATTCCTGTATACAATATGTATATGTATAAGTTGGTAAACCTTCATCACAGTTCACATATGACAGACCATCGCAAGGTTACCATCTCCCGAAAGCCGTGTGAGATATCACGAGTATTGAGTGGCAAGATTCAGAATGTAGACAATAAGAAAAATAAGAAAGAAATGGCTGCAGGAATGGATTCAGTGTTGGGTCACAGTCACCTAACATGTGTGAGAGAGTGCATAAATACAGGACGGCACATGGATGGATGAGATTTCTAGATTTGTGTCCGTTCCCTTTAATGAATAAGCAAAAGTTCTGGTCAAACTGCGTAGCAACCAAGGAGACGGCAAAATGGGAAACCATGAAATGAAGGATAGAAGACACCTGCAGACAAGATAGAAAGAGTTCCTTGTAGCAGTGGTTTTCGAATCACCGATCTTCTGAAGCTATCAGAATCCAACACGTCACCTGTTTAGACTTACAGGTAGGTAAGCAACCCAATTAGAATTAGGTCTAGGATTCTAGATTTTTTTTTTACGAGAGAGACATTACTTTGAAAAGAGAGAGAGAGAGTGGCATTATTATATTAAAACTTTCTATGACGGAGTAGTTTCAAAGACCAACTGGTTTTTTTCTTTTGTTAATGCGTTGTCGAGTTGAGTTTTTTGAGGGGTTGTTGTTGCTGTCTAGTAAAAAGATTTTTTTTGAGGGCTTGCTTCCGAACTCTGCAACCACAAATATTCCATTTTTGCAAGAAATCAAAACAAGCGAGTCTTAATTATACAAAGGCATGTGGACAAACATGGAGTAGGGACGAAGTTAATTGTTCTAAATAAGTGGGGAAGAATTCTCAAGCGCCATCGAATCACAATCACATCTTAATGGGTGCGTGCCTTCAAAGCAGATCAATTCCCAATGAATCAATTTTCCATATAAACACCAGTGATAACATCATCCAAGTTTTACCATAAATAACAATATTACTTGAGAACAATCGCCATGATACAAGGACAAATACAAATTCCTCTTCAAGAGCATAAAGTTTTTACACCGTAGTTCTGGTTAAAAAAAAAAAAATGCTGCAACACCAACATTCCTTTAGGTCATTTATAATAGAAGAACTAATGCACTGGCTAGATTTGACAATTATGTTCCACAGAGAGGAAGAAAAAATTTGGCTGCAAGAAACTTGAAACCATGGGGCTTTTCAGCCTTTATATCATCCTCTTACTCCATTTGTTAATTAAGACAGGGTGCTGTCGCCATCTTTCTCCACAATTCCAGCAGCACCAGCGACTGAAATTTTTTGAGGTGGTGGTTCTGCACATGCTTTCAACACTGCTTCATTCTGCAAGCCCATTATCAAAGCATAAAATGCTGAACCCATAAGAAAAAGTTTATAAGGGAAAAATGCATACATCTATCACATAGATAGAAGAATTCTTCAAGTGTCCCCATCCGATACCAGAAGAAAATATTTAATGAAGAAATGTTAAAAACAGATAAGACATGCAAGAGACAAAACATCAGTCCCTGACAGAAGAAATGCATCCAACTTTGATGGGATTGCATGTTAACTCACCTCAAATGTTGATCTTCAAATACCAGATCTATCCTATAAATTAGAAGCTACTGAGCTACACTTGAGATAATTGGAGTTTGGTACACACAGAGTACACATGCAGATCCACTAAAGGCCCTTAAAATTATACGAGAATATTGAATAAATCAAATATTCTTCACCGTTTAGTTTGGAAGAGGATTAAGGCATTTCTGCCACTTCGTATCCTGCTTCATAATTTCTGTAGAAAATTGAAGATCCTTCTCACGCAACTACTAACAAATATTTAAATGGGATTTGGTCACTTTGCCTATTTTATTTATTTTTTTGAAAACACAAAACAGAAAACATAATTTCGTTTAGGTATCAGATAGTACAGAAACATTAACGTGCAAGTGCTTGAAAAAGAAAAATACCTAACACGTGATGAGGACAAGTGTGATTGCTATGTTAGAACAAAAGCTCCAATTTTTGCTAGGAAAAGAAGAAGAAACTTCTATGAGAACCCGAAGAAGGGGAGGGGGATATTGATAATTCATGAATTGGTGAGAGAAGTTGTAAGAGAAAGAGCAATTAATTGAAGAAACTGAGATCAATAAATATAAAAAATATATATATTAAAAACACCTATAAAAATAGAATGATACAGGAGAAGCTCATCCAAATAAAGGTAGGGTTTGTAAAGTACGTAAAATGCTCGAACTCCATCCATCAGAAAAGCCATTTATATGATACAGAATGGAAAACGAAGAAACGAGTGTGCAGAAAAGCACCAGTTTCTGCCCTCTTCCTTATAAGCAAAGCACCAGCTAAGGTGAAAGGAGGAAAAGAAATAAAGACAAGACCAACTTTTGCTTGTCAAAGAGAGACCCATTCCAGAAGATTATATGTAATCGGTCCAGCATATATATAATCGATCAAACATATATATAACCGACCCAACATGAAAACCTCTTATCTTTACAGCATATATGTAATCAATCCAAGACAAGTGCATTATAATAATTGTAGTTATTTTTTTATAAGTAAGGAAGATTTCTATTAAAGGCGCCAAAAGGGGTGCAACCTGTGTACACTAGACATACATAACTCATCAAGGCCTTGTATAATCAACCATTGTTGAAGCATAAGTGAGCAAGAGGGTGTGATAAGTGAGCGAGAGAGAGGGGGAGAGAGTGGTTATGGCAGAGAGAAGGTAGCTAATGAGATTCCAAGGGAGGGAAAAAAGGAAAGCAAACCTTGTTCAGCTGCATTCCTCTTCCAACTACTTTTCATGACATATTAGCAGATTTGGCAATACTGTAACCCTTGAAGGAGTTTTTTTCAGATTATTATTGATATTATAAGCAACAACATTGCTTTACAACGGCCAGCAACACACAACGAATTCTCTTTATTTGTAGTTTGACTGCTTCACACCTAATAACTACCATAAGTGGCAACTTTAGGGGGCCCCATAAGTATTAGATGTAAAAAGTTTTAAACCTTATGTTGCATTAGGATAGATGAATTCAAAATTAAGATATTTGAGGTCAAGATAAACAAAAAAATATAGGATTAGCTATTAGTGTTGTATTTGAATACCTATGGGAATGATTGGCCAGAGCTGGAGAAGAGATTTTCATAAGGATCATTGTCTTTTTTTTTAACATATATATCAAGGAAAATATATCAGTGATTATTAAACAAGGGTAATTTCCTATCTAAGTATTGACCCTCAAGCTCTATAAGAGCATCAACATGGCAAACAAACCTAGGTAACTAATTCAAGACTTGTCAAAACAAGCTAGAGAAACACACAGTATAATCCTGTTTAAAAACTCCATCAGTTGCGTATACGTGTCAAAATCTTAGTGCCCACCAGCTGCTGTACCGCAACATAACCATCTTGCATGACACAAACCACACCTGCTGGTGGCCACAAACAAATCAACTACATCACTGTTGTTACAATGTAATTGTTGCTGAAAAGGATTTCAAGTAACTACTTTTATGATGTTATTTCAAATCAACACACATGAAACTCTGTAATTACTATTGAAATCTATAATCTAATATTATATATCTAAATTCGACGTATAACGCTTTAAATGATCAACATCATATCCATTGATTTGAAATCCACGAATCCAAATACAACCTTTTGAAGAAATACCATAAGCATTTCCTTAGCATAAGGACAGAATAATATTTGAGATAAATAAATGCCCAAGATATCAGTTTGGGCCCTGAATCATACTTCCAGCAAAAGATGCAAATCAAAGAAAGACTAATAATTTCAGAAAACAAGCTTGTTAAACTCATGACAAGACAAAAAACTCCTAATCCAAAAACAAAAAAACAAAGAAAAAAACTCCCATTTCTTTAACATAAAATGTCTCTGTTTTCGACTGAAGCAATGGAAACTAACACTAACAACCGAAAAGCAGAGTGTATAGCTAGAGCAATCATTTTGTCAATCAGAAAATACGATCAACGCATCGTTTCGAAAGAAAACCAATAACATTTAGAGATACAAAAGCCCTAAAACGTATGAGTGGGAAAGAAAGAGAGAAATGAAACCTGCCAAACCCTAAGAAGTCTCTTCTTGGCATTAGCTTTTCTGGTGGTGGTGAGCTTTATTCTCTTCCACACAAGTCCCCCAGAGTCGTGCTTCTTCACTATCTCCATCACTCTTGTGCCCCAGAACGCTCCAGCTCCCCCCATCTCTCTCTCTCTCTCTCTCTCTCTCTCTCTCTCTGAGTCTCTGTTCGGCGTATATGGACTGTACGTATACATATTAGCCTCTCCGCGCAAGCGGTGTGCGTGCGACTGAGAAAAAAAATAATAAAAGAATGCAAAAATAGGTATATCTTGTGGTGTTTTTTTGGCATTTTTGTTCCTTTTTCCATCTCTCTCTTTTTTTTAAAAAAGTAATATTCTATTAGTAATTTTGGTTTATGGAAATATATATCCTTAGTAAAATATGAAAT
Source organism: Euryodendron excelsum (assembly GCA_033060915.1). Classification (NCBI taxonomy): domain Eukaryota; kingdom Viridiplantae; phylum Streptophyta; class Magnoliopsida; order Ericales; family Pentaphylacaceae; genus Euryodendron; species Euryodendron excelsum. The sequence continues at coordinate 742,555 of CM065383.1, read as the reverse complement.
ACTTTCAAATTACTAATAAAGTTATGCGACATTAAATGAATGACTTATGAATTTACCCATATATCATGATAAATATCTAAAATTTTATATACTGCAAATATCATGAATAATTTTATGTCTAAAATGACTCTTTGCAACAATTGTACAAGGATATTAAGATTAATTTTCTTCTCAATTATTAGTGATATTTTCTCTAATAAAACTTGAATTACAACTTATTTTCTTGACAACTTGTATAACCCTTTGTTTTTTTATTAACAAAAACAATAGTTAATTTCTTAATTTTCTACACGTTGCAAATTCTTCATAGTGGGTCAATGCTAGGACTAATGTGCATAATAATTGTTAGAATAGACTATATGGAGAAGAAAATAGAGAAAGAAAAGGTAATATCTCTAGAGAGATAACAGAAACTTTGTATATTGTAATGTAATTTACAATGAGAGGATCTCGCTATATATACAAGAAATACAATAAATTAGGACAAAATCATAAGAAAGAAATATTACAAAAGAGGAAATTAATTATATATATTTAATATGCACATTAATATCTCCTCAAACTATATATATAGGGTCTGTTTGATACAGCTTATTTTATTTTATTTTTTGGCTTATAAGCAAAAAAAAATTATTTTTTTTAATTTTTTACTTTTATAAGCTAACACTACGAGAAAAGCAAAAAAAAGGCAAAAAAAGACAAAAAAACTATAGAAAAGTGATTTTTTGGCTCATAAACAAAAAAATCAAACTAAAAAAAACTTACATAAGCTCTATCAAACAGACCTATATACACATATATAGAATATGCACATTAACAATAGTCATCAACTTCACTGATAAGAAGATAGTATGCACCTCATGAATAGGCTACAATTTTTTTTCCTTTTTTCTGGATAACTAACTACTTTTGGGGTTCCCAAGTCCCAACTGGATCAGTTTTCAACTAGGGGTTTAAAACGAAAATAATAATAAATAAAATAAATAAGACCTGCCAACTCTTTAATTGTTGTATCCTTCGTGCCGAAACTCTTGCTGCATCCTTCATTTCTAAAATTTCTTAAACTAAGCCCCCAAATCTCTGTATATTTCCAATGCCACCTCTCTGTCCTTTGTGCTTGTTCAAATCATTATTCTTTCTTCTTCATTCTCCTCCACCTCCAATGGGGTGCGGTATTTCAAAATTCCCAGCAGACCATGAAGAACTCCATAGAAATGATCTAGTTATTACAGATGGCACCCCTTCCACCAAATTACTTCTAAATAAAGGTGGTGGTGGTGAAGATGATTCCAACAAAGGCCGTAATGAGAAGAAAGTGTTAGAGAGCAATAAACGAGTTTCAGAGGTCGAAAGTCAAAATGAGAAAGCTGCAGTCACAGAGAGGAGTGGTAACAAAGATGATGAAGAATGCGAAGAAGATGAACGAAGAATTTCTGATTTTGAGGGTTCATTATGGATCGGGTCCCCAAGTTTTAGGGAGTATTGCACCATTGATTCCGACTCAGAAGCTGGCTTCAAGGATGATGGTATGTTTTAGCTTTTTAACAAATACGTAATCTTTTTCTTTGTTTGTTTGTTTGTTTGTTTTTTTTTTTCTTTCACAATTCCAAGATCCAACATGCATGGCCGTAAAAGAAATTTTTTATTAAAAGAAAAAAAGTCCTTCACCACACTTGACAATACGAAGCAATGCATTTGATTGAAAAGGTAAATTATTGAACAATAAAGCTCTTGAAAACCATTAAATGTAAATGTTTTCGCATAAGAAGAAACAAATAACAAGAACCATGATGATTTCATTATATATATATATATATATATTGCAGGTAGCAGTGGGGGAGAAAAGAAGGAAACCAAGATAAATGGGAGTAAATGCAATGCATCTCCAAAACCAAATGAGGTATATATATATGGGGCTACCATAACAATATATTATATGTTTTTTTTACTCCCATTTTCGGAGGAGAATTAACACATTTGAAATTTATCTTCTTTTTTTTTTATTCTATTATGTTTTGTATTTTTAATCAAAGTTTCTGTATTCATTCATACATAATTACCCATACATGCATACATATATACATATGTATGCTCGTATGAACGCACATTTTTGAACGAAGGAACGAACTAGTCCAAACATTTAATTTGCCAGTGTTGGTGAATGTTACCAACACTGTATTTTATCTATGTTTTTAAGAATAATTAATAAAGGGTTGTGTTTGGCAGCTGGGATCGATGACTGAATCGACAGAAAAAGGATGGAAAGGAAGAAGACATAAAAAAGTAGTCCCAGTGGGAAGGCCATCTGCTATGAGAAATCTCTTGCATGCCACGAAATTCTACAATCCTAAAGTTTCTGCTTCTCGTGCTACGCCTGCAAAGCCAGATGAGAAAACCATTTGATCTAATCAATGCACAAAGTGGAAGACAGTTCTTTCATTATAGTTCCATTCTTCCTATAAATATCTTTCTTCTTTTTTTTCTTTTTTTTTCTTTTAAGAAGGAACATGCAATTACCTGTAAATCACGCGTATCAATTGAGCTTGGAAGTCACCAACGAATATCGAACCCAAAATATTCGGATTTACGTTTCATCCCATAATTTAATCCCTTGGCCTACTCGTGCGGGTTCTTGTAAATGTTCCTTGCTCTTTGGACAAGATTGTATATTACTTAGAGTTATTTCTCTCATTTTCTGTCGCTTTTTTTTTTTTTGTCTATTTGTAGATTGAATTTTTTTTGAAATAATTGATTTAACGATTGTGTGATCTTTACGTAAAATTGAATGCTTCATTTCTCCTGCTTGGCAGTGACAATAGCATCCTGAACTTGATAAAAATCAAATGCACTAATGGTCATGGACCCAACTTGGACGAAGTCATAGGTTCGAGTCGTGATAAGAGCGTGGTGTCTGAGACAGATAATATATGTTACTCTTGCCCTTTACTTATTGTAGAATTGAGTCTACTAACATATTAACTTTCCTGCCCCTATTAAGTCTTACATCCTTGCTAACTACACCTGTTTTTGATCTCTTCTAAAAAAAAAAAAAATCTTTTTTCTTGTTGTTCATTAGCCATTGTCCTATAAATAATTAAATAAAAAATGCTTTAAAAAAAAAAGTGTGTCCGCACACACAAACACAACCCTTTGACCAAAGAAAGTTTACATTCAAATAACATTATTTTTATTTTTCATCTTAATCCCCTTTAAATTTTGCTAGGCCTTACTAGAATTTTTAAAGGTTAAACAATTAAATTATTTCTCTTATTTTTTTTGAAACAAAAAAGGAGCACTTTGAAATTTGTGCAAAGCTATTATGAGTAATTTATAGGTACAACGTCTAAGCTATTTTGATTTATTGGCTTTCAATTTTCAAATAATTTGAGTAATTTATATTAGCATTTTCTAGAAACTAATGCCTATTCATATTAGCCTTGAATAAACTGGATTTTTCATATGAAATGACAGTTTAGTTTTAACATCTAGACCACCATTAACTTATAACGGATGTGGTGTTCGTGACTTAATTTAATTAAAAGGTCATAAGCTTTTTTTTTTTTTTGAAGAAAAAAATTTGTTAATCAAAAAAACTTTATTGAGGCATAACATCTTTGAATTTTTTCAAAGTGACAACAAATAAATTGAGCATACCAATTTTTTTTTTTTTTTTTTAAAGAGAGAGAGGACAAATCAACCACATCTAGTATAACAAACAAGAAAAAAAATGTCAAAAAAACTGAAAAAAACACAAAATTCAATGGACAAAATAACAATGATGCGTGCAATTTACGAAAACTTAATACGAGAATACATGCACTCGACTTATAAATAGTATACATATCAAACTAGCATTAAATCCATGCTATGCACGGATTAAAAGAATACATACTAAATATAAAATTTTTATAAAAAAATAAATTATCAATTGTGTATGTTTGAATCTTACACTAATTATATGATTAATGTTAGACTATAATAATTAATATAGTCGCGCAATTAATTGTAAAAATGGATTGTGAAAAAAATCTCGAACTTGTAATAAGAAACTAAAATTTTAATGTGACAATTTTAAAGTGATTTTTTTTTCTTAAAATTTTTGCTAAGGTGAATAAATTTTTATTGTTTGTCACGGTCACATATTTTTACCTTGACTCTTCAAAATTGAAGAACATTTAGTTTAACCCCTCAACAAAATTTTTAGGTCTCCATTGTGCTGCTACTATAGACAACATGACTTTGATAGTAGGAAAGTTACTATTAGTTGAATAAAAATTCAATTTTCTCCAATTCAAGGGCTACGTTGATTAAATGTATAAGTCATGTATTTAAATGAATTTTCTATTGAGTTCATTTAATACTCCAAGCTAAAATCTTTACTTAAAAATAATTTGTATTTTAAAGTCAAAGAGACTTGATTTATCATCAATTACTTAATATGCTTAGTAAAATTTGATTTTCAAATTTTTTTTAATAAAGAAAATTAACTTTAAGTTATAAATTTATAAATCTAGGTATTTAAAATGGTTAGCATTAATAATTCAATACACGCCTGTAGTTATATCAAATATTATTTTAAGCCTATTAATCATCTTTTAAAAATAGTTACTTAAAATTTTAGAAAGTGTCAATTAAAAAAATATTACTTTATCATGTGTTCATAGTTAGACTCTGCTAATATAATTTTCGTAGTCATTATACTTGCATAAATTATGAATGCTTGTGTAAGTTAAACTTGAAAATAAAATCAATAATTTTGATAATGAAATTCAATTTTGTTACAAAATAGTTATATCATTTTCATTTAAAGTCACAAAATAACATGAAACCATATTAGAGTCTTTAGACAAAAAAATATTGAAGTATTATTATCCAGGTAAAATAATATTATTATAATTAAATTCTTTGCATCCAATTTATTTTTATGTAAATATTATGAAAAATGAAATGGACATATTTTATTTGAAAAATAGTAAGTTTGACAAAATAAATAATTTCATCACAGTTCTATTCAAAAAATTAATTTTTAAATTTATTTTCTTGAAAATGTTTCTTAGAGGGATGTGAATTGAGACCATAAAAATGAAAAAAAAAAATTATGATAATTTCATTACATGTGTCATTTTTATTTCATAGCATTAAGATATAATTTTCTTCAGAAAGAGCATATTAAATAAAATTTGAAAATATTACCATATCAATCAATGGATAATATTTATAACATTGAGAAGAAATAATAAAAATTAAAAATAACCAATAATATTTCGTCACATGTCTGTTGTACATGGCAAAGTGCTAATAATTTAATGACATTTGTTCTTTCTATTTTAGAAATTTAAAATCTAATTTATGACTAATGAAGATTTTTAGGAGGGTTATAATTAAAAAAACTTAAAAATGTTACCATAATTATCAATAGATGATTAATAAATATTTTTTAATAGAATTATAATTAAAGCAAATTTTAAAATGCTACCATAACTATCAATAGATAATATTTATGAAGTTTATAATAAATAAATAAATTAAAAAGAATCAATAATAATATGCCGTATCTATTATATGTTTTTAAAAAATCAAAATTTTAAAAAAATTGGATTCAAACTTTGATGATGATCCGTTCTCGCACATCGGGGCTTCGCCTCGAGGTATTGTCCGCTTTGGGCACTCTGAGCCGTAGCCCCACTCTCCCTCACGGTTTTGTCCCCAAAAGGGCCCTCGAGGAGGAGAGAGGTGGCCTAGCACTTATAAGCAACCAAGTCCTCCTTTTCTCACCCAATGTGGGATATGGTATCATCAGTACCCCCCAGTGAGGGGTTGGGAAGTGCTCTGGCACATGGCTCACTCTCTTCCCACAGACGGCGCCCTTTTGGGGACAAAACCGTGAGGGAGAGTGGGGCTACGGCTCAGAGTGCCCAAAGCGGACAATACCTCGGGGCGGACCCCCAGTGTGCGAGAACGGATCATCATCAATTGACGCCGTCTGTGGGAAACGACTTCTCTCGTCACATTTCATGGTCTTAACCAGGTCTGGGATTAGCACCCTCCCTGAAGGAACTTTGATGGCCGATTCTAGTGCAGAAAAAATAGCCACTTTGGAGAAGACAGTGGCTGACATGATGGCCCGCATGCAACAGCTGGTTAGTCAAAATGCGGAGTTACTCCAATGAAACCCTCCTCCACCAGAGATTCCACAGCAGCCTAACCCGCTGGCTGAAGAACAGCAAGAGCAGGAGGTCGACAAGGATCCGTCCATCCTCCCCAATGGCGGCGAAAATGGCAATGGGGGGCGGGTTGAGGACCTTCTACGTCGCCGCGAGCCCATTATCGACGAAGCACAAATGAGCCACGTCATTCCATCGAGGACGGAGATGGTAGGCGACAAACCGGAGAACTCCCATGCTTGGGACGAGCAACTGAAAGCCGTGCAAGCTCAAATGGCAGGAGTGTTAGTAGCGGTAGAAGCAAAAACTCCAAACACCGTCGACGCCCTCATTGGCTGGACAGCCTCCCCGTTCATGCATAAGGTAATGGAATTTCCACTCCCCTCGAAGTTTAAAATGCCGATCTTGGACGCGTTCGATGGTTCTAAGGACCCGGTGGACCATCTGGAGACATTCAGAGCACTCATGCACCTACAAGCGGTGCCGGACAAGATCATGTGTAGAGCTTTCCCTGTCACGTTCAAGGGTTTGGCACGAACGTGGTTCAACAAAGTCAAGTCTTCGTCGGTCGCCACCTTCAAAAAACTCAGCAAACTCTTCGTGAGCCACTACATTGGGGCCCAGAGGCAGAGGAGACCTGCGGCCTACTTGTTGACTGTGAGGCAGAAGAAGGAGGAAACACTGCGGGAATATATAAGAAGGTTTAACCAAGAGACTCTGGTCGTGGATGATGTGGACGATAAGGTGGTTGTCATGGCGTTCATGAGCGGTCTGATAAGTGGGAAACTCCTTTTTTCCCTGTCGAAGAGACCGCCCCAGGATATGGTAGAGTTAATGCTCCGTGCTCAGAAGCACATGAATGCAAAGGACGCTATGAGTGTGAGACGAGATAATGATGAAGGGGGTAGCTCACGATTGGAGAAGAAGAGGTCGAGCGGCACCTCGAACGATGAGAGGGAGACCAAGACGAGCAGAAATAGCAACCGATCGAGGAACAGGGGGGAAGAGAGACGAGAGTACTACCGCGGCCTCAACCAAACGTTCACCCTTCTAACGACGAAGCTGAAGGATGTCCTGATAGAGATTAGGGATGATCCGGACTTAAAGTGGCTCGAGCCTTTGAAGACACCTTCGGATATGAAGAGCAAGAGGCGATACTGCCGGTTCCACTGCGATCATGGTCACGACACGGAGGACTGTATTGACCTGAAGCAGCAGATCGAAGATCTGATCAAACAGGGGAGGCTTAGCCGCTATGTGGCCGGTCGAGACCGAGCACAGGCGGAACGACGCAGCCCCGCAAGAACTGAAACAACAACCCAGCCCATTGGAGAGATAAGGGTCATTGCTGGGGGATTCGCTGGAGGAGGGGAGTCCTCTTCAGCGAGGAAAAGACACGTTCGGGACATCCGAACCGAAGCAGAAGTAATGCTGGTCGGGGCAGCCAGCAAGAAGACGAAGACTAAAGGTCCCGCGATCACATTCACAGAAGAAGAGGCCGCCGAGCTGCACCAACCGCACAATGACCCCCTGGTCGTCTCGGCGATGATTTCCAACTTCAAAACTTGGCGAATCCTAGTCGACAGTGGGAGCTCGGCGGACATCCTATTCCGGGGGGCCTTTGAGAAGATGAAGATCGGCCAAGAGAAGTTAAAGCCAGTCAACTGTCCTCTAGTCGGCTTCACCAGAGATCGGGTGGTCCTTCTCGGATCCATCGCCCTACCAATCACCCTTGGAGAAGAGCCACATCGGACGACAAAGATGGTGCACTTCCTGGTTGTGGATTGCCCGTCTGCATACAATGCCATCATTGGCCGAACGGCCCTGAACCAGTTTAAGGCGGTCACCTCCACGTATCATCTCCTAATCAAGTTCCCGACCGACACAGGAGTCGGGTGTGCAAGGGGCGACCAGAAGGAAGCACGGGAGTGCTACATGGCCTCCCTCAAAGGAGAACCCAGCAGGGAGACCTTGGTCATCGAAGAGCTCGAGCCAAGGGATGAGGAGGAAGTCAGAAGGGGAGAGCCAGCAGAAGATCTGGAAGATGTCCCGGTCGGGTAACCAGGGCAGGACAGAACGGTGAGGATAGGGACTGCCGCACCCGAATAGTTGAAGCAACGGCTGCGGGAGTTCCTGAGAAGTAACGTGGACGTGTTCGCCTGGTCTCACGAGGACATGCCCGGTATTGACACACGAGTAACGGCCCACTACTTGAACGTCAACCCTGAGGCCAGGCCGGTGAAGCAAAAGCGGAGAAACTTTGCACCGGACAGGAACAATGCAGTTGCTAAAGAAGTGGAGAAGCTGGTGCAGGCAAAGTTCATCAGGGAAGCGCACTACCCCACTTGGCTCTCCAACGTTGTCATGGTGAAGAAGTCCAACGGGAAGTGGCGGATGTGCGTTGATTTCACCGACCTGAACAAAGCGTGCCCCAAAGACAGTTTCCCATTACCAACCATCAACCTCCTCGTCGATTCTACTGCGGGGTATGAAATGCTAACCTTTATGGATGCTTTTTCAGGATATAACCAGATCCGAATGGCGGAGCATGACCGGGAGCACACGGCCTTCACTACAGACCGGGGGCTCTATTGCTACAACGTCATTCCGTTCGGGTTGAAGAATACAGGGGCCACATACCAGCGGTTGGTCAACCTCATGTTCAAGTCACAGATTGGCCGTAATGTGGAGGTCTACGTGGACGACATGTTGGTGAAGAGCAAGCAGGCCACCGACCACCTGCGGGACCTCGAAGAGACATTCCAGACACTCCGCAAGTACCGGATGAAACTCAACCCCGCCAAGTGTGCCTTCGGTGTCACCTCGGGCAAGTTCCTGGGGTTCATGGTGTCACAGAGGGGGATCGAGGCCAACCCCGAGAAAATTCAAGCCATCATCGACATGCAAGCACCCAGAACGACGAAAGATGTTCAGAGGCTGGCGGGACATGTTACTGCCCTGAAAAGGTTCATCTCTCGCTCCATGGACAAGTGTCTGCCGTTCTTCAAGATCTTACGCAAGGCGTTCGAATGGAACGAGGAGTGTGAAGTAGCCTTTGGTCAACTCAAATAATACTTGAGCTCAGTCCCGTTGCTCAGCCGAACCGTCCCGGGGGAGGAGTTGTTTCTCTATTTGGCCGTATCGGCGACAGTAGTGAGCTCAGCTCTTGTCCGAGAAGAAGGAGGGGTCCAAAAGCCAGTCTACTACACTAGTCGTGCCTTGCGTGGAGCAGAAGAACGGTATCCGAAGATGGAACTCCTGGCCCTCGCGCTGATAACGACAGCTCGGCACCTGCGGCCCTACTTCCAAGCCTACACGATTGTGGTATTCACTGACCAGCCACTGAAAACATACTACACAAGCCTGAGACGTCAGGGCGATTAATGAAATGGTCCGTTGAACTTAGCCAGTTCAACATCCACTATTGACCTAGACTGTCGATCAAAGGGCAGGCGGCTGCGGATTTCATCGCAGAATTCACTAACCCACCCCCCTGCCACCCCTAAAGTCGATCAACCAGACAACAACTGGGTTCTGAACGTTGATGGTTCGTCCACTCACGATTCCGATGGTGCCGGCGTGGTCCTCGTCACCCCGGACGGCTACAAGATGAAATATGCACTCCACTTCAAGTTCCCCGCCACCAACAACGTCGCCGAATACGAAGCACTCATTGCCGGTCTCAGAATGGCTCGGTGAATGGGGGCAGAACAGATAGTAATCCGAAGTGACTCTCAGCTCGTTGTGGAGCAGGTTCAGGGAGAGTACGAAGCAAGAGAAGACAACCTGAAACAATACTGCTAAGTGGTGAAGAGCCTGGCCAGGAGATTCGCGAAGATACTCTTGGAGCGCGTCCCGAGATTGGAGAATGAAGAGGCAGATCGACTGGCCAGAATAGCCTCGTCCAATGAGCCTGACCCGAACGTTCCGATCGAGATTCTTGATTCACCGAGCATCCAGAGCCGGAAGTCGACCAGATTGTGCCCGAATTCTCGTGGATGAGCCAGATCAGAAATTACTTAAAGAATGGAACCCTGCCTGAGGACCATAATGAGGCGAGGTGAATTCAGTACCGGTCGAGCAGGTACCTCATACAAGGCAGGATACTATACAAGAGAGGGCACACCATGGCGTTACTTCGTTGTGCTAATGAGGAAGAGGTAGACTACATAATGCGGGAGGTCCACGAGAGGGTCTACGGGAACCACTCGGGCGGTCGGTCCCTCGCCAAGAAGATATTATGAACGGCCTATTATTGGCCCACCATGGAGAGAGATGCCCAGGAATTCGTCAAGAAATGTGACAAGTGCCAACGGTTTGCCAACATCTCGAGATTACCCTCTCAAGAGCTGACCCTAATCCAGACTCCCTGGCCCTTTGCCCAGTGGGGGATTGACATTGTGGGTCCGTTGCCACTCAGCAAAGGACAAACGAAATTTGCAGTGGTGGCGATCGATTACTTCACGAAGTGGGCAGAGGCAGAGGCCCTACCGACAATTACTGAGGAGAAGATGAAGAATTTTTTGTGGCAGAATATTGTGTGCAGGTTCGGAATCCCCAAGGCCGTCATCACAGACAACGGGAAGCAGTTCGAAGGCAGACAGTTCAACAAATTGTGCACCGACCTAGGGATAAGCCACCATGCTTCGTCCCCCGAGCACCCTCAGGCGAACGACCAAGTTGAAGTCACCAACAGGTCCCTTTTGAAGATCCTCAAGACAAAGTTGGAGAAGGCCAAGGGCTTGTGGGCAGAAGAGCTCCATAATATCCTCTGGGCCTACAGAACGACGGAGAGAATGTCCACCGGTCAAACGCCGTTTTCGCTCACCTTCGGCATGAAAGCCGTGATCCCAGTGGAGATCGGTCTCCCCAGCCCCCGAACGGTGCAGTTCGACCCCGTAACTAACGGCAAGGCCATGAATGTGGACTTGGATCTATTGGAGGAAAGAAGGCTACAGACAGCTATGAGAGTGGCGTCTTACCAGCAGAAGATGCGCCAGTACCACAACTCTAGAGTTCGACCAAAAGACTTCGCGACCGGAGACCTTGTTTTGAAAAGAGTCAACCAATCAACCAAGGATCCCAGAGAGGGCAAGCTCGGGCCAATCGGGAAAGACCTTACCAGGTGATCAGCAGTACGAGGAACGGGACGTATAGGCTGAGGAACTCAGAGGGCAAGGAGCTTCCGCACTCGTGGCACGCAGAACATCTAAGGAAATACTACTCTTGAAAGGTTCCCCCTTGTAACCCTCAAGAATATCAATAAAAGCGACTGTTCGGCAAATTGTCCACGTGTATTGACCTTGAATTTATCTACTTGCGTGGAATCGACATAGAATCTGCTCAGCTAAGTACCGAGCAGAGCCAGAGGGCCTTAAGTGGTAATGGCACAGAAATAGAATCTGGGCCAAGTTAAGTGGGGCCTAATGGCAATGGCACAGAAATAGAATCTGCTCGGCCAAGTGCCGAGCAAAGCCAGAGGGCCTTGAGTGGCAATGGCACAGAAATTGAATCTGCTCGACCAAGCGCTGAGCAGAGCCAGAGGGCCTGGCAAAGGCACAGTTGTATCTGCTCGGCCAAGCGCCGAGCAAATCCAGAATGCCTTTATTGGAAATGGAATCGAAATTTAAGTCCGCCTGGTCCAGGGGCTGTGAACCTACTTGACCGATGGCCTAGCAGAGCCAGTAATTATATCTGTTCGGCTATGGTTGCCGGTCAGGTCATCGTTAGTACTTACAAGCATTCCACAAATCGCTCCAATCAAGCATTCAACAAATGTAGCAGGCACAGGGTATATGAAGACGAATCTATTTCATTGACGAAAAGAGGAGTACAGCTAAAAAAAAAAAAAAAAAAAAAAAAAAAACAGTTACAAAAGAGGAGGCTACTCAAGTCCGAGCCGGCTCCTCAGTCACCCATCCATTCTTCCTATTGCCCTTCTGCTGAACTCGCTCTGAAGAAGGCTGAGGGTCCTTCTGTTGGATGACCTTAGCAGCAGACTCAGACTCAGTGGGAGGCCCTCCCTCAGCACCGATTTGAAGCTCAGGGCCCATCTCAGTAGTAGGAGCAGGAGCTTCTGTCACGACCCCCTTACCACTTGGGGGAGCCTCTTCAGAAGGCTCAAGAACGGAGAAGTCCAGACCGGGGAACTTCCTCGAAGCCTGAATCCTAGCATGCTCGAACCCTTGGAGGAAAGTCGGTGCCAACAGAGCCTGAAAATCGTCCCCCTCTCGGAACTCTTCCACCGCTTCACTCTTCGCCTTCGCGAGCTCCTCCTTCAAGGCCACTTTCTCCTTCTCCAGGTCCTGCCGTTTAGTCTGCTCGGCCGAAAGACCTAACACGAGCTTGCTGGTAGTGGCGTCAAGTTTTTTGTACTCGTCCTGGGCTTTCTTCAGGGCTGCCAGTGCCGAGTCCCTCTCTGCGCGAACAACGATGATCTCGTCCTTCACGGCCCGAGCCGCAATGATCTCCTCTTTCATCCCGTTTAGTTCGGCAAGGAGGGCAGCACAGGTACTCTTCTCATGGTTGAAGGCCTTTTCCAGGCCTGCCAGGCGATGGCCTATCTTGATGTTCCTGGCGACAGACTGGCAAAGGCCACATGTCAGGACGGAATGAGAAAATAGGAAAGAGAAGACCGAGTAGTAAGCACATACCCTGAGGAGATCGTGGTTCATGTCTTTCACCAGGCGATTGTTGTTGTGCTTCTCGACCCTATGAAGGTCGACGTCTTTCACGGCAACCGCAACCCTCGCCCATGCTTCCTCCGAGCTCTCGAAAACGTTCATGGACGAGGGGATGGCCTCGGCCCTTGCTTGTTCCTTGGTGGTGGCGACCGTACTACGCCTCCTCTCGGTCTGTGGTGTAAGTGGCTGAGCGCGAGGCGGATCAGTCGTCCTCGTCTCGGGCACCCTGACCGGGGCCGCATCCTTCATGGTCGGCTTTGCCTCGGTATCTTTCAACCGCTTCGGCTTGGGCTCGGACCCCCCAGCCTTCCGCTTCCTCAGAAAAACAACGTTGAAGCTCATCTCACCGGCAGTCTAATCTTGCGCGGGAGTAACTGTTTGAAAGGCAGTAGTAGCGGCCGAACTGTCAACGACAACTGCGCCAACTGCAAGCAGAACAGGTGTTAGTTGGGCGGCATGGAGAAGCTCTACAAACAACTAAACACTCACTCCTCTCACGTTCAGCAGCTAGAGCTTCTCTGGAAGGCTCAGGACCTAGCAAGTAGTTCGACAAGCTTTCGGGAGTGACCAAGTCTTTGTGACTATGGACATCGTGTTACTGGACCTTCCTTATGGCTGCCCTCACCTCCTTAGATGTTCTGGGCTTGCCCCGACCTGACACCTAAGGCAACCTAGGTCAGGACACCGACACTTGACAGCAAAAAGGAAAGGAAACCGAGTTCGGTAGAGAAAGAACGTACCCTTCTTGCTCGGATAACCCCATTGCCTAGGGACCCGAGCAGAGAAGTCGGTCTCCCAGGGTTGAAACTCCCATCCGTCTCCACTAACAAAAAAGAATCGGTCCTTCTAGTTCTTGACCGAAGAAGGGAGCTCGTCGATCAGGTTATACTTCTTCGACTTGCTCGAGAAGTACCACCAGCCCGTGCCTCTCTCCGCTGGCCGGTAGCAGAACAGGAATTCCTCTGGCGTGATGTCCCTTTTATGGACAATTTACCATAGGACAGAGCAGCCGAGCAGGATCCTCCATCCATTCGTCTGTATCTGCCCTGGAGATAGACGAAGCCATTGTAAGATCCTTCGGATAGACTGGGGAAAGGGCATCCGAAGGCCACCAGTCAACGCGCCCTCGTACACCGTGATCTCGCCCTCCCTGGCCGAGCAGGCCCAGTCGTCCTTTTTTGGGATCTTGAGCTTCAAACCCCGTGGGATCTGATATGTAGCCCGCAGGGCCCCCAACTTCTCCTTGGTGAGAATAGAGGACAACCTAACGGCCTCGTACCCGGGATCATCCTCTTCCGACTCTCCTAACTCTCCTCCCTTCAATGGCACCGGAGTCGGCAGCCTCTGCTTGGCCCGACTCAAGAACTTGTACAGACTCCCTAGAACCGCTAACGGAGGCCTCATCTCCGGCCTCACGCCTAGCTACCTCATACTTATTTGAGTCCATTTTCTCAAAATCCGAACTCACGTGTTCTGGGTTCGCCATGGTGCCTAATCGCCTCTCGTTTTCGACCCTAAACAGTGCGGGTTAAAATAACAAGGCTACTTCCTCGAATATTGACTTCACAAACTCCGGCCTATCAACAAACCCTAGAAGATTGGGGATTCCCTCCCTCTTTTTGTAAACCCAGACGCAACGGGTCGTCAACCAGTACATATAACTGGGAAACGAGGCTTACCACGATTTGAAGCTCCGACAACAAGTTCCGGTGTAAGCCGGTGATTCTGCGCGACGAATGACACCCTCTCGACATGCCGGAGACAATGAAGATGACGCTGGGGACGATGAAGTAAGTTTTTTTTTTTTTTTTTTTCTCTCTCTCTCTCTCTCTCTCTCTCTCTCTCTGTGCGTATTTGGTAAAAAGCACTAAGGGGAAAATGGGGGCAACTGCCTCCCTCAACTCCCCCCACATCTTTGAAATCAACGGCCTAAATGGCCTGCGGTGACGGGACGCCAATAGCTGAGATACGATGCGTCTTTTCGGCTACTGGCAATCATTCCCTGGCCGCCACGTGGGGGCACGTGAAGCGATGCGACAGCTCCCATCATTATTGTGTCGTCCTCGCCATAAATGCGCTCCGTGTTTCGTGGTAGAGCCATCCCGTGGAATTCCTCTGGCCCCATGCTGATGGCCAAATGAATTGGGGGCATCTGGTGACGAGGATTTCTAGACCAGACCGGAGTCCCCGTGCCGCATGGTAGCATCCCGACCAGGTCTCCAGTCCATTCGCCCTCTGACTTCCAGATCCGAGGGGACGTCCATAACGGCCTTCTGATCGGGTCGACGTCCGACCGTGTCTGTGGGGGGCCCATTCCTGACACCAGTCTCCCTGGCCTGCGTTAGGGACGTGGATGTGGCGTGTACCTGCAACAATCGCCACGCCCCTGACATCGTTCTGACACACGCCACCCTGGAGTGTAAAGATGGCCCTCTCAAGTGCTCTGACACCGTTTTGATCTTCCAACTAGAAGTCGCCACGTGGAAGGACCGCCTACCTCTACCACGCAAACATACAAGGAAAAAATTCATCCCCTTCATAGGTACGCGAGACACCAAAACCCCAGATATCTCCCTTTCCAATGCCGGAATTCCTCTGAATCTAACTTGTACACCGGAGGACTATTGGCTCCCATCACACCGGTAGATTATAGTGTAAGAGACCACAGACCGACCAAAAAACAGTTTATCCCGAACCTAAAGACAAGTCAATAGGAGATTACTGTATCATCAAACTTTAAGGATGATAACCCAGGATTAAGGTTAGTGGATGCTATCTCATAATTTAGAATTGGCTCCATGCTTGTCAGCGAAATTTGACTTTTGACTCCTTTCATTCGTACACCATCAGACAGCGAAATTACTTCTAACAAATTGGATTTTGTCACGTCATACAGCTTTGAAAATTTGACCTTGCAGTAACCGGCATCCCCCACCACCTCACCCTCGATGTTCATGCTTGCTCGTTCATATTGGTAAGTCTATCTAATTATTGCAGGGGCGAGTAGCAGAAACGTCTCCCTCCCCTAGAGAGGAAAAACCAACGGCTTTAAAGTATCAGTTTTGAGTCCTCACCGCAACCTCTCGCATGTAATGAAATGGATACTCGCTGCTTCATTGCTGACGCGTATCCTTATGAAGTTAGGCTGTTCAAAGTTGTGCGAACGATGTATCAGTTCTTACTCTTTCAAAGTTCCTTTTGGTATATTACTCTTTCAAAGTTCAAACTGACAAATTTGGTCCTCGTGAACAGATATCACCTCATTAACATCGCGCTTAGCACTTCGGCTGCGTTTGTTTGTTTCGTTGGATAATAAAAGTTGAGCAGAATTTTCTACAAAAATGTCTAGTAGAAGAAATATTTCTTTAAATTTTTTAAATATTTGGTCAATAATAAAAACTTGTGCATAGAAAGATTAACATTAGTAAACATTTATATACTATATATATGGTAATAATAACATTATATATATATGTATTTAATAAATATAGAAATAGTGAGAGATTGATAGAGAGGTTAACTTAGAGATGGTATAGAATATATTTTCATAAACTTTTGGAATTCTAAACTATAAATAAAAAACAATCTAGCCAATTTTCTAAATATTATTTTTTCCTTTATTCTCCACTCAAAACCATCCTTCGCTCATTCCTAAGTTCTATTGAGAGTTTGAGAGAGATCAACTAAGATTAGGAGTATTGTCAATTTAAAAAATAACATCAGTACAATGTTTACAAATTTTTTCATAATTTTTTCTTTAAGTTGTGGAATGTATAATATATATTTTCATATATTTTGGGAATTCTAAATCTAAATTAAATAAACAATCTAGCGAATTTATTGAAAATTAGTTTTTCTCCTCGTCCTCCGTTCAAAAGACTCAAAACAAACACAGCCTTTGGGACAAACGTTTACATTATAATTTTCTCCTTCCGGTTCATTTTTCTCGTCGTTCGCCGAGTTCGCTCCTCCCCTTCTTCCCTCTCTTCTACACTCTCTCTTTTTTCTTTGGATTTAAAGGAGAGAGGGTAAAGAGAATTGATCTCTCTGTATAGCTTGCCCTTGTATATGTGAAGTTCTATTTTTCTTTGGATTTGAAGGAAAGAGGGCAAGGAGAATTGATATCTCTATATTTCTTGACCCATATATATTCTAGGGTTTGTTTGAAATGAAGTCATCTCTGGGGAAATTGCGAAGAATTGCACTTCACAAAAACGATGAGAAAGAGAAGAGAGAGTATCAACCTTTAGTGCATTTGAACGAGCTCACTCAAGCCTCACATGTAAGTTGTTATTGTTATGAAACACTTCACTGGGTTTAGTCTACTCTAATTGTTTAACTGGATCTTTACTGTGAAACGTGCAAATGTTAAACGGACTTGCAATTAGGGTTAGTCACTCAAACTCCTCTTGTGCTATAATGTGTTCCTTTTTCCCTCTTTATATTATGAAACGTGAGAAAATTAAAACTTAATGAATCATAGTTTATGGAAAATCACAGCTTAAAGTCGCGGTGGCTTAGTGGAGCCATAGTTGAACTCCTTTGCATCTGTAATGTAATATTCCCTGTCGGATTACCGTCTTAGCGACATTGGTTTTTATCGTTTCACAATTTGTTTAGGGCACAATACAAGATCATGTACATTTCTTTAATTGTTTGGATATCAACTTCTCACTATTCTCTTATGAAATTCATAAATTTAGAAGTGATTGCAGTCAATAAGAAAGAATTTTAGTATATTCAATAGTTCAATTAGATTAACGGGAGCTTTGTCAGATTAGGTTTTATCATAGAGTGAATTATGGTCTTAGAGTACAATATACAGTAGCCGAATGATAGTTCTGATTTCATTTTAACTCGTGCTCTATTCATTTAATCATATTTGTGGAGCTCTGATTACCTTTTGAAATAACAAGCCTATCCGCCCAAAATGGAAGGACAATTGAGATGGTTGCTTAACCCATAGATGTACAAGAGAACAAGAAGGAACGAGATGGAAATGAAGTGCACGCCCAACATAAAAGGGCTTTAACCACAAACCTAATGATTTAAAATTGAATTCTATTTCAGTAATTTGTGCGTCAAACAAAATTCTATAGTGTTTAATGCAACATTGTTTACAAAAGAGAGGAAACAGAACCAGTATTGGGGGCCATAGAAGAAGTTAATTTCTTTGTACAACACGTACCATTTGAGATTTTGCTACTTTTTTTTGAAAGGTCAACTACTTAGCAATGCTGTTGTTGTTATTGTTACCATGACTGTTTCCATGGCCGCCTTAATAGCTACCACAAGCTTGACAAGAATAAAAAGTTCTTTTCTCATATGCTATTTTTTTTTCTGATTTTTAAGCTTTATACTTGGTAAATATGACTTCAGAAGTTATTATCTTCAACCGGTAAGAGTGGCCCTAGGAAGAAGAGGCCCATTCTTTACATGAGGACTTTTAGTGATGAATTCGATGATAATTGGTTGAGGGCCGGCCTTGGTGCAGCAATAAGGTTGCTTCATTGTGCCCTGGGCATATTGTATTCAAAACATGAAAACAGGCCGAATAGTAAGGTTGATCCATTCCGACCTTGGCATCAAAGGTTTGAAACACAAGAATATCCTCTCGAACGTGGTGTAAGTCTGCATACATTTCCTCCCCAAACCCACAGGGGCGGGAGCTTCGTGCTCTACAACTCTAGACTATCCTTTGTTTTTGTGTGTAAGTTGTTATAGTTAAAGATTGTTTGATGGTGCATCTGATTTTATTACTGTGTCCTCCTTCCTACATCTGATTTTAATAGTGCAACTCTTCCATCTAGACAAGCATATATCTTGCTTTGAAGTGTAAAATTGACTCAAACAAAGGAAAAAAGAAAAAAAGAAATCTTATTTTTTGCTGTTGGCAGTGCAATCATACCCATCTCTGCCATCACTTGGTTTGGTGCAACTTAGACAAGTGAACATGTCCTCAGTCAGTTACTGATTTATGAAGACGTCATAACTTCATATCCTTGCTTTTGACTGCTATCCCTTCTTCAAAAGCTTATGATTTTATTTGTTTCCCCTTTTTACACAGGATTTGCAGGATATGAGAAATTGCTATGATAGCTTACTTTCAGCTGCTGCTGCAACAGCAAATAGTGCATATGGTACATATTTGACTTCATTCATGCTAAAATGTCTCATGCTCTTACTTACAAATTATTATACAAAGGCCAATTAGACAACGATCCACAAAATGCATGATATTAACAAAGCTTGTACTGGTACAGTATAAGAACGGTCAAGCCTCTTTCTTTTCTTTTTTTTTTAATGTCATACCTAAGCTTTTTAATGGAGTGCCTAAAGGTATATGGCCCTTCCAAATTTTAGGTGGCATTTCTAGGTAAAAGCCATTCTCTTGAATTAGCCAGTAGGTATTATTTATCGCCATATCATGAAATCATGCTGCAAAGTGTATTATCTTTTCATTTAAAAGGAATAAAGCCTTATTATTATATGTTCTCATATTCTCAACTGTGTCTCCAGGGTAACTATGCCAAGTGTGGCTGCATTTTGTGTTGTTTCTATGACTGAAACTTCTATTTAAAGTCTATTACTCCAATAGTTCTGGAATGTGTGTAAACATTGTGGATATTGCAATGGATCCCTCCCAAGACAAGGTTTTCAAGAGATTTATCATTCAATGCAATTATTGGATGGCAATTTTATTCCTGTTTAGCTTTATGTGACTATCTATCAAAGTAGCCTCCCTCTTAACTACATCTGCAATTTCAGAATTTTCAGAGTCATTGCGTGATATGGGCACCTGTCTACTGGAGAAAACTATGTTACATGATGAAGAAGAAAGTTGTAAGTGCACCATGTTTGGATTAGCTTGGAAGTTTCTCAGATTATTCTTGGGACAAGTGATCTTGGTATTGACATACTTCATATGATTTGGCCTGGATGTGACTCAAATATAGAAACTAGCAAAATTTACACGAGACCCAACCAGCTGCTATGCCTCTTATTTATGTGTGCATAGATCAAAGAATATAGTAGTGTGTTGGTTTTTCACCTCATTATATAGTTCTTTGGTTATGTAAAATCTTGTTTCAGACCTACATTTTGAGTTAAAAGGGCAATTAGTGGCTTGTGGCTTCTAAGTAATGCATTAGGTAGTGAAATTATGTTTTATTCCAACTTTATATAATTTGTCAAGTAACTATTGCTAGACTTGTTAATCTAGCTCAAAACCATGTAGATGATTTTATATATATATCTCAATTTCTCTGCTTCTATCTTTTATTCCTATTTCTTTCTTAGCCCTTGATATTCATGATATATGAGTCAGATAATTATGTAGGCATCTTTTTGTTTCTCTCTCTTTTGTTTTATTATTTAAATTCTGCTTTATGATTTTGGGTGCTAGTGTTTTTGCTTTCTATATATAGAAGAAACTACCTAAACTTTTACGGTGTGAGTAAAGTTAAGATTATGATCTATTAGCACCCTCAACCATGCTTGTTATTGCTCCCTTTGGTTATTATTTGAGTGCTTCGGATTTTGCTAATCATTCTTAAATAGGAGAAGTCAGCATTTTGTTAGTTATACCAAATCCCCATACTCCCCCACTCCCCCCCACCCCACCCACCCACCAACACCCAAAACCAAAAAAAATAAAAAAAACGGACCAGTTCATTTTAAAGATATATTGTGCTCTAATCACTTTTCATGTTTGTGCAGGCAACGTGTTGTCAATGCTGGGAAATGTGCAGTTTGAACTTCAGAAACTTGTTGATAGCTATGTGAGCTCTTATTGTAATGTTGCACACTGCAGCACATTGTTTGATATCACATTAGAAAATTGATATTGTCCTAGTAATGATTTGGTGCTTTCTCCATGTCAGCGCTCTCATGTATTCCTGACAATTACAACCCCATCAGAGTCGCTTCTCAATGAACTTCGGACAGTGGAGGTTGGTCCATATGCAAGGATTCTAGCGTTGTCATTGTGGTTGCTGATATCTATGCTTGTAGCCTACTAGAAAACAAGTTGCTCATGAACAGCTAATCTTGGCTGATTGAGAATATTCAGGCTTTTCACCAATCAAAGACACCGAACTCAGTCTTTGGTTTCAAGTTTGATTGCTTAACGAGCCAAGCTTGGGCAATATCCTTAATTAGATTTGACTAAAGAACACTTAACAGTTAGGCCTCTAAAAACATGACCTTGAGCAAGCTTATGAAAAGTAACCCCTTTGAAGAAATATTGACAGTTGATGTACTAGTCAAGCATTGGTATAACAAGGAATCAAGTTGAGTTTTGTCTTAATAGGACAAAATTGATTGTTAGATTAGGCTAATGACCCTTTTTTATTAGGCCTGTGAGCAAGCTTTAGCTTGGTGTATCCTAAATGGATTAAGCTTGAATGAGCGAAATTGTTCTCAACCCCAAATTGGGCCCAGCTCAAGCCCAATCCGGTTTCAGCTGAGCCTCAACAACCCAATACTCAGTTAGCCTCATTCGTAGTCCTAATTATGTATGTTAATTTGTTAACACCTAATCTTTCTTGTGATACATTTTCTCAATCAGACTTCTACCTTAATGTTACTATGTATTCAGAAAATTATATAATTAATAATGCGCTTTCTATAAAAAAAATCAATACAGTTCTGGTTGCATATCTTGATGTGATACCGCCACTGTCTCTTGTGGTGTTGCATTAGTGTTTATTACGATATGTTCACAGATACAGTTACATACACACATGTTATTAATGTGCACAAAAATGCATGCTGTGAAGGTGCTTAACATGAATAGGAAATTTAATAGCGGTGTGCCCTTGGGCCAACCTTGCCCTCAGTCTAGCATTGAATACCTAAGCCAGCACTTGATCTACTGGAGCCTTGTAGCTCTCTGTATTCTTTCATGGCACTGGTGATAAGCAATTTGCTGAGATACACTCAACAAGAAGTACTACTATGGTGTGACAGATGGTTGCTTGTACTTTTTGTTTATTTATTTATTTGTTTTTAACTATCATTGTGGGGTTGTATTTTTCGCAATTGAAACTATGCTCTGGTCTGTAACTTCTCCCAGAGATGTAATTTTTTCTGCATATGCATTAGCCAAGTGCCAAGTGTCAGGTCTTGACAATCGCTTAACTAAAAAATTGATTTTGTTGGTCATGAAACAATTGATTATTTCTTACTTCCCAATAAATTTTTTGTTCAAGTCCATAGCTTCTTTTTCTACTGCTAATGTGGTCAAGTAAAAAACGAAATCTTTTAAATATGTGACGTATCAATTTTCATTAGGTCAATGTGAATTGCCCCCTTCCAGCCATCTCCCCACTCTCTCCTTTCTGTCACTTTGGCTGCATTCACTAGGAAATCCTGTCACCTTGTCGTTGGCTGGATGCTTTGTCTACTTTGGTATGTTATTATCGTGGCATTATTATGAATTTTATTCAATGGGCTCTCTCTTGTTTGTTGGCCCAGGAGATGAAACAGCAGTGCGATGAAAAAAGGTACAAATCATTCTGGTTGTTCAATAACCCTTGAGTGAAGTAAATTTCTTATTGATTAGTTGCAAAATCTTCAGAAATTTGTACGAACACATGGTGGCACAACAGAGAGAAAAAGGAAGGTCAAAAAGTGGAAAAGTGGAAGTTTCTACTTTGCAGCAATTACAAGCAGTTCGTGATGAATATGATGAGGCGGCAATCCTGTGCATTTTCCGATTGAAATCTCTGAAGCAAGGGCAGTGCCGCAGTCTTTTAACCCAGGCAGCTCGTCATCATGCAGCTCAGGTGTTCTTTATGTCTTCCCCTAAGTTTATATATCATGAACTCTCATTCTTCTTGTAAGTTCATTACTAATCTCTTTGGCTTTTTCCCTTTTCTTTTGCTCTGAAATCAGTTGAATTTCTTTCGGAAGGGACTTAAAACTCTTGAAGCAGTTGAGTCACGCGTTAGACTGGTTACAGAAAAGCAACACATTGATTACCAACTCAGTGGACTTGATGATGGGGAAGATGGAGAGGGTGAAGGTCTGAATGGCCTTGAGACTAACGATGATGGGGAATTGAGTTTTGACTATAGACTGCATAAGCAGGGCCTTGATGCTATTTCCCCATCAAGGAATTCGATGGAGGTAAATTTGCTCTTTAGCAACCTCTACATTAGTTTTCCTTGTCAGAAAATAAGCCTAGCCAAAGCAGCCAATTCATTTTTTGGGCAACTTCTAATCTCAGCATCCTCATATTGGCTTGCTTTGATTTTGACAGTCAACCCCCTCTACTTTATACCATGGAGTAGCCTTGTAACTGTCCCATAGAAGTTTCTTTTGAACTTGAGCTGTCTTCTGCGAGAATACAACAACACATTTCTCCAGTGAGAATAACATTTATGTTGACATAAATTTTAGAAATGAATAGTTTAATGACCCTTCAGGCCTTGGAGGCCCTATCAGCTTTCAAGCTTAACCATATATTTGTATGGATTGAGAAGGGAAATACAAGTGATTGATATCTGATTGGGTTGAATTTTCACTTGTTGCACTTCAATTTTTGCATCTGATATGTTGGATTTTGCAGTTAGATCCAGTGGACATTCCAGGCCCTCAAGTTTCAACAGTCGAAAATGTAGAGGTAAAAGAATTTGGCATTCCCTTTGAATTATATCGTGCAACTGTGAATGTTCTGTAGACTTTCTGGAGGATGTAATCTATTAGTTGATTGTCCTTAGTAAAAGAATCAAAATATGGTCAAATCCATGAATTATTTCATTCTTCTGGATAGAATATAAGCTCTTTGGGAACAATTTTTTTAAACATTTTGGCATAGTGATAGAACATGGGCATTTTTTTTTTTTTTGGTTTGTCTTCAATATGTCAATTTGCGACCTGTTAATCTGCGCAGACAAATCTTAACAAAAGCCAAGGGGAGCAGATATTCAATCAGCAACGTCGAGTGGGCAGCCATTCTGCCCCAATATTTTCAGAGAAGTTTGATCCAGGGGAAAGAGACAGAGAAATGCAGCCATCATCTGCACGGAAGTTTCACAGTTATGTGCTACCCACTCCAGTTGATGCGAAGAGTTCAATCTCTGTGAGAACAAATAGTTCAGTTCCTCAGTCGAGGCCAACAAGCTATAGTGGAAGCACCCAAAGTTTGTGGCATTCATCCGCATTGGAGTCTGAGAAGCTTGAGAAAGATTTCACAGATGATAACATGTCTGTGGCCAATATCTTGAAAGAAAAATTAGAACTCAGAGAGAGCAGTAGTAAATATCCCTCGGTCCAATTGCTGCCCCCTTTTGTGGTTCAGGGACTTTCACTTCCACATTGTGATGCTCAGACTGCTTATGATACTAAAACAGCCAAAAGACAAGCTTTCTCTGGTCCTCTTACTAGTAAGCCTTTGCAAACCAAGCCTCCTTTATCTGCCAGCGGCCCGATTACCTCTACTGAACTTCCCCAACTAGTTTCTGGATTGCTTTCACGAGTACCAGCTCCTCAGCCTTCTTCATCTCCAAAGGTGTCTCCCAGTGCTTCGCCTCCCATTGCATCTTCACCCAAAATAAGTGAGCTTCATGAGCTTCCTAGGCCCCCAGGTGATTTAGCATCCAAGCCAGTAAGTTCTTCCAGTGGGCACTCTGCCCCATTGGTCTTCAGAAATCAAGAGCTTTCTCCAACAAATAAATGCCCTGCTGGGGTATTTAGGACTGCATCCCCGCTTCCAACTCCACCATTAACCGTTCCTCGAAGTTTCTCCATACCCTGTAGCAATCAGAGAGCAATGGCAGTACATGTGGCCAAACTATTGGAATCTCCTCAACTTCCGGACAAGGCCAAAGAAATAGCTTCCCCTCCACTGACACCTATTTCCCTTTCAAATATCAAGCGATTATAAGCTGTTTCAGAAGATGCCCCTTACTCTGGGCAAGTCAAAGGTAACTGAAATTCCTTATCCCTCAATGTTTCTTTCAAATGTTTCTTATGGGATGGGTGTTGGATGTTGAACGATCCCATCATTCATAGTTAGTGTTTGGAAGTGGGGGAAAGTAGAATCCAGGAAATGGTTTAATAAAATGCTTTTGACTCCCATGTCCACGTGTTGCTATGAAGCACTTTAGTCCTGCACAATATAATTTAGTTGTTAACCATCCCTTTCTCTCTCTCTCTCTCTCTCCAATTTATTGGAGCTGGGGTCTGGTGTGGTTCAGTCATTAGTGGGGAGGGAATATTGGAGTGGTTGAGAGTGCCATGGCCAACCCTTCCTCCTGAAAATGCTAGTGAAGTTTTTTCTTTTATTCTGGACAACTTTGATGAAAGTGTCAATCATCTATTCAAAGCACAGGATTGATGGGGAACTGGGGAACAAATTTTTTGCAAATGTTGCTCGCTCACCAAGTACAGCCTTAACTTCAGTTTTCTTTGCTGCTGCATTGTGCATCTACAGTAGTTTGCTTACATGCCATGTGGTATAATTACATGGATGCCTTGTAAGAGTTCGTGGTGATCACCCATGCTTTCTATGACCAGAAAGCTGTTTTTATTGGTAGGAATAGGGTTTAAAATATTTGGTAGCGACATCTTGTCTTACAATAAATGGAGCTACATGTTCTAGGCAAAGGAGTTCCCTTATCATGCTTATTTTGTGTTTTATGGTTCTAAATGTGAACTTCAATGGGTGCAGGTGAGAGCTGATTCAGTGGCTTTCTGCTGAATACAGGTCTGTAAATATGATGTTCCATGTATTGTTTCAATTTTGTTTTATGGAAGCTTTTCTCCATCTTGCATCATTGAGAGTACGATGTGAACTTATCTTCACAATTTTGTCGGTAGACCGATCCCTGTATCATGTATTTTTCTAGAGAATGAATTTTATTTTTATTGGCTGAGAAATTTTGGATCTTTCTTTTTTAAAAGGGAAGGAAATGATACATATTACTCTTGCGGAACATGATTGTGACGAAGTGGTAGAAATATTTCATAAATGGTGAAGTCCACTTCCAGTTCAGAATTGTGGCATTGCAGCTCTCATTTCCAACGCCTAAGGCCATTTTTAATATAGTCCAATACCTAGTCTGGTCACTGCAGGATTTTGAACTAGCTTTATCCAAGTTATGCTTGTCAATCCACATATTTGTCCCAGAGGGCTAATTTCTGGTCCAGGTTTGAGGACTTTGAACCCTGTTAGTGAAAATTAAATTTTGAGTGAAGGGCAAATAACAAAAAAAAAAAAGAAAAAAAAGAAAAAAAGAATTCATTAGCCCTTTAACTTGGATATCTGCCTGATGAGCAGTTTCTTTTCCTTCTTGTTTTGTTATGTTAATACTACCATTCCGGTGTTTGATGGGTTTTTTTTCGGGAATCATCTAAGGCACCAACTTGTTTCTATTTGCTATGTGAGAATAAATTTGTTGAACTAGATTAATGCCTTGGATAAAGGGTTGCCTTGCAATTGAACCTTGGAACATGAATAATTTAGAATTGGCATGTCAGCAATTTTTATCAGAGAACGTTACTATATGTTCCGTAAGTTGAAATTGACTGGAGTTATAATAAAAATAAAACATTTAGACAACTAAAGAAGCCAAACGGCTCTCATAGTTATTCGCAATTTTGCAGGTACCGTATTTCTTGGGTCATTATTTATTGAAAAATGAAATGTAACAAAGTTTAATATTATCTTATATGGATTTTAAGAATATATATATACATATATATATATATATATTTTTTTTGAGAAGGGATTAATTTTAATAGGCTAAATTTTGAAGCAGAACGAGCATGTGTGATACTTGAAATAGATAATATATGCTTCTCTTGTGATCATATAATTTTCTCTTATTGCATAAAGTTTTAGTTTATAAAAAGGGTGATTTTTGGGGCTATATTTTCTCTTCGGATTTGAGAAAAAGAAAAACCTAAAAAAATATACTCGTAAAACGAACGGGAAGAATATTAGTACGCAATATAAAGCGAGGAAAACACACCCAATCCCAGTGGCCGTGGGGGGACAAAACTAGCGGTACCAGATATGGAGATAAGAACGGCAAGTTGCGTTGACCTCCGAAACCAATTGCTCCACCAACCGCCACCATTCCTCCGTTTTCAAGTTCCTGTTCTTTCGAGTCCCCGCCGCTTCTCATATTCTTTTGCTTCTACCGCTTGTTCTCACAGCCGCCGATTCCACACCCGTCTTCGAACTTCACTTCTCTCTCTAATCCCACACCATTCCCTTATTTCCTCCCGTAAACCCCTCACCAACACCGCCCACTCTCTCCCCGACGATGCTGCTTCCGGTTAGTTCATCTTCAATACATACTCTATATATATCTACGCGCGCGCGCGCGCACACACACACACAAACGCAGACATATACACGTATATACATATTTGTTATGTTAGTACCTATACACATATGTATGTTTTGTGGAGCAAATTCAATTAGTGGCTAAATGTTATCCGAGGCCCTCCTTTTTTCTTTTTAACTACTGGTTATGGTGTTTTATACTGGTAGCCTTGACGTTTGCCCAGCATATGTTTGATAATGGGTAGCTGCAAGTTCTGTTTGATTGCCTTGCTCCTAGTATGTTTTCATAGGACATTATTGGACCTTTCAAATTTTCTGGGTGTCATTAGAGTAGTTGTCTTTAAGTTATCATCCCCCACTCGCATGTCTAATTTCAAGTAATTGTAATGTGAACTTGTTGGGTATGAACCCATCAGGTGTAACCTATTGGATTGGGGCGGTGGAGTTCTAATATGTTAATATTGTTGGAATATTTGGTATAAAACACCAACTTTGAGCCATTGTTAAGGTGGGACCCACATGTCCTTTTTAGTGGGTTCAAGATGTTTTGTGTTCTCCTCCATGAGGAGATGAATAACAAGCATTTACTTGCTCAAATCCATGGAGGTTTGAATAAAATAATGGTTTCCAAAGTAGGTACCATGAATATAGTTTTGGGTGGAGCTAAAGGTTTATCCCACATTGATTTTCTATGAGAAAAGTGATGGGTATATAAAGCCTAAGTGGGTTGACCCAATAAAGTTCTGTCTGGCCGGTTCGGTAAATTAATATTAAAATGGCTTGGGCCGATTTAATATTTTTGGACGCGGGTCGAACCATACTAGTGTGAACCGAATCGGTTCAAATTTAAATTCCAACGGTTGCGTCCCTTCCTAAGGGCGCGTTTGGCTGGCATCGTTTCGAAGGGGTGCGATTCTTTCTACATATAGAAAGAATCTCCCTCCGAACAAAACAAAGTAAAACACAATTTTAATACAAGTTTTTCCCTCTCTCTCTCTCTTTCTCGGCCTCCAACGATGTGCCCAGATTCCTTAGTTAGTAGTTGTCTTTAAAAAATCTGTGTTCAATCATCCCCCACTTTCTGCATGTCTAATTTCAAGTAATTGTAATGCGAAAATTTCAATGAAAATTTTAGAACTTGTTGGTGTATGAAATTTTTACCATCAGGTGTAGCCTATTATCATATCATTGGGGCGGTGGAGTTCTAATATGTTAAATATTCATACATGATGCATACATTCCAGTTCAACTTCTCGTCCGTTCATCCCATGAGCACATTTTCAAGTATCGTACTTTCAAACGTATTATCCTATCTTTTTCTTCTGTTTTTGTTCACTTTGTTTTGTTCTTTCTAAGGTTCGGCAACAAATGTTTTTGACATTGATCCTGCTGTAGCAGTGAAGGTAAGATACGAATACCACCTCCCCTGAATGTTAAGATTCCATTTGGCTGTTGCGAAAGCTGAAAATGAAAAAACAAAAAAAAGGTGAAGAAAATGCTATGGAAATACTTTCTTTGGAAAGCAAGAAGGATTATCTTTTTGCTTGAGTGTCTTTTTATTTTTCTTTGCAAGAACCAAGTGGGATTTAAAGCATTAATAATGGTTTCTCATTTACCTCATATTGTTTGGCAATGACAATAGGAGGTGAAAATAATTTCACATGGTTTGAAGTGCTGATTTTAACTGTTCAGTTTTAATTCAGAAGAAGGCAATAGAGATATCCCCTGAACTAAAAGGAACTTCGATATTTCTCGTTGGTAAGCACTAATTTTTATGGATTGAACCATTTTCTCTTTCTCTTTCCTCCTGATGAAGTGATTGATGAAAATTTGTCTCTTGAACCCTATCCCACCTTTGTACTACTACTTGTGTACTTGTATTTGTGATGTGATGATTCTTGTAACTATAAGGGATAAACAGTGCCATGAAAACTAGTCTGGGGAATCTTCTAGCAGATGCGATGCGATATTATTACTTTGACAGGTAATATGCAATCTTGTTGAAAAGTCAGGAGAAGCCCTCTCAGCTCCAGATATGGTTGCTCACTTAATTCTTTTGTTTATTTGGTATGCAGCGATAATTTGGTTGAGGAAGCTGCCGGTGGTCAATCTGCTGGCAAATCTTTTAGAGAGAGAGATAAGGAAGGATTTTGTGAATCGGAGGTGACTTCTGCAGACTTCTTTTCGCTTTAAGCAGTTGAGGTTGTTAGTTTGGTTCGTTCTTTAGGTTTGTTCCATAGATGAGGAAAGGGCAAGAAATGAACAAATGCCAGTATTGCAAGTGAAACATCCAATGGCCAAAACTGAACAATTAATCATAGAAAATTTTAAAAAAATTCCAATTATGCAAACTGCTTTAGCTAATCAATTCTGAATAAACTGGCTAATTATTACTTATAAAAAGGGGTAAATTACAGTGACCTCCCTTGAGGTATCTGGCAATTGTAGATATGTCTCCCCATGTTTCAAAAATAACACTGCCCTTCCTTTACTTTATCTAACAATATACAATGACCTCCCCTCCGTTATGTAACCATTAAAAATATGGATGAAAAATGCTGATGTCATCGGTCTAAAATTTTTAAATGTCAAGATTGCCCTTGCTCAATATCTCTGTCAATTAGTCTACAGTAAACACAATTTATGTTTAAAATAATACTATATTGCAATCCAATTCCTAGCTATATATGTAGCCAAACACCCTTACTAATCACATCACCTCACCCAATGGGGGCTTGCCACATCAGACACTTGGTTCCAGGTGAACCTCACTACACCGTAACTCTCCCAAACCCCACTCTTGCCAGAAACCCTTCTTCTCGTCAGCAACTCCGACGGTGCCTCTTTAGAAACCCGATGTCTGTGTCTCACTCTCTTCTTCAACAAGGTCGTTAGTGCCTCACCCCGCCACCGCCTGCAACACTCTTCTCCTAGTCAATCTCTCTCCATTCCCCCAAAACGAGCACCAACAGTAAAACCCATAACCAGTCCCTGTTGTCCATCTCCGTTTGATGTGAAGAATTATCATCAGTTGACAAATCGAGATCTCTTCGAACCCTCCCACAATCGAGATGAGAGGTTTGGATTGTGTTGCAATACTTGATGAGAGGCCACATAGGATATGGGTTTAGTCAGATCGAAGTGGTGGTGGTGGTAGTGGGAGGATGGGATGAGGAGAGGATGGCGATGATCTTGACGGTTATGGCGGTTTCTTGTCGATGTTCGCCCATGGTTTATTGTGGATGTTCATGTGTATGTATGTATATATACAAGCACACATACATATAGACATATACATATACACACGAATACACAGTAATATATATATATATATAGGGATTGAGAGACGGTTGAGACGGTGTGGTGGTTGCTGTTACAGATGATGGTGGCGACGGTTAGCGGTGGTGATTGCAGGTGATGGGTGGTGTTGTGGAGAGAGAGAGAGAGAGAGAGAGAGTTGGGTGAGGATTGCCAGCTGTGGGTGTGATTGGTGTTGAAGAAACTGGCTGTTGCCGGTGTGAATTACAGGTTGGATGGTTTGATTTTTGGAGTAATAAATCATTAGGCAATGTCTGTTTGGTTATTCGATCAAGCTAAATGAAGGAATAAAATTTAACCGCGCAAGGAAGGGTAAAACGGTAAAATGATAATTTCCGTTAACTCCGACAAGGGGACAACTCTGACAAGGGAGGTCAGTGTCATTTCAAAAACCACAGGGATATTGTCTGTCATTATCAGATACCTCAAGGGAGGTGATTGTAATTTACCCCAAAAAAAAAGAAGATAAACTGGCTTATTTTTTCCGCGACATTTAATGTCAGACTGAAGTATTGAAGCAGTTATCATCCATGGGTCGCCTGGTTGTTTGTGCTGGAAATGGTGCAGTTCAGAGTACAACTAATCTGTATGTCCATTGATTCTACTGTTTTTCTACTCTTCTTGTTCTGCAGTATTGGTCTGTTCTGTTGTGGTTAAACGTCAAGTTGTTCTCAACGTAATTTTCCAATTAACCTTTATAGGGCATTATTGAGACATGGGCTTTCAATATGGATTGATGTCCCTCTAGACATGGTAGCCAGGGATGTCATAGAAAATGGGAGTCAACTTTCTGCATCAGAAATATTTGGTTCTGGATCTTATTCTGAGGTCAATTTTTCCCACTGAAACTTGTAATGAGCTCACTATTCTTTGTGTGTAAAAGAATCTCCATCACTCAACCATATATACACCCAGAGTATTTGGCATTGCTCCTGATTAGCTGGTGTTAACCAAATGTGTTGTACAGGTGTTCAATCAGCTTACTGTGTTGTATGAAGAGATGAGAGGTGGATATGCTACAGCAGATGCGACTGTTTCAATCCATAGTATACCCAATGACTTTTCTTGTTCATGCTACGTTGGATTATACCCCATTTGTCCTTACAGCTTATTGTTCTTTGCAGAGGTGGCTTCCCAATTAGGTTATGATGATTTGGATGCAGTAACCAAAGAAGACATGGCTTTGGAGGTGAAAGAATATAAATACATGCACATGTTCTTAAGATTGAGTTAAATGGACAAAGGAAACTTAGTGTGGGATCATCCCTTCTCTTTAATATAATTGCAGGTTCTCAAAGAGATGGAAAAACTGATTAGAGTAAAGAAGATGATGGAAGAGGCTGCTAGGATATTTTAGCTTTCGAGGGCAATGCTTTATCTTGTGACAACTTTTCGGGTAGTCCATATTAAGCATGTTATTGCACCTGCGTAGGCAATGTTGTATAAGCTTCTGAAGTTCACTTTCATCATGGAATTGTTGTGAGTTTGTAACTGAAAGCACAGAATATTATGCTACCAAGGTCTTCATCTGGAAGAAAACCTTCTTAGTGGGCTAGTGGAAGTTGGTTGTGGGAAATTGCATAGAGTACACCAATTGATGTAAACACAGTAGTAATAGATGTAGGTCGCTCACTCTAGAAGCAGGAGCACTATAGTGGAGAGAATTGGAGAAAATTTCCTCTAGTTTAACATGAATGATGAATTGATATGGGGAAAATCGTCAATATGGAAAGATTTTATCTGCCATCATGTAAACTTACAGCAGGTTTTTCCGTTACTGAGGATGTTTAATTAGTTTTAACTTAAGTTAGTGAACTTCTTGATGAAAACCATCCATCCGAACGAGAACCTGATTTCCCTTCGAACTTGCAAATGGGGTTGGAGGGGTTGACATGGGTGCCAGGCAGCATAAGGAAATTCATGGTCTGTCTCTCCATGTGACACACATTAGGTGATATTCATCATCAATTAGTGAGGTCCACTTAATGTGCGTATCATCAGCATCAGGTGAAGAGACTTGTAAAGATGAAGAGCGATTTACAGCGGCAATAAGAAAGTCAAGAGACTTGTAAAGATGCATGGAACACAAACTTTGGGTCGCAAAGTGGGCACGTGGGCCTGGGCTTAGGCCCACTTGAAAGCAGTTATCGGGGTGGAGTTGGTGGCTAGGATGAGGATAAGCCGCAGGCAGCAGCTTTTCTTCTCAGTAGACCAAAAAAATCAAAGGATGCTTCTATTTTATACAGCCAAAAATGGGCTGTTGCAAATGATTCTACTCAATTACTAGCTGCTCTCATGAAGAATTTGAGAGTAACTAAGACTCAAAAAGAAAAGATAATTACCGTAATTTACGACGCTAACTTTTGATTTTGTTTCTCATGCCAACTTTAACTAGCTCCTCCTTTCATTTCAAACTTTCTTTAACTCAATCTCAAAAATGAAACTAATCATATTATATGGATAGAATTTTATACACAAAAATTTCATAAGAATATAATTTTCATTAAAATATATTCAGCACTCATTTAATTCATCAATGGAGAAATCAATAGTGAAGGAAAATCATATGCCCAATAATAGTCAGTCCAAAAATGTTTCTGTTCACACTAATTATTTTAAATAATGGCTGTAACAACTTAATGGGCACTTTCCAATGGTAAAATTGTTCTTTAAGTGGCAACATATTATTCACCCGGATGAATTATGAAAAAAATTCAGTAGGCTGAAAGCATTCGTGTTTGTAAGATACTACTTCCCGTCTGATATTTACCTTTATTTAATTAGTGGATCTTATATCATATGTTTAAATTTAGTATATTTTTAAGTAAATAATATGGAATGCTCTCTGTAAGAGCTGGTTTTATAATGGAATTAAGATAAATAAAAATGATATATACACAAGTATGATTTTTTTTTATAATTATCTTTCTTCTTGCTTTAATTTTTCACTTCTACTTTATTAATTCGTTTTAGAGAGAGATAAGATAACTGAAGGGTAATTAACTTGGGGGGACGCAAGGTGATGAGCTTCTGTATTTTTGGGTAAAAAATGAAAACTAAAAAAAGAACAATTCATAAAGAAACACAGAGTGGACAGATAAGAGAGAGAGAAGGCTATGGGCTTTGGGCGAACCGCAAAGACAACACAACCACCTCCATTTCCCAAGAGACGCAAACGAAGAAAATTTTTCTTAATTTCGCTCCCCATCGAAATCTCCGGTTCTTTCTTCTTTCCTCTTCGATTAATTGGTGTGTAAATTAATCAATTTGAAATACTTCTGTGTGTGTGTGATTTGAAGATTGATATACATTTATAGGGAAGATCATCACCGAACATGAATTCTTGTTTCTCAATCACAACCTTTGTCGGTGGTGCGTCTCGTTTCTTTCGACGATCACAGCTTCAATTGTGTCTGTTATCAGTGTTTTTTTTTTTTTTTTTTTTGTTATTGTTTATTTTTTATGCTTTTTCTTATTTTTTTTTAATTTTAAAAACATCGCTTGAAAGTAGTTGGCGATGGATCGCTCATCCAAAGTTTGGAAAGGGGCTTGTTTTGTGTTGAATGTGTGCCGTACAAGTAACGCCCCATTTCCTTATCCTTGTCTGTTTCGGACGTCGATCGATTTGAACAACCGCTTTGGATTGCACTTGAAACTCTCTCTCTTTACGGCATAGATTGTTGGTTGGCAATTATTTGTAGATGGGTGGTTGATTGGAGCATGTTTTGGTTCTGAGTAGTTTGTCTTTGACTCAAAAACGGAGAAGCAACTAAATATTTTTCCTTAAAATTCTTGTGCCAATTGATTTGAGAAATTCATGGTTCTGTGTACTTTGTAAGTAGAAAGTAA
Organism: Euryodendron excelsum; assembly: GCA_033060915.1. Taxonomy (NCBI): domain Eukaryota; kingdom Viridiplantae; phylum Streptophyta; class Magnoliopsida; order Ericales; family Pentaphylacaceae; genus Euryodendron; species Euryodendron excelsum. The sequence continues at coordinate 708,242 of CM065383.1, read as the reverse complement.
ATTGAAATCCAATGGGTTCATGTGCTGGTTTTATCATTGTGAAAGACAACAAAAAAAAATGAAAGTTCATGTCCATACGCACCCCACTTAGCTGCATATATTTTGAAGTACTTGCATTGATTTTCACAAACAGTTGAAATAGCTCTTTTTTGTTTTGTGTTTCATTTCAGGCATCTGCCTTCACTCTGAGCAGAATCATGAATTCTATGTGCATCATTGCTTGCTTGTATGGAAGTCAGAAGATTTGCCCTATCCGCTATTTTCAGGGTTTTAGTACGTGCTTGGGTTTATCACCACATTCTTGGAAGGGAGTAGTGGTAGCTGAAATGAGGATGAATTCCATAGATTTGTAGCACTAGCTCATTCTTGGATTAGGGAATTCCTTTTCGTTGAACTTTTTAGCTGAAGTTGGGGGCATTTCAGATTCTACATTAATTTAGTGGCATGACAGGAGCGCGCAAATTGAGCTCCATCCTTTCAGAGCAAGGATGATCACTGTACCAGTTTCATTCGGCAAAATTAAGGAGAGAATAGTGAATGCACTGCAGTAGGAAAGGAGACCATCAACAGGAACTCTTTTAGGTCTTTTTAGGAAACAAGACATTCATTTGGTACTGCAGAACTTAGTGATGGGCTTGCCACAAGTTTCATCAAGTGAAACCGCCGAGGAGGTTGGGGGGTCTTTGAGCACATTTGTGCATAGTCCACCTCGTTTTGTTGGTGTGAGCACTTGTGATTTGGATGGAATGCATGTGGGAAGTATTAGCCGAGCGGTTGGAGATTCCCTATGTTCTTCTTTAGGAGATTTTCAGAGGAAAACCTCCTTGGAGCAGTCAAAGTATCCTGATGATTCATTTAAGTGTAAAGAGGCCATGGATGTTACATCCAATGTTCATGGTTTGAAAATTGGTACGAAGGATAAACTGGGTTGGGTAACACCCAAAACTGGTCGGATTAGTCAGAGTCCTGCTTCTAGGATTGTGGGTTTTGAGTGTGGTTGGAAGGGTTATGTTTTTGATGGATTTGATAAGGTTTCAACTGATAATGTTCATTCATCTTCTGTGGTTGGAGCCACAGTTAATGAAACTGAGTCCGGTGGGTCACTAGTCAGGAAGCGATTGCTGTCTCCATTGAGTCGTATGCTTTCTGCAGACCAATTCAGTGGTGATCCTCTTGATATTGGGTCTCACGACTCTCACGTGTACTCCCCCGATAGCTGTAATGTTTCTATGGTGCAAGATTATAAGAAAGCAAACATGGGAAGTAGAAACCATTTCACCACACCAATCTGGTCTGTATCTAATTGCTCAGAAAGGAAGGATACGTTAAATGATTATAGTAGAAAGGCCTCTACTTTTTTCACTGATGGCCCTTTACTAGAGGAAAAGGAGGTATTACCTCATATTTGTTTATCTTCACCTGGACTAGATCCTTTGAGAGAATCAAACAAGGTAAGAACCAGAACTGGAACGATATCCATATTCCGGGAAAAGGTGATCTCATCCTCTCTTTCTATGTCTCCTCTTGGTCCACAATTTTCTGAAACAATGAAAACTAAAGGGGGATGCAGGAATGTCAGGAAAGAGATAGAAGGTGATTTAAGCTTTAAAAATGTGGAACAGTCATCTGTCAAAAATATCTCAGGCACTGTCTTTGGTGGCCCCGAAGAAGATAATTTTTGGAGGGCAAGTAAATCATTTGAAGATATTGATCTTTTGGACAAAGAGTCCCATTTTTCTTCACTGGAAAGTAACAATGGAAAAAGTGGGACTTCATCTCAGGATTTTATACCCCAGTCCATGAAGTTGGGTAGAAGTTTGAGAGGAGTTCCTGTCAGGAGGTCATTGGTTGGTTCCTTTGAGGAATCCCTGCTGTCTGGCCGCTTGTCATCTGGAAAACTCAGTCAGGTTATGTTTATGTTACCTAACCCTTGTAGTCTTTCTTGTCTGTCAATTTTATCTTTAATGTAGTATTGAGAATTTAATTTCTAATGTGTTTGATATTACTCTAAATGCCCATCCTTGGGTCTTTGGTTGTGCAGAGAATTGATGGTTTTCTAGCAGTACTAAGCATTACTGGAGGCAGCTTCTCACCAAAATCACAGAAACTACCTTTTGCAGCAACCAGTGTTGATGGAGATAACTACTTACTGTACTATGCATCCATAGATCTTGGTAGAATTCCATCAAACAATTACAGAGGCCAAAATTTAAAAAGAGACCTTAGTAATGATGATTCACAAGGTGCCAAGAGTCGTCGGCGTATTCCCATGAAAGGGCGCATACAGCTGGTTATATTTCTTCTCCCTCTGAACTATTAATTACTATTGTGCCCATCTGCATTCAGTTCTCAGTATCTATACTAAAATGTTTTGTGCAACAGTTGTGTAGCATGATATGTTACTGTGCTTCTAGTATGGCTGGTAGAGTATGTTCACACCTGCTATTGAAATTACCTATTGTTTGAACTTCTACGGCATGATGTGCGACATTTTAATTTGGCAGTTGGCTTTGATGACAGACCTCTGATGGTGTTACTTCTTCATGTTCATTCATGTTATTGGAAAATTGGTCAGCAAAAGTTGATCAGAATGTCATGGTCTCCTATGTTGCATCCTGTTGGAAACTTGGCTATCCCAGTGGGTTTTCTTGTATTTTTAGGGACTTAGAATGAATTAAACTACTTTAGCTTGACCAATGAGTCAAGCTTGAACCCATTGTGTAGCTCATTACTTTTCTGAGCTTGGTTCAAACTTGGCTCAATTAGCGAATAAGCACTTTAAGGTATAGGAAAAAAAACCAAAGGCTTATGATCAGCTCCATTGAAGCTTGCCAATTTTTCAAGCCAAGCTTGAACATCCCACTATTTGGCTTGGTTTGTTCACAGCTCTTTGTACTTTTTACTAGATTACTGCTGCTACTGCTGCTGTTGCTGCTACTACTGTTTACTTTCATAGTTTCGAATCTGTTCTACCGTTTATTCTATGCATTCTAACTATACAGTCCTGGATGGGTTATCTAAATGTATTGGACTTAGTTTACTGTGATTGCTTGAAATACTTCAGTATTACTTGATTACTTGTATCTTAAACTTACATACTCGAACATGTGCACATTTATTGTGGTTGTGGAGGATACAAACAAATATTTATTTTTTCAGCAGATGTTAGAATATGTTTCCTTTATTTACAAAAAAAAATACCAAAAAAATGTTTCCTTTATTTACCAAATCTTGGCCTTTTTTTTTTTTGGTTTTATTCTCCCTTCTATTTTTACCTTTATTCTGTTTGTAACTATGGGGGCCAATTCACATTTATTAACAATTGTGAGTTCACTTTTTGGCATTACTGCATTGCAGGACTGTGTTCTTGTTTTCAGTGCTTTTTGGGGGAATTTTGAATGAATTATCATGGGTCATTTGTGACTTGTCAACACAGACACAAGGGCGACTCCCAAGAATTTAGCCAACTGAATACCCCTGTACATGGCTGTGCTTTAATATCTATTAAACTAGGCTTCCATATTTAATTGTGTGTAAGCAGCTGTATGCATATAGAAGCTGCATAGGGAACTGAGTCTCTTTTGTGTCATAACTATGTACGTGATGATTGTCAATAGAGGGAAATGTCATGATGTGTATTATACTAGCATCATATTGTATTGGTATAACTTGTGGAGTTATGATGAAGAAATGGCCCTCACTTCCCATCACTCTGGATTGATTTTCACAGGTCTTAAGCAACCCGGAAAAAACACCTCTTCACACCTTCTTTTGTAACTATGATTTGACTGACATGCCGGCTGGTACCAAGGTAAGTTGAAACAAACACTGAAGGGTCTTTTAAAGTTTCGTGCATGTCATAAGTAGATTAGTGCTTTTGACTTTTCTGAATTTTCTAGGGAATTTTTCCATTAAGTCTGCCAAATCCCTTTCTGTAATATACGATTATAAAACAATAGGCTGCTATATGGTGTGAAAATGCAAGTTCGATTATTAGAACAGCCACTTTTTGCAATTATGCCAAAGATTAGGACCATAGTAGTCTACCCTGCTGCTTCTTTAAGCTCCTTGACCTTGCTTTAGTGGGAGTGGCACTGGGCAATGTCCTTGGTTAATGTTCTGTGGGAAAAACTATTTAGGCTAACACAAGTTTCTCATCTGTGCATATTCCCTTGGTTGTTAACATTAGACTAGAGGAATATTATGAAGTGTCAGTTTCTCTCCCTCTCTCTCTCTCTGTGGTTATTTTAGAATCATCTTCTCATATATGGAGAAATGGCTGAAGATGTACTCTTAAAACTAGAGGTGTGTCATTGTTGTAACTGTAAGTCATTATGTTGGAATATTGTAGGACCATATGCTGAAGAATATAGGACTATTTAAGGCGTTATGTAGGAGTTCATGATGTATGGAAAACTGAGGCTGTCATCATGGTTTGTGCCCAAAATACGAATGGCAATGAAATTGACAAGTGATTTCAATTTGACCATAAGAAGTTAAGAAGATGAATAAGGTGTCAAGAAGATATCTCAAGTGTAGAGGTTCAAAAGATGAATAATGGTTTACATTGGAATGACAGCTCAGAAATCATGCAAATAAAAAATGGTTGAAATGATATTAATTCTTTAGTAGGGTGTCGTAAAGAATGACACCCAAAATCTGGTGTGACCTATCCTCTGAAAATGTCACTCCTGTTCTTGCCTTTGGTCGTGTCTTTCAGGGACTGAGGCGTCTCACTGCCAATCTTATCAATTGACCTTACCTCCTCAACTATCATTTCATTTTAGGCAAAAACCAAAAGCACAATCAGAAACGGCCCACAATTCCTTGCCTTCCTGTTCCCATGCGCTCATATACTGCTTAATTTCTAGGAATGTAAAATTCACTTGAAACATTCTCATTCTCCTTGTTCAAATTGTAGACATTCTTGCGTCAGAAGGTCACCCTAGCTGTTTCTGGCCCAACTTCTCCATGGGTGAGGGTAGAGCAGAGAAATTTTGAGATCAACTACAATGATAAGGTGACTCCCTTGGAAAGAAATCATCCTGACCGAAGTATCAAAGGAAGGGAGGGCTCTAATTCGATGGGTTCAATGGATACATCAAATCTGTCAAATGAACAGTGTCGTATGGGAAATATAGGTTCCCCTTCCCTGGTAATTCAGAATGAATGCAACAATAATGTGTGCCAGAGAACTGATGACAGAGATTTCAGCTGGACAGATTTAGGCCATGAATCCGACAGGAAATCAGAGCATGCTTGTTCAAAGGTCAATGAGACTGCTGCTAGTGCTGGTGCTTTACGTTATGCTCTTCATCTCCGTTTTCTATGCCCTTTCCCCAAGAAAAGTTCAAGGTCAGTCCAGAGATGCAGATCCAATCCTCTATCTTGGCCACAAAAAACTAATTTAGATGCTGAAGGGGAACGGAGATTTTATTTATACAATGATTTGAGGGTTGTGTTCCCTCAGCGCCATTCTGATGCTGATGAGGGGAAGGTATGCTGTTTCAATTTCACATGTTAGGGCTTAATACTCCTATTTTAGACATGATGCAGAAAATTTTCTGTTTCGATATGAAGTTGATGCTTCTCATATTCCAAATGTTAAATGCTGGAAATTTGTACGTGTTTCCCCCAACAATGTCAGTAGATACAGTCAGCCTTATTAAGTAGTAGAGTGCTAAATCAAAGTTCTGCATTTTCTTTTATAGGCTTTAGTATATCAATTGGTGATCAGAACTGGAAAGAAAAAAACTCTCATCTCAGCTTGTCTACATGCCTAACAAGGTTTTGCTTGTGCTGTTTTCATGGCAGTTGAACGTGGAATACCATTCTCCAGCAGATCCAAAATACTTCGATATCAGCAACTGAAACAACACATTGTCTCCTTAGTGTATGGTTCGTTCTTGTCCATGTATATACTTGTAACATGTTCTTTGGGTCGTTTTGTCTTTGAAATGACACTAACACAGTTTCAACTGTAAATTCTTTTCTTTCTTCTCCTAAATCACCAATAATTTGATGAATTAAATGTTGTTGCTTTGATCTCCTAAGAATGGCAATACTGAAAGATTAGGATAACTACTGTTTCAGTAGGATGGTTATCATGTTACTGCAACTTACAGAGGGGGAGCTGAAGGGGAAGACTGGGGAATGGGTTGGGTAAACTACGCTGGGGCCGGAAAATCACAGATGAGGCGACCCCTTGTGGTTGGAGAATTACTGCTTGGATACGTGTATTAGTGTCATGAGTTGACACTTTGTGAGCTAGTTAGTCACAAGTCAGGTTTGTGAGGCACTTTCTAAACCTGTCTGACAAGCCAGTCAAATCTGAATCATCTCATTTGAAAGGTAGAATCAAGCATTAATGGTCAACTGTTAAGCAACCTTCGAGGAGAATGGGTGGAAGTAATATAATATATTTTATTAATAAACTATCATTACATAGTTCACTTTATGAAAAAGTCATATAAGAAGTAGTAGGGTGGAGGGTGGTAGTAGGAGCATAACCCCTTCTTGTAGTAGCATTCTAAGCCATTTATAAACTTTCAAAAGGAAACATAGTGTGTCTAAGGAGTTATAATGGCCTCTTATAAATTTTACAAAATTTAATAAATAGAACCCTTCAAAAACTTGAAACTAGGTCCTAAGATGGTCCTATAGAAAAAAAAAAAAAAAAAAAAAAAAAAAACATAGCTACATTTGGATTTCGGAGTTTTAAGATATGCTACGCTAAAGTTTAGGCCAAAAGGTGTAATGTGTGTAAAGTTAGGCTGGGCGGCTGGCACACATGGCAGGCCAAAGTGAGGTTATTTAGGGTCTCGTTGACAAGTCAAAGTGAGGTTGTATGGGCGCTCAACTGGGCTAATGGGCGCCCTTCTAACATAAGCCAAAGTAAGGTTCAGCAGGCCTTCACTTTTGGTGCTGTTGAGGTTAATCAGCCCCCATCTGGCTGCATTGTTGGCTGCTATCTTGGGCCATCCTTGAGGCACCAAGAGGTTGTCTTGGCGTTATTCGGCCAATATTTGGATAAGGTTTGGGCACAAGTTTGGCATACTTTTAAGTTGTTATGGGGCGCAAAGGAGCGGACCATGACACTCTTCCCCACTCAAACTTGTCATTGTCCTCGGTGACACTTGAATTTTGATGATTTGAATTTGAAGTTGATTTTGTGTCGCCCCTTGAACTATCTCGACACCCGATAAGCTGCTTCTCTAGCTCTTGCCTCTCGAAAATATCCAGCTGAAGTGTGGCGCACGGCTTGGCCACCCCTGAGCACAAGCTGATGCACAATTTTCCACCCCTTTTGATGAAGTGGTTGATATGGCCTCCTTGGCCAAACTTTATGGAAGTCTGTTTCCAAGTCGCCTTCGCGAATGCTTGATTAACTTGGCCACCTTAGTCAGGCGCCTTAGAAGTCCATCTCTAGGTCACCGCCATGAATGATTCTTTGATTTGGCCACCTTAACCGGGCATCATGGAAGTTCGTCTCCAAGTCGCTTTCTCAAATGCTGTATTGATTTAGCCACACTTTAGTTAGGCGCCTTAGAAATCCGTCTCTAGATTGCCACTTTGAATGCTGGGTCAATTTGGCCACACTTTTGGCCAGACACCTTAGAAATCCCGTCTCTAAGTCACCTCCTTGAATGCATTCCCGCACTTGACCTTCATGCCTCTCATGGACATTGGTCTTTGTTGCTCCTTGGTATGACCTTGAAAGTCCGTCTTCAAGACCTTTGAATGGAGTTGGGAACCGCTCCCTTCTCTTGCCCCCACACGAGCCAAGTGTTGGTTGCCCTCTTGGCTTGGCCTTGAAAGTCTGTCTCAAAGACCCTTTTATGGATTTAGGAACCGCACCCTCCTTTGAAGTTTCACAGTGCTTGCTTAAAGTCCCCACCCCTCCTAAAGGAGAATTGTTAATAGGCATTTTAAATTCATTGTTCCAACCATCGTCCCATAGGCTATTCACACTTGGCCTTCAACTATCTCATGGTTGAAAACAAACTTCCAACATTGATGGTGGGCATGGCGCGAACAATGTGCAACTTGTGCTGTCCATCGCACAAGAAATGGAATGATAACATGTCAATCACCAATCTAAGGCAATCATGGTCTTCCTCTTGAAATCCAACCCAAGGAAAGCTCCAACTAGTGCACAGGCACCGTCGATTATGCTTCTCTGCGAGCAATCTTTGATGTTGGGATTGACTTGAACATGCCACCGATATCCCCACGTTGAACCGGCTAAAGCAATCTTTTTCAAGGCTTCTCGGTCCAGTCGATACGGCATTGGTTTGGTATCAACACCCTTGTCACTCTAGACTTGGAGTCCAACACCGTTTCCATGTGTCTGGACTGTAATATCTACCCTTTTGCTACACTTGGCTTTGTGAGTTTAATGCACCCGCCCTATTGGCAATAAGCAAAATATGCACAAGGAGTTCTCAATGTTGTTTTGGGCACAACTACCCTAATGGTAGCAAAGTGACATCTCACAAGATGTGGCTTGTAAGCCAACCGTACCCTTGATGACCCTTCACTCCATCGCAATAATCCAATTGCTTTAAAATACTCCACCAATGACAATGCACCCCAAGCTCAACCGAGGCAAACATTAAGTCCACACGAGCTTTGCACGGTCATTCGGTAGCTTTGAAGTCAAATTCCTTCATTGGCACTTTTGCCTAAGTTGGAGTAAGGAAACACCCCATTAGATGTGGCTCACTGGCCAACCGTTACTCTTCTTTCACTCTGTTTCAAATATTCAACACTTGCATACCACACGATCCGTTGCATAGGTAACAAGAAATGGGACCTTTATGATTGCCCTCTCTTAATGGAAGTCATTCCCATGCTCTTAAAATTGTTGTTGTTCCATCCTTCCTTGAAAGATAACCTGATATTGGCTCCCCCACTCTTAGGCTTGCCGGCACTTGTGGCTTCCCGACTCTTGGGTTTGCCGTATACTTGAGACTTGTCATTTTTCACACCCTTGCTGGTTTACACTTCCCAGACTGTTGTGGCTCAAAGATATATCTTTCAAGGCATTCCATTGCACTTTTGGGCACCCACGCCCTAGTTTAAGGCTATTTCAGGAAGTAGAACAATTTGTCCCTCATGGACATGTCTCCCGTGTCAAGCATTGGGCAAAGAACTTGCTTGACATTATCACCCGATTGACACCAATGTACATTAAGCTTTATGAGGCCTGTCGGCCCCTATTCTTGTTGTTTGGGGAAAAGATAGTCACTTGAATTTCACTTGAACTGATCCCATCTTAGCATTACTGTATAGGCCTATCCGTTACTCCATGTGTGTCATCCTCCACCTCCGTGGCTCTCTTGGACATGCACTTAATGACTTTGGATGCCTTCTCATTTTCTTTGCATCTCTTGTACCTCCGTCGATACATTGGTACAAGAACTTGGCACTTGCATGCGGCGTGTCTCCCACCGATGCTTTGGTCTTACTTTGCTCCATTAACACCGTAGGCACGTGGCTTGACACTTGCACTTCTTCAACTTGTGTTTGGTCTACCGTTGCTCCATTGCCCCTTTTGCCACTCACTATCTAGGGGAGTGTCAATGCTATAACACCACCGTTGGAGCCTCCCAAGTCTTACCCATCTTCTTGGGCTTGTCTACCACACTTCTTGATGAACACCGTCTTGTCTTATAGCCATTGCGGTATTCCATCCACCAAGCCCACTGGTATGCACTCTCCGTGCTTGAGTCACCATCCTTTACTCCATTATTACTTCTTTTCTTTTTTGCAGCTGGATGGCCATAGCTACATTCCCACAGTCCGTTATGGCGCATAAGGTCAGCCACTATCTCATTGTAGCTTCCCACCAACCATGCTTTGATACTAACTGTCATGGGTCGACACTTTGTGAGCCAGGCAGCCACAAGTGAGGTTCATGCAACGCTTGCCAAGTCCGTCTAACAAACCAACCAAACTCGAAGCATCTCATCTGGAAGATAGAATCGAGCATTAATGACCAACTATCAAGCAACCTCCGAGGAGAATGAGTGGAAGTAATAAAACATATTTCATTGATAAAACATTATTACATAGCCCACTATATGTACAATAGGTGCCTTAAAGCCATACAAGAAGTAATGGAGTGGAGGGTGGAAGTAGGAACATACCACTTCTTGTAGTAGCATTCTAAGTCATTTATGAACTTCTAAAGGGAAACGTAGTGTGTGCCCGAGGAGTCATAATAGCCTCCTATAAATTCTACAAAACTCAATAAATAGAACCCTTAAAAAAAATGAAACTAGGTCCTAAGAGAGTTCTATAGGAAAAAAAACCTAGCTAAATTTGGATTTCCGAGCTCCAAGATATCCCATGCCAAAGTTTAAACCAAAAGGTGTAATGCGTGTAAACCTGGGCTGGGTGGCTGGCACACATGGCAGGCCAAAGTGAAGTTATATGAGTGCTCAACTGGGCTGCTTGGCGCACTTCTGGCATAAGCCAAAGTGAGGTTCAACAGATCTTCACTTTAGGCACTGCTGAGTTTAATTAGCCCCCACCTGGCTGCATTGTTGACTACTATTTTGGGCTATCCTTAAGGTACCAAAGGGTTGTTTTGGACATTGTTCGGGCATTATTTGGCTAATGCTTAGACAAAATTTGAGCAATCCTTGAACACAAATTTAACATACTTTTGAGTTGTTATAGAGCGCGAAAAAGCGAACCATAACACTTATCATGTGATAAACACATTTTGCGGGCTGGCCCTTCTGGGGGGTATGTAGAATGGGTTCCCCAAGCAGTCCAGCCCTGTCATTGTGGGTGGGAGTTTCTTACTCTTATTTCTTATATCACCTGTTGTTGAGTTGTGACTCGTGAGCAAACACATATATATTATTCTCCGCAGCCCACAGGCTTGAAAGGTTCGCCACCAATCATAGAATATGTACAGGAAAATGACATGAGGAAGCAGTGGCGGGCACAAGGGAGTGGTCTCCTCTAAACTCCCAAAATTTGCAGTACTCTCTATATTTTGTTAAGTGTTTACATTAACATTTAGTGTATTAGCCCCTCCTTAAAATTCAAAAATTTTACTTTTAACAGTTGAGCCTCCAGAAAATTAAAAAATTTTAAGTTTTGTCCCCTCTTAACAAAAATCCTGGCCACTGTGAGGAAGCATGATAAATCACAAGATGAAGCGTACCGCTCTATGGTTTACAGGTAATATAAGAAACAAGACTCTTCATCTTGTGATCCTATTTGAACCTCGTGTTTGTAGGGGACTTGCATGATTGCAAGTGAAATACTGCATGATTGTAAGGGGAACGAACTGCATGTTAGTGTCCTGATTTACAAACAAAGTCAAGACTGATTTTAGTACCCCTGTTTCAAGATATATTCCCTTCCATCAGAGAGAGAGAGAGAGAGAGAGAGAGAGAGAGAGAGAGAGAGAGACTTGTTTGGCGTATGCTTTGGAGGACTTCGTCGGAGCAAAAGAGCCATTCTAGTATAATCCATTATCGGAAACAAGTGAGACCCTTCTGAGCGTCAAGTTAAGGCACAGATGCCAAACATTTTCATGCAATTCTCTCTCTCTCTCTCTCTCTCTCTCTCTCTCTCTCATCCCTTGTATCGATCATGTATCATTCATCTGTGTCATATGTAAGTATATAACCCAACCCAGTTGGCTAGAAAACACTCACTTGGTCACACCTGTTTTCGGGACTCGAACCAGTCACTCCCCCCAACTGCGACTGATCATCACATGTCAGCTCTCTCTCTCTCTATCTTGATTTACATATATATGTAAAGTGTATATGGGTCTTGTCTACGTGGCTTTCTATGATTTTGCCAATTATACGCTAGCGGTAGCGCCTTCAGTGTGTGACCTCTGATTACGAAATATATGCACTTATAGAAACTCGTTCGATGATTGGCTCATTGAGTTTCCACCAGTTATACTCGAGATACGTGTCTGTTTCTCCGATATTGACGCACCTCTTCGGCCTTTCTCTCTTCCTGCTCCGCTGTGCTGTGCGAGCACTATATATCTATATATATATATATAGAGAGAGAGAGAGAGAGGTAGAGGACAAATTGCCGGTTTGGGGCTGTCCGACATAACACCTACTGCACCCAAGAAAGAAGCTAGTGTTGCCACTCCCCACTCCCAGTCCTTTCCAGATCACGTCCTTTGATTCCTAACACCCCCCGCAACCCGCTTTTCTTTTACCATTCTGCCCTTTCATTTTACTACTAACTTTTTCTGTTTTTCTTCTCCTTTCCATTTCTTTTGCATTACGTAGAGAAAGAAAGGGAATATTGTTGTAATTACCATTTACGTGTTTCATTGCAGAACGTAACAACTCTCCGTCAAACTCAGGACAGTTGTGCTGCTTTCCAATCGATCGGTCGATGAGGACTTTTCCTCTGTGTATCAAATTTCAGACCGTACACGTGTCCCATCATCTCAATTCACGTTCATGGTGTGTGGTCCCCATACCTTGTCTCATCGAGCAGGCGCAAGAGATCAGTACTGCTACCAATAGTACGTACGGAAATATATTTTGTATATATAACACGGAGTTACTGTATGTAAATTTGCTACAATTAACCTTTTCATAAAATTAAAAAAAATAAGATGGAGTAATTATTCAGTGGTCTGGAGTATACGTGACTATGTTTGGTCCCGCCTTCACTTACTTTTTTATTTTCAAATTTTTCATTTGAAAAACACAACTCTTCTTCCTTCCAAGAGGGAGTTACTTCTAGTCGTTTCAGTATGTACTGAGATCATACTGAGCGTAACTATCTTGCACTTCCTTCGTTTACAACTTTGGTAGGATATGAATAAGAAATAGCGTGTGATTAAATCCAACGGCTTAGAATCAACATGCATTTCTAGTGATTGCGCCGCAATGTACCTACCCTTTCCAAGTTTTTATTCATACTATAGCAATAGTACATTTTATACCCTCTTGTGTTTCTGGGCATTTCTTGTGTTCTATCCATACAAGGGTAGCCTCGTCCTTTCGCAGACAGCAATCGTATTCGTGTGAGCTTTTGCAGATAAATACAAACAAAAACCTAAAACCTCATATAAACCTACACAACCCCTGTGTCACTGCATTTCTCTCTCTCTCTCTCTCTCTCTCTCTCTCTCTCTCTCTCTCTCTCTCTCTCTCTACCGTTGTGAGCTCAACAATGGCGGACCATGGGCTCTACGATTTCCTGAAACAACCCTCCGAACCCTCCACCGGAAAACCAACTCCGTCGTCGCGTATGTTCTCCTGCCTCTACTGTCCTCGCAAGTTCTACACTTCTCAAGCTCTCGGGGGCCACCAAAACGCTCACAAGCGCGAACGAGCCGCTGCTCGCAGAAGCTTCACCGCTGAACGTTCTGGTCGCCTCCAGAACGAGCCCTGTATGGACGCAAATGCGCATTATTGGGTCGAACCTCTCCGACCCTTCCATGGCTCGAGCTCAGCTCCTTTCAGTGTTCATGGCGGTGGCTCGACGCCTGAATCTCTTTCTCCTGCCGCTGACTCTGCTGACATCGTAAATCTTGACCTGACCCTCCGTTTATAATCTCTCTTCTTCTAAGTTATATGTTTTACGTTTTTTTTTTTTGTTTCATTTCATTTTCTGGGCTTCGGTTTTGGTTTTGGTTTGGTGGGTTTTGAGTCACTGAGCTTAACTTTGGAAGTAGAAATGGAGAGAATGGTTTTGATAGATCTAGGAGGATTAACTTCTCACACAGAGAGTTGATTTGATGCTATTATCAAGTTGGAGCTTAAGTGTTTTACATCTCGGGCTTAGGTTATTTTATTTAAGTGTCACTTTTCGGATGTTTTACATGTTCTAATCATGTTAATTAATGTTTCGAACTTGAAAGTCATGGAGCCGCTAGCATTTGATGATTACTTATACTCCTGATGTTTATATATATGATTCTACCTCTCTGTGTGTGTGCGCGTCTACACATGTATAATATACCCATTTGTCTGTGTGTTCATAAATATATGAATGTTCATGCTACGCGTCATTTTCTGCATCCCTAAAACACCATATATAGCGCCGGCTGAGCGGAAGTTTTCCGGCGAGCGGAGTCCTTCATGATTTCATAGTCTGTTCTGCCGCGTGACAGAGGCCCAAGTATGCAGCCCCATGCCCCATTTCCTCTGTGTCACTATGGCCTCGCACCACACTGCATACATCAAAGGCAAGCTGCTGGTTGCTAAAACTAGTTTTTGTGCTTTTGTTTTTGTTTTTTTACCGTTCGACATTACAAGCCATTCGATTTAGAAGCAACTGTGATATATAATATACACATATATATACATGTATAGCTGTGTACATATTTATGTAATGAGGACTCGTATGTATAAGAACTTTTTGTTTTTCTTTTCTTTTCCTTTTTTTTTAACCTTTCATACATGGTCAGAACAAGACAAAATTAAAGAATTTCGTTTAGCAGGTTTTTGGTTTGAGAAGGTTAAAAGAACTTCGAGATGGTTTCCTTTTAGAGTTTGTACTATTTCCTCTATCCTCACCACCCTGCCAGATGCCACTAATTGTTCTTTTCTTTACTTTGTCCGGTTAGGAAAAAAGAATAATATTAAACTATATGAAAATTCACAGGTAATAATTTTTGTTGTTCAGTTCTTTGGATCGAGGTGAGATAAATTATTCAATCTCTTAGAACACTACCCTGTTTATGCTCCTCTTTTTATATGAGGTAGGTCTCTCATTTGTTAAGTGAATATTTACCCCCACTTAACAGAGAACCCCACTTTTCATGTAAAAAAAGGAAGAAGGATGGCGTGGTGGTTCTGAACCACTGAATAATTTTTTCAAAGGCTTGGAGGAATTTAATATGGCTTGTTTGATCCATGCATCACTGTTCTAACATCAATCACTGGCCAGCTGGTTGAAGCCTACAGGTGGTGTAACTAATATGAGCCTGGTGTAGAGGGGTGCTAATTTGTTAAGACTATGCCCAATTTATTGCTTTTTCGGCTCAGATCAATGGGCACAAGTACGGCATATATATCTCGGGAGTAATGCTACAACATCAGAACTTTTATAATATGGAAAATGTTATGTAAAAATTAATTTTTAATTTATTTTCTAATCACAAGATAAAAAGTGAATAAATTTTATATGCTTTTATTAATATAGGCCCTACTATGTTATCTTGTAGGTAAAAAATATATTAAAACCTTAGTTTATATATAGTATTACTCTTATAATTTTCTTACAAAATAATGTAGCTGTTTGTGGCTGTTTGATTTCAAAATTGATACACTTACCATCTTGGCTCATAATGTAAAAAATATTACTGCTTTGACTAGAGTTTTCAGTAGAAAAACTATGTGAGAATAGAAAATTTTCATATCTCTGTCATGCATTAGTAGTTATTCTTGTTATTTTTCATATTTGAATTAGGGGCTATTTTTCACTTATAAATGAAATTTGACATTGTAAATTTTTTTATTTTTTGATACATTGGAGAGCTAAAACCCTAGAGAAAGAGGCGGTGAGTCGAGCTCATGAGTTTGCAATTTTGTGCATCTACATTATTGCCAGTGCTTTCTGTTTTTAAACCAATTAAGCATATCCTACGCCTTCATTAGTCCTATATATGTTGCATGTTATATAACTACATGCATGTATGGTTGAAATGGTTGGTTGTAATGTAGTAACCAAATGGTATGTCGCATTATATAATATATTGGCTTTGATCGATCCCTCTTCTCACAAATAATTATATACAGTGAAAGTAATGCGACAAATATATTCCTTTTGTCCGTAGTGAATCTACCTCTAGGCAAGGAGAACGACTTGATGATGAAAGGCAAACGCGACGTCTACAGTACTTACGTCGGAAATATTCACTGATTTAAATCAGCAAAGCAGGGTAATTAAGCCCTCTCATCAGTATTTAAATAAGTTCAAAAGTGGATTTTTTTTTTGATACAAGGCAATTTGGAGAAAGGAAATGGGCAAGTAGGAATTGAACCTGCATCCAATGAGCGACGTCCGTAAGCCTCAACCACCGAGACAGACCCGTTGCTCTTCAAAAGGGGAACTTATGCCTCTTGTATGTGCAACTTATACCAGTTTTTAGGTGTAAGGCATAGTGAACAAAAGAAAATTAAAAATGATATGTTGTGACTGAGACATTAATTAATTAGTTGGGTCAGTCAATTAAGGTCAATGCAAGAGGGAATTGCTTTGCTAGGAGTCTAGGACTAGGCGAGCTAATGTACAGCTGCTCAGAGCATACTTGTTATATATGGAATATATGGAACTAACTAGCTAGCTAGCCGGTGCTTCTCTGGCAATTGCTGTTAATTTCCAAAAGAAATTCAGTAAAGTTTGAATTAAAGGTGTGGCCATCTTTCACCATAGACGCACGTGCGTTAACCAAAAACAAATACATAATAAGACAAAGCTTTTCCCAATTATTAGAAATTTTGCATATATAAACGATTGATGCTAACACCCTGAATCTAATTCTAAATCTAATTGTTTTTAAGTAATATGCTCCAACGTACGTAAAAATTATCAAAGTCTCGATAATAACCTTTCGAAAAGGTGAAGCCCTCATTTCATGTTTTTCGCGGTCTTGAGCTTTCTCAACTGTCTTTCGAAAAAGTGATTATACTCTCTCCAGCATTGCTTCATCATCAGTCAATGTATGATCAGCCATATTCTTTGTGTGCAGACAAGACAAACAAGTAATTGTCTGCTGCCGCGAAAACTCCTGGTCCGGTTGCTGCCATGAAGGAGTATGAATATTTTTATGTCTTTGGACATCTCTGTCTAGCCTCCACCTAAATTTAAACGACTCAGCGGAAACTCCTGGACAGAGAAATTATTATTATTGGTATAAAACAGTTTAAATTTATAAATAGAAGTCCACAAAAAAAAAAAAAAAAAACAATCACTTGAGGCTCGTTATTGTATGTAGCTGTTAAAGTCGCAGAGTCGGGGTGGAAAAGGTAGTGTGTATGGTGGGCCTCTGGTTAAAGGAACAATACCGTACGAGAATTTCTTTAATCTGAAGCGGCAATTGGGAACCCTGACCTTCCGATAATCTTGGCCCAAAGCTTCCCCTTACTCTCTGCTTGCAGGTAGAAACAAGAGCTTTCAACAATTTTTTTTTTTTGCACCGCAGCACTTAACTGATCCCTCAATGGGCCGGTCTGCTTTGATGATTGCTATGGTGTCTGTGAGAGGGTGCTTCTAAACGGGTTTGTAACATGGGATTCAAGTGAAGAACTCCAAATTGAAACTATCTGCAAACAAATTTCCATTTCTTCGTGTATTCTTACACTATTTTGCACAAAGAAACGAGATTTGAAGAGCCCGACGGACGCTGTAACAGGAGGCAAAGATTGAAAACCTTTATCTGAAGTGGCAATACGCTATCTGTTTTATTCTTTACCAATTATGTTTGAGAGAGTTTTTACTTAGCATGTTTCCCAAAACTTACTCAGCTCAGCTCATACTTCGTAGTTACGTCTAACCAAAAAAACTAGAAAATGGCAAAAATAGAATCAACTAATTTATTATGTCAATACAAGAGAAGCAGAAAAAATGTTTTTACAATTTCCAAACTAGCGGATTAATAACTTCTAAGAAACAGGATAAAAATAAGTAACAACAACAATTAGGTAAAGGCATCAATATCAACGCCCTGCCACATTACAGTACATGCTACACGAATGTATTACAGATTTGGTAAATCATCCTGCATTGGTAATTTCTAACTAAATCATAATACAACAGCATGGCCTCTCATTCGATGGCCAGTTTGGTCATGGGAACTGAATGCCGAAAATCCTGCCCCTCCCCAACAAAAGCAAAAAATTTAGTGACTTTCCTAATCATGTATGGGATGGGATGGCTACTGTGTGCACTGGATGAACGAGGATACCTCTATCCCATTAAAAAATCCCAGTTTCCTCTAAGAATGGAACTCACCTTTTACAGGAAAAATGATCAAAGTTCAAATGTTGGGACTTCAGAATCAAAACCTTGAGTGGCCTGGAACATTAATCGAGGCAGTATACCTCTATAAGGGTCATGTTCTCTTTTCTCCTTCACAAAACTAATGCATTTCTCAACCTCGGACTTCACTTCTAAATACAGTTCATGTGCTTTCTCCCTGCTCCTTAATTCCTGCTTCCTCCCTTCACCACAGAATAAAAGCAAGATTACGAATTGGAAAACAAAAAAAAGAAGTATACTTCAGAAAGAAAACATCAAGGTACATGGAAATAATAATAAATATCCAACAGAATTTACTGTTCAACCAGGGGGCACAAGCATAGAACTGTTCTAAAGTCTCAGCTCTGTGAAAGAATTTTTTTAGAACCCATCACCAAACTCATAGCTGAAAAGGGGACTACAAAATGTGGGTACATAATGTAGCAGCCACACTTGTAAGCTAATGTTTCTCCACCATCAATTTTGGGTTGTACTAAATGCAGCTTCGTATTTATGAACAACTAACAACTATAGTTACATTATTCTAAGAGTTTGAATTGGCTTGGTTGGTTCAGGTAATGCCCAGCTACAACTGAACCTACAAATTCCTTAATGCTGTTTTTGAAACCCGGATTTTGTTCTCTTTTCCCTCACCCTTTCCTTTTCCTTTCTTTTCCATCACCAAATCCTTGATCCACACACAGCCTAAATGTTTGACACAGAATTGAAGCATGAGTGACAAATGAACTAGATCAAATCAAAAGAAAGCTGCAATGGATTTGTTTGGTCCCAACAATAAACCATATTTCATCAAAGGTAGACTCGATTTCCATAAGCCCAGAAAAATCAATTCGCTTGGAAGAGTGCTAGCGCATGTGTGTCATTCATGTCTCATGTACTTGTACATGAGGAAAGGATCCAAATGATGTCGAAAGAATTGAATGAGGAGCCATATGAGGTGAAAAACAATTTCTATGGGCATGCGATAGAGAGAGAATAAAATAAATATAAGTACAAATTCTCTCATTTGGTTCTTCGTTGGCTCAGTTTACTTAATTTGTCAACCCAGAACTATACTTGGTTCTCCATTTAATCAAACTTAGTTTGGACTAGTCAATGTTGAGAACCAAACAAAACTGATGATGGCAAGTTGGTTTGAGTCCTAGATTGAGCTAGACAGGCTTCTACCCTCCACATAGAAGCAAGAGACTTATTATATTTGGATGATATAATTGTTTGATTCAGGACTATTCTACGTAACTGTTTGCTGCCACCAAGAAGATGGAGCAACTGTAGAGGTAGGAGAAAAGAGTTCATGATGCCAGATAGAAATTCAAACATAGGGAATCAGTCAATAAACATACCTTTTGTTTCAATTGGCTTCCCGAAGAAGTAATAGAAACGGCCTGGAAGTTTAGGTAATATAATTGGAAGGTGCACATCTTGGTTTGCAACTTCTCCCTCGATGTCAGTTCTATAATGAAAATATTACGACAGTATTCAAACAAAGAACAAAGCAATAAAAAGAAAGAACTCAAAGAAACAAAGAAATACAACCATATTAAAGGAAAAGAAACAACTCAAAGAAACAAAGGAATACAACCATATTAAAGTGCACCTCATGGAGTGCCACACTATTTGATAGATAAACAGATATAGAACTTTAGGGAGTTCAGTCCTTTGATTACTCCATTGTTCTATTAGGAAGAGAGAGGAGTGGCAAAGATTTGGTGCCTTGCAAGTTACAGCAATCACAATATGGAGCATAAAGATTAAGAAAAGATGAGAAATGAGGCTGGCAATCAAGATTAAAGTGCATGTTTCATGAATTATGACCTATTCTTACTCTTACCATATGTAGTTACTTTTTTTGTCTTACCAGGTTCCCCCTTACCATTTTGACCTATATTATTTGCTTGACATAACATTTGTTAACTTATAACTGAATTTATTGGAAAACCAAGTCAATTAGGAATGCTAGGATTAAGCAAGTTCATTTTGGTGTCCACAAATACCAATATGAATAATTGAAAAATACCTCAACTTAACGGCCTCATCAGTAAGTTCTGCTATTTCAGCCTTAAAATACGGAATCTTCATGAGATCATCATAATCAAGTAATACCTGATCAAAGAAAATTTGCAACATGTTAATCAGTAGACCATCAATTTCATTAATAAAGGACCAAAACATAAATTGACACTGATACAGGACATCGAGGACCTGCAAAATGGAAGAACAGAAGGGAAAGAAAGGAAGAGGAGAGAAACAGAGAAGAGGAGCAAGGAGAAAGAAGGGGCAGAAGAAGAAGCAGAGGGGAAGAACAGAGAGAGAGAGAGAGAGAGAGAGAGAGAGAGAGGGAGAATTCCTGTAATTCACTTATTCCAAAATCCCCGCCACCATACAACATAAATTCCTGGAAATTCATGCTTCAAAAGGACAGATATATGTATGCAGTCAAAAATGGAAAATAATAATAGGTGGCAAAAAGAAGCACTTAAGGAAATTGAAGTTTTCAGACTTGCTTGACCAATATCATCTTCTCCAACAGCACCAAAAGGTACAATTGTTGCTCCAAATCTTGCTGCCATCCTAACAAACTCAGACTGCTTGGGCCAGAATAACTTGTACTCCTCACCCTGCAAGGTGTGACAACTTAACTGTTATATAACCACTCTAAAGTTCTTACGTACACTTGGATTGCACTACCATGCACGAGATGCACGTCAATATTCTTAAATTTAATAAAATGGGGCAAAATTTTTACTGATGAAATTGCACTTAGAAAGCAACTTAGGGAAATAAAACTGTTCAATTCAAGTCATAAAGGGGGGGAAAATCATAAAAAAACAAAGGCTATCAGTACTTGGTCCAAAAATTGTCCCCATAATGCTTGGGAAAAGAAAATAGGATTAATTTCATTACTCTTCTCTCCTTCAAGTGATTATATCCTCTACAAAGTGAGCCGAACAATACTAGCAAGATGGAATCACATACTAGTATAAACCTGTCATTACGAAAATAAGGTAGCAGAAATATAAGTAGAAGAAATTTCAAAATTGTAGAATGTAGACCAAGGTAGGATGTAACCTTTAATGCTTACCTTTCGGTGAAGTGCCTCACGCATGCCTCCCGGATACAGTAGGACATGGGACTTTGAAGCTAAAAGTCTATAGAAGTTAGTTGCTGATACAGGAACTGCACCCATTATTCTGTATGAGTCAAATGATGATAATTCAGGTAGCTTTCCCTCTCTCAACTTTGTGAACATCATGGGATGTGCTATCCCTCGCAAAACAATATTCCTTTCCACCCAAAAACGACCAACCAAAGGAGCCAATTCCAACCCAAGCAACATGTGATAGCCCACAAACAAAACTGGCCCCTCAGAAGGAATCCCTGCAAGGCCTCTCGCAATCTTTCCATCCTCTAAAGTCGAGAGAAACACAGGACTAGTAGCCACCTCAACCAATCTAAAATTATACGATCATAAGCAGAATAACTGTCAATAATTCTACTACAACTCTACAACCTAAAAAATTTAAAGCAACTTGCCCAGAAATTGGCTTCAAGTGGGCTATGAACTGTGTCTACTAGTGGAATAACAAAAAAATGCCATACACACACATGGTAAAGAATCAAGCTGTGAATGAGGTGCTACTAGTTGATCTCTCAGGGAATATAGAGATAATAAGAGCATTAAAAATAATAATTGAACATTAGAAATCAGCAAAAAATTTAATATCATCAGCTTTCTACATCACTTGAACATAAACTTTTTGATTTCATGAAACCTGTGTATATCTAATAGATCCATTGATATGACCATCTTCTTTTGCTAAGAACCAAATCATATGTCCTATACCTATGTAGGATATGCCATAAATCAAGACCCAAAATTTATAGTTTTACTTTTTAAGTTTGTTGCAAATATCAGTTACCTGTTGCAAGTATCAATTACCTGTGTGACTCATATACTTTTTTGAATTCAGAAGGAGTTGGTGGCAAGTAATCTGAGGCACAGTCACTGTATCTTGCACGGCGATATAAACTAGCACCCTTTATGATAGTTACTAAATCAACACCATCTTCCTGGATCAAGAACACATATTAATAGCACAACTTGCATGTTGAAAATTGAAGTAAAACTTCTTCAAATTAAAACCAGGAAGAAAGATAATTGAAGGATGCTGTGAAATTATTTATATATGATTACCTCAGGTTTCAAACTCAATAACTTTATTTCCAAATACTCAAAAATAAAATACAAAACTTAACGCAAAGCATTTATTTTATGAATATAACAACTTACTAGACAAATCAAAGTAAGAAACCAATGCTAATGAAGATTGGTCCGTCTATATTAAGCTAGAAATATTTCAAATGGATCATTATTGGTTTAATATCAATCATAATTTTAAGATAAATAGTATATAGTATTTTGAGGTAAGAACACTTAAATCTGTTGTATGCAGCTATTATATACAGCGAGTGCAAAACCTTTTTTTCCCCTATTCTAGCAGATGCTTGAGAGCATGAAAGAAGATAACATTGAAATGTTTTTATATTTCCTTCAGTTTATGTTATACTGAAGACGACTCCTCAACTCCATGCTCTTATAAACTTGGTTTGACAATCAACAGGATACATAACTAAGTAACCTGATAACAGACTCAATTTAGGTTTCAGAACATAAAACAACCATTTCATCCAAATGAAGTTTCAGACATCTTTCCTTTTCTTTTCTTTTTTTAATGTCTTGTGTAGTTTGGAAAGGGCCAAGCGATGAATAAACAATTTGCTAGCAGACTATGTCAAGGATCCCATCACAGTCTACTATTGAGCAGACAAACAGTGCAGATAACGACACATGGACAGGCACCTTGACGCTGTGCTCACCATCAGCGTGCACATTGCTTAGCCCCCCACCCCAACCAAAAAATATGACAGAGAGAAGAGAAGACTCACCCATATCTGTGGGGGTTTGACTTGCAAGCAATGAAGCATGGCATAGATAATGACACATCAATGATAAGAAAGGAAGCATAATAAAATATTTTTTTTCATGAAATCATATATTAAATATAGAAAAGATATTCAATAGGTATGAAAACTATATTGGATTGTTTCCAAAATCAACGACATACTTTATTTTTTTATTAAGTTCCATAATCAACAATAAATAATATAGTTTCCCTTCAAATAAGGCATAATAAGGCTTTAATTTTGTTTTCCTCTAGTACAACTAAAACTATTATTTTTATGAATAAAAAGCAAAGGTAAACATTACTTTGGGTTAGTGAACCAAGTCCAACTCGAGGACCTTTTATGTTGGTTTAGTGACCTAGCAAACTTTTGTGGACTAAGAGGAAATGGAGTTTTTTAATGTTAAGTCTGATAAAGGGGTGGCTTCTATACCTCCCGTGTAAGAGGGTTGTGTCCAGTTTTATTTTATTTATTAAAAAAAAAAAGCTTAAGCAAATGCATTAAATTTACCAAGGTTGCTCTTAGGCACATGAATAAGAGAGCGAGAGAGAGTTCACCATACCAAGAAGAGGGCATGCCCATTGTCATTAAACATACGAATTTCACATTTTGGCAGCGTACAACGAAGTCTTTCACCTTCCTCTTGACTTGGTAACAACGGATCCCTCCCACTGTAAACAAAAACAGTTTCACAATCCCATCACTACATAAAGGGTATGCAAAACTAAAATGCTTCCTATGTTAAAAAATTGACTAGGGTAGATCAAGCTCTGTTAAGAGAACAAGCAGGTCAACTGATGCTAGGCACAGGAACAAGAAAGGGAAAACTGGGAATTGAAAATGGGGCTTACTTGGGACTTTGGGCAATTAAGTTTTGTTTGATTCAGTCCTAACACGATTTTGGTCTAGTTTTATTTGTTTCCTTATGTTCTATAAGTCAAAAGTATTGAAGTCAGAAGTATTTCGTAATTTCTAGATTCATGAACAATGTGTTGAATAAGTGGTTCATGCATTCCATTTGGGTCAAATAACGTTACTGAGTTCTTACATGTGATAGTACTAGAATGGTTTTTCTAGCCAAAGTTTGATGTAATTTTGCAGTCCCAGTTTAGTTAAAGTGGAATATCCCATAACTTATCAAAACCTATGTAATCTTCCATTTCAATGGACTTGAGTTTCAAGAATATGTGTCATATGATGCAAATTAACCCCTCAAGGGGTGAAGCTTACACCTTGTCTTCTTCTTCTTCCTCTCCTTTTTTTTTTCCATTTCCGTTGGTCTAATGAAATTTTATTTGCATGCAATCAAACCTTAATCTCACTCTTGCAGCCTCAAATATCCTCATTTGATAAACCTAATCCTTTTCTCCATCCAATTCTTAACCAGAAATATGGACCTTTGAAAAATAAGAAGAAAAAAAATGACTCACCATTGATCAATATTCATAGCATTAGACGAGACTCCGAGCAGACATACTTTGCCCTATTTCCATCTCTTACCAAGCCCTAATCAAACCTAACTCTAATAATCCTTTATGGTTATATACTTTGAAAAAATTTGATGAACTTAATACCATTGCTAATCCCATGTAATACTTCTTAAATTGGAAAATGTCAACAAAACCATTATACAAGTTAATAAAGTAGATATATAGATACGAGCGTCATTTTACTTTAGGAAACATATGATTAATACAATATAATTTTACAATTGCACAATTCTCCATTTACTTTGAAACATGTAAAAGAGTGTATCCCAAGTAAGCTTAATGTTCCCTCTCCTCAATTTTCTCCTAAAATACTAGTAGGTATTAGTTATTAGATAGATATCATTATAGATTCCTTCTTCATATTTCTTCTTCTATAGAAGAAAACTGAGGGATGAAATAGAGAAATTTTGTGAGTCACCAAATCCAATCATTAGAACAAACTCACTACATGTTTGAAATGTGTGTTGCATTGCAGAACGTAAATTTCTAGATTGTTAGTATTTTATAGTGACTCTGGTAATGGTAATTGTCATTCCAAGAGTTCAAGTTGATGACAAATGATTTGCAAATAGGCAAACTATGTTTTTCGCTTATTTATTGTGTAGTCAACTCCAAGGTGGGATGTTGTAGATATGCTGAATACAATTTAACTATGGTAAATTGATAATAACCTACAGCAGAGAAAGGGTTCATCTTTCCTTTATGTGTAGTTGGTGCTTTTGCTATTTGAAACAGGAATTTCAAAATCAAATTCTACAAAGCGGGTTGCCCCTATAACACAACTAATACACCCAGAAAACACCTGCCTAGAAAAGCAGTTTTGTTGGGTGATAATGAAGCAATAGAACTATCCAAACATACACAACATCTGCAGAAATTGGACAATACATTGGTGAGTGAAAACTTCAGCTCCAGAATCGGGTTTACCTTTCCTTTATGCGCAGTTGGTGCTTTTGCTATTTGAAACAGGAATTTCAAAATCAAATTCTACAAAGCAGGTAATAATAATCACAGTCACGCTAATAATGATGCGAAGTCTGATAGGAAATAAATTAGGCAGTATTACTAAGTAACCCTTCAAGAAGAAGGGTTCTGACTAGCAACCATTGGTGGGTTGTGATGTGTTCTCTAGAATGAATCTCCTCTCTTTAATGCTATCTACTTTCCTGTTAACCTATATTTGTTTGGTAGGCTATATTCCTCTTTACTCTTATTGGTCATAATTGAAATAGTCCAGCATACATAATAAACTGTCTACAAATGTTTGGCCAACTCTTCACAAGCTGTCCCATCAAACTCATTAGTGAAACAGACAAGATTGGCCACACTTGCAGAAAATAAGCTAGAAGACATCAGTCAAAACAATATGCCAATGAGCACTGAGCACAGGATCATTGTGGTTAATATTTGAGACAGATAAAGAGTAACATTTTCTTTCATGTATCCTGGTCAAATTCATGGAACCTGATAGTCATTTTAGAATCAACTCCTCTACAAATAAGCTCTCCAATATGTTTTCCCTAATATAATTTGCATGGATCGAGATGGAAAAAGCTGAAGGATGAGAACCTGGAAAGTATTAGAGTTTGTGCTTTGACAGCGTGGAGACGTGAATTGGCATATGCAGAAGCTGATCTGATCATCTGTAGCTTCCAGAGAAGCGTTTCCCTAGGTAGAACATCAGCCAGGACCTGTAACCTAAATCGGTAATTCTTTTCTCACAAAATTAAGGTTATTTGACAGGAAATTTAATTCAAGCATCAAGATGAAAGACATCAATTCCAAATTATAAGCACACATCAATCATCTCTGAGGGAAATCTAGAACTCCTGTATACTCAATCTCGTGAGAGTAATGTAGGCAGGTGTCTTATATCCATGTTGAAACCAAGCCACTGTAAATTTTGACAAATCGTATGGAGAAGAAGAAGCCATCCACAGGGATGCCATAAACAGTACCTCTGACGAAATGACCAATATGCAGAACAACTCTCTCATAGATCTTTAACAAGAAGATAATAATAATTGTAACACACTTATATATCCAAGGCCAAATGATGAATCTTACAGCAAGGTATGATAACATTGCTCCAACATTCTCTGATAGTTCTGCAACTGTTTGTTGCAGAGGAAGTCTTTTCTCCACTGTAGTCATCACCATCTTCAAAGGAGCACCTAAACATAACAATTGCTGGTTTCATTGGGAAGATCTTATGCGCATACTTAATTTGCAACAACACATGCCTGTACTGGCTACACTAAACTTCAACCAGGATTTCTACACATTTGTAACATTAAAGGTTGAGACTGCCAAGTTGGCTAAGGTTCCAGTTTTGTAAGTTACAGCTCATCGGCAGCTCAAGTTCAGTTTGTTGAGAAGTCTATTTAGGCTGCTCACCAATCAAACCACCCAAGCTTGACCTTAAGTTTCAATTCGGCTGCTTAAAAAGCCAAGCTAGAGCAACAAAAGGTTCTGCTTGATTATGTCCATGAATAGCTTATAAAAGTGACTAGACTCTGGCGCGTAATTGGAACATGACTTTTTAAGGAATTCTAGAAATAAAGTGAACTCTTGTGAAACCAGACAGCAATTGTGAACAACACAGTGAACTCTTGTAGTATGTTGCCATCACCAATGTACAAGGGTAATCATAGAAGTCTAATTCAGATTGGATGTTTGTATTTGTAGAACACCGAAAAAATATTATAGATATGTATGCAACACAGAAATTGTATTGAAAGTAACATGGACAACCAAACTCCTCCATCATTTCAATCATATAATATTGTCCACAGGACCTTTAACAGCATTACTGTAACAAGGTATTTTAATATCTATTATAAAATCAGCTGGTAAGTTGGGCAGTTTTGGACTTCCCAATTTGATCTGTTGCCAGCTCATTTGATAGTAATTTACAAGAAGCAACAGAACCAGTAAAGCTAGAATGAG
Organism: Euryodendron excelsum; assembly: GCA_033060915.1. Lineage (NCBI taxonomy): Eukaryota > Viridiplantae > Streptophyta > Magnoliopsida > Ericales > Pentaphylacaceae > Euryodendron > Euryodendron excelsum. Next base: position 680,841 of record CM065383.1, on the reverse strand, counting down.
AATTATGAGGAACGAGGCAAGCAAACCTGTTATTGAGCTCAGTATATAAGGTACACTAAGATGGAGCTGCTCAGGCATGATTTGCAATAAAGGTAATAGAGGTTGCAGCTGTGATTTGCTGAAACACGTAGCTGCCAGAAAAAAAATTATGCAAAACGATTGCAGGAGTTAAAAAATCACTCAACCTACAACCTTCCATCAACATGATGATTCACAGGAAGGAGACTTCCAACCTGGGTTAGCCAAAATTAGTATAAGATCAATATCAGGGTTACGGGCAGCAACACTTAATGCAAGGCATGCTCCAACAGATTCTGCAACAAGATATATGGGTCTGTTTGGTGATCGACAATTCTCTGACCTTACTGTTCTTTCAACCAGCTCAACCAGGTCTGAACAATAAGAAAGTTGGAAAGATTAGATCACAATGCTATGCACACAAAATATTCTAGACCAAAAATAAAAGTAGTGATCATGTTCTTCATCTGCAACTAATTAACTCAACTTGAATTTGGATGTCCCCAGACATTTGGATGGCCGCCACTGCATTCTTCACAGTATTTACAGTGTGAAATTTTCTCATGCAGAACGAGGCCAAGAAGAAAAATAATAAAATAAAAAAGGAAAATTCATCGCCTTTTGAGAGATGACATCATTTTTGGTTCTTCTGCAATGGACTATGGGAATGGTTCTTCCTCTAAGATGGTTTCTATATCCCTTAAGACTCCATACAAGATTCATAGCACTATGCAATTAGGCCATTCCCTTTCTGACCAAGATTCAAACACATTTTAGCTTCATAATCATTTGTCAATTCATCTTTTATATCTGTTGACACTGGTTAATGTACTTCACCTAAGAAGGCTCGCCAATTTAAACCCACAATGTATATTATCAAGGCCAGGCAAAGGAAGGGGAAAGTCAGCGTGCAATTATTAGCAAAACCAGTAATACTATATTATTGTGTCTAGCCCTTAGAATAATACCAATTCAACAGAAAAGGAAGGAAGGAGAGAGACCTGTAAATGGTGTTCGATCCATAACAGGGATATGCAAGCACCATATGTCAAATATCCTTCATTGAAGAAAATAATCATCAATTAGATAACATAACCAACCGAAATAAAAAAAAAAAAACTAATAACAGTGATGATGACACCATTACTAATAACACTTTTCAACGTTTGCAGTGACCGAAAAAAAAAAAAAAACTAAAGAAAATTTAATTTGGATCTCACTCCCCAAGTCTTTGGTGATGCAAAGTAAGTCCAAGTCCAACACCGTCAATCCCTGCAAAACCCAATAAATGGAAGTCAAGTACTAAAATTATGTGCGAAATCAGAAAGGAAATAACAAGAATATAAAGAGAAGAAGAAAATTGAGTATAAAGTAACAGATATATGTCTCAAAAATCAATCTCTATGCCAGTAAAGTAGGATACAATGAGTAGTTGACAACAGTCAACATCACTGTTCATCATAGTTGTTAAATGTTTTATGTTCAATTAGCATACCTGCTTTTTGAAATCAAAAGAAAGACCAACTTTTCTGAGAAATTATTGCACATATCATGGAAAAGAATGATAAGAACAGCAAAAAGACCATCATACATTCAGTTTCTCCCTATGATCTGTTTGGTTAAATGGAAAATGATTCAGGAAGAATATGCCTTTCAAGAAACAATATTAGTCGCACGACTTTTGGTAAGAAAATTTATAAGTAAGAAATTGACCGGGTAAAAAGAGCAAGAGAGGAGAGTTGTTTAAGCGAGACGCGCATTCCAGGGGCGAGAACCAACGAGGCGGCCCACCGTCCGATCTGATCATGTCTTTCGACTGCTCAAAATAATCCTTCAGGCTCAAACGTCCGTCCTCCGACTCAGCCTTCGAATCACCGTCGCGTTTTGCTGCTGTGGCCGCTTCATGCTTCTTCGCGAACCTTCCGTTCTCGGAGATGGTCGTTGCCGATGGCAGCGGCGATCGTTCGGTTGACGAAACCGATTGCCGGCTCGTAACTATTGCCCACACGAAACGTTTCGATTTGAATTTTCCGGCGGCTGGAGATGTTTCGCGGAGTAAAACCGGTGACAAACCGGCCCCGAAAAAGCCTGCTCCGGTGGCCGCCATGAAGTTATCTCGTGTCTTCGTGCCTCAGGACTTCTCGTCTTACGATGCTGTGGATTTGAAATTTTTAAGACAAAACTTTTAGATAGCACATCAATACGCAGTGAAACTAATGTAATGGCTTTTGTTTGTTTCTTACGAGTTACGACCTCAGTAACATAGTTTTTTTTTATACAAAGCTTAAAAATCTGTAGGATTTATAATATTTAATTTGCTTTACATATCAAAACATTTTCAATTGCTATAATATATTTGACAAATATTAACGTGTGTTCTTAAGAAAAACAAAAAGTAATTAATTAAATAGTATGAGTGGATAGCTAATTATTTTTATTAAATTTTGTTAAATGGTATTTTTTTCTAAAGTCTCTTCATTTTTAATAAATTAATTTTTATATGATAACTAATGTGAAGACATAAGAGCATTCTTTTCTTTTTTTTTTTTTTTTTGGTACACAAAAGGTTGATAGGTAAGGTATTCCCTCCCAACCGCCAGGCAACAACCGGCCACGCCCCCCCAGCTATCTGAACCTATTGGGACAGTACACCAAAGGTCCTCTGGCCCGAGTCCGAGCTGGAGGAGACGTCGTAGCCTGTGGAGATGGCTCCAACGAGACGCTATGGTGGAGACTCGAACCAGGTCTCGACCCACCAAGTCCGGGCATTCTTTTCTTTTTTTAATTCAGTGTTGTTTGGTGAATGAGAGTATATTTTTAGATTTCAAGTCTTGACTATCAAACTAATTTTTTGAAATTATCTCTAAAATTAATAATTATTTAATTTATATAAAATAAAAATTACATAAATTTTAAAATTAATCGTACAAAATAATTCGAACAAAGAGTCGTGCCTTTGTCTGACTTTCTTGTCTGTTTCTGAGGCATTGGACCCACTTCGAGAGGGCAAGAGGTGTCAACACTCAATACTCTCTACTATGTTAGAAGCAGCTAGATATGGTAGTATAGAGGTCCCATTGGGCCCTCGGTTGAGCTATTAATACTATAGAGTGAAGCCACCAATCATGAGTTAGGACAAAAGTCCAGTCCGCATTTTACACCCAACATCAAAGTAAGAGGTTCTTTACAGCCTCTGTCTCTCTCTCTCTCTCACTAGGAACCAATCAACCAGTCATTATTGAGTGGAAAAGTCTTCAATCCAATTTAGCCCATCAGGTTCCAACTTTTCGCATCTTCATCAGTGGGAGGCCCACTACTTTCCCAATAAAATGAAAGGGCATTAAAAATAATCAGATACTTTTTTTTTTTGGGCATTAAAAATATAGAGTACTATTAAGTGGTAGAATTATTATTATTTTTTTAAATTTGCGACATGACACGAATCTTTTGAGTGATCAAGGAACGCGGCAGTATTTTCTATGTTCATATCAGAGACGATTGAGCGCGGCATGGCATCTTATTTGTCTAATTTGGGTTGACTGGGATAGTCTAACGATCGCGATCTTTACAAACGCAGTTGTAGAGTAATATATTGGCCTGATTTTGACCCCAAAATTTATTACTAATAACTATGATAACGGACAAAATAAAGGGTAAATCTCATTTAAGCAACCATGCATTTAGCTATGTTTGTTCTGCCGGTGACCCCCGAGGTTCAGTCATGCACGAAGACAAAGGCACATCTCTAAACTTTTTTATTTTTTTTTTATGTTTTTCCTCTCTGTCCACTGGTCTAACTAGCGGTGTTCAAAAAATTCGAGAGACTTGAGATTCGAATTGAAACCAAAGAGATTGGTTCGATTTGGTTTGATTTTTTTTTACTATGATTCGATTCCGGTTTCTAAATTTTTAGAACCAAAAAGATCGATTCGGTTCTTGAATCTATATGCATTAGAGCCGAACCGAACTAAATAGACTCAAATTAAGACCCGATCTTATATTTATTAAAAAAATTTATATATATTCTATATATGTCTTTAAATTATGATTATTTAAACTTAATTATTATTCATTTATGTTTTTATGTTGTTTTATTATTTTTTTAAAAAAAATTAGGGTACAAGATTAATATTGTTTTTAATTTTTTTAATAAAAAATATGTTTTTTGAATAATAAAACCAAACTCGAACCGACCCTAACCAAATCAATCCGAGATATAGAATCGAACCGAACTGAACCAACTCGGATTGGTTCGGTTCCAGTTCTCAAATTTTTAAAACCGAACCAATCCGACCCATGCACACCCCTAGGTCTAACAACTCTAACCATTTGATGAAGCCTTATATGAGATCTAGTCAATGAAATTTCGCGTAAATAATACTATACAATTAGAAGGTTCATATAAAATTATAGTATAAAAATATGTAAATTAATAAGAGTCTTTCACTTAAAAAAAAAAAAGATACCTACCATTAGTAGAATTTTTTGTTCAAAACTTCTAGCAGAACAATATTTTTCACAAATTATTCTCTCTCTCTCTCTCTCCTTTTAATTGTATTTAACTACCTAATTTATCTTCTTCTTGTTTTTTTGGTCTGGTGCATATCTAACTTATCATCTTCACGCACCATTGTGAGCTCATTTAAACGTAGGATAAAGTACACTAACTCTAGGTTTAGTAAAATAACATACAACTCCCCTCATGTTAAGAAAATGCCACTATTACTAGAATTTACTATTCAAGGAGGACCAATGCCTTGCGTGACCTTTTAATCTAAACCTTGTCTTGCAGTCACGCTTTCTTCAACAAGTTTCTTGCCTCTTCTTTTCTTCCCTTTATTTTTTTTTTTTATCTTTTTGCTTTTTGTTATTATTATTATTTTTTGTTTGCTCTCTAATCACGTGAAACTGATTAGAATATTTTGAATCTGCAGGTAAGCTGCCCTTGTTTTGTTCTGTAGTATTTTTTTTTTCCCCAAAACACGCAATACAAGAAATCTTAATTACTTAAAAGGACTTCAATAGGGAGATGATATTTGTTCTCAAAAAGAGGTAAGCATGTGGTGCACTGGACCCACTTAACTCTGATACCTAAATCCATATTGTTATGGACAAACAGAGCTAATTTATATGGATGAGCCCAGTGACGTTAAGAGCTAATTAAGGTCCATTGGGCCAGTACAAGGAGACATATAGGAATTGAGCCGTCACAAAAGGTGCTAAGTGTTATAAGCCCACCAAGATGGCTCAAAAATAGGCCCATGAGGATGCTATGAAATCCACTAAGTCTAGAACATTCTAGACAATTTTTGGACATTCCATCACATGGGACAATTTTGATAAACATTATAGATAGTTCTATACAAATGTAAATACTAAAAGGGTGTAGAAGATTCTAAAATGGGGAGGGAGGCTTCTTTCAGAAATTTTGTACAAAAATATCTTAGATATTTGTATAGATGATTCTAGAGGAGGAATCCCAACTGTTGGATCAAAACGATCTACACCGTCTATTAAGGAGGTGGACAAGTATAAATAGGGGATAGCCCCTCATTTGTAACCATCCAAGTTTCAAGCAATCAAAGCATTTTCTAAGTTCTTTTACAAGCTCTCTTGTTCTTAGCCTTATTCTTTTAGTGTTTTTAAGGCTTAGCATCTTTAGCAGCCAAAAGTGTCTAAGGTTGCACGGGTCAAGGTGTTCAAGATTTAAGCCCGTGACATAAGTTATGTGGACGTTACTATCCACTGAAGTAATAATCAACAAACACAAATAAAAACATTAATAGTTTGTTTGGAATATGAATTTTTGGTTAAAAAAATAAAAAAAAAGTGTGAAGAAAAAAAAATAAAAATACTCTTTTATTTTGTTCTCTTTTTCTTCACTTTTTTTTTTCTCATAGAAAATTCGAATTCTAAATGGAGCGTAAAGAAAAATGAACGATGATATTTTTTCACTTTCTATTATTTTTGTTTATGAAAAAAAAAAACGAATCCGAAAGGTATAAAAAAATTTGGAAAAACGACACCCAACGTAAATTTGTTCCAGTCGATTAGGCCATACACGTCTTCTTTTCTCCTGTTTGCCTCGTGGATGCTTCGTTATCATAGAGGAGACCTTCTATGTGGAGTAACGTAGATGGCTAATTTATTGGCCTTTTACTACCGGTTGAACCTTCTAAGTGCTGGTATTTATGAATTAGGATAATCAATTGACTGTAAGTTAATTCACAATAGATGGAGATCAATTGAGAAAAATCAAAGATATTTATTGTTGTTTGTATGGAGTATCAACATCCAACCCTTGTATCTATAAAAACCCCCTAATAAGTATTTTGATACAATGCTCCATAATTTAGGTATTTAAATTAACGTTACTAATAAACCAAACAATGGACCTTTAATATTTTGTTGACTCAACAGTAATTGCCCCACTACAGAAAATAATAATGATAAATATTTCACCCACCTAAAATTACTGCACAAGTATGTGTTAAAAATCATCTAATCTTCAAATCGTTGTGATTTGAGTATTTGTAAAAATATTGGGACCCCTATAAATCCAAATTCTAGAGCCACGGTTACTATCGCAGGCATAGAATAATTTATCATTAGATTGGAGAACTCCCGCTTTTAACTCTTCATTATATAACAACTTCCATTTCCCTCTTTGGGAGAACATATTTTCTCCTCTGTTGGGTTCTCCTACAATAGAGTTTACCTTATATATATGTATATGGTTTAACTTCTTTTAGGCTCTCCTAGTATAGAGTTCACCTTACAGTTATGGTGCTTCTTTCTCCTCTAAAAAGGTCATCCTCTCTCTCCTTGTGTGTCTAGATTTGCTCTGATTCTATCCTTTTCTATGAACTCATTGCAAAATTCTGTATCTTCCAAGCCAAATCCTTAGCAGTTCCCATGTCAAGCCCACCGCAGAGAGGTTTCTTCAAGGCCCAAATCACGCTTAGAGTTTTGGCCATCCTACTCGCATCGGCTGCAATAGTTACCCTACTCACCAGCGGAGAAGCTGCAACAGCCGGTGGGGTTGTGATCATGCAGGCTCGTTATAGCTACGCACCTGCATTCAAGTAATGAAATCATAATATAATCTACCCCTACCCACCAAGAAAAAAGTCAACACACACGTTTCAAAACTTAATAACATGTTATATATACTGTACACGACGACCGTTGGTTTTCTTTTAATTCTTTTGCAGGTTCTTATTCGGAGCGGATGCTGTTGTGTGTGCTTGCTCAGTGCTATCGCTAATCCTTGTGTTCTTGCTGAGCCGCCCTAAATCAAATCCCAACAATAGCTATTTCTTTGTATTTTTATGGCATGATCTGGTAATCAAATTCTATTATTTTACATATCATTGGAAAGCTATTCGATCGAGAGAGAAAGATCACAAACTTTGTGTTCGGTGTCTTGGGATTGTTATATATATATATATGTCAGGTTATGGCGTTGTTAATGGTGGCGGGATGTGCAGCGGCCACTGCTATCGGCCTTGTGGCTCGTGATGGCTTTACCAGGGTTGGTTGGATGCAAATCTGTAATTACGTGGGCAAATTCTGCAGCAAAATGACACTCTCTGTTGCCTTATCTTACTTGGTTTTCGTTTGCTACTTGGCGCTTACTGTCGTGTCTACCTACAAACTCCTCAAGTCTTCTAGGTCCACAGGAACGAACCACCACGAATCACAGGAAGGAATCTGAGGCAAAGTCAAAGCCTGACCCTAGCTGAACGAGCTGATAGTGCTCTTCCCTCCCTTTTAGGTTTCTTTCTCCCATATGTAAATAATAAATTTGCAGCACTACACATCGATCATTGTCTGCAACATTTTGTGTTATCTGTTTCTAGTTACGATCCACGGCATTTCTAGCAGTTTTATGAGAAATCACTCTTTAAGCTACTAGCTATGATTCATTATTTGTTATGGTTTTGCTTGCTATTCAAAGTCTGAAAATTGAAGCAGATATATTTTAAGACTAGGACAAGGAGCTTGAGCCTGTGAGAGAGGATAACTACTAGGAAAGCTTGAGCCAAGCTTTCTAGTCTACATAGATATTGCAAGCAAGCAGAATCAGGCATTTGGTTTATTTAAGTTTGCAACCGTCTTAGACATGGGACAAGGGCGACTGTGGTGTTGAATTTGGTCCAGACTCCAGACAGAGTCACAAGCACCGAAAGTAGCATAACCTTTTTTGAGTCATTTGCAACCCCCTGCCTTCTGAAATTTTGGGATCTCATACAACAACCTCAGAAGTTAGCTTGAAAACAATTCAATGTGAACTATGGGAATGATCTCCAGAGAGAAGGATAGTTTCTTTCCTTGCATTCAATAGCACATTCCATATGGAAAAACTCTTCCCAATCTACGAAAATAATTTGCTAGTACGACCCTTGGACAGAGGATTAAGTTTAGCTCATACACTGCCAAATGGGTTTCATCCCAATTCTATCGTGATGGTTAGCTTGGAATAAATGGAATAATTTTCAATAAAGGTAGCCTCAAAAAAAAAAAAAATACTAAAAATCAGCAATGAAAAGGTCCAATATTTGATGCCTTCCGCTAAAGATACCAAACAGGTTATGGGCATGGCATATCAAAATGTTGAGTCTAACTTCTCTAACCTCTCTCTCTCTTTTCCCTCACCTTTTTCTTTTCCATCACTAAACATTGATCTAAACACAGCATCAATAAATCATCCACTGGTGTTAGCACTATGGGACTCTGCAGTGACGATAATAGTTTGAACAGAACAATCTCAGGATTATTAAGGTTTTGGAAACTAATAAACGAACAATTTATCGATGGCTTCTTGTGTCATATAATATGTTTCACCTTGTGCAAGAATATACAGTCATCCCAAGTCATTATCATCAGGTAATTTTTCAACAAGGCAATACAGAAGTTCCTGTCCAGTCTCAAAAAGAGAAGAAAAAGGCCATTAGGTGTGTCATTCAATTTCTATCTCATCTTCGCAATCTTTAAGGTGCTCTTTAAGAGGTTGACTCGGGATTTCCCATTTTTCACTACCCCATGCTGAATCAATCTCAGGCAATTCGTAGTCGTCGGGCCTTAATGACAGCTGGAATTCAGGAAGATCAGGCAAGATTTGGAGGCCCCTGTACCGTTTCCGGGAAATTAAGTTTACACACTGTAGTAATTATCCTCACAAAATTATGAATTGTCAAAAGAACTCAAATGATGGAAAGATAATGAAAAAAGACAAACGTGAAAACCCCTTACTTCTCTTGGTCCAAAAGGTACCCATACATCTGCGACTTCTTAGATGCTACTTCAGGAATTTTCTTGTTTAAATGCTTCATAGCACCCCAGGGTGGAGGAGCCCTTGACAGAAGAAATCAGGGAATACAAAAATAAAAACATAAAAAAAATGTTTTCAATAGAAACCACACAAAAGGAAAAAAATTCAAAACCAACCTGGTGACAGGAACTGCAAGACAAAAGCTTAAACAGGCCTTCTTGCTCTCTGAGAGTAGTTCTTCTGCAGCTAGAAAACAACACACAGCACTAACATGACAGGATGGTTCAGTACCCTTGTCGAGGATCAGGCCATGGTAGTAGTAAGCTGCAGCCTATAATGCCACATTATGATGAGACTCTACACACTAGAATAACTCAGTGCAGAAAAAGAGAAGTTTTCAAAATTAAAAGTGAAGATTGATTGTGATCAAGACCTTTGCTTCAAGATATTTCCATTTGATGAATAGCAGATGCTTCTTTCCATAACCATTATCGATGTTACATCCAGACAAGCAGAAATAAGCCTGAACAACAAAGGGAAAAAAACACATCATCAGACATGTGAACAGTTGAAAAGATTAATTCCTAGCACAAGGCAAGTTCTTTTCTGGTGAGTGCACTTGCCAGGACAAAAACGAAGGCAATTTGAACAGTAACATCGATAAAGTAGAAAATGAACAAACAAACTGCCATTAACCAGGGGGAAGAAAAGAAAAGAAAAGAAAAGAAAAGAAAAGAAAAGAAAAGAGAGCGATTAACCATCTTAATGAAAGACTTCAACATTCTATTGCTCTCTCTGAAATCCATGTAAAAATCTAACCTTGTAGAAACCATATAATTTCCTTCTGAATAAATGATTTAAGCAAAATCCCCTAGTTGACTTAATTTGTAAAGGAGCGTGAATTGGTTTTTTCCATATACCAAGAACAGACACACATAGATGCGGGAATGTAAAAAAAAAAAAACATGCAATTGAAGCGAAATGAAACCAAGGACAGTGATCCCAATGTCACGAAAAGAAACATTATGTTCCTGCTCTGTAGATAAAAAGCTATTATAAGCTACAGAACAACCCAAAATTTGGGAAACATATATCTGTCTCAACAAAATACCACAAGATAACTCTTTTCTACCTACTATATAGCTTAGCTGGTGAATCCTGTATTTACCAGGATAAAACAATATACATCAAACATCAGTGAAAGGAATTCTGCTCTGGAGTATGAACAAATATCGCAATGACAATGACAGTGATGCATTAATTTTCAGGTATGAACACTAAAATTTAATTCTATACCTGCCCATAATAGATCAGTTGTTCACATGCCAGTCTTCTCTTCACAGGTAAGGTAGCCTTTTGACTTTCAACGGCTAAACCAAGCTGCATTTCAGTTCCCTGAATTTGTCATATAGCACAGTATCAAAAATAATTTATCATTGAGATTCTAGGAAACACACACCCTGGTCACTAAGTTAGCCCTCAATTTCTAGAATAAAATCTAACATGAAGTTATTTATTTATTTATTGTATTTTGGCTTTTTTGTGCATGCGTGTGTGTGTGTGTGTATGTGTGTGTGTGTGTGTGTGTGTGTGTGTGTGTGTGTGTGTGTGTGTGTGTGTGTGTGCGCATTTTTCCACTGAAGGGGACTAATTGTTCAATAATCTAGTAAAATTTGATCATTCTTGTTTTTTTAAACTTCTCATCTTTCAAAATGACTCCTGAATTAGAAAATGCTATCATCTTTCTTTCCCCTTTTCATTTGGGTTTTTTTTTCTCCTCTTCTTAGTTTCTCCTTTTAGAAGTAGATGTTGTTTGTAAGTTTCCAAGGGTGGATCAAAACCACTTAGCTTTCTTCTATAGAACTCAAGTGAAATATACCTGGCCTAGTGCTTGAATGGAAATAGCCTCCAATACACCCTCCTGCAAATATTTTGGCAATCTCTTCCTGGATATACAAAAATGTGTCCAATAATAATGGACCAATAGGAAAGTGGTAAAAAGATCTAGAAGTTCTGAAAAATTATATATGTCTACATACTTAATATCAGATGGTAAGCCAACAAGAACACCCCGGACACAAAATTCCAAGTAACCCGATGCCTTCAGCAATAAATCAACAGCATCCCTCATGCAATCTAGAGAACAACGTAAACAATTAGTCAAAACTTAGAATAGCTAGCATAAGCAATCAGACAAAGCTTGAAACATCAAATATGGAGTTGGTCCCATCGAAAGAGAAAAACATATAGATGAGCAACGGAAACCTGCAGATACGAGTCTTTCAGAAGAGCCCAAGTGACTTTTAGGAATCAGCATGGAATTTGCCTCTATCAATGTCAACATAGCCATCATGTGGATAACGGAGAGTGTTTCAAACCAGGAGTTTGCAACACAGACTTCCTGTTCATCAAATTGTTGATCCAATTATCAAATTATACGCAACGAAAAGGTAATTCAAGACATACATACAAGTATTACTTGGTGAAATACTCACTTGTCGTCCATCTTCCAAATATTTCCACTTGAACTCCACCACTTCTTGAAGACCATGCTCTGTATATACAAGCATTATTCACAGCATTGTTAAAAAAAATACACACAAAAGACTCATCTACGGGTGTTTGTGTTTGTGAGAGAGAGAGAGATAGACCTTTCTTAGTAAGGCCAAGTAGAAGAGGCAAGTAGTCCTCCAGTGCCCGCTGTAATTCGGTAACAGCAGATCCACCTGCAGAAAATACAAACCCTCGTGAAAAAACTTCTACCAAGAAACTAGAGATCAAACAATGAGCTCATGAGAGACCCCACCAGTGCCCTCTGCAACTAAAACAATCCGATTCCGAAGTGAAACTATCCTATCAGCGAGATCTTCTGGAATTAGACCTCTGAGCGACCTCTGAAGATCCGACTGAACCGGAACACGCATTGATGGGACAAATATCGCAATTTCGGGGATATTCAACTTCTTTTTCTTCCTTCCAACTGCAGAATATATAGAAGATGTGCACCCCATTGTTCTTGCAGGGGACTAGTTCCGAATGTAACATCCTACATAATATATACATCCATCATATAAATTTTTCCACATTTTAGTCCAACTTACAACAATCAAAATTGCAAAACCATCATGAAAAGTAAAACTTGAAAATTCGGAAAAGCATTATGCTAATCTACAATTGAGGCAAAGTTACCCCAAGAAAGAGAGGCGAAAACAGCTCCAAGCAAGAAGCAATAATTGAGAAGAAGAACAGTTGGTTAGCAGAGAGTTAATGCTATCATGGTCTGATTTGACAGAGAAAACCAAAACACATGTGCGTCCATATATTGAGTAAATAAGTGAGCAGAGTGTGGAAACACTTACTGGTTTCTGACAGGAGAGGGGGAAGAGAGAGGCGAAGCTTCGAGCATGGATTAATGATGTTGATATCTCCAATATATGACTATGAGTCAGAGAGAGAGAGAGAGAGAGAGGCACTGGGACCGAGAAATCGCTCACATGGCGTATACGTAGGAAGAGAAACGTTAATTGGTCTCAGCGACGATGAAGGGAGGAAAAAAAACTTATTAATACACACCACCGTCAAGGGTCTTATAGCTCAACTGCTATTTGATTACATTATTAGGGCCCGCTCAAATCTCTTTAATTATTTCTTGACATCTAAAAAACAAAAGTAAATGATATTTGCATTTTCAGAAAAAACCTCAGGAAGTAGAGTGCCAAGGCTTTTTTTACTTCTTTTTTGTTTAACGAGAACGGCCTCTCTCTCTCTCTCTCTCTCTCTCTCTCTCCTCGCCAGTTCATGGAGGACCAATCACCATGTGCTTGCATTTAGGATATCGTGTAGATTTAAATCGACGAGGAATAAATGGACCACTTTGACAACTGTGATGAATCTACCTGTTTCTATGGCAAGTCTTCCTACCTACGATGTCTCGTCTCTCAGCATGAATCTCTCAGGCTCAGCCCAGCCCCTCAAAAATCTGTCAAAAAAATTTCACTTTCCAGATTACACTCCTCGGCTTAGGATCACTCATCAACATCACATTCTTCTTCCACTCTACCAACCCCAAAAAAACAAAAAAAAGGTTTCATTAATTCAGCCGCACTCTCTACCACTCTCTTTCTCCGTTATTCTAGGCGAACTGCACCACCCAAGTATTTTTGCCTGCAGGTGTTATTGATATGGAGACCATTCCTTTTTTTTTGGTACTTAAAAAAGGTTGCAAAAGCTTATGCAATAATTTTGTCAAATACTAGGCTCTACTGCAGTATGAGAGAAGAGACAAGAGTCTGAAATCCAATCACAAAGAAAGTCAAGTGCATACGCCTATATACTTTCCGTAAATCATAAAACATGAACGAAGTCGAGCCCAAGGCTTTGAGTTAAGAGGACGATTCTTGTCATAGGCTTCGCTCGCATGAAAGGTAAAGGTAATCTCAGTTTTTTGAACTGCTTATATCTATGAATCTACTCTCCCCCACTACGTGTATTATGAACAAACAAGGGTGGCTTGACTTGAGGATGCATAATATGACTCTGTTTTCATATGACCCAAGTATGATATCTTTCAAAATCAAAGCTGTCGAACGCCACTTCACCTACCGTGCACACTTTTTCCTCAGAAGTCAAAGCAGCATAAAATTAGCGAAGGCTAGGAAGTCGGCAAGACATATATATATATATATAGCCAGGCACATGGTTGTAACTTGTAAGGTATATGGATACTGATATTAGCCCACTAAACAGTAAACACCAGGGCTTTGGCCAATTCAGTCGTCCTGGTGCACTCTTTCTCGCTCTCATGCTGTGAAACTCTTGCTTTTAGTTTTGAAACAGCAACTTCAATTTAATTTTTCCCCAGGCCAAAACATACATTGGTATGAATAACAAAAATAAGCCAAGGTTTCAGCATTTTATCATTTTTCAGGCTGTATTTATTCAACTTCTGCAACTTTTGCCTTCCATTGGAAGTGCTTTCTTGAAATCCTAAAACCAACAATGTTTGGAAAAACAATTGAAATAATACCCAAAACAACATAGAAATTATTTACACATGTTAAATTTAAAATTACAGCAAAAAGTTTTGTACACTGGTTTGAAATGATTGTCAAATCCCATAGAAGCAACATTTTCAGTTGTACCAAAAAATAATAATATTGATTAAAAATAAACTGAAATAAATACTCAAAACACTCGGTATAAACTATATATACAGGTTTACAAACAGAGACAGAAATCTAATTGAAATGATACACAGGTAATGTGAGCACTTTCTTGTGGGCATAATGCAGATTACATGAACACACTCGGGAGTAAAGATGAGCAACAACTCTTTGGGTACAATTCAGCTGCTATTTTCAACATTAGGAATTTCACTTGCCTTCACAAACCAGCCCTTCACTCGCTTTCTTGTGTCGGCTCTGGCCTTCCTGGACTCATAACGAATGCGCTTATTGAATCAGTCCATAATTTGAAAGCAACATGTTTGGAAACATAGGCAATAAGATAGCTCAAGAAAGAAAGGAAATGACAGAGGAATCATGCCTTCGAGTTTTCTTCTTCTCTTTGTAGGGCATCATGGCATTGCCTCTGTTCTGTGCTATCAGCTCCATGTCAACATGGGCTGTTATGCTTTTTACAGTCACAGACAGGGGAGGCTGTTCCTTAAACTGGACATTGTTGATGCCAGTGTATGATTTGGGATAATACAACCTGGATTCTGGCATAGGTACGCCATTGCTTTCCGCGGTTGCAGGTCTGCAGTTTGATATCAGTTGCTTTGGGTGATTCTGCAAATTTTCCAATCAAGCTTATCAAAACGTAGAACCACCTAAGAAGAAAACTACACAGAAAGATGTGATAATATGAAAATTCTGCAGTAGATCTTATCATAGGGGCTCAGATCTGTATGCCCATCTACAGACAGCTTCCTGGGTGGCACAATAAGGACACACATAAGAAAAGCACATATAGAAAGTTACAATCAAATCATCTTTCAATCACACAGATGCCACTCCATCAGTATCCTGGGGTTCTCCCTACTCTGAAACTCTCAAACATGCATACTCTAAATAAGCAATGTTGAATCTAGTAAGTGCAACTTCTGGATATCACTATAGACATTCGGAGCTCGAGAATAGGGTGTAGATCTTGTGCCCATTGATATGTATAACCACATTTAAGCTGACGACAAATAGTGACATCCAACTAGGTAAGTTTTTAACACACACCCCTTTCCTCTTTCAAGCTGGGTTCCTATGCCTTCATTAGACTCAAAGAACTGATGCTTTGCATAAAATAAATAGATACGAGGCAAAATAAGTTCAAAGATAAGCTCAAAACAATCTTTCTAGTGAATCATCAATTGCCACACATTTCAGCAGCTTCATAATATTCTATATTCTTATCTCTCTCTCTCTCTCTCTCTCTCTCTCTCTCTCTCTCTCTCATTTCTACTACTACAAATCCAACGGATGTATTCTCTATTATCTTTCTTTTCTTTTTGTGTTTTTCTAATTGGTCTTAAAAGAATCCTTGAAGATTACTATGGCTTTATTCTCCCCCCACCGTCCCCAGTCGCCGCCCATGCTGAACCGCAGAGAACTTAAATTATACACATTATATACCTGAAAAATTAAATGTAAGGCAGTCAGAATGGCTTACATTTTGCAATGGCATACCCTCACATACGGCAGAGCTGTTCATCTCATGCATGTCTTCTAACATTTCTGTCGTTGCCAAAGAAGTATCCTGTACAAGGTCACTACAATTCTTGATCATAAAACCAGAATTGTTTGGATCGTATCCTATCTCCAAGTGACCAGGTTCTTCCCAATCCCTTGATCTTCCTGAATGAAAATCCCAAATCTGCAACGCACGAGTGAATGTTAGCTATTTTGCCCAAAAAGAAAACCATGCATTGCACTTCTGCTTAGCTGTGAATGCACCTGTGTATTAAGCATTACGAATTAAGTTCAACGCAAGATGGGAATAAGAAATAGGTACAAAGGTTGCCAACCATGAAACTTATGTCAAAACCAGTGAACATACTGTATCAACAGCAGAACAGACATTATTCTAGACAGTTAGGCAGTAAATTCAAACAATAAATAATTGAAGAATGTCCTTCTCAAAGATATAAACCACGCGCTTTTGTTATTTCACCAAAAAAAAAAAGTGTGAGGTATCCGAAGAAAGATAAGAATACGCAAAAAAGTGCTGCTAGACCAAAAATCATTAACAATGATCGCTAGTAGAATGGTAGGTTTGAACCTTTTTCTTTTCTTTCGAAAGTAAAAACCCACCCAACAAACCCTAAAAGTCCTCTCATATCAAAATTAAATTGCTTAATCCAAATGAGGTCACCGAAATATGCTATCGGCAAGGAAAGCTAGGAGATGGCATAAGTAGAAGTTTCTCAATAGAAACCATAGACCAAGCTAAGAAAAGAGAGAGGGAGAAGAGAGGAGATAAGCACATTCTCGAGGATGCGGTGAAAACCTGCAAAGGTGTCTCAAAAAACATTCTCTAGATAAGCCCAGTTAAAGGTTAAAAGCAGTAGGGTTCCCTTTACGGAACGTCATGTCATGTTGACACGAATCATGTATACCCACAAGCTCGTGTAAGGTCATGTCGACACAAATCATATAAACTGTAAGTATGAGAGTCAATCAACAACTAGGCGAACTCATGTTCGATTCAGTTAGAGTACTGGCTGCAGCACAGTATATACATATGTTATTGAATCCATGTGATAAATAATTTATGGTCTCATCATAAATATTATTGAATTTGGTGAACAGAAGTATGCAAATTATTAGAATATAAGCCATTCTAGAACAAGGAAACATGCAACGAAAGAAGCAATTTATATAGACACAAAATTTAGCTCAAACCTGGGGGGCCTGATATGGGGGGTTACAATTCCACATATTTTTAACTTCCTCGATGCAAGCATTCTCTCCTGGATCCACAGGTGTTGGCAACATAAGCACAGAAGTGAAGGGTGTATGCTGATGCAACAATTCCTCGTCATCCCCATTATCAAATTCAAGACTCTCAAGATTCCCCTGCCGACCGCATTGATTCGGTGTCCCAGGTCCCAGTTCAGCGCCATCTCCGTCTACCCTCACCATTTCCCTCTTAGCCAACTCCGCCAACTGCTTACACATCACGTTCCTGTGCTTCCCAAAAGGGCCAAAACTCGAACTCCTCAACTTCGACATCCCCAGAATTTCGAAACTCGGAACGCTAGGGCCGCCCTCGTTTATCACCATCAAATCTTGAAAATTCGACACCGAGGACTTATGAACTGATGGATAATTATTCGGATGTAAATCAAATCCCCAAACCGAAGCCAGCTCAAAGGCCGAAGGACAACCCGAGAACCCTTCGACGGGAACGCGCACGTGTCGAGCCAAGATCGAACAACTGGCATGAGAATCCCAATCGCAGTCACAGCAGAGCACTAGACCGTCTGTAGAGCAACGGAAAGCAACCGGCTCGGATCTACAGTTGTCGCAGATCTGCGAGCGAACGTGCTTGAGAGACAGAGCATTGGCCGAGTGTACGTGCTGATCGCAGAACAAGCAGAGCTTCGCCGAATCGGCTTTACAGTACAACACTGCCGTTTTCTCGTTGCAGAAATCGCACGGTGACAACATCTCCGACGTTATCGATTTGGAACTCTTTTCTATTTCACTGAAGAAGATTTGTTACAGAGACTTGTGTATATATGTGTGCGTATGTGTCTAGTCTATATGCAGAGTGTGATGCATAAATAGGTAGATGGGGAACTTCGAAGACGACCAAGAGAGCTTTTTTCAACAACTGTGAGAGAGAGAGAGAGAGAGAGAGAGAGAGAGAGAGTACAGACTCTTTCTTTTTGGATGTTAATGCAATGGAAGCGGCCGTCGTTTAACATCTGTACTAGCGGAGGAGTAGGCAGTGGTACATGATAAGCATGGGGCAGTCGCCGACGTAATGAAGCAGAGGAGAAGGTCCACACGCGAAAAAAATATCAGCACTTTTTGCCGTGCTGGCACATAAAAGTTCTCTAGTCTTGCGTCTTTTGCATTTGTCCTCCGGTTTTCTGCTCTCAACCGTCCACGATCTAGTGGGTTTCACGCTTTAGAAACTCCATTGAGTACGAATATACTTGTGGACATGTGATGATGTCTTCAAGGGCGAAAAATCAAGCTATTCTAAAGGTGACGAGTTACAGAAAGAAACATATAATTCTATAATTTATCTAAACGCTAGATTGATTTCGTTTATGATGCCATTTTAATGCAATGAGCCATCAGGTAGCCTATGTGGGTGTGTTTGGACTATTTAGTATGAAAATTTATTATATTTGTGAGAGGTTAAGTAAAATGTGACATATTTGAATAAATTTTTACAGAAGCTACAGATTGGAATGGAAATTTATCTTATATTCACTATGTTGGACCGTTGGATTTTTCACATGTACTTTTTTAGCTCCAAATATAATAAAAAAAAAGTTATTTGTGCAATTGGTGAACATCATATATGGGCTTTTGTAGTTGTTTGGATCGAATTAGGACGTCTGAGTCATCATGCCAGGAAGAATAATCATTTTTAATTGGTGCAACGCAAAAATGTCCAAATTTTATTCAATACACTCATCACGTGTGTGGGTTATGTTGGGTTGGATTTGTATTAAATTCAATCCGTGCTAAATTTAAAATTGAACCCATCTTAGTCTGTTTTATATTTTTTGATTCAGAACCAAACAGCCATTGTGCTTTGGTTCGATTCAATTCTTGAGCTAGGTTTAATCTCGAGTCATTTGGCCAGAGAAGTGCTAATTCAATAACCAAATAAAACTATCAATTAGATTATTTTCAAATACATAGCGGAACTGATTCAAAGAGGCTAAATTGATTTAGTTTTTTTGCACACCCTGCTAAAAGAGTAAAAAAAATCGACAAAAGGAGTTAGGATATAATAGACTCTAATCGGCCATAGTAACCATGGAGTCTTGCGTATAATGCACGGGGTATTGCAAGTAATGGCCCATATAGCAGACAAAAGTCATAATGGATACAAAGTCAAGTTGTAGCATTGGCCTAAAACTACGGATTTTATTATTACCTACATGAAATTTAAAGATCATTATAATTGTGGTCAGAAGAGGGCCATGTCATTGCTCTACGCTCGCGTGAGCGTCAAAAAAATCTAATTTAGCTCTGGGTAAGATAGCAAAAGTACGAATAATGTGTATTGATTCAAAATTCCTAAAATTTTACTTTACGTACAAAATTCAAAAACATTTTACTTAACCCCTCTCAATGAAATTATTGTTTTGAAGGTTAAAGTTTACCCGATTTAATGGCCCTCACGACCATGAGTCCACAGGCGACTGGGCCTAGTAGTTCTCTTTAGTCAATCGAAGGACCTTGCATTTGAATAGCTCAACCTACAATTCCAGCTTTGTTATGGCATTAGGGAGAGAAAAAGAAGAAAAAAAAAAATTAAACAACCAGATTCTTTAATGAAAAATCTTGTCCACTCTATTTATTGGTATTTAGAAGATATTAACTTAGATTAATGCTAAAATTATCACGAGTTAGGTATACTTACTTGAGTGCAAAGTAATAAAATGTAAAGTAAACTGAAACCACTAACACAAAGAACTTTTCGTGGAAACCCAAACTAGAGAAAAAATTACGTGTCCACTTTGCCGGACAAAAATCTGTATTATAATATTGTTCAACAGTTATAAGACACTTACAACCTAAATTCCCAATTGAATCCTCAATCTCTAAATTGATTTGTACTTGCTCGATTCTACAATTCACTGGTACTAGTGCACGATCGCCGCTCAATTTTCTTAGATTGGATTTATGTCTTGAACTCTTTCAAGAAGATCGATCTCTTAAATGGTGTTCAAGAAGATCAATCTCTTCAATCTCTTCAATGGTGTTAAAACATTATACGCTAAGAAACTATTTATGAGCTCTAAAAACAATGAAAAACACTTTAGAAAGTTGCTTTATTAATGACGGCTTAGATTTGGAACTTTGGGATAAATTTAGGTATTTATAGAGCTTCTGAAATTTTGCGGCACAAAACCCTAGGTCGCACATAAGTGGATCTCGGGAGTGCGAAGTGTCCCATGAGATGTCTCGCGAGGTCATGCTCTCTGTATCTTCCAATGAGCTGTCCCGCGAGATCCTCTGTTAACTACACCCTCTTTGTATCTTTTCGCGAGGTTCCGTGAGATCCCACAAAGTATTTCGTGAAGTCTCTTAGAAGAATTTGTATACTGTTTCTTTACATGAGGTGCTGCGAAGTCCCACAAGGGGTTCTACGAGGGTCAGTATGATTTTTTATGCATATCCACACATTCCACGACTTGTCTCGAAGTCCATCAAGACTTATCGAAATTCTGTAGCACACTTTAAAACTTTAAATAAATTCTTCTTAAAACAAGCTTGCATGAAATAACAATTAACATCTCAAAATACAATATACTTGAAATATCACGAACTTTGCCAATTACATAATTTTACATAAAAATTTCCCTCCAGAAAAAAAAATCTTGACGTTCCAAGCGTAGATCATCTAAAGAAAATCTTAAAAATCACCCTCGATAACTCACCAATAAAATGCGAAGGAGAAAATCTGGCATGGTGGCAAAGACATTTGACTTTTGTTTTTTGGGTTTGGGGCATTCCAAATGAATTGATGCCACCGTTTGGAATAAGTACACGAAGTGAAAGGATAAAAAGTCCCGAGTGGAAAGAGATAACTCCATGCATGGATGATTCTAACGGCAACTTTAGTCGAATTTCAGACATATCATTATCGGATTATGTGCTTCCCTCCTTCTAAAGTGAGGTCAAACTATCTTCCATTATATTCCGAAATATCGATCGAAGGTCAGAGAAAATATTAGAATGAGAGAGAGAGAGAGAGAGAGAGAGAGAGAGAGAGAGAGAGAGAGAGAGAGAGAGAGAGAGGGTCACAGGGCACCAAACATGAAGATAGGGTGAGGAGAAAAGATAAAGATCCGGTTTAGAAACCCAACGTCCCACTTCCCAAACAAGATGCCGCGGCTAGCTTACAAGGTAAGTTCCACCGACACCCAACGTCCCAACACAGTAGCCCCAGCTGGGTGTAGTTGTCTCTCAATCGTAGGCTTTTGAAGGAGGTAAAGGTCACATATATATACAGATATATAAATTAAACAGGAGCTCAGGGCAAGTTGACTGGCCAATGTGCCAGATTGAATCCTTCAAGGACAGCTCTTCTTCTTTGAAATTCTACCTAGCTAGCTCCATCATGGAGCTGTGAGGACTTGAAATAAATAAATACTTTGGGCCGTTCCTGCAAACCAAGAGAATATATTCCCTTATGGGCAGCTGTGGCTATAATTCAGCTGAGAGGTGGAATGCGGAGAAAAGAATGATGACAAAAAAAAGAAAATTAATTTCCTTTATGGGCTGCTATGTAATGCAAATGAGAGGTGGAATGGGGTGGAAAAAGAATATCACTGAAAAAAGATATGGATAAGAAAAATTGATTCAGGAAGAGCTAAATTGAGTGGCATCTAGCAAGTTGCTACTTTCACATGGCTATAAATAGAGAGACTTTGTTTGGCATCCCATTGAAGCATGCATGTATGGGAGGAAGAGAGGCCTTACATGAAGATAAGAGCACTCTTGTTTAGTAGCCAAGGATGACTTGCCTGCTCCATCCGTCGGGTCTTTACCATATATGTATGTCTAGGATCCCTTGTTTGGTTTCAGGCAGTCTCCTTGGCTAACTCGACAGGCTCTCCTCTTTCATGCTAGGCCTTCTCTTCTCCCCTATTCACAATTAGCAGTATTCGACGTGAATGCATGAGCATGACTCTGTTAAACTGTCATCATGGCATTACACTCCAGTGGTTCTTTAGTTTCTGTACATTGGTTTATATAGGCCATAGAGCATGAAAGTATTGTGCATAAACAATTAGTAAAAAGAGTCTGTTACAACTGTAGTTTTTGTTTTAACTAATGTACAAATTAATATTTCATTGTTTCAAATGATAGTACGTTACCGTGATAGAAGCTGCTATTGCCCTAGCAATTAATATGCATGCATGCATGTTTAACCTAAATGTGAACCTTAACCGTGAACTCGGGTGTCACTGTCCCTATGTTAAAGAAAGAGATATATAGTAAGTAGCTTAACAAAAAGGATGAGACCAGCGCAGCTAGCTACCTAATTCCTCGAGATAGGAAATCTTGGTCCAGCAACTCCTTCCCCTGAACATGGGTCTTACCCGATAAGGGTGGTATTACAAGCCCAGCCCAGTCAGGTCAGAAAACATGGGGTCTTACCAAATAAGTGGAATTACAAGCCCAGTCCGGTTAGGTCAGAGAAACGACGGCACCTCTTTATGCTTGCAAGTTACAAGCCCAAAAACGACGTTGTTCGCGACGAATCTATCGGATTAGCCGGCCCATTGGGGTGTGTTGACGAATCTATCGCATGAACCCTACCAGTTTTCTTCTCGTCTGAAAACATTTTCGATATATATATACTCTTTGGTTGAGTCTGTCCTGCGATCCAATAAAATCTCAACGTGAAGCTTATTAACATCACGAACCATTCAACCATGTCGACTCTGATTACGAAAGGTCTGATCTCTGTACTGATAGTTCTCTTCTTGGTCTCGTCTTCGTCGACGATCGCAAGCTCAGACGCTCCGTTCATCGTCGCTCACAAGAAGGCTACCCTCACCAGGCTCAAGTCCGGTGTCGAACGTGTCTCTGTCTCCATCGACATATACAACCAAGGATCTGCGTATGTTTCCCTTCGATTCCACCATTTCCGATCTCTTTAATCTTCTTTAATCTCTTGAAGTCAACTGTAGATCGACTCTGCCCTTCCTCTTGCGCGTCCTCAGACAGATATTGTTTCCATGTGTTCGTTGGATTGGGATTTTATTTGCTGCGAGTGAATTTGTGATGATGCTATATGAGATTATATTCGTTAATTTTTATTTTTTTTTTGCGTTATTTCATAATCATGCCTTGGATGCTCTGGTTAATGTAGTTTTATACGGTCTGAAGATTTCTGTTTTATTCTAACTGTGGAAGTTTATGTGTTCACGACAGTTGTCTTGTGGTTTATTATGTAATTCTTGTGGTACAGAGTATCATTTCTTTATACAACTTCAAGTTTGATTACTCGAAACAGTATTTCTTTTGCTTGATAATGAAGTTCATCTAGAGTACTGATCATTTCTGTAAGTTGCATTTGCTTACAAACCCTAGATCAGCATACGCAATTCCCTTCGGAACAAACATACTGTTGCTTTTTTATCAGAAGCAAATGTAAAATTGTCCAGTTACAATTATGGAATCAAATCTTTAGTTGCATTTTCTGATGTTTGTTAATCTATTGCTTTCAACGCCCATAGCTTGGGGTTAGAGAGACCTTTGCCGGGGAGGGGTAGGCAGGATATTTCTAGAAGTTGAAGACAAAAAATCTAGGGGATCCAACATCCGTTTATGAGTTGACCACGTTTCTTTTCTGTATTGGGTTCTGTTTTCTTGCTTCAGTGGCATGAGTCTCATGACCATTCAATTTTTTAAGGGTTGGATAAAGGAAACGATTGAGTGGTTTTATTGCTCTTACACATTCAAAATTTTACTTGTCAATACCTAAATTTAGTGGGTTCCAATCTTCAAAGGGTGCTAAAAAGAGGAAAGTTAATGTAAAGTAGAGATTGATTTTTACTTTATTTAGTTATTTTCTCTTGCTATGGCTTTGATTTAATTGTTGTTTGTTAGAAGAGTTTGATGAACTTTCTTGCTGAACTAGGAGATGTTTTAAAAGCTGGTTGCCTATATTACAGATGTTGTCCCACCACTATTTATTTTGAGGGTTGAAAGTGCGTTGATTAGTTGCTCAGGAGTTCCTTTTTTTTTTTTTTTTTTTTTTTTTCTCCCTGGGCCACCATTAACTCCTAATCCTTGCCCTTTTCTAGTATTCTAGCATCACGAAATCATTCTCAACACTAGTCCCTTTCTGACTCACTAGAAAATATTTTCCTTGCTAACAATCTGATCCTTGCTAAGTTTCTCCCGTTGAGTGACTATTTGATCATAAAGGTTTTAATGAATGTTACATGATCCATTTGCAAACTGTCAGCTCGCAGTTAATTTTCAACCATTTCACTTCACGGTATGTGTTGTTGATATCACACTACAAGATAAATGTTCATATTTGGTAACAACACCCCCCCGGCCCCAAAAAAACGAAAAACCCTTCTAATGACAACTGATGACTTTTCTTGTGTTCATATTTTCTTTATACTTATTAAAAGACCAAAAATTAAATCTTTTTTTTGCTACATTCTGTCCTCTTATTCTTTGGCATCTTTTGTATGTTGTTGTGTCTTCAGGACTGCATATGATGTAAGTCTAACTGATGATAGCTGGCCCAAAGATGTTTTCCACATTGTCAATGGAAAAACTTCAATGTCATGGGAAAGGCTTGATGTGTGAGTTTCACATTCCGAAAAGACACCTTATTCCATTTTGTTGAATTACTATCTTTATTTGCATCATGCTAAATTGGATAATTAGCAGTGGTGCTCTTGTATCGCATGCTTTTGAATTGGACTCCAAAGTCCAAACATCATTTTATGGTGCACCAGCAGTTATCACATTCCGCATCCCCACAAAGGCTGCTCTACAGGTTTGGCATTCTCAGCCGTTTCGTGTGTGTATACAGAAAAATGTAGACTTGTATGTCTTTGTTTAATCGGAATGATTATGATCTTTTCGCTGTTGTTGTTTTTAGGAGGCTTATTCAACTCCGATTCTGCCTTTAGATATCCTTGCAGATAGACCTCCTGAGAAGAAGTTTGAGTTGGTAAGTCTCTCACAAGTAATAGATGTATCTATCTTTTAACAGACATGCTATCCCGTGTTCACTAAGAGGCATCCTTGTGTTTTTTCATGGCATTATGGTTGGCGGCGACCAAATTTTCTCAGGCTAAGGTATGTCCTATTTTTGTTATTACCTCATTTTTTTTAGTTTTGTACTGCAGGTTGCAGATTTAATCACTATAGCTGTTATTTTTGTCCTTACTATTACTAAAACTTGCATAGGACAGATTATGAGTGACATATGCTAGGGGTTAGCGGATTAGTGAACTAAATGTTACCTAGAAAGTACGGACACTCTGTTTATGTTACCGTATCTGTGTCGGACACTTGTCGGACATACATACTCCTCGGACATGCCGAGACACGTGTCTGACATGCCAATTGGTATGTCCAATATTTTTTTTAGTGGACACATCCTGGACACATTGGGGACATGCGTGTCCCTTACTTAGATACGTTTTGGGACACAGCGGGGTTGAAATGTTATTATTAAAAGTGTTAAGATGGAGTCAAAATTTTAAATGTTAAAACTTTCAAACACGAAAACATAAAACACCGATATCCAATTGTTCAAATCCTTAACTTGTTAGTTATTATATTATAATTGTGAACTTGTTTAGTTGTTTTTATCTTATTTTTGGTGATTTATGGATGTTAAATCCGTATCTGTGTCTATATCCATACTCTTGTCTGTATTTGTGCTTCTTAGCATGTCACAAATGGAGTAATAGGGAGACCAACTTTGGGCAATGGCCTTTTTAGGTGACAGATGGACTAAGAAGGGCCTTTGCAGTGCTCCTCTGCCACCCTTCAAATGAGGACAATATAAGATCAGTTGATAACTTATGATTATTTGGAATTCTTTTTTCCTTTTCTGTTGCATGTTGGGGTCTGGAGTTGGAAACAGTTAAATATTTTTTGATGACCGTTCTTCTATGGATCTTTGTACTGTTAGTCGTGTCTTTGTCTCCATCTTTTCAACATAAAAGAAGTATTTCTTTAATGAATTCTAGGACTTCTGCAGAACTGATTGAATTTTCTCATGCTCTCAACTTGTCTCTATCTGCAGAGGTTGTTGGCAAAGTATGGGTCCTTGATCTCTGTGATCTCCATTGTGACTTTGTTTGTATACCTGGTTGCAACCCCATCGAAATCTAGTGCTGCAAAGAAGAAGCGCTAATCGTCAGAGAAGATAACGCCCTTTTTACCTTCCATTAGCAGGTCTGCTATTGGATTTGCTTGAGGCAAGAGCCCCCCACTGTTGTTAGTCAATTAGTATTTTTTCTATTTCCTTGTTTACTTGAGGGCATAGTTTTTGGAAGTTTCCAATAGATTATGATCAGTTAGACATGAGATGAACAGAGTTGATAGTCTGCTGCTGATATTTGGGCTGCTGTTGCACTCAGTACGAGTAAAATTATCAACTTAAGTGGCTATCCAAAGCTCCATCTGCAGTTGTATCCGTACATTTCTTGATCAGTGACCTCTTATCAGTTTTGAACTACATTGGTTCTGTTTTTGGTAGGGGAAATATTGAATATGGATGAGACGCAGACCACTGAATGATTGCTTCTACTTTTCCATCTTTATCTGATGTAGAGATTTAGTTCTTGTTATGGTGATGAAATGTTGGATCATTTGGTATATCACAATTGCTTGGAAGAAGTATCGTGATTTGTTGACGTTGCAGATATTTTGGGGGTTGTTAGTTCCATGTTTCCAGTTTCCCATTATGCCTTGATGGACGCTATGTGCAGAACTGATTCACTTTGACCTCTGTCATTTTATGCATTTCTGGAATTTACCTGTTTGACAGTTTAACAACAGATGAGTCGGAATAGGGCGATGATCTCTTAAGTTGATACTGATTTTCTGACAATTCAACATAAGCAATCTTGATGTGCTGAGGGAAGATGCTGTTTTTCCTTTGTTATTTGCCTTGTCTCAATACCATTGATTTGCGATTGATGAATTCATCCAGTCTGAAGGTTTGGCATTTTGGCAAGGCATTGATAATAAGATCTCTCAAAGTTAGTAAGTCCCTGTTGTCACTGATGTTCTTACAGAGGGGAACTTCTTAAACCTCTTTTTCTACTGCTATTTACTCCTTTGCAGGATACATACAGATTGCGTATATATGACACTCCTGTCGTATTGTGTTCATTTTTATACGAGTTCCTGGAAAGGTTGTATCTGAAAGGTCAAATTCAAGCTGCTGGGGTGTTATTTGTGGTCTAGTACTAATGGTGGAAATCCAAGTTTTGAATGGTTGTGAGAAGTCGTGTAGCATATTTTTAGCTCTATGTTGACCGTAGTTAAAAAAATCGACAAGCCATTTAAAGTCCTCTTTACTTTCAGACAGCCGACGTGCCTTGTGTTGTAATTTGTTCTCAAGGTTTTCATTGGCCCAATATCTAGTTGATTTGTTCGGTTACCCATAAGATTATAATTAAATAGTTGTTTGGTGTGGTTATCAGATTTAATGCAGAGGTCCCAAATTCAAAGCGATGACAAGAAAAAAGAGAGTAATAAAAGTTCCATCAATACCAACAAGTAACGAAGACCAAAACCAAAACCAGCAATTTACAAACCAAAGGAGTAGCAGGTAACAAACGCATGATGGTATGGCCACATCATTATTCCAGACAAAATAACAACCCGAAAAAAAAGAGCAAAAAGTAAACACCCGAGGCAGTCACTTTCAAGAAAAAATGAATCCTGGGAACAGAAATCACTATTGTCTTTCCGGTTGTACTGCTATTCCAGGTGCTGCAAAACTCCCGAGGCTTTCTGAAAGATGACGGGCTGCTTTCTCATAATTGACAAAACCCATGAACCAAAAATCATGACCGTCAATTGTGACTACCTGGAGATACTTTTCTGATGGATTGTCCCTCATGACTACCGGGTTGATCGCGCCGATCTTGCCCAAAGGTACCATAACCTGTCATTACCAGCAATCAAAACTCTGTTATTAGTATCTTAAAAAAAGAACCGGAGGAGATTCCCTATAAACATGACAGCTTGCAATATTTTTTGATTGCCCGGTGCGGTTAGGGTTTAATTTACCTTGTAATAGCTCCAAGTCTCCTGGCCGGAGGGTGCAGTGAAGCATAGGGGCCGATCGCTGCAAAAAGCTAGATGAACATTTGATAGATAGAGAGTTCCGGCGACGGGTCCGGTTGTTGTGGACAGATAACAGGCAAACGACTTCTTTAGCTTCTCATTTGGAAAGGTTGCGAAAGTCTGCTTGTACAAAGGCTCAAACCCACCTCCAGTTATTGCTTTGGCAGTCAGATTCACTTTATCCCACGCTGCTCCCGATACAGATGGCCCTGTTTTGACTGTGAGGAAAAGGAAAGGCAAGAATTAATGGTGCTTAATTAATTTATTTATTTTATTGTACGAATGAAGGATCTGATTTCTATTCCATGAATCATGAAAGATGAATTATTGAACATACGATTGTGCCAGATATTGTGGGCGGTGGTTTCAGCCTTGTTGCTCCAGGTGTTGAACTTGCGGAGGATAGATTCCATGGGACTGGTGCTTGATTTCTCAACCGGGGTGTACTGGAGGTAGGGGTGCTGGTGGTGGTGCTGGGGTTGATCGCCGGAACCCCACAAGGCCGCCTTTTGATTGCCGGGGTGGCATGTGGGCACAGCAGGTGCGCCCATGATATGAGTCCCCCATTTCTCGGAGCTCCCCGCCGCTGCCGGATCAGATGTTGGAGGAGGTTGCGTTGCTTGGGGGGTGTTTAGAGGCCATGCCGCTGACACTGAAGATGATGGTTGGTCAGCGGCGACCGTTTCTTCAGCCGTGGATGAGGGGAAGGAAGGGTAGTAGTGAGGTTGGGATTCGTGGTCTCGAGTGCTGCCGTTCATCGTGTGGTTGGAGCTAGGGGAGGAGGAGATCTTGAATCAGGATGATCTGCGGTACTATGTAGCAGAGAATAATGGCAGAATTGTTGAAGAGGTGTCTATAGATAAAGGAAATGGAAAGACCTCCTTTATCTAGATTTTATCTGGATGATGATAAATTTCAACGTCTCTCTCTCCTTTTCTTTCTTTCTGTGGTGCTTTTAGAGCGGTGAATAACTTCTCTCTCTTTATACACAGAAAGACCATCCTGGCCCGTGAGAGCGAAAAGATTGACCCACCATTGATGAATCTAAACACGGTGGCTTAACCGTGTCTATATATTTTGTCATCATTGAATTTGTTTCCTTGGTTTTGCCTTGGCTTGGACAATCTAAGATCACATGACGATGGTGGGTTGTGTTCACATGAAGTTTATATCATGTCGATGTTTGTCCAATATCAGATTAGATCTCCGATAGCCACGGGAACAGTATATATATTATGGGGTATTTGGATCTAATTTATTTAATAATTTATGACTTAAATTTATAATTATTTTAAAAATTTTAATTTTGATATACTGATAATATAAAATATTTTTATATAAGTGGGTACCATGAATCTTGTTTTTTTTATGGTGTACTAAAATTCTAAAAGACATGTGTGGCATTGTGATATTTTGTTTGTGTAAAAATATTTTATATTGTTAGTGTATCAAAATTAAACTCTTTTCTTTATTGTGTTTGATTGATCATAAAAAAGCAACTTAAAAAAATAATTTATATCTAACACTATTTTTTAAAAAAAATACTTAAAAAAATAATTTTTTAAAACTAACTTATAGCTTATAAGCTGTCCATCCAAACACTTTCTATAGAATAATTGAGCAGGATTGAATCCTAACACCCCTATAGAATAACTAAGCACTTTTGATTCGGTGATCCCTATCTCACCCTCACCTTGTTATAAGGTTAGGACTGAATGAATGGTTTCTTTTTGTATGCACTTTTATTTATTTATTTTTTTTGCTAATCAGTTATCTGAATCAGTTTGTGCATTGACTAATCTCAAGATATGTGCATCTCTATATTTTTACATAAATCAAGTAATTATTGAATTAAAAACCTTGAGATAGTTTCAAAAAATTAACAGTACCTATGAAGTTTTGAACTTAAAACCTTAAAGAAAAGGAAATTCTAAATCTTAAGTTTTGATCATTACACTAACCCCTTGGGGTACTTTTAACACACTTAGGTGGCGTATAACCATTCAATCTTTTGTTTTTCTCTGGTTATATATTGTATAAGTAATAATTTTTTAAATAATAAAATATTAACTTTTATAACACCAGATGAACTAATGTACCATTAACGCGTCACCAATTTAATATCCAGTTTGATTCCAATTTAATAACTATGTTAGAAATTACTTTCGGCTCAAGAAATGCTTTTCTAAAAGGTAAATTACACAAACCTCTCTTAGATATCTGACAAATTCATATAGCTTCCCTCGTGCTTTTAAAATGGCTTTGGGCTCTCTTATTTTATTTGACAATAGACAATAATCTCTCCTTCGCTATCCAGCCGTTAGAATGATAGATGAAAAATGCTGATGCCATTTGTATGAAAAATTTAAGAGTAATACTATATAATTAAAAAAATTATACATAATTTATTATCATAATAATGTAGTTAAATTATATGTTTATCGCTTTAAAATAAAGAGTTCATCTAGATACTTATTAATTATAAAGTTATCATTGTCACATCATTTTAGTGTAAATTTTTGTACATAAATTTTAAAATAATAGCATTTTCTAAAATTTAAATGTCGGCCCTTTGTCCAGTTAATATAGCTTAAAGTAATTTACATAAACTCTCGTCATTTAATGTTTACACAATCATATTTTGCCAACACACTAAATCACCCCATTCTCTCCACCGTTCTCTCTCTCCACTAAAATAAACCAGACTTTATTGTAGAACCAGCACCCTTCTCTCTTTTTTTCTCCCTTCCTCTCTCTCTCTGAATTTAACCATAAACCACCACAAACCAGATCCACCATCCGCCCACCACCATCATTGAGGACCACCTCAATTATCCTCAGATTTGAAATTAGTCCCCACCAAAACCAATTTTAAATGCTTCGCCACCCCCCCACGAACCAAAATCATTGTTTAAATATTTCCACCACTAAACCAGAAATTACAGTACACATGTAAAGGTCAATGAACAATCTAGAACATAATAGAATTTTTACAAACTCACTGATGACCCAAAAAAAATCTAGAAGTAAAGTCGGCTCTGAGAGAGCGTGTTGACAGATCTATAGATAATACAAAACGAAAGCCGTCCATGTATCCGTAGCGAGGGAAAGTCGAGGAGATCGCGATGAAAATGTGGGTTTTCACCTTCGTTTTCCACAATCTTCTTATGCCTATTATCTTGAACTTTCTTGTTTCTCTTATAATTCTTTGTGATCTGCCAAGGTGGTTCCTTTGGTCAAATATTGGGCAGCTCATAAAATATTCAAGAAAATGTCTAAGAGAAAAGCTTTTTGACGTTGTGAGAGGAAAACTAATGAAGCTTGTGGCCATGGTGATTGACAATGGAACACATTGACATATGGGGGTTAGGTTTGCTTTGGACGGTTGTTGGAATAGGAGGTTTGACAAAAGGGCAGTGGTGGTCGGAATTTGATATGGATTGAAAATAAATTTTAATGGACAGTAAATGGGTTTGGTAAGAGATAGAAGAGATGATGAGGTGGTGATGGTGGCAGTACGGTCGGGGTGACGCAGACGGAGAGAGGGAGAGATGAAGGACGTGGGGATATGTCGGGGGTGGTGATATCGGTGACGCTGGGAGTGGGATCGTTGGGAGACTTTGGAACTGTTTGGAGATATAAATTATAAAAATGCCGGAGATAAATTTATCCAAGACAGAGGGGTAAAATAGTAAAAGACTCATCTTCATTAACACCGTTTGATAGACAAAACTGATAAAGAGTGTAATTATAGAAAAAAGCTGAAGGGAGCTGTCTAGATTTATCAGATGGCTCTAGGTCAGTATAATTTTCTCTTCTTAACTACCATCATGCAATTGTCTACTACGTGCCATGTTTTTTGTTTTTTTGTCCCATTTTGTCCTTATAGAAAACAAAATGTCACCTGCGATGGCCGAGACATCTGCTGCAAAAAATTTTATCCACATAAGTGAATCGCAGCTGAAGGAACTAGAGCTATCTCTCAGTTTAATTTTACTTTTGCATTTTTTATTTATTAGTTGAATTATTTCTATTTATAAATACAATAGTCAAATCCTTCAAAATATAAGTGAATTTTCTTTAGACGGAGAGAGGGAAGATTTAAATTGGGGATATGTCGGGGGTGGTTATATCGGTCACGCTGGGAGTGGATCGTTGGGAAATTTCAACTTTTTTCCTTATCTCAGCCGGAGATAATTTTTCCAATTGTTTAAATTTTCACCACCCACCCTACGACTCTGGCCCGATTGTCCCTATCATGATATTATCACATCTCACACTTTGTTGATTAATAATTATGTATAAAAATGTTCTAAGCATAGAATTTCCCTTCTAAGGATAAATTTTTTCAAAATTCCCTTTACTTCCTATCGATTTTAGAATATTTAAGATAAAATAAAGTGTATTAGCCCTCTAGAAATTTAAAAAATTATCTCAACTCATCTTTTAACAAAATCTTTTTGCATTTGCCCCCTCAACAAAAATTTTGAATTTGTCACTGATGCCGTGATATCATATGATTCATTTCAGCTTCCCAATGTCGACAGTTGATTGTTATTAGTATTAAACAGTAAACTCGTGCTACGCATAGAATTTTTTCAAAAAAAATTAATGTCACAACATATTACTTAAATATCAATAAGTTGAAACATTAAATTTAATGAATGTACAATAAAAAATGATTTAACTATCACAATATATAATTTAACTAAGAACAATGAAACATTTTAAATTAATGAAGGTTTAATAAGGGGTATTGTAATGGCATACATGATGGTCACGTCCATTGCGCGCTGAATAAGTAGATGTCTTTTTAGATTCCTTTCCTAAGTGTATTAGCTTGTCTTTTATTAATGGATTTTCATGTCTATTGCGCTGAATAAGTAGATGTCTTTTTTTAACAATTTTGCTAGTTTGGATTTGATTTTATTCTTGTTCTATAGGTGACTAATAACTGATTCCATCTTGTAAAAATTACAAACATTAACATATTGTCAGATTTAAGAACTTCACTTGAATTCGTTAGTCCAACTATCAGCCAAAAAAATCAATTGACGTAGACCGAAATAAATGCAAAATTCAAGACAAAAAGTGAAGCACTTGTGATGAATATGGATACATATATACATATTTTACTATTCATAATTTCAATACGTATTGTTTTGTTGGTTAATAACTTAGTATTGGTATTTATTAATATCAAGCTGCTAGGGGCTGGAAAATGGTAGGGTACTTTGAATTAGAGGAAATTTCTAATTTAGTTGAATTGGGTGGAGCCATACGGAAACTATTCAAGTTAAGGAGCTTGCTTTGATTCACCCGTGAAGCCACAACTCACCGGTGGCCACCCAGTGCGTATCCAAAAAAGTCGAGCTACTTGTACCTTGGAGGGTGAACACGTGTCATGTTTTTAGATTGAGTAATATTATACAATCAAAAAAATCATTCAGAATTTATCACCAGAATAATATGCCTAAATTGTATGTTTATCACTTTAAAACAAAGAGTCTACCTAGATGTTTATTATTTATAAAACTGTCATTGCCACGTCATTTTAGTACAAATTTCTATACATAAATTTTAAAAGAATATCATTTTTCTTTTAGATACGGGATATCAATCTTAGTCATTTATGATGTCATTTTGCAACTAACCCATTAAAAAATTATTACTCTTTAACGAGTATAGATATATATATATATATATATATACATATATTAAACAGCAACATATAAAGAAAAGAAAGAAGGAAGTAATTGAGGAACTTGGAGCGGAGGGGATGAGGGTTAGACGAGAGAAACGCAAGGATTAACACAATGTCTGATGAAAGACCCAATTCTAGATAACCAATCGACTGATTGATAGAAGTAAAAATTTGGACGTACGGTGAAAATTTTGACATATTAATTCATGGTATAGAAAAAATTATTAATTACAATAATGTGAGACCAAAAAAAAAAGTAATGAACTTATCTTTCACCTGAAGGACTGCTTCTCGTAGAAGAAAATATAAGAGAACTAACCTAATGAGCATGTCGTTAAGCTTCTATAATTCTAACAGTATAGACAAGTATAAAGATAGTGATATGAAAGTGATAAGATCAAAAATTAAGGTAAGATATTTTAAATTACTTGAAGTTGTATAACATATTTGAAACCGTGTTTACCTGTTTGAAATTTAAAATTGATTTGATATTTGAAAATAATATAGTTTACGGTTGATAGTTTATCTACAGATTTAACGTGTAGTGGAAATTGATGATAAGATTAGTTTGTAGTTTTAAATTCTATAAATATAACGTTTAATGAATATTTGAAATTTAAAATTGTATTGATTTTGGCATGATATTATAATTGGTGATAATAGGAAGTTTAAATT
The DNA here is from genome assembly GCA_033060915.1 of Euryodendron excelsum. Lineage (NCBI taxonomy): Eukaryota > Viridiplantae > Streptophyta > Magnoliopsida > Ericales > Pentaphylacaceae > Euryodendron > Euryodendron excelsum. The sequence goes on along the minus strand of CM065383.1, from coordinate 646,130 downwards.
AGAGTCCTTTTTAGTGACCAATAAGGCTAATATGTGAAAAAAATCGACCAATCAAATTAATTCATAGAAAGTGACGTGTTATTAATTAAAATTTAAAAATCTAAAAAATTAACAAAAATGTATTGAAAGTTTGGGACTTAAAGACCCGATAACATTTTGCTATTTATAATATTATAGATTGGGACCGGACCAATAATTGAATGCTTCATCCTTTGTTAAATTATTTACTTTTTTACTTCAAAAAGAAGAAATATCCTTTATTAAAATTGAACTTATGCATTTAGGGCCCGTTTAGTACAACTTATTTTTAGTTTTTTTATTTTACTTTTTTGGTTTATAAGTAAAAAATTAAAAAAAATTTGTTTCTTTTGCTTTTATAAGTTAAAGATAAGTAAAAAAATAAAAAAAAAAAGTTAAAAAAATTAGCTTTTTTGTTTATAAGCTTAAAAAAAATTTAGGTCAAAAATTCCTACCAAACGGACCCTTAGTATGGCCTGAACAATATTTAATCTCTATTTTTACTTATTTTTTGGTAAAATTTTTAGCACGTATAACAGATATAATAAATTAAATACTATTAAACACAATTAATTTGTAACAAGGGTTGAACGGCTAAACGCTGAATGAGACTCACCAATTTGATATTCGGTTTGACTTGTAGGTGAACCGCGGAAAATGAAGGCTGGAGAAGTAAATATATATACATACATCTGTGTATATCTACCTCCGCCTCTTGTTCGCATTTTCAGGGAAGAGAGAGGGGGAAGGGAGATATGAGTTACCAGAAAGTGCCCGAAGAGCCGTATCCTCCGCCAGGTATCCTTCTACCCCACCTTTCTCTCATACCAGTACTAGTACAAAGCCTGTAGATTAATCGTGGCTTCTTCTATTATCTCACCATTTTAATTTGATTTTTCACTTCTTCATTCACATTCGCAACAAGGGTCTGGACTCTGAATTCTAATCGTTTTTATTGAGATGTAAAGTCTGATTCAATATATGGGTACTCTCTGTTTTGCTAGGGTATGGGTCAACATATCCTCCACCCGTGTACCCCTCAGCGCCGCCACCACCCTATGAAGGCTACCCTCCACCGCCACCGCCACCGCCACCGCCGCCGCCGCTGCCAGCAGGGTATCCTTACCCGGCACCCCCACAACCAGGATATCAAGGTTACTTTAGTCAAGGGTACCCTCCACCACCACCCCCACCTCATCAACCCCAGCCTTATCAGGTCTACCATTCTGAGCATTACCAATACCAAAATCAGAACGGTTGTACCTCAGCCCTGCAAGGGTGGTATGTTATCTCTATCTCCACTCTTCTTGGTTTCCTGTTTTGAGGTGTGACCGGTTTGATATTAACTTTAGCTGACGATAAATTTACGCTAGGCATTCGATTCAATGCTTGTTGACTCTAGTTTTTGGGAAACTAAAACAAAACTTGGTCTAATCAATCTGAATTTATCAAATTCTGAGTCAATTCTCATTTTGCAAGTTTATATGGCATGTATTACTTTATGACATGACTATTGCTTCTTAGTGCCTACGTTAAAAGTTTTAGCACTTTTTGGAACTATGGGTTTCATCCATATCATAATTTCACAAGGGAGGCAGTTGATTTAGGAACGAATCTAGGAATTGGGTAAACTTATGGGAGATCCAATATAATTGGAACATAACAGACCATGACATCCTTCCCATAGGAAGTATAAAGAGATAGCATCCTTAACCGAACTCTTAGCTCTTTAAGGACTGTTCTATTATCCACTTCTATGAGCTAGATTGATTACATGAGTATTTTAATGTAAACATTGACATTTTTTGTTAATATTTTGAAGTGTTGATTGTTGTCACTTATTGATTAAGAATTTTCAGTCATCTTTCAAGGTCATAGTCGTATATACTATAGTAATCCAATTTTTGTGACTCATTTTTGTTTTTTCTTTATTTATGATTGTGAAACCTATGGAAGCATGCAGTGGAGGGTAATTGTCTCACCCATTCTTCACATATGCTTCAGGCATGACAAGTATTCATATCCTTCTTCTATGTTTTGTGTGCTTGGAACTTCAATATTCATTCTATTGGTTGTTTGGATTCTTTAGAATCCAAACAGATTAGGAATTCACACTACACATGCCATTAATGCTTTCTCCTGGTATTTTATTAATTGATGAGTAAATAACATAAAAACAGTAGTTCTGCTGGATAGTAGAGCGAATTGGAGACACAAAAATCCATAATGATAAGAGCGATGGATGAGATGATGTCAACTGCTTCAAGACGTCCGATGAATAGGTGGAAGAGGATAAGTTTTCAATTACTGTGCTAAAAATCGCCTAACACCTTGTCAGTTTCTGTACTTTCAGATGAATAAATAGTTTGTGCTTGAAATGCATGAGGATGGTAGTGGAGCAGTTAACCTGGTGACCTGCCCCAACACACACGCATGCACATGCATCTTTATTATATCTATATACATGGAATACTTACAGGCAGGTCAAGATTAAATTCTTACCACCAGGGTTGGCTCATGGTGAGGCTGTGATGGGGATGCTTTTCAATATGATCGAGTTTTGTATGGTTTGCACTGCCTCAAGCCCACTAGTGATCTGATAAAGTGTGGGGATGCTTTGATGTTTGTATATGCTAGAGTCTGGTTGATAAAGTTGACAGTAGTTATACAAAACATTGACTGTATGCTATAGATCCGGATAGTTTCATATAAACGGTATGGAACTAAAGTGCATTCACTAGAACATCATTTGTTGAGATCAGTGGTTGATACGTAGGAAAGAATTATGGGAGAAGCTCTAGCGATAGAATTAAATTTTAACAATATATGCTCCAAAAAGTGTCATATTTCTGGCATTGGAGTTTGGACAATTGAATGTATCAATAAATTCTGCAAGAAATTGTGACAATACCTCTAAAATAGCAGTTTATATATTTGTGGAATTATCGACATATACTATTATCGAGTTTTGTTTAGATGAGGATGATGGCGAAATGTGTTGAAATACTAACGACAGAACTAATAAATTGGTCTAGTAGGTGAATATTTCAAGGAGAGCATATAGCTTGTTATTTGGCAAAAAGGGTCTAAGGCATCTCCAGAAACAAGCATGGGTGCAGCTTGAAGGCTTTGTATTGATAACGAGAAGGACTTAATTTAGAGTTGATGGAAATAATTTGATGGCAAGCATAATATATGACATGCAGAGGTTTAGGTCATTTGGGATTGCTGTATGTAGCTGATCACATAAAATTTTGATTTGACATAGGGTTTCATGTTGTTGGTGAGACTGAATGAATATTTTCTCCTTGATACCTACGATTATAAAGCACACAGAGAGTCAAATGCCTAAAAGAGCATATTTGCATTTGATATGTGGGAGTTGATTATGCTCAATTAAGAATATAGTAGATTTAGTTTGCAAGGTAAATGTTAAAGAAATGACGTGATCGTAGTTTGAAAGTGAAGCTATAGGACTGGTACTACATTCTCTCAATATTAGTGTAATGGGTTAATTACACTTTTCGCCCTTATAGTTTACACCTCGTTCCACTTTAGCCCTTGTACTTCCAGTTGTGACGGTCAACCCCTTACACTTCTGGTCAACTGGAAATGTCACCCTTCCATGAGATGTAGCATTTTCCAGTGATGGAAAATGATCATGTGATGGCCACATGTGCATTTTCTAAGGGCATGAAGGTAATTCATTATTTTCTTCCTTCCACATAACCCTCTCCCTTTCTTTCTTATTTTCTTTCTTCTTGGCCGAAACCACCATCAACGACCCACCCCATTTCTACAAGTCTTCCCACCCCACCATTTTTGCAAGTTCATCTCACCACTGTTACCCAAAACCACCTCCTCTCTATATAAACTCCACCCCCACAATCACTCAAACCACCTCAAAAATCAAGAAAAAGGGTTGCTACCATTCACCCAAAAAACTCATACCACTTGTAGATCTATACGTACATATATACATATATAAGTATAGAATTCTATCTCTCGTATGAATTTTTTTTTTTTTTTGGGCACCAACTACCATTCACCCAAAAAACCCAGTGCATTCTTATTGTACATAAACCCATTAGGATTCTAGTGTATTCTCACATTTACAAGAAACAAACAAACCCATTGCATTCGCGTTGTTGACAACTCCCGTTAGAAATTTTCATTGCCATAATAGCTCCTCCCAACCCCAATCAGAGAGAAAATGCAAAAACTATATAGAAGGGTTCAAATTCCCGAGACAACAAAATAACAATTAGATTGTTGAAGCAATTCTCATAAACATTCAAAGTGGTGGCGGCTTTGGTTTTGGTTGTAAAGAGGGGGGGTGAGTGCTTGAATGTGGCGGGATGAGAGAGGGATGGGAAGCGGCCGACGGCTAGAAGCAGTGAGGGAGGTGGTGAGAGATGGGTTGTGGCTGGCAGATGAGTTGGGTGTGTTGATGATGGGTTACGACTTATGAGAGAGAAAAAGGGTGGAAAAGAAGAGAGAAAGGAAGATCAATTATAACTATTTATTATTATTATAAATGATAATTTTTCTTAGTCAATGTATTATTATTATGTCTATTAATTTATATGTTATTATTATGAATATTAATCGCATGTTAATTCATTTTATTTTCCATTTTGAAGTATTTTTTTACTTGGATGGCAAAAGAGGTAATTACCCTTAGAGATAAGATCACCTGAGACTCACGTGGTCATTTTCCGTCACAATTTCTAACGACACCTAACGGAAGGGTAACATTGCAACTTGACCAGAAGTGTAAGAGGTTGATTGTCACAATTGAAAGTACAAGGGCTAAAGTGGGATAAGGTGTAAATTGCAGGGGTGAAAATTGAAATTATCCCTAGTGTAACTTAACTAGCAGATATGTTTGCTCTGGCTTTTGATAGGAGCAACAATGAATGAGGGCAACACTTAACTCTGCAGTCATGAACACTTGCTTGTTTCTCCAGTTGAAAGACATATAGGTCATTAGAATTCCATTGTATCAGTTCTGCATGGGTGCTTAAAAATTAAATATTAGTATGAATGATACAACTGTGGCTCCAGAACTCGTGGTTTTTGTTTCAGGCTGTTTTGCTTGGGATTCATTAGGGTATACAATCATTTAGAGTTTTGTTAAAGCTTTAACTTTTGTTCTGCATAAGCTACTTTTATGTGATGATCTCGGAATGATTTGAGTTCTTTTGTTTATTCCTGCAGTTTGGCTGCGCTTTGTTGCTGCTGTTTGTTGCAGGAATGCTGCTTCTGAGCTGATATGAATTTTACATGATATATGTGGGGTGTCTTTTTGGTAATTCTTGATGCAAGCGTCTTGTAATTGCTGCTATCTTTACCTGTTATGTTCCCCCATTATTTCCTGGAATCTGTACCTCTTCTCTGGCCGTTAAGAGGTTCTATCATGAGGCATGCAGGGTACCATGCCTCCTATCTGAGTAATTGGGTGTGGACCTTTTTTATTGTTTCCTGAAATTTGTGAACTTAAGCTATTGACATTATTTGTACAGATCTAATGCTCCTCCTTGGCATGGTACCATTTTCTTCTCATCTTTTGAAGGGCTTTCTTCTTATAGAGGCGTTGTTTGGTACGCAACGTTGTGAGAGGGAAGATGTAATTGACGTTTTCTATTATGAATTGTCATATGATGCTCTGAGCTATATACTTACAAGCAAGTATTCATTGGCTATGTGCCAACTGGATGCCAAGTAAATGATGAATTTGAACTCTTCCGACTATTATTATGTGCTTGGATCCTTGGGAAGACATTTTGGATTCAGTTTATCTGAGAATTTCTGGAAAACAGCTCGAGTCTGACATATCTTGCTCTGAGAGCAGGCGTCAATTTGTTTCAAGAAAACGTTGTTGGTGCCGTTGGTCGCATTCATGCCCAACCCCATACTCGCAGGCACAGGCACACCAGCTAAGTCGTGTGAAAATGCTGCTTTGACTTTCCTCGACTTGCATGTTTGGGCTTGTTTGTCTCTGGATTTCTATTTATTCACAAATAAAGCTACAAGTTAACTGCGGACTAAAACATGCAATTTTGCAAGCTTTGTAAACTCTAAAAAATGACATTCCAAGCTCTGCAAGAGAGATAAGAGAGAATTCTCACGTATTTCAATTAATGGCAATCATAACATAAAGCTAGGATGAAGGTCCCTTTACGTGTTTCGTCATATATCCACTGTGCTTGTCCGGTTATCATTATCAGACGGCCGTTATTAGATTCCATAGAACAACCATTTGTGGGGGAATGACAGTTATGTTTTTAATTTCTCTCGTCTTTTTTTATTTACAATTCTCGTGACCCATGATAGGTTTTTTTTGAGCTTTTGCCCTTTCACCTGTTTTGTGGTTGTCGAATGAGGTCATCCACTAATAACTTCATGGTTCACCTTAATTGCTTTCCAAAAGTCGGTCAATGAATTGCCTGAGCATTTTCGCCTTTTCTATTGCAGGTCAAATCTGAGATACATCATACCCCAGTGGCTGAAAAAGGCCTAAAAAAATCTTGGAATTTTCATCCTCTTATTACCCCCAATGCCAGTCACCCTGATAGACTTGTGAATATTATTAACATAATCTATATAAGAAAAAGCAACAGCCCTTATCAACGAAACCACCGAATTTGCATCTAGTCATCGAACTTATAGTCCATACACCATTTCCCCTAAACAAAGTACAGCTAATTCATAACAAGAATGAATAATTGGCCTGGTCAAGCCAGTAGGAATACACACGATGCATCTACAATGTCCACACAAAATCTGGTGCATCTCTCCTTGGCCCAACCAATGTCCGATACAGATACATCTTCTCTACTTTTTGTCTATCATCAAGAGTAGTCTCCATCTGGGCGCTTTCATCTATGATCTCCACATTAAGCCTCGGCATATTCATTGCGAGTGACTTGCAGCCTCCAAGGGTAACTTCACAGGACGACATCCAAAGGGATCGCATTGTTTCATACTTTCCCACGTCCATTAGAAGTGCCTCGTTACCAAAAGGGCTATCCCTGATCTCTAGCTTCTTAAGTTTTTTGCAGCCATTCAAAACATAAAGCATCCCCTCATCACTATCTCCAGCAAATGCAACTGAAAGCATTTCAAGCTGCTCAGCATACATTCCGATGTAAAGAAAAACCTGGTCTGTCAGGAGGCCAGAGAGTGACAATCGCCTGAGACCCTTGCAAGATTGAACCACCGCCCCAAAACCTTCATCCAATGGCTGCATAGTCACATGGTCTGGTTCCGTGGGATTGAGGATGCTTAATCTAAAACGAATGAAATTTGGGCAATTCTTGGCAACAGTAATGAGGGCAGCGTTGGTCATCTGCTCGCAGAAGTATAGCAATGAATGAAGCTTGGGGCAACCAGCAGATATAGCCACCAAGCCTTCTTCAGTTACAGCAGTATGCCCTTCCCCATGAAGATCAGATGGGAAAACCCTCAACTCCTGCAATTCTTTACATGTGGACGCCACAACACACAAGCCTTTATCTCCAATGGAATCCAGTATCTGTAGAAATGATATGGAAGTCATTCTCACAAAATTGAGAGGAAAAAAAGAAGTCAAAAATTTGAATATATGACAGGTTAAAAATACAGACCCATAAGCGCTGAAGTTTCGTGCAGTTACGGATTAGCTTTATAAGCTCACTACCATGAATCCCTGGAGCATAGCTCAAGTTCAGGGAGGTCAGATTCACGCAAATTGGGTAGACAGCAGGCAAGCATCGAGGAGCAACCTCCAAGAACCCTGACAAGCTCCTAATTGATGTGCACTTCTGAATGGCACTCTTAAGTTTGTGGTACGTCTCTGAATCTGGATCATTGACAAAGGCCCCAGTACCTAAGTCTACCAATTGGGGTGCTTGTGCCAAAATCTTTTGAAGAGTATCAAGCGGCACTGCATGGTTTAACCTCAGACTTCTAAGACTACGACACCTTGCCACCAGCTTCTCAAGAGCTGCCAAATTAACTTCTCCTTTGAGGCATGCAAAATTCAAGGAGACAAGTGATGTGCAGCTGTCAGGAAAGCAACTAAGCCACTGTCCTCTGTGATCCTCAACTTCATTTTCTTCCAAGTCGAGCTCCCTAAGAAACCTAAATCACCAAGTAAGAAGGGGGTTAAAAAAAAAAAACCCAAAGTCAGATCAAAGCCGGTCTTGGTCAAAACTCATTGCACCAAGCTATTATGATCCACCTATCTAAAATGCCTACTCAGACCTTCATAATTATCATCACAAATTTCTTAACCAACATTCATTGCACCAGCATTGCCAAGAAATATTGATGAGTTATTTTCACACAGAAACTGTTACATGGACTCTTTTATTTCCCAGGGTACACCCTCCACTGGATAGGACATGGTTAAAGCTGTAGGACATTGTGTCCAAACACCGTACCAAAATTAGACACTTGGATCCTCAAATTTTATTATTATTATTTTTTTTAACTATTGAAGCAAAAGAAGCTCACATTTTGTAATAAAGAAAATTTTCTGCCTCTCAAATGGATGGAAGATAAAAATCCCCAATCTCCTAAATCCCATTAATTTTCAAGTACCTTTCTAAATAAGTTACATCTTGTGTCAGAATATTGTACAATAAGCAAAATCTTTAAAAGTTCAGGATGTGTTCACGAAGACATACCCAATTTCTGGATATGTATCTTTACATACTAATATGTAGGGTTAAGGGAGGTCTGACGCTTGGACAAACATCTGCACCTAATATTTGTACCCGAATCCATGTAACATAATCCACATCTATTAACTAGTCAAGAATTCAAGGTACTATGAATTATGAGACTTCCATGGAGGGCATAGAGTTGGGACCTGTTTGGATGTCCCTCAATTTGAAAAAGTTTAATCAAACCTTATATATCTCAATGCACACATTTACAATTCCAAATGAAGCCATTCTAAAATGGTAGGCATGTTAGACATCTCAAAATTTGGCATTTAATGCGAAAATTGTCATTTTGAGAAGACCCAGAGATAACCACACTAGGATGAGACACCATGAGGTCCCGTACCATTGTAAATGGTTTCATGCAAGCTGAGGAACTTATACATAAAAATGCTAACTAGTTATGAAGGAGCAGATTTGAATTCAAGGGTCATCCGAAAACTCCAAGCAAGTGAAGTGCACAAAGAATAACACAAGCAGTAACTACAGAATATAAAGCTTGGATTACTGAAATTAAGTCAAAGTTCGAAGCTCCATCATGTGACAATTCCACAACCAATAGCTGGCAAATTGAGTTCAGTTATCCTCTGGCATATAATATCAGCTCTCAACTTTCTAATGAGGTCAACAAGATCAACTGAAGTATAAAGTACGATGCAGCAAAAAATGAAATTATCACAAATATATCACATCATAAATTTTGATTGTTTAGTTCAGTTCAAGCATTAACCTTTCTGAAGTACAATTGCGAGGTACAAACACCAGCCTTCAAAGTTACAGTAACCAACTTATAGCTAAAATCTTTAATCTTTAAAAAAGTAAATAGCCAAAAGGGCAAAACATACCAATATCATGTACTAGAAAAGACAGTCAAAGAGACCCAGAAATAAATCAGAGCACCATAAAGGTTATACTTACCAGAGTCCAGGACGAAGCAAATCACCTCAAAAAATTGGTAATCTTGTCCAGATAAATAATAATAATAAAAAAAGAACTATAATAATAAAACTGTGATACACACATAGTAATAGTATATACCTGCAATTGGAAGCTATAGCAGCGAGGCCATCGGTGGTGAACCCTTCACAGCTAACCAAAACCAAAGACTTGAAATTTACAAAAGATCGAGAAAGTAGTTCAAGGCCTTCATCAGAAACCACCATCCTCTTTAAACGCAGCTCCTCCAGATTCACACCACTCTTCGCCATCGCCTTGATCCATGGGTACACAAACCCTCCCCAATCATGCGGGACCAAATTGAAGTCAGCAAAATGGGGCTTTCCTTTCAACGTTAGCGACCTAAGCCTAGGAAACCTCTCGATCAGCCGCTGTGGGCTGATCGCATAACAATTCCCTATGAATACCCTTTCTCTGCTGAACCTCTCCACTAAATACCATGACCGGCAAACGAGTGACACCGCATTGCGGTCTCGGTGCGACGTCAAGAAATCGAATACGTGCTCTAAAACCTCTTCAGGAAAGTAATTCATTCTTCAAGAACAAAAAAAATACTAAACATTCACATACAATCCGAGAACGATAGTCACTACATAAGTTGACACGCACCAAAACCACAAACTGCTTCGATGAAACCCCTCATAACACCATAAACAACTTTGACCAACTATCATTAGACTAGAAATTAACAAGCTAAAAATTTCAGATTCATCAGAAAAAATTGATTATTTGAACTAGAAAGCGCAATAGATCTTAACAACTGACTTCAAATCTCCATAAGAGAGACTAGATCTAAGATTCGTGAAAAATGAAGCAAGAAAGGAGAAAAACATTCTTACATCTCGGAGTCTCAGATTAGATCTGAAAGAACGAAGAGGAAAAAAATATTGGAAGAACTCGAGTTTCCTCAAGAAAAAAAAAAAAAAAAAGGATTATTGGATATTAAAACAGCTGGAAATTTGTAGCTGAGTTATCATCTTCAAATCAAAAAGTGATGATTAAAAACAAAAATACGAGAAGCCGAATGAAATTCATAGATCTTAGTATCTAAACTTCCATTTATAGTAAATCTAAACTAAATCGAAAAGGGGAAGGAACTCTCGGGTGATCATCAGAGAGAGAAACCAAAACCCCAAACGCTCCCTCCTTTCACCCTTTCTGTATCTAGCTGCGTGTGTGTGTGTGCGTCTCTCTATATGTCTCTCTGAGTCACTCATGTTAAAGGTAGATCAGAGAAAGAGAACAGGAAGAAGCCTAACTCTGGTTAAGATTCCAACCATGGAGTGTAACCGGAGTTAGGTAAGCTGTGAGATCAACGGTCAGCGTCGTGTGGAGGGAAAGTTTTAAGGGAATCTTGACCGTTGAGTGGCGCAAGGTCTTTATCTCTGGTTTCGATGAGAAGAGCCCTGCCAAAAAGTCTTACAACTCTTATAATACAGACTAAAGAGATCAGCAAATTTCCCCGAATTGACATTCGTTTCCGCGGAAATTACAGGAATACCATATTGTTGATAAGATCATCCTTATTCGTAGTCGATCGAGTACAACTACCGTCGCGTCCTGCGCCAGAGAAGTGAGAACATCCCCATGTGAGAGTATCTTAATGCCCCAATCAGTCAGATAGCCATCACAAGCCGCGAGTATTCAAATTTTGTATTCGCACATTTGCTTTACGTGCTTTTCCTTTTTGTTGAAAGAGAATTATTTTGCGTGTCAGAAAGTTTTTCTCTTTTTTAGGTAATTTTTTTTCTGTTTATTACTCATATTTTAATCATGACTTTTTAATGATTAGGAAATTTCAAGAAAGGATTTTTGACAAAATCTAAGAAACTTTAAATGCAGTCACCACTATTTACCTGATGGTTATGTCATCCTTGCCTTTAACTGTGCAAAAATTATACCATGCTACTCTCGTAATATAATAGGCTGAAAAAGTATTAGGTATTGGTGGTATCACGTTTAAATTATATTATTAAGTTAATAATATAATTATATAATTATGTAATTTTTAATTATTAAAAGTGTTGAATTTGAAATTAAAAAATTTTAACTTAAAATAAGATAATTAAGATTTAAAATACTTATATGATTATGTATTATTAATTGTTTGTACCACATAAGTATGATAACATGACACTACTGTTGTACCCAATATTTCTTCCACTGGTAGGTGGATGGTATGTGTTTTTTCACTTATCTTGACTTTTACTACTTCATGTTGGACATGTTAAAAGTTCTTCTAAATTTGTTTGTAATATAATTAAGATAAGTTTAAAATTAATTTTTATTTCTTGACTCGAAGTTGACTTGATAAACTTATAAATCGGTGCACCCCTAAATTTTAAAAAGAAGTTTTTGTTATATGTGCATTTATGAGTTTATATGAGTTATATTATTTCAAGTAAGTAATTATTCAATGAAGTATTGAAGCAAAATTAGGTCCACTCGTCTATAATTTGCATAGATAATGTTAAGTGTTATTATTTTTTTGGTACATCAAAAAAAAAAAAAAAAGATCAAAACAAACCAGGCTTAGCCCCTCTCAAAAAGGTTTCAACCATGTCTGACTATCAACATAAACTCGACTTGGTCAGGGTTCTCCAAAACAACAAGATTTTGATCTTAATCAGCTCCTAGAGCTTGATAGTACAGAAGCTAATTCACTTCTCTGATAATGTGCTTCATGGTACAATTGCATCTTTTCAGAATAAACTTAAAGAGTCTTCCCCCAAATTAAACTCCATACGGAAAGTTCTCCCAAAACCATTGCAAACAAGATTCAAGGCCAGTTGAGAGTGAGCCTCAATCTTCAAGTTGCTCCAGCCTTCCTGTAGGATTATCATTATGCCGCTGTAGATGGCCTATAATTTTGCTTTTAGCTAGGCTAAAGCAGCTTTCTGAAATTTTAAAATGGCCTAACAGGCTAACACCCACAACTTTCTCATCTTTGAAGACACCTCCAAATTAATACGCATGTTCCTAGTTTGCCTCTTGAACAGTTAGTGTTCAGCTTGATTCTACTTGCACTGAGAAAAATTCCATTTCGTAAGTAAACGGAATTCATGCTACTATAGCAAATACACTCTCTTACTGGTAACCTGAGTTCACTTCTACCGAACTATTTCCTTATCATTGCCTTTCTCCCTCAAAAGCTAACCAATTATATATGTAGCCAATCGCGTCCCTTGGCCGGCTAAAATTTTAATGTTCCATACTCCCACTTTCCTTCATGAATCAGAAGATTGCACATGTAAGGAAAATAAAATATCCAATCATTTTTCACATTGTTACAGTTCATCGATCATTTACTTCCAGTGCCTGTGCCCTACATCTTCTACTTAAAAAAAAAATGTCCTTTGAAACATTAATAGCATATCTGTCCAACACAACTCATTTTTATTTTTTTTCCCTTTGGAGATACGGATGGTGTCCACCACGGAATCCCATTACAGGTTTTTGTCATTTTGGGGAGTCCAGGATAGCTAATTTTTCCCATGGGCAGGCATATTAATTTGATGATTGTAAAGCCTTCATGAGCAGTTCTTTCACCTATAAATAAAGACTTGAATTCTTTGTCCTGGTCTCCTACACATAGCAACGTATAGATATACAATTACTAGCTAGTTGCTTGCTCAAGTAGTCTCTCCTCCTTTGTCACTTAATTTAAATGTTGGTTTTACTCTAATGGCATGACATGGTGGGTAGGGATTGGAACTTGGGGATTGAATTTGTCACATGGAAACTTGCATGTGTCGTTTACATATATGGCTGTAGTTCATTCAATTAACAGTACGTACATTCTTAATTTGATCGCCTGGTGCCAGATCTGGGCAGTGGACCTCTTGGTTTATCAGGGCCAAGTGTGAGATAAAGATATAGATGGAGGATCTGTTTTTCAAACTTGGGTCATGTCAAGAAATAGCTAGCTATATATATATATATGTGTGTGTGTGTATATAATCTATATATAGCCTGGTTGAATTGTTTAATATTGTGGATCATCATCGCCAAGGCAGAATCAGCGGGTATGCCTAACTCTTGACATTCAAACTTGGGTCATGTCAACAAATAGCTAACTAAATATATATAATCTATATAGCCTGGTTGAATTGTTTAATATTGTGGATCGTCATCGCCAAAGCAGAGTCAGCGGTTATGCCTAACTCTTGACATCTGCCTGGCCGCAATGGATCATGACTACTCCTAGCTTAAGTTGCCAGTAAATTCATTTGCCAAGGGAAAGCGTGTTTTTTCAAAAATGTATTTATGATGACAATACGAAACTCCTTTTTAAATTTTAAAGAAATGTTTTGATAACTTTTAAAAAATATTTTAAAAATTCTTGTAAAACGTTTAAAATTGTTTTAAGATACTTAACGAAAACGCTTGAGAAACTTAGAAGAAATATTTAAAAATTTTTAAATATTAATTTTATATATATTTTTTCTTAAGTTCTAACTAGATATTTATGAAATTATTCATGTACGTTTCCACTAAGTTTCTCAAAAGTCTCCATTAAGTTTTTTAAAGTTTTCACTAAGTTTATTAAAGGTCTCCTTTGAGTTTCATCAAAGCTGTTAGAACTAGTAGGAGGGAGAAAGAGAAAGAAAGAGTTCTCTATTGGATGATTTAAATATGTACATCTTGGTCTTGTTTATAACACAATAAATGATGGGGGGAAGACATTCCTAACAAATGTGAGATTGGATATACTATTACACTACACTAACATATTACACTAACATCCTCCCTCAAACTCAAGATGATAAGGCTGAAGTCAACTTGCATTTGGAAATTAGATCTTGAAAGCTGCCAAGAGGATAGACTTTGGTGAATATATCAGCAGTCTAATCGGCAAAAGAGACAGTGAAGATTAATAGTACCGTGAATAAAAAACTTACAAATGAAATAACAATCAATCTTAATAGGGTAAGAACTGGCTTTACGATAAGAGCGAGATTCATTGTGAGAAAAAATAACAAAAAAGTAGTGATAGTTATGAAGATGGAGATGGATATTTTTTACCCGAGTAGAATGGCAAAGAGGAGGGTCAACTGGAAAATCATCAGAGACAAAAGATGTAGCAGAAGGCCCAAGGGGAGCAGGACTGGAGGAGATAGGTGCAGGAACAGGTGCAGGATCAGTAGTTGAGACAGGAGATGGAACACGATTAATAGTATAAACAACAGTAAGAATAGCTTCTCCCCAGAATTGTTCAGGACAAGATGAGGCAATAAGAAAAGCACAGACAATATCAAGAAGATGACGATGTTTACGTTTGGCTTGACCATTCTGTTGGGATGTGTCAGGACAAGAATGATGAAGGAGAGTGCCTTGTTGGCTGAGAAAAGTAAGAAAAGTAGAGTATTTGTATTTCATGGTATTATCAGAGCGAAAAACTTTTATTGAACGAGAGAATCGAGTTTAAATCATTTTGGCAAAATCAGAGTATATTTGAGGCAATTGAGACTGATTTTGCAATAGATAAACTCAAGTAAAACGAGAAAAGTTATCAATAAAAGGACAAAATATTTGGAACCCCCCATATTAGCATTAGGGGAAGGTCCCCATACATCAGAGTGAACGAGATCAAAAGGGGCATAGGAAATAAAAGTACTATTAGTCAAAGATAAAACTGGCTGTTTGGCTAGTTGACATGATAAACAATCAATATTTTAAACGGAGACAAAGCCTCATAAACCACTAGAGACTAGAGGATGTAAGCGTCCTAGAAAGACATGACCAAGACGGGAATGTCATAAGCCCAAAGTGGATGCAGCAAAAGTAGAGGCAGCAGACTAGATTGGAGAGGTGGACAACAATAGAAGACGAAAGTGAATGAGCTCAAATAGGTGACCATGCTTACGGCCAATCCCAAGAGTTTGCCTTGTTTGTGGATCCCGCACAAGACAACCAATGAAAGAAAAAGTGACGGTGAGACCAAGATCACATAATTGGTTGATCGAAATGAGGCTAAGAGAAAGTTTAGGAATAAGATAAATATGTGAAAGAGAAACGTTAGATGTGAAAATGCACCATATATCACTACCATGCATATAGGAACCATCAGCAATGTGAATGGCAGGAACATTAGATGCAAAGGTTTTAAAAGAGAAAATGGTAGGGTTAGATGTCATGTGATTACAACAGGTAGAATTAAAGAACCAAGAAGAAATACTTGATGTAACAGACATAGCAATGGAGGGCAGATTACTAGAAATGAAAAAAACCTACTGCAAAAGGGACTGTAAGTCACTGGCAGTGAAGGAAGATGAGGAGTTGGCAAAGGTGGGTGAATCTTTAGCAACAACAGTAGCATGAGAGCCAGGTTTGGAGTTATGATTTCAGAATTGATGACCACGAGACTGAGAATTCCTAAACTAACTGGCCAACTTGGGACATTCATACTGTAAGTGGCCTGGACCAGTCTTGTGGCAATGTTTGCAAACCCGCACCAGACAGTGTAACAAGACATGGACAGGACGGTGACAATACCTGCAGGTGTCCTGAGATGAAGAAGTACCGGTCTGAGAAGAATAAGAAGGACCCCAAGGATAATGAGTCACGAGTGCAGTATCAAAATAATGAGTCTTGAAGGTCCCTAATCATGTCTCTTCTTAGAGAAGTTCAAAAATGGCTTGATCTAAAGTGGATAAGGGAGTGCGATATGGAAGAGATGCTCGAACAAGTTCAAACGTATCTATGAGAGCCATAAGAAACATGCTCAAACGTTGTTGATCGTAGTAGGTAGTGAATTTGGTTCTATCAGCAGAGCATTCCCACATAGGATCAGAGTAGAAGAGTTGGTCCCAAATAACATAGATCTAAGAGAGGAAGCTACTAATGGATTGACCAAGATTCTAGTGTATATGGTGAAGGGTGCGAAGAAGTTGATACTGGTAAGCTAGACCTGCGATGGTGTAACGATTGGCAAGGAAATCCCAGACAGATTTAGCAGTGGTAAAAAGACCATGCTGAAGAGCAAGAGAAGGAGTGGACGTGTTCCAAAACCAAGTGATAATCTAATGATTTTTACTCTCCCATTCTTCAAGACGATCATGTAATTTATCATCGCTCTCCTTGTCGTCTTTGACAAGTTCTGTGATCTCACTAGTGAGATACCGCCATAATTTACGGCCCTTGAGGAAACTAGACATAGCTTGGGACCATGGTATATAGTTGTTGCCCTCAAGGAGAAGAGAGATAGGTTGGGCAACCTCAAAACGATCCATGGCCTCAAACCAGTTAAAAATGAGGGCTGGAGTGAACCAGGTGGTGGTTGGACCAGGCTGGTGTGAACCAAATAGTGGCTGGCGGTGGCTGCGGTTGGTGGGTTGGCTGACAGCAAGCTAACGTTAACTGTGACTGTCAGGGGAATGCCGGAGGGGCGTGAGAGGATGGCCGGAGAACTGAGGAGAACCTTAGGAGTTCTGATATAGAAAATTTCTCAAAAGGCAACCAGAGAGCATACGTTCTTTTGGCTCAAAGGAAGAGAAGAACCTCAAGAATTTTGATGTGGAAGATTCCTTAAAGGACAACTACAGATCTTACTTTCCTTTGACTCTGATACCAAATTAGAACTAGTAGGAGGGAGAAAGAGAAAGAGAGAGTTTTCTATTGGATGATTTAAATATGTACATCTTGATCCTATTTATACAACAAAAGATGGGGGAAAGACATTTCTAACCAATATGGGATTGGATATACTATTACACTAAACTAACTTACTATACTAACAAAAACTTTTTAATAAGATTCCTATAAGTTTTTCATTTTTAGTATCTGTTTATATTTTTTTAATGCACTTTTTGCTTCCAATTTTCTTAACGTTTTGGCTATCGCTTCTCATTTTAGTATCTTGATTCGTGCGTGACCCCTCTCTGTCTCTCGGATAGCTAGGACTCCAGCCCCGTGCAGTGGGACTTCTCTTAGATAGATAGCCTCAGGCTGGCATATCAAACTGAACAAATTAAGTTCATTTAAATTGAGGCATTGGTTTGGCTCCCCAGGGCTAAACGATGACTGTTATCAGTTTAATTAAGACTTGTTCGTGACAAGGAAACAGAAAAGAGAAATATGTAAAAACACACATACACAGGTGGAGTGGTGCTCAAGATCATGCATGTGCCAACAAGAAGGATGTCTTTGACTAATTTATAATTAAGAAAAGTGAAATGCTTTCTAGCGGGGGATAGTTTTCCCAATATATAATATATATAAACCAAGCATTAGACGGAAATATATATATATATATATATACATATATATGTATCTTTTAGCTTGTTGAGGCTAAGCCAAGCTAGATAGGGTGGCCTTGTTACGATCAAGTTGGAGTCACGGCTTCCTTACTTATAGGACTTGTATATGTGAGTTCTGGATTCCCTAGGACTTGGGGTTTAATAAAAAGCAATCACTTTGTTTAAGCATGAGAGAGAGAGAGAGAGAGAGAGAGAGAGAGAGAGAGAGAGAGAGAGAGAGAGAGAGAGAGAGAGAGAGAGAGAGAGAGAGAGAAACATGTGCAATTGAGAGAAAGCATTTTTGCATTAAAATAAATAATAAGAGAGTGGAAAGAGGTTTCCAGCAGCCTGGCAAATTTTGTCTGGCATTAGACTAATATGATTATCTGCACAAATTAATCAACCTGCTAAGAATATGTAATCAGGGATGTAATCACTCAATTGGAGCACGACAAACGTCCTAGTGTGATTTGAACAGCTCCACTTGCATATAATTACCAATACAAGAACATAATTGATAGCGAAAGGCATCGGAAACAAAAATAATATTCTTTTTACAAGGAGAGAGGGGGTCGTGATCATTACCTTCTTCATCTGCCTCTTCCATCATTTGCTAGAATTGCAACCATGTGGAGATTATATATATGTATGTATGTATGTATATATACATATATCTAACTAACGTAATTGAACTTTCAACTCCATGATATGAAAGGTGTGGAAAATGGCTGCATTATTAGTTGTTAAATGATGGGGGCAAGTAATTTTGATGTAACGCGCGGCCTTGGATAGTTTTGGTACCAAATCCAAGGTAAGGTTCAAGGGGGCATGGCATGCGGCATTATAACGCATGGTATTGTGTTGTGGTCCTGCGTTATATATGGCATGACTGTATGATTGTTTGGGCTTTTGCTGATTGAAACAACCCTTCTTCCCTTATCAGAAAGGAGATCATGATGAGATGATGCAATATCAATCAGATAGTCCCGACTACTGTCCAACGTCAATTTTTGGCCTGTAAATTAAGTTTTCTAATTTTGCTGTCTAATTTTACATTCATTTCTGATGCAAAAACGAATTGCACCTCTTACAATCTTGTCTGAGGCATATGTTGGAGGAGGCATACGCCCAAGTGGATCGCCCTGGACCCTGCAACTGGTTAAGCGTTGCACGACAAAAAGTCCGTCGTTTTTATTAGTCTTTCATAAGCTACTAAGCTAGTACGCTTACTGGGGGCAGGTATATATGTATTATGTAGGGCCCCCACCCAATAATTTGCTTGGG
This sequence comes from Euryodendron excelsum, assembly GCA_033060915.1. Classification (NCBI taxonomy): domain Eukaryota; kingdom Viridiplantae; phylum Streptophyta; class Magnoliopsida; order Ericales; family Pentaphylacaceae; genus Euryodendron; species Euryodendron excelsum. Next base: position 626,923 of record CM065383.1, on the reverse strand, counting down.
TGGTGGCTCTTGGCTCTACTCTACTGCAGAAAAACGGAAGCGACGAAACAGCAATCTCTTACCAAAATCACATCATTAACATTGTAACTTTGGTTAGGAGTTTGTAACTTTCAAATCAGCCCATGCCAACTTACGCCTCTTATTGGCATATATCACCAGACCAAATTGGAGAGAGAGAGAGAGAGAGAGAGAGAGAGAGAGAGAGAGAGAGATGGCAGATGCGGTCATAGAAACTGTAGGAAATTGGGGGGGTGTGGGGTCTAGCGAGCTAGGGTGAAAGGACCACATGAGATGGTTGGCTGGTTGGGTGGCTAAATATCGGGTCCTTCTTTCAGAAAGAAAGGAAAAGGCTAAGCACTTTTTTGTGCACGTAAAACTCCTCTTTCATACGGGTGAGGGTCCATGCTAAGACTTTGATCGATCGGTTGCTGAATGAAGTGCTGCGTTATCAATAAAGCTGTGGTTCATTAATCAATAGGTTAAAATGTATCTTACACTTCAAGTAACGATATGAATCAATCCTTGCAAACGAAGAGAACGATGTGCATGCAAAAGTTGCATACGGTATCAGGTTTTTCATTTTTGCATACGGCATCAATAGGTTTAAAATGTAGCTTACACAATGTTTCCTACAGTCCTGCCTATCACTGTGGCCACACAACACCACTCCAAATCTTGATCTAGACCAGTGAAATCCTGTGGTTACTATTGAGGATCCAAGAAGCCCACCACAAGAGTTTTCACTTCGTTCCGGCAATAAATGGGCCTCACCAAATTGTAAGTATCACTAGGCCCAAAAAAGCCCTTGGCAGACCATTGACCATTGATTTTGTCCCCATAAAAGGCCACTGCAGAATCCAATGATTTCCGGAGGAAACCATAGCCACTTAAAGAAAATTCAAAAATAATAACTGATACAGCTAATTCCCAAATAAAACACGGCCATTTGCTGAAAATCTACTAACATAATTGCAAATAACAAAGGTGTGCTTGTAAGGTGTGTCTACTAGGAACATGTTCCAACTCTAATAATGTTTGGTCAATATGATGAACCATGTACACCCCGTGCCTAGAACTAATGCTATCCATGCCTGATGCTTTGAAGCAAATGTGAAATAAATTGCATTTTGAATCAAGCTGTAATTTCCCCTAGACATGATAATCAGCTGAGAAATCCTGTTGAGCAACTCTGGTTAAATGATACTTGCAGCAGAAACACCATGAAAATAAAGATCCTCCAGCAAACACATTCCTCCACTAAAAGAATAGCAGCAAGAATAGTCAACCGATTCTTTCTTTTTGGATGACAGAATAAGAAGTAAGGAATACATTGCCATTCAACCACAACAAAGATACAAGTAGTAATCATTGTCATAGCATCAATACCAAATTGGCATTATCATTCATCCATGTTTATTTCCATGACAATGACACAGAATCAGGTAGGTCATCCCAGAACCATTCTCCCATATAGAGGAAATAGCAAAATATACATTGCAAGTTTAACAATGATGCAAGACTACACTGATCAGTTTTATCAGGTGTCCACATTAATGTCCCCAATTGAGTATGTCAACCAAATTCATTTGAAACAAAGAGCCATAACGCCCAAGGCCACTGACAGAAGCGTGCCAAGTTGAAGAGGGCAGGGTTGTTATCATTTTCTCCAGACTATAGATTCCTAACTTTAGACACTGCTCATCTCAATGGGGCAAGGTAAATTTAGGTTCGTCCTTCAGTTATGCTGAACTAGATGTCTGTAGATACAATAATCCTCTAAGCAGGGTCTCAAAACTTAATTACAGACAAAGGAAGAGTCATAGACTCATGCACACATACATAGTCATTATTCAGGCTTGTTCCAAGTGTGGTCGACCTGAGAACAAGCCTAGCTGAAAAATCCAGGGAAAGCCCAACCATCAGCCAGGTTAGGCTGTGTTAATTAGCGTGCTTAAACTTTGGTCGGTTTGGGTTCACATACCCAAGCCATAGCTTTTTACACACATTTAGAAAGGAACATAAGTGATAGTTGAAGATAGAACTCATAGATAAGTTAAAAGTGCTGTATATGCTCAATATAATGCATGATTCCCATATTCTGTAGATGGAGAATATTCAAATGAATTAGAATTTCAAAGATCCAAGAGCGGATAGAAGTACGGAAGCTTAAACAAAATGATAGACAGAAGAAAGTTTTAAGAGGCAAACTTGAGGCCTGAATAGAAATTGGACCTCCTATGATAGCAGTGGCCCTGTTTGACAGAAAAAAATCAGTAGATAAGTAGCACCCATGTTTTTAGGGTTCTACTTTTGTATTAACAGCTTCATAAATCACCCAAAAGCCAATGGAAGTGAAGGAACTCTAACAAAATGATAAAAATAAAAGAAAACGTTTTTATTTTTGGTTTTCTGTTTTTGTTTTCAAAAATTCTGCAACAAAAAACAAAAATTGTGTTTGGTAATGTTTTTGTTTTCTTTTTTCCAAAAATAAAAAACAAAAACAGGCCAAAAACTGAAATCACCAAAATGGTGTTTTCTCTTGTTTCTAAAAAAAATTCTCAATTTTAGGCCACAATGATAACCACCACCCCTAGGGCCCCTAGCCACCAGCGACCACCGGAACCACCACCACCAACGGTAACGTGCAACTGCACTACCAGCCACACCGCCACCACCAAGCCACCTCACCCCCAACCTTCACCTGATCAGTCACTGCCATCGCCACCCCATCCGATCATCCACCACTTGAGAGGAAGAAAAGAAACAGAAAAATACAGAGAGAGCATTCGGCTTCAAGGAAGAACAAGCCCCCACCATCACTTTCATCAACCACAGCAACCCCACTTCCATAAGCACTGCGAAACCCCACCATCAGCTTCGTAAGTCTCATCAGCTTCGAGGAACAAGAAGAGGGGATATTGGTTGAAGGAAAATGTGTGTGTGTGTGTGTGTGTGAGAGAGCGAGAGAGAGAGAGAGAGAGAGAGAGAGATAGGAGGGGAGGGGGGAAGAAATATCTAGGGCAAGGAAGCTTCTCTGAAGCTTCTTGCTTTTTATTGGCTATATAAAGTATATAAATACAAAACAAAATTACTTTTTGTAATATATTATATAGTTTTCCATTTTTAACATAAAAACCATACAAGTTTTTATTTGGGTTACCAAACATGTTTTTTATTTTTGTTTTTGTTAAAAGAAAACAATAACAGAACACAAAAAAGTAACAACAAAAACAGACAATAAAAACTAAAAACTGACAGCGTTACCAAACGACCCTAAGAGTTTTAAGGGACAAACTTGTATTATGAGGCTTGGCTTGGAATTTAAAAGACCAAAGATGAAAGACCTGACTAATGTAACAGGGAAACCACGGTGGAGCAGTTTCAGTTTTTTTCTGAAATGAATACAATCATTTTAAAGTCTTCATTCTAATTCAGCAATCATCCAGTCGCCCAAAGCTTTACAAAACAAGGCTGAAGTCTCAGGTAGTTGAACTTTGCATCTCTGTTGTCATTACCTTCCTCAATGAAGTTCAGACAGAGTATCTGAGGGGTACTGCAACTCAGCACATATTCAGAAAAAAGGCCAATAGGATGTATATTGAAAACTTAAAATGACTGCTCCATACGACGTATATTGTTTAAGAGACCACAAACACACCCATAAGCAGGGGCGGAGCTATTAAGGGCTTAGGGGGGGTAAGTGCCCCTCCTCAACTTTTGAAAATTTTTTTTTACCTATAATTTCAGAAAATTTTCTCTCTTTGCCCCCCCTAAAAAGGATAAATACCCCTCTGAAAAATTATAAATGACCCCTTAAAGGTGGTGATTAGTGTGTGCCCCCCCTGAACATATTTCCTGGCTCCGCCCCTGCCCATAAGGAGAGTCTGAGTTGCACCCATACTTCACGGTCAAAGGGACATAAGTGCACTACAAGTAGAAAGGCATTAGACATAATGACAGGAATAAGACCAAGGCCTGAAAAGAACATTCCCTGGTGGACTGAACAAGTACCCATGATTTAGGAGTGCAGTGCTCGCCTGTGTGAGGCAGAAAGAATCACAGGGTCTTACGTGTCAAAGGCTATAATATTGTTGCCAAGAGAATAAAGCGTAATGGAAAACTGATAAATATTTTATTTTTCAAAGTGACCAAGGGAAGCATCATAAAGCGTTTTAAATGGAAACAAAGTGAATGAAATTTGTCTGTCGTGCAAGACCTAATCCAATTGCAGAAATTAATATACACAAACCAAATAACTCATGTATGGCTTCTACAAAATAAGGACCCCAAAATTAATCGACCGATGGCTCTTTACTAACAGAAATACAAATAGAAACCACTTAATCTCAACATAAGGTGTTAGCAATATTAACCTTCTTACTACACAACGATGTAGCCGGTTTTTTTCTTCTTTTTTCGGACAAGTAACAATGTTGTTAAGATATTTATAGACCTCCTTCACCCAAACTTCTTCAGATCTCTTGCAATAAAATTATCTAACTTGGACAGTCCACTTAAAAGGCTGTATTGTCTTTGGAGTCACTACAGAAGTATATAAAAACCCAATACTAATGGCTTAACACCAAAACTCATTAAGAACTAATTAAATGTCCAATTTTATGCATATTCTGAAGGGGAAATATGGTGAAAGGGAAATTATTATGATATAGGGATATGCGAAATTGCCATGCCTAATTTGTATTGCCAGATATTTTCAACAATAAACTACCACATTGCCCCCGTACCAAGCACTTAGCATAATCTCATCAAACTCACTGTTACCTCGGATTGAAGTTACAAATTATCGCTTAGTTTTACTAACCTCCTTCGATTAAGCATCACTGTCATCGTCGTCATTGTTGACGGGTTCATTGGAAATATAAACTCCGGGGTGAACTACGCGCCGCCGAGTCCTCGATGGAAGAATGTTATCCAAATCGACCTCCGCAAGGGGATCTTCCGAGAGATCGCTGCTATCGCCGTCAGATTCACTCCCAACGCTGCTCGAATCGTCGGACGCTTCAATCAATTTCCCTTTGCCCTTGTCTTCCTTCAAAATCCCTTTGCCCTTACGATCAACCTCCGCTTGGCCATTCGAATGCTCATTGCCATCTTGGTCCTCCTCCTCGTCTTCGTCTTCGTCTTCGTCCTCATCATCGTCGTCTACGTAGTCCTCTTCATCATCGTCTTCTTCATCTTCGTCATCGATCTTCTTCTCTTTGGCAACTGAAGAAGAATTGTTATCAGCAGAAGATCCTAATTTCTGCTTCTTTTTTGAATCATCGCTATCGTATTTATCTTCGTTTACAGAGGTGAGATCGGGTTTTCGCTTCTCAGGCATTGCGTGCGCGTGTTGTTGTTCTTCTTCTTCGTTCTTCGTCTCTGCCATCGACTGATCCGTCTTTCTTCGGTTCTTTTTCTATAAGGGTCTGGGAAGAAAATATTCAGTACAACGGTGAAGCAGAGAAGGAAGGTCACGCTCGGACGGCCACCAGTTTGCAACCCTCTCCTCCTCTAGGGCTTTCTGTCGGTGACGACTGCGCAGCAGAATCCTCGTCTTTTCAGTTTTTTAAGCTGACGGGCTTGGGCTTGGGCTTGAGCTTGGACTTGGGCTTGAATTTAATCTTGTTCTTGAACTTGGGCTTGGACTTATTCGCCAGCCTTTTGGGAATCATAGACACTTTAGCTGGGCCGAAAAGTCCTGGGCTGTCCGGTCCCATATGTCCATCTGACACAAGGGTAACGTGATTTTGGGGGCTGGAAGTTATTTGGTAATGAAATAATTTACAATTTGGATGTTATCAAAATACTTTGGAATATACATTTTGATATGTTTGTTTGCTTGACAAAAATATTGCAGTTTTGGAAATATTAAGTAATTCAACAATGATGCTTAATGGTAATGAGTTCAACAATCTGGTTTATGTGAACAGGAAATAAAATGGCATGCATATGGTATATTTTAGCTGATATGTTGCTGCTTGTGATTTTTTTTTTAATTTCCTTTTATGAATGCATTGAATAGATAGATTAAGTTTAGCTTCAATGTATGGCGAAATATTTTAAAAAAACACCAAACAAAAATATTTTAAAAAATGAGATTGAAATTCTCTGTCTTTAATTGACCACTCTGAGCTCACGTGCATTATTTATCTAAAGGGAAATATAATTTTTTTTAATCTTATAAATTCTCTTCCAAAAAGGGTTCAAATTATTTTAATTTTTGTTTTGTCTTTAATAACTAGTCATGAAAACTTCAAGAGCTGTCAAATAAATTTTTTTTTTTTTACTTCATATAGCATCAAAACGAGGGTTTGGCATGACCTTTCACATAAGACCAAACAAATTAAATTTGTAGACCCTCATGTCCCAAAATATAATTTTGGGTTCACCTGTTAGAAAAAGGTACGTAGACGAATAATCTAGATTTTGATCAAGGAAGCATTAATGAATTTAGCTTGATTTCATGCCACGTCATTATTGATTGATTGATTTTATAGTGTTTTTGGATCATTCAAAAACTTGCATATGCCTTGTTAAGTTGTCTAAAAGTTATAATTTTGCTTATAGGATATCTAATCAAAAAAGTGATGGCCTATTTGGCATTTAGTTGTTAGAAGTCAATTATTGAAAATGTTTCATTTTGGAAATGGTGAAAATTTTGAGTTTTAGGTTATTTTGATGTTTGTAACTCAAAAAACAAAAGAAACAAAGAAATAGAAAACAAGAAGTTGGCATGACTTGAAAATAGATTATTATTAAACTTAATCTAATCAATCAAATTGTTAAAGTCTGTTTGGACGTAACTAACAATCTAACTTGTGGAAATAACTTTTGTAATCTTGTAGTTTCCTCTCAACTAGATTTTTTTAATCTTGTGGTTTCATTTAAGGAAGGATAACTAGATACGATTATAATTAGTTGACAAATGCTAATATTTACTTGTAGGGTATATTTTAAGTATTTTTTTTAAATTTGTATAACGGACAAAGCATGCGTAGAGAGTTAGAATGCGCCCTAAAGGTAACATGTATTCCTAAACAGCATAAGACATTTGATTTTTGTCTTTTTTTTTTCCGAAAGAGTCTAATGGTTAGGTACTAGTGAGTGTTTAAGTGTCATCCCTATTAAATTATAATAAATTATATTCTATTATATCAACAACATGAATTGTAATAAATTAGAGAGACTTTGTGAAAAATATGTCACATGGTTAAATCTTTTGAATTTGTGGTAAAAATGCGGAGACTTTTAAAAAAAAAATACTACATTACTAAACCCCCTAAATTTGAGGTAGAAATATGAAGACTTTTAAAAAAAAAAAAGGCCACATAACAAAACATGAAAACAGAAAACCTAATACTAACATGGGCAGATCTATGAAGGGTCAAGTGGGGGCAGCTGCTCCCATTGACTTGGCAATTTTTACTATTTTTTTAAATTTTTTTATGTATATTTATTTAATTGTAAGTTATAAATGTATATTTTGCCTCTTCTGAAAATAATAATACCTATATTTGTTCACTCTAAGTTTACCACCACCTATATCACTAAACCTGTAGCAATATATATATCACTAACCCTTCGTTATACAGCAACACAATCTTAATTCCTAACATTTTATTCTAATATTAAATTAAATGCTCTTATCCATTTAATATTTTCTTTATCTAATTACTATTTTGAAAGGTAAAAAAACAATATTAATTTCTAACCTTTTACTCTAATATTAAATTAAATGCGGTTATCTATTTAATATTTTCTTTATCTAACTACTATTTTAAAATGTAAAAAAAGACCTAAATTTTAAAATATTTTGTATCCATCCACCCCTTTAATTTTATTCATAGACGGTATAATTTTTATATACAATTTTTGTACATACTATAGAGGCAATATTCTTTTTCTAGAATCTTTAATATAATTATCTATTTATTTATTAAAAAAATATTTTTAATTAATAAACAATTTCGTGTAAAATTCTGTATGAATTTCACTCTAACTGAATCTTTCTTGAGTACTAACCTAACTAGGATATATATATATATATATATTTTGGCCCCTCATTTTAAATAATTAGTTATTACATTGGCTGTGTGGCCGGATCACTGAAAATGGGGCAACGTTGCCATTTACGTGTTTTCCCACCTGTCCCGATTGCGCAACGTTATCATTTGAAGTTTTCCCACGTGTCCAGTTTTCGTGCTTCCAACTGTAGTCTCATCAGTCAGATGCTGACATGAAAAGAGCGCCAAGCTGAGACCGTGCAAAGAAGAGCGGTTTCAGTTTTCCCGGTGTTTCAAATTCAAAGCATCGGTCCCTGTAATAACGCCTCTTTGATCCCTTCCATAGAGCGAAAGGTTAGAGAGAGAGAGAGGCATAGTTGTAGAGCGAGAGAGAGTGTGTGTGTATGTATCTGTCTCGTTTTACAGGAAAAACGGAACCTCCAAGGCGCCCAAACAAACGCCATTGAATTCAGTTGCAGAAATCAGAGTTTTTTCAACACCTGGACTTTCTCCTCAGTCCCCAACTCACCCCTCCTCCACTTTCCATCCGTCAGTCGCTCTATGGTCTTCACCCTTAAACCCCCCCTCCTCCATCCACTTTCGAATCCACACCCAATTAACCTTGCCGTTCTCCTTAAACCACAGATCAAACCCAACCCCAACCCCTCCTCCCTCTTAACCTTTAACCGTGGTTTCGCAGTTACTCTCTCCATTAGCCCATCATCTACTACGATACATTGTTTTTGTGCACAAAAACAAAAAGATCAAGAAAAAAGTAACCCATGAATGAGCATTGCACAAATGTCAGTCAGATCGGGGACTGCCATTGCCAATTAACCACCCCAGTTATGACTACAAAAAACCCACTAGCCATCCCTTCTTTATCACCCAAACCCCCATTTCGCGATTGCCGAGCGTCGATCACTAGTACTAGTGTGCCCAAACAACCACACAGAGAGAGAGAGAGAGAGAGAGAGAGAGAGAAGGGGAGTTGGGTTCACAGAAAACCCTAACCCTACTAGCACTCACACCAGATGGGGAAAAACGAGGCGTATTGTTTGGTGGCAGGTGGTGGTGTTCATGTTGCCATCGGACGACGGGCCACCGCCAGTACTAGTGTCACAGCGATGGGAGACAGAGTTCGCAAGACCCGTAACGATGACGAGTCGGATCCGACCGAGTTTCCTCCCAACCTGGTCGCCCCGATGACTCTCGGTGTCCAGAGGAAGAAAAGGATGGCCCGACAGAGGCGATCCTCCGTCAACGTCCTGCCTTTCTCATCCTTCAGCTCGCACGTGCCATCTCCACCCGCACGTGTACGCCCTTCCCCCCACCCTCTTTTCTTTTCTTTTCTTTTTTTTTTTTTTTTTTTTTTTTTTTTGGTTAGCTGGTTTACAATTTTTTTTTTTTTTTTTTTGTGTTAAAAAATTATCTGTGCAATTGTTTTTGTTGAGATGCTCAGGTGATATGATTTTGGGAAGCTAGATGTGGATTAGTTACTGTGAAGACATTCGATTTTATTCCAGTTTCTTGATACATTCTGTTATTTGAATTGCTCATCAAACTCACCAAATTTCAGTTGCCTCCTGCTTGTTTTTACTGTATTCTTAGTCTCTCCCCTTACATTTATGAACTTCTTTTGTGTTTCTTTTCTTTTTTCTTTTCTTGCGGGTTTATTTTTTAGGTGGGTGGAGGGTGGGGGGTGGGGGATGTTAGTCAGAAAAATTGAATTGGGTTTTGTCTTATTTTGAGCTAAACTTCAATTGCACCCACACTACTACTGAGAACTGAGAAGGATGGAAATACTATCACAAACCGCCAACACCACCTCTATCGTCCTAATAAATATTATTGTCACGTCAAGATTAGTATATGAGGATGCGAATTTGTCCTTTTTTTTTTTTTAATTTGGGTGTTAAATTAGGATGAACATTTGTCATGCACACAAGGTGGTCAGATCAGGAAATTGGGCGTGAGAGATTCATGGGTGCGTTATATGTTTGGCCTTACTCATCTACAATAGTTTTTCTTAGTTATCAAGTTAATATAAGTAAACCATGATCGATTAATTGATGCCTATTTCTTCCTAGAATAGCTTATGTTTTTTAGTTCATACGTGATGAGAAGAGTATTTTTTTTGATGACCCGACATAAGCTTAGGATGTCAGAGACAATTAGACTTGGACAATTCCCCCCGTGTTTTGAGTAGCAGACGCAAGTTTATATTCTAACTGCTAAACACATTAACACATTAGCGTGTTCTATTGGAAGTACCATATGAGGAAGTTATTTTAATAAAAGCAAACGCAAAGGTTCTAAGTAATGTAACGAAGACGGTGTACGGCTGCAAATTTAGAAATGTTAAAACTTCCATATAGATCAAATATTTGTGTTGTGCAAAGTGTTTTTTTTTATTATTGTAAATCTAATAGTTGTGTTTGATTCCTTGAACTACTTTAAGACATTTCGATTTATTGTATGATGCTGTATTGTAGTAGGTTATTGCCAATACTCCTTTATAAGATGAGTTTATCGCAGCTGCGTGGTGAGCGCAGACTACACCATTCTTTCCTCTTTTACTATATTGCAGGCTTTGTTGCGGGTAGAGGCAAAAACAAAGTTCAGCGTTGGACGGAAGTTTATGGGATTCTTTTTTAGAAACTTGTTTTTGTTGAGAACATCTGAAAGCTGTTAGCGTAAATGCAAAAGAAACTATTTTAAACCTATCGGCAAATTATTCCTCTCTCTGACACTAAGCATGTCGTCTCTATAGTCAAACAGCATTCCAAAATATGCTTGCATAAATGTAGAATATTGCTGCTGAAGGGTTTGAAATAAAAGTGGAGGTTTTATACTTTGGTTGCACTCTACCAATGTAAGAAAGACCACTAGAAAATGCCCCTTAATGATGGAACACTACTAGTGCCAGGCAAAAAACTGTTAAGGAACCACTATAAGAAGTGGTCAGGACAACTGCCACCAATCTCAAACAATGAATTAGTGGCGGTCGACAACAACTGCCGTTAATCTAAAACATTTAATTGGCAGCAATCAGACAGGAAGTGCTGATAATCTCAAACAATTAGTTGGTGGCAGTTAGACAAGAGTTGGTGCTAATGTTTACTAATTAATTAGCGGCGGCCACCAACAACTGCTGTTAATCTTAAAGAACTAATAATTGGCAGCAGTTAGACAAGAACTATGGAATTGTAAGAAGTTCTTTAAATGCTAATTTCTACAGATTAATTAGTCGCAGCCAACAACAACTGCTGTTAGTCAATACTGGGCCTAATTCTAGTGAGAACACTTACATATGCATAACTATAAAATTTTCAAAATGTTTTCATATGAGATGCACATTGAGTTCACCGTGTTGTATGTTGCTACCTGTGAAGTGTATTCATGATGTCCTTAAATGGATTTGGTCCTTTAGTAATGTTATTGTCAGAATTAATTATGTAATTTAAATTGATTCTTAGGTGTTTAATTTGGCAACTCTCTAATGGCTATGTGCTTTAGGCAATTGATCGAACAAAGTTGAGGTTTCTTTTTGAGAAGGAACTTCAGGCAAGTGATGTAGGCTCCCTCAGGAGAATGATAGTCCCAAAGGTTTGTATTTTATCATTACTAATTTGAAAATAGAATCATTTGAATTGAAAGCTCCCTGGTAGTTATCAATTTATTACATTGGTTAACTAGATGTAATTTGTCATGTAAATATATTAGCTCGGTGTCGAACCAATGTGCTACTACTAATTCCTTTTGGTACTATGGGATAACTTTATTTCAGAAAGCAGCTGAGGCTTATCTTCCCACTCTTAAAGAGAAGGAAGGACTTTTTATCAGCATGGACGATATGGATGGCCTGCATGTTTGGAGTTTCAAGTTCAGGTTTGATTTTAACTGGTTCCCTTTGATCAATGGAAGGCAGCCACCCACAAGTCTCTTGAGGATGGCTGGTAGTAGAGAATTGCTATAATCGACCACTCACTTCCTTGCCCTCATTGAAATGTTATAACAGTTCATGGATTTTACTAGATGCTGAACTGTTAGCTTAAAAATCCTAGCTATGGTGTCCCTGAGGGACATCTCCAATATCCTATGAGCCACTCCCCAAATAACGGACCTCGAGTTTGAGCCCTTTTATTCTGTGATGTTATTGACAGTATTAAAAAAAAATCCTAGCTATGGTGGTGTAATATGCAGATGATATTCGTCTTCTTTTGAATAGAGTTTTACTTCTAACAAGCCAAAATGTAAAAGATATTTGAATGATAAGATTAGTATATGGTCCCCTGCATATGCAAGCAACTGATTTTTGGGATTCATTTTTTATTTTTTTGTCGTCTCATTTTCTGTATGCAGATATTGGCCGAACAACACGAGTCGAATGTATGTATTTGAAAATACTGGTGAGACCTTCACAGCCTCATCCCCCCATATTTGAATTTTTTTTTATTTTCCTTTTTGGTCTGCTTTTCCTTGGTTTAATTTTCCTTTCATTCAACCCTTGCATGAAATATCTCGTGGAACTGTTGCAGGAGAATTCGTCAGTACACATGGCTTAAGACAGGGAGACTATATGATGCTGTATCAAGATTACCAAAACCAGAATTACGTAAGTGTGCAGTTTAGATCTTTATAATTTTGGGAATTTTTCTCCTTTGATTCCTTTTTGAGAAAATGCTGATAGCTCAATCTGTTATTTACCAAGGTCATTCGAGCAAGAAAAGCTACCGATGAGGATTTATATACTGATTCTGCAACCAATGCTGATGATTTTGAGGTAAATGACTGTGGTCAGGCTCCTGTGAACTTCCCCACCGTGGTTGATACTGGGATGCCTTTTGTGTATGAAACTACCTTCTCAAGTGACTCAGAAACATCTTATGTTTATGAGACCACCTCCTCAAATGACTCTTTGTTTGACTTTTGGAGTGGACCAATGACCTACAACCCAAGGGTTGAACCTATTGGAGGCTTTGGATCCATTGAGAACTCGTCTCTTGAGGAGCTTCTGTTAAGCTTCTAGTGGTGGGGCAGCGGTATCAGATGATAGGGTAGTACATGTATGCATGTTACCTGCAATAGTAGGGAAGGACTTCATTATGGTACTTAAAGTAATGTACTCCTTGTTAGAACATAATATATATATGTAATAAGAGAAGTACCAAGAAAAAAACTTCCGAAATCTTATACTTGATCCTTTTCTATTGCTTTTCTTTATTGCGTAAACACACATACAAATTAATTACTCTCATAATAAAATTATTGGCCAAAGGCATCAGAATATAATGGTTTTCTTTACCAAAGAGAGGCAAATAAAGTATTGATCTATAGATAGTTCTGTCTTTGGTGAGAATATGAGGATATTTACTTTAGTTCGTGATCTACATTGACTAATGCATTGAACATGCACTCAGGAGTATATTTGCTTTGCATTTTTCTTTTGTGGTCCGATGGTACTGGGTAACACGATTCATCCCCTTGTCCATAAATCCCCCAACACAAATGAAGGCGGGATTCAAGCCCTAGTCCCTGGTACTTTGTCTTTGCTGCTTGTGGTTAGTTCTTTGTGCACATATATGGATTTTGCCCGAATGAAATTTACCACTTGTGAATGAGATACAGTTCAAGAAGCTGTAGTCATCTTTTCTTGTAGATTGCTACCCTTCTCAATAATATGGAGCTATTCTGTTCTTGCTCATGTAATAAGCAGGGTATGTATGCCTTTCCTTTTATTGCCTTTAACCTTGGTCTAGTAAAATCCTCCATCAATGAGTCAAGTCTTGGCATTTCTTCTGCTGGTTTCTTCCTCGCTTCTTCATTGTAGTAACTGGCAACTTGTATTTACGTTATCGGCCAGCCTTGATAGGGAGTCTAGCTAGTGTGACCCATGCAGTATTTGTAACATACAAAACTGAAAATTTATCCCCTTGATATGGCTGTCTCTTCCAGCTTTTGGCTTCAGGGCAAAATTTGAGCCTTATGCTCCCGATAATAAATGTCCAACCCTTTAATAGAAAGGATTCTGTTAGTTATCTGAAGGGATATATGGTCAGTGTCTGGTAGCTAGTAAGCTAATCATGCCACATTAGTCTATGGTAAGCAAGAAACACATTACGACGGCGTTGGCCAACACTGCCCAGTAAGTGGAAACAGAAGAATAAGAGGGAAACAAAACCAACAGTAGTTTCCATGCACGGTATATATATTAGCTGCATTTGGGTAAGTGGCCGTAAGGTCTCCCCTTCAATATTTTGAAGAGAGGGGACATGTCAGATCTTTGAAGTAGGCTTCTTGCCCATAGCACTAGGGGGAGAAAAGTGTGGTAGGAGAAATCAAGCAAGGGGCAGCGCTTCACATCGGTGCAAGTATTGCCGTTGAATATGATATAAAAAGAATTTGTTGCAACTGGAGTCTCTCCTTTTTTTTGTATTATATATCTATATCTATATATATATATATATATGTAGTAGCTACTAGTTGGAGAGACGAGCTCAGGCAACCGTGCACGTCATAACTTCTTGCTGTCTTCAAGTGGCCATAAGTCTATGCCCGTCATTGGCGTTCTTCATCCATGGGTTTACTATTGAGATCTGTACTCTGATCTGGCACCACCACCGTAATATATAATGCTCCTCCTATAACATAGGCGCCACCACCAGCAGCCGGCGACTTTCAACACTGCCACTGTTGTCCAGTATAGCCAGCTTTTCATCTTTGGTTTGGACTACTACTGCTGGGTTCACACCCATTGTCAAAGGCTAAATTAATGGCAGAAGGTACTGCCTACCATTGATCAAGGAGGCAGAATGCATTCTCACTGCTTCGTCAAAATTGTCAGCACTGTTCACACAATTTGTTAAGATTGTGCAGCTACAAATCTTGATAAAAGAATCCTCCCTTCCCAATAAATAGAGGGTTGAGGTGAAGGAGAATGACAGATAGTTGCTAAATATAAGCAACAAAGAGAGTTTTTAGAGAATTTTTGTGAGAGTCGTAGTAGAGTAGAGAGAGAGTTGTGAGCTTTCTCCTCTTCTATAAAATTTTCTCTCTGTGAACTGTGAAGTTTTCTTTTATAATTCATTGTTTTTATGGGTTTTTATTTGATTTTTGGCTCAACAAATGGTATTAAAGTCTCGTTAGAGTCATTGGAGCAAAAATAGAGCAATTTTTGCTCATGACCCAGAAATTAAAGTGTTTAAAATTGTGTTTCGATCACATCAGTGTATTCGTTTTGACGATACGAGTCTAACGCCACAAATTGGGTCGAAAATAGAGTTAAATCGAGCCCATACTAGTCGGTCAAATTTTTTCTCCGACTAGTCAATGCCGGCAACATTACCTTTGTCGAGAAAGAAGAAGAGCTAACATCATCGCTGACATTATTAGTGACATCAGCGCCCAGTTAGCTGTCACGTCATTACTCAGTTAGTTGCTATGTCATCGCCCAATCAATAGCAACTACCACATTATTAAACTTTTTTAAAAATTATAGTTCGGCCCAATAACTTTCTAGAAATTACAGTTTAACCCTAATTTTTTTAAAAAATTATAGTTTGGCTCCAAAAAATAAAATTTTTCAGTTAAGCCTTTCTTAAAGTTTTTCACTGTTCCGGGGGCAACCGTGCACTTTGTTTTGATAAATTCTACTTCTATAGTACTATACAAGCCAATTGAAGAGTAAATTTACGAAGAACTCAACATCAAAAGCTATGATCAAACTAACGGCCACTAATTATTCGATGTGGAGGCCAAGAATGGAGGATATCTTAAATCTGAAAGATTTTTCAGAGCCTTTGGATCATAAGGGCGTTAAACCACAGATGACAAATGATGATGATTGGTTCAAGATAAACAAGAAAACCATTGCTCAAATTCGGCAATGGATTGATCATAGCGTGTTCCATCATGTGGCACAAGAAATGGATGCATATGCTCTCTGGAAGAAATTGGAGGGCATTTACTAGTCACAGAATTCTCGGAATAAAACTTTCCTGATGAGACGAGTTATAAACCTCAAACTAAAAATTAGTATTTCCATGGCTGAGCACACAAGTAAATTCCAGAATCTAGTGAACCAACTTGCTACAGCAGATTAGGTTCTATTAGGTTCTGAGTGATGAAGAACAGATGGCCCTATTACTTGGCTCCTTACTAGACAATTTTGAAACACTAGTAGTCACGCTGAGCAACTTTGTCCCAAATGGGAAGGTATCCATGGCAATGGTGAAAGATGCACTCTTCAGCGAAGAGTCCATAAGAAAAAAGATTGGCCTAGATCAGTCACATGTCCTCGTGACAGAGAACTGAGGAAGATTTCAAGACGGAGAACAAAACCGAGGTAGAGGTAGAGGTAGAGGTAGAGGTAGAGGAAGAGGTAGAAGCAGAAACAGAGGAAGGTCATAGGATCTTGACAGATCTAATGATGGGCATGACAAGTTTACCTGCTATCATTGTGGCATTGAAAGTCACATGAAGAAGGACTACTGAAAATTGAAAAGGAAGTAAGGTCAAGGCAGTCATCGACAAAATAAGGAAGATGGTGACACTTTAGTCACTATTAAGCGAGATGTCGCAATACTCTTCGTGGAAGAAGAGACGTGCCTCTATGTTACTAGTTGGGATTCTGAATGGGTGGTAGACACAGCAGCCTTCTATCACGCCACTCTCCATAGCAAATTCTTCATAACGTACAAAGCTGGAGACTTTGATACTGTGAGAATGGGGAACACCAGTTCATCAAAGATTATGGGAATTGGTGATGTTCGAATCCATACTAACATTGGCTGCTCGATGGTGTTAAAGGACGTTCAACACGTGCCTAATTTATGACTCAATCTTATTTTTAGGATAGTCCTTGATCAACAGGGTTATGACAACCATTTCAATAATGGCACCTGGAAGCTAACAAAAGGTGTTATGGTTGTTGTTCGACGACACATCTGTGGCACGCTGTACAGAACTCATGTGAAGGTTTTTTTAGACAGCCTCAATGCAGTTGAAGACGAGGCATTACCAAATCTATGGCACAAGAGACTCGGCCACATGAGAGAGTAAGGGTTATTCACGCTGGTGAAGAAGACTCTCATTCCAGCAAATAAGAAAATTACACTAAACCCCTGCAAGCATTGCCTGTTTAGCAAGCAACATTAAGTCTCGTTCAGTTCCTTCGCATGGAGAAGATTAGAGTTATTGAGCCTAGTACACTCTAATGTGTGCAGTCCCATAGAAGAAGAGTCATTAGGCAGTAATAAGAATTTTGTTACCTTCATAGATGATGCTTCAAGGAAGGTGTGGGTGTACTTTCTGAAGACCAAGGATTAGGTAGTCGAGTATTTTAAGATCTTCCATGCCATGATGGAAAAGGAGACTGGCAAGAAGTTAAAGTGCTTCCGGACAAATAATAGAAGCGAGTACACATCCAAGGAGTTCAAGGCATACTACTCAGAATGTTGTATCCGCCATGAGAAGACGATTCCACGTACCTCACAACACAATGGAGTAGTCGAGAGGATGAACCAAACTATTGTGGAAAGAACTCGATGTATACTCAGTATGGCTAATATGATAAAGCCATTCAAGGGTGAAACTGTTCGTGCTGCCTACTACTTGATCAACAGATCACCATCAGTGTCATTGAAATTCGAAGTTCTGTAGATGGTGTGGTTTGTCAAGTGGATTCTCAGATACCTAAAATTTATGAAAAAACTATGCTTGTGTTTTGGGAGAGCTAAACCAGTCTTTAAAGGCTATACAAATTCAGATATGGCTAGTGATCTTGATGGTAGAAAATCTATATCAGGATTTATTTACATCGTCGTAGGAGGAACTGTTTCCTAGTAGTCTAAATTGCAAAAGTGTGTAGCTTTATATACAACGGAGGCAAAGTATATTTGTCACGCCCCAAAACCATGCCAATACGGATTTAGGGTGCATGATCGACCAGTAGCTTGGCTACCCAAGGCCGCATTACATAAATCGGTTGAAAACTTATGCATTTATCATTTAAAAGATACATGATTGTAGAATTAAACTTTTATAAACGTAAAGTAAAATGTGTGTCATACGTAGCAGAGTGGTGCCTAATCTCCAAAACATAAACATCATATGAGATGGGCATGTCAAATGCCACCACAGTTGTAACATTATAATATTACAAAACATTAGGGTCCAATCCCTATATCAGTACATGAAATAAGGCCTGTGAGCCGCAGTCCAAATATCCACGAAATGGGCCTCCTTTAAGGCCTCCCAGTTTGGTTACCTAAAAATATTTTTGAAAAATGTAAGCTAATGCTTAATGAATAACAATAATGTATGAGCATAAAATTATCATGGATTAGCAGTTATAGCTACATATGAGTCAATAGATAACCATTGGTGCATATGGAGCATGAGCGTCGTATTAAAACATCATAACGTTTGAAAACCATAATATCATAGAGGAGAGATGCGACGTACATAGCTCATCATAATCATTTAACATATCTTGATTCTTGTTCTAAAACATAAGTGTGTTATGACCTGACTAATATTTCTATTCAATGTATATGACAATAACCGAACATTTATGCATATATATATATATATATATCATGTACCTAGAAACGTATAAGTGTAAGCTTGAAAACGCATGGCTTAGGCCACCGTGTTAACATATTTCGTTACTTCTAAAACATAATGTCGAGAAGGTGAAAGACGTGTTATATCGTGACCTTGTGGACTACGACATAGCATAAAAGTATATCTTAACTCGTTCGATACCATTGGACACATCAATTGTCATCGTTCTTGGAAATGTATAAAGCGTTGAGTTGGAAACATAGGTAGCATAAGAAGCGTAAGCATTGTATTGAAACATTATATTGTGTGTTATCATGACAACATGTAATGACATTTCGAACATAGTATCATAGCAGCGAGACATAAAACATAACATGATTTCGTAGGACATAACGCAGCGGTTGTAAGCATACCATGGCATGATACTGCAAGGCATATCATAATATCATGAAAAAGAAATATACACCATGACAGTAATACTTATGGAAACATACGTAACTTGTCATGATGCATTTGAACAAATCATATTTCTCATTCTAGAGCATAATTGTGTTCTGTCCTTATATCAAAGTTAGGCTCCACATTAGTAACCTTAAGGGTTATATATATAGGCTCTTTAGGCTAACATCCTAACCATGTACAATAATATCCGTTTTGGCGCTTCATGTCATGCATGTGCCTACCTCACGGTTTTAAACTCATTACGACGGTAACACTTCGTCGTGCTTACTCTCTCGGAAGATCTTGAGCTATTAGAGTATGCAACACAATACTGTCTGTTCTGGCTCTCACTTGCCTATCCCTTCTCGGCCGCTTGGTCTCAGCTGCACGGCATGCATAGGATTCTTTAGGCCAACATTAGATTGTCCACTTTGGCTTGCACCTGCCTACCCCTTTTTGGGTGCTTGATTTTAATTGCATGACACACATCGGGCTCTTTAGGCTAACATTAGATTGTCCGCTTTGGCTCGCACCTGCCTACTCCCTTTTGGGCGCTTGGTCTCAGCTGCACGGCACACATCGAGCTCTTTAGGCCAACATTAGATTGTCCGCTTTGGCTCACACCTGCCTACCCCCTTTTTGGGTGCTTGGTCTCGGCCGCACGGCACGCATTGGGCTCTTTAGGCCAACATAGTTACCATGGAGGTCACACGTAGGCTTTTTAAGGCAACCATGAGAGTTAGACTCAGTCATTAAGAGCTACACTCAGTTATTAGCAACATAGAGTGCTTTAAGCCAATCATAAAAGCATGACTCACTCGTGAGAAGGTTTAGTTATTAAGAGCTACGCTCAGTCATTAGCACGTAGAGTGCTTTAGGCTAATCATAAGAGTTAGACTCAGTTATAATAATCGTAAATGTCACACATAGGTTTTTTAAGTTAATCATAAGAGCTATGCTCAGTTATAGTAACCATAAGGTCACATCTGGACTTTTAAGCCAAGGGACGTCTCCCAACATGGCTATAGATTATTTCGTGTCCCCTATCGTAGGACCATCGTTGCTAGTTTAGGGTCTTGCCACGAAAGACCTTACATGACGATGGTTTATTTC
Source organism: Euryodendron excelsum (assembly GCA_033060915.1). NCBI lineage: Eukaryota > Viridiplantae > Streptophyta > Magnoliopsida > Ericales > Pentaphylacaceae > Euryodendron > Euryodendron excelsum. The sequence goes on along the minus strand of CM065383.1, from coordinate 606,794 downwards.
ACGTCCCTTATCCTAGGACTATCGGGCTAGATTAAAGTCTTGTCACGAAAAGATCTTGAGTTAGAGTCATACATTGAAAATCTTACATCTACTTTATGTGAACGTTCTAGTCCGTAGATTGTAATTCATATCATAGATAAGGTTCGTATGTAATCCAAAGCATGACATTTATACTTGAACGTAATCATTGATACATTGGAACATATGGAAAACATTCATGATATAAAAACGAGCTTAAAACATTGGAAAAATAATAGAGTTTTACTCATGGCATATCGTTACTCATCTTTATCCAACTGAATGGGCGTTAAACAAGGTGTTCCTTCCTCAAGCTTGTCCAAATCCCCCAATGGCCTCTTTTGGTTTGGGTTGAAGTTCTCCAAGCTCTCCTTCTCCTTCTTCTTCTTCTTTTTCTCCTCCTCCTCCCTCTCCTTTTCTACCCAATGGGTGGGTGTTTGTGTGTGTGTTTGGGTGTGTGTACGTATTATGTATATAAGATGATATATATGGAAAATAATCCCATGTGTCTCATCCTATAAGCTTAAGTTACAACATGACTTTTAATTGGTTAATTTGACCCAAATGCACATTAGAATGATATAAAATCTAAATAAACACATAAATAGGAAAATTAATGGGTTCAGGGTACTACAATATTGTCTCAGCGAAAGTTAAGAAAGAGATGTTGTGGGTGAAGCATTTTTTCCAAGAATAGAGAATCAAGCATAATGAATATAAAGTGCATTGTGATAATCAGGGTGCTCTGGATTTGAGCAAAAATTTAATGTATCATTCCCGATAAAACATATCGACATTCGCTATCATTGAATACGCGAAGTGATGGATCAACAGCTATTGAAGCTTGAGAAGATTCACACAAAAGAGAATCCAGCAGACATGCTAACAAATGTAGTTACTCGTGAGAAACTCAAGCTATGTATAGACATAGCTAGAATAGACGCTAACTGAAAGACGTTACATTGCGTTTTCCTCCGATGGGTATGAAGGGGGAGAATTGTTGGGTTCATACCCGTTGTCAAAGGGCAAATCAAAGACGGAAGCCACCACCTACCTTGAATCAAGGAGGAAGAATGCATTTCCACTGCTTCGTCAAACTTGTCAACACCGTTCACCCAATTTGTCAAGATTGTGTAGCTGTAAATTTTGACAAAAGAATCCTCCCTTCCTTATAAATAAAGGGTTGAAGTGAGGGAGAATGGCAGATTAATTACTAAGTATAAGCAAAAAGAAAAGTTTTTAGAGAGTTTTTGTGAGAGTTGTAATAAAGTACAGAGAGAGAGCTGCGAGCCTCCTCCTTCTTCTCTGTAAATAGTAAAGTTTTTTTCTCTAATTTATTGCTTTTATGGGTGTTTATTTAATTTCTGGCTCAACAACTACTACTACATTCACCATATGTAGCAACATCATCAGCTGCGACTGCCCCATTGTTCTCGATTTAGTCAAACAAGCAAGCACCAAGAACAACGTCATTTTGAGCTCCATCACCAAAAACAGAACAGAAAAGAAGAGGATACCTACCATTCAGAAGCTATCTATCTCATTTTGGCTATTAGCTCCTCCTATTCAAAGGCAGTCCTCAATAATTCATTTTGCAGTTAGTCTAACTACAGTTATCAAATGAAAGCAGGACATGAGATCGAAATGGAAGTGACAGGTGATCGCAGAGTACTTGGACAGAAACCTCCTACAAATATATATATTGAGAAGAGAATGTAAATTGAGTTCTTATACATATGTTTTGGGCAAAAATCCATGTATTCAATTACAACGTTTTAAGGTGATCAGTAAGCGTTAGCGCTCCTGTACCACTTAAATTAAGAGCGGTTCAGTAATTGTTAACTTTTAGAAATAATATTTATATGCTATATTGCTAAAATGTGGCAACTTGCCCGTCTAGCTCAGTTGGTAGAGCGCAAGGCTCTTAACCTTGTGGTCGTGGGTTCGAGCCCCACGGTGGGCGTCCTCAGAAATTTTTTGGCCTTTTCCTTTTTGTTTCATTTTCACGTTACTCACAAAACTGGCATATCAGTATCTCCAGAATCTTCATACATTTGTAATTTCGTTCTCTCTCTCTCTCTCTCTCTCTCTTTTTGTTTAAACACGAAATTTTTATAGTTCAATACACCCTAATCTCCGCACTGGAATCCTCTATTCTCTTCATCCGTTCCGTGATTTTCTCATTTGAGTGATTCTGTGACTCTTCTCATTTGAGTGATTCTGTGACTCTTCTACGTTTACAATCCGTTCTGCTTTTCTAGAAATTGAGATCGTATATGCAGATACAGGCGAATGCGCACGTGCATTGAAACATCAACAGAACGGCGAGACAAAGTTGGAGTTGAAAGCAGTGCCCTGACCCGGGATGGGAATCTCATTGATTACTTCCTCAAACGGCGTTTTTGGTGACTGTTTGATAATGTATTTGGATTCCAAATATAGGAGTGACGGGAGCGTTCCGTGAACTAGACCTTCAGTTCCCATTGGAAGATTACTTTGGGATGAAGAAATGCTCCCTCTTTTTGAAAGGCCATCAATGGTATTCTCATATAAGCAGCAAAACTTGATTATGAGACGGGAGCGTTCCGTGAACTAGACCTTCAGTTCCCAATGGAAGATTACTTTGGGATGAAGAAATGCTCCCTCTTTTTGAAAGGCCATCAATGGTATTCTCATATAAGCAGCAAAACTTGATTATGAAACACCAGGTTCATTGTTCATTGCATTTGCTTTAAAAAATACTACCGTTTGCTACTAAATCAAATAGGTAAGCTTGCTTAAATCAGAATAAAGTGATTCCCAAGCATTTTAATGGACCGTTGGCAACTGAAACTCCAAACCAGATTGCAATTAAGTTAAACTGAATTAAAAATATCCTAACACAGAATGTTCATCACATGCAATCACATGCCTAGAGCAACCAGACAATTCTTGGTTCTTCACCAACTCTACAAGTGCAACACATCCACTCAGTGGCGGAAAGATGTATGCAGTATTGAACGAAACAGCATATGAATAGGGTCAGTTGCTTGCATACCTGCATGCCCATCATAATTCTATCCGTTACATGAATCAAAGCAACAAGCTTGTTAATCTTGCTTGGCCTGCATTAGGAACATACTGAAACGCAGCTGAAAACCAATTTGTAAGACTTGAATGATTAGAGAGGACTTTAATCTAAAGATAGCTCAAAAGAAACAGCCAACCAACCAACCACTTCAAGAAAGGGCAAAAACAAGTGAGGCAAAAATTAGGCTGCAGAATGATGATCACTATAACACTGAAAAAAGGCATAATTGCCTTCCAATAGCCCGAAAAAATAACACAGATCTGCATACACCAATTCTATATCAAATGGACTGAACAAGTACAACCCCAACCATGGCCATTTTTTGGTTTCATCTTCCATTCGTGGGGTAAATAGCATGACCCCCATAACAAAATGTGATTTTGTATCTAATCTAGCAACCAAAAAGTGTTCCAACATTAAAAAAATGCGGCAAAAGCCATCTTCCAAATATCTGAGTTAGTGAACAATGAAAACTGCAACAACTTTCAAATGCAAAGAATACTCCCGAACTGCTCAGAGGCCAGACAAGCAGCATCAGCTATATCCTAGGTTTTATTGATCCCTCTGGAGAGCTATTATCTCAGTTTCCTTAATAACAAAACCATTTGAATTGATTCTACACCTTTGCAAGCTCAGTAGCAGTAGCAGTAGCAGGTGCAACAGCAGGAGCAACACCACCAGTGGTTGGCCTGGACATCGTATGAAAATCCATCAGAAATAATAATTCAATACAGACAAACCCAATAAGCTACCAGAAAATGACTAGAAACCATTCTCTCCCCATGCATGCACACACACACCTAGAGAGAGACAAAAAGGGATGAAGCAGGAATCAAAATGCACATTAGATAAAGTAATAGGAGCTTACAGCCCAACAAAAACTTTAAAAGCATCATAGATTCCCCACTGGGCTCCAGTGAGAGTTCCGATCATGACAATACGGAGAGGAAGCCCGCGAGTAAAGAGACCCAAGATCCCCATCTTCTTCACAGCCTGCACAACAACGAGACAAAAAGATCAAAATAAGCTACTGTAACAATATACACATACAAGAATGAAGAAAGAAGAGGGGGGAGGGGGGTAGTATTTCTGACAAAGCATGCTAAACTACAGCACTCACATCACCAACAGTTGCCCCCTTTGCATTGTTAAGGAAAGAGACAAGATTATCAGCAGGATGAGACACGATGGCACAAAAAACACCAGCAACATATCCACCAGCAAAGCTCACACCAAGCTGCAGAGGCTTGCTGCACTCATTTTTCGGCGTGGGAATGGCATACTTGTAGAGCATCTCCACGATGGTCTCAAAAGAGGCAAACTTCATCATGGTATCTGAAAACAGCCAACTTAATCTTAAAGATCCAAGAAAGTGCTGAATAGATGTGGTTAAGAATTAAAGCCACAAATACATCAGTATAAATCAGACAGAAATTGTGACAACAGTTCATAACCAATACTAAGAGGATCATCGCTAGCTGTTCTACAGAAACTTCCACGAGATGCCTCTGACAAGGTGAAGTTCATACAAAAAGAAGGGGTTTGCAAGCTCCTTTTCTAGAAGCCCTTTCTAGAGGCCTTTAACTACTAAGCGCTTTGCTCAAGTGACATAGCATATTATCCATGGATTCTGCATGTCACATGTTTTACATTTCATATTTCTACCAACACAAACAAAGAATGAAAACTAATAGAATATGATCAATGATAGAAGAATTTTAGAAAAACATGTACTCACATGCAAGTTGTAAATGCCTGGCATCTATAATAACAAAAATCAACTGCAATATGATCATGTGCTTGAACATGAATTGCTTCCTATTCTGCCAAAAAGTGAATTTTAAATTTATAAACCAATTGGAATGTACTGTTTTATTAGGGGGAAACAAATGTAAGAAACTAGAGTGCAAAAACTAGTGACTGGCGACCAGGAAAAGCAGAAAGAATGTAAACTTAGAAGCCATTATGTAGACATCATGGGAAGCACACAATAATTGTCCAGGAAAAAACCAAAAGTTGTGAAAAGGAACCAAGAAATCTATGTGAATACCAATTACTTTGTTGGTCAAGATAATTCTTTAACAAACATAACTTCAATTATTGAAAAACTTACTTCTTACATATGTCCATGCTAAAACGCAGTTTAAACAGGTCAGACTGGTAATAGATAAAACTCGAGTTTGGTCCTAATATCTGAAAATGAACTATGCCTAGCTTGCACATTAGCCAGCTCAAATTTAACGTTGAATATGCTTGGCTGAAGCCAGACCTAATAAAGATGAAATGACTAGGTTTCCAAGAGGAAATGTCTACACTAGGGATTATGGAAGATTAATTAAACAAAGGGATTATGGAAAATTGATTTAAAAACGAACCATGAGAGACTTGAATTAATATAGCACAAGCACCCCAGGTCCCAGATATTATTTACCAATTTCATTGGAAGTTTCAAATGATTAAACAAGCTTGTAAGAAGTGATAGCAGATGCATAGAAGTATATTAACCAAATACTAACAGGAATGCAATATAAAATCTAGATGTATATGATATACAGCAGAAACTAACATGCAAACTGTTATGATCCACAAGCAAGATATTAGTAGTCAGCGATAAATATTTTTCCATCCAAACCATGAACTACATCACTAATTAACAATTATTTAAAATCATATACTGGGAAAAGAAAAAAAGGTATTATGTGGATGCAATAACTTACATGGAATCTGACGTCCCCATAGAGGAACAATGCCTTTGTACAACCTACACAGGTTTTACAAAATTTAAACTATAGAAACATTCCAATAACTAGCTCATTGTTAACAAAAAAAGAAGAAAAGTTCATAAGCATACCCAAGAGCACCTTCAGATTTGACAAACTTAGGAAATCCGTCTGCCATTCCTCTTGCAAAACCAGGTTGAGTCTGAACACGAACCTTGACTGCCTCGAAGGGGCAAAGAGCAACGTCTGCAATCACCTCTGCAGATGCAGAGCCAGCAAGGTAGATCAGAGTTTTGTATTTGGATGCATACTCCGGTCCAGCAATGTCAGAGTAGTACTTCTTAAAATATTCGTAGAAGCCAAACTTGCAGGCACCCTGAGCACTATAACCAAGCAGAGTAGGCACCCATCCCCTGAAGAAGCCCCTGAAGCCCTGCTCCTTCAGCAACACTCCAAAACCAGACGAGATGCTCTTATACTTCGAAGGGTCAATCTAGTTAAACAATGGCAGAGTTAATTGGCTTGCTTAAGTTAGAAAATATGACATTCACAAAATCAAACACAATGTGAATTCTACAAGAAACAATTCACCACACTTTATCCTATAAATTTATGAATATATAAACATCATAAAGGTGTGATAGATGCTAACTAGAATTTCCCTCCGAGAGAGAGAGAGAGAGAGAGAGAGAGAGATGAACCATGAAGGAAGAAGGGAAAATAAAGTATCAGTATCATTTGAACTTAGTAACACGGATGAAAGATCTAAGCAAGACATAAGTCGCCTCAAACATCATTACATAGGAAAAACCAGAGAATATCATCAAGAACAGTAAACAGTATCTCAGAAGCAGTAGGAATAGAAGTTTTTGCCAAAGCGGAACAACTAGTTCAACATATTCTAGACCTATGTAATGAAAAAATAACAAGAAGATTGGATCTAATAGCGGTCTAGCATAATTGCAGATAAAACCGAATCTGAAGAACATGTACCTAATGAGTTATGAACAAGCCAATAGTTCCGTAGACCTAGACGATATGCAGCAACTTACAAATCAATAAAGTATGCTGCATGCCTGAAGAAGATCCGAAGCATGAAAGATATTATTAAAAACTAACGACAGATCTACTCGAGAGACAAGTCTGGCAACAAATTATTAAATTGAAGAATCACAAAACCAAAATCACAAAGACAAACGACTAAGAACAGTAGATCTAGTTTCAATCTACGCCTGTTTCACGGAGATATACACAACTCGATGCAGGAATGGCACAGGAGGACGATTCTGATTAAGAAAGAATCAGATCGAAAAAGTTGACTGATCAAGGCCTATGAAAACTTGTAGAGAGAGTAGACAAGATCGAGGTAAGTCGGACCTGCATATTACACTTGACGAGGTCAAGAGGAGTGACGGCCATGTGAGTGAGCCCACAGCTGAGGATTCCACCAACCGTACAGGCGGCGTAGTACTGTGGCGAGTACAATTCGACCTTGCCTGGCTCGCTCGGAGCTGGAATGACAAAGTTGTTCTTGGACGACGAGAATCCCTCAGTTCCATTTGCAGAAGGAGTCGATGCTGGTGAAGACAAGAGTCTAGGGCTTGAACTGTTCGTCATTTTCTCAAGAATTAGGGTTTTGGATGATGGGGAAGAAGAGTAGAGGAAGCTTGGGATGAGAGATTGTCGAGAATTCTCAGAGAACGCCATGACAATACGTACACACTGAGGTCGGAAAGAGACAGTGGAGAGAGAGATCGGAAGTGAGAAAGAGAAGGAGAGGAGGGTTCGCCCCCCCGATTTCTCTCTGTCCGAAGCTTGCCAACAGGAGAAACCGATCTTCCGTTTCCGTTAGCTTGTCCATGTTATATATATTGTGACCAATTAAATCAACCGGCCCATGACTCGACTGAATTACGAAAAAGGACACCTTACCTTAAAATAATTTTTCAGTTCTGCAAAGGGAAAATTGACGGCACCGTTAGTTTTTTCAGGTTATCAGTCTCAACTCGAATCATTAAATGAAAGTCTTTAAACATATTGGGATTTTAGTAAAAAAATAGTTACTACCAATGTGACATAAAATTATCACAAATTCAATCTTAATCAACTAAATTTGTGGTAAAACAAATTTTGGTAGCAAAAAATACCACAAGTGTAATCATAATTCCTATAATATTATCACATTTTGTAATAACTATTATTACATTGAAATAGTAACTACAATTAGTTCAAAAATAAATTTAATAATTGAACTCGATTCTCTCTTAGAAATATATGTAATCATCTTGCATTTTTATCACAAATAGAGCATAAATGTTTTAATGATACTGAAAATGATGAGTTTTGGATTAATGCAATGTAAGAAGAATTGAACCAATTTGAAAGGAATGAAGTATGGCACCTTATTCCTTGGCCAAATGATCATCCTGTTATTGGAACTAAATGGGTCTTTAGAAATAAAATGGATAAGTCCGGAGTTGTGGTGAGGAACAAGACAAGACTTGTTGCTCAAGGTTATAGCCATGAAGAAGGCATTGGTTTCGATGAAACATATACTCCGGTAGCTAGATTAGAAGCCGTCAGAATCTTACTTTCATTTGCTATTTTAAAGATTTTAAATTATATCAAATGGATGTCAAAAGTGTTTTTCTAAATGATTTTATCACCGAAGAAGTGTTTGTTGAACAACCCCCAAGTTTTGAAGATCCGAAATTCCCTAACCATGTTTTCAAACTAACAAAAGCTTTATATGGTTTGAAGCATGCCCCAAGGATTTGATATGAAAGATTGAGTAAGTTTTTTATTGAAAAAGGTTTTTCAAGAGGAAAAATAGATACCACTCTTTTCATCAAAATAAAAAACAATGACATGCTTTTAGTGCAAATATATGTGGACGATATTATATTCGGTACTACTAATAAGTCACTTTACAAAGAGTTTGCTAAGTGCATGTAGGGAGAATTCAAAATGAGTATGATTGACGAGCTCAATTATTTTCTCGGTCTTCAAATCAAGCAATTAAAGGAATGCATCTTCATTAACCAAGCCAAATATATCAAGGACTTGATTAAGAAGTTTGGCATTGAAGATGCAAAGCCTATAAATACTCCAATGAGTACTACAACAAAATTGGATAGCGATGAAAAAGGTAAATCAGTAGATACAAAACCCTAGTCTGGTTACATGTGTCGACACATCATTTCCATGTGTCTACACATCACGACAGTGGACTTAAATTATTTTCTTGACACGCATGTGTCGACACACCAAGTTCATGTGTCGACACATGAGTCAGGCATAAATACTTTAACGAAACCCACTTTACAAACATTTGAACTTTCCCTATCTCACTCTCACTCTTTTTCTCTCCCACTCCCCTGTTCGCACCAAATCCAACCGTCACCTTTGAACCATCACCAATCTTCGCTCCACTTTTCTTATAAACCCTAATCGATCTCTTCCCAACCTCTCACAACCCTCTTCTCTCTCTTTCAAAACTTCAGACTATCGACATGGCTCCCAAGGTCGATCATACACAAGAAAACCCTAAAGATTCTTCTACACGAAGTCAGAAACGGAAAACGGTTGGACCACCAATTCAAGAATCATTTGAAAGAACTTCATCAGACCAACTTGATTGGGATGTCATACACTTCAAAGATGTAATGGCTCAAGATAAGTTTTTGAACACTTTCTCTCTTTGAAAAATTCTGAATGGTAGACGGATTAACTATGAGTATTTTGAAAATGAGAACTTTGAATTCCCTCACACCCTCGCTAGTTTGGGATGGAAGCCCTACACTCTAATTCGAGAAAATGTATACCCTAAATTGGTTATGCATTTGTACTCCAATCTGTTGAAGAAAGTTGGAAAGATAGAACTGACTAGTTATGTGAAGGAAGTAAGTAAAGATCACTCTAAATGAGTTCACTCTTTTTGAGATTATGGGAACAGGGTATAGTGGAGAGTTCTACTTTGAGAGTATAACCAGAAGGGAACAACTATATGTTCTCTATGATCAAGACATGCCTGAATCTACCCAACCTGTAGCCAATGATCTTCCAATCGAATTAAGGTTGGTACACCATTTTGTTTCCAAAATCTTTCTACCCAAAATTAAAAGTTCTGAACATGTGAATGAAAAAGATTTGTTCTTTCTATGGGCTTTTCTAACCAACACCAAGATTGATGTTGCTTACTACATCCTCACAAATATAGCTCATGCCTCTACCACATCCACCAAAAATCTACCCTATGGCATGTTGTTCACTAAGATTTTCAGGCACTTTCAAGTGAATCTGCTCCATGAGAATTACAAAAAATCTGACCCCTTCAGTGATGAATACAACAAGTACACATTGGGCAGGATGGGCTACAAGAAAGTGAATGGCTAATGGGTTCCAAGACCTAAGAAAGTTTCCCCCAGGAGTACTCCTCATGGAAGAGCATCTGCTTCTGGACCCCGAAAACCCCTAGCCCAATCTCTTGAAGCCACTCAAGTTGATAAACTTCCAGGAAATATAATGGACATGCTTCAAAGCATGAACCAGAAACTTGATGATGGGCTAAAACAGTTAGACGTCCTTAAGCAAGATGTGAATCAATTGAAAAAGACTCAAGGGATTGCTATTGAGGAAGAGGAAGTAGAAGAAGAAGAAGCTGGTAAAGAGGAAAATCAGGCAGGCAAAGAATCTAAAACTGAATATGAGACTCCAGCAAGACCTTAAGAAGAAAAGGAACCAGAGGAAGGATCTGACCACAAGGACACAGCGGATGAGTCTGAGGATAGCTCATTCGATGATCGCATGAAGAAAGTTGGTACAGCCAAAAGAGCCACATCATCTATCCCAGTCTCTAGATCTTTGGGCAGGCTACAATATTGTCTAAGGCCTCGCTACCCCTCTGGCCCTTCCAATACTGTCTCTGATCTAGTTGAACTATCCCCCTCTCCCTCTGCATCTCCTTAACCTCCTCAAACTTCTCTTGCATCAAAGTCCTTACTCTATGGCCCTGTTACATGTTCTGTTACGCATTTTGTGGACATCAAGTGTCCAATATTTTGTAATGACATTTTTTTTGTTTAATGAAATATGATCTTGTTCTCTTATCAATTTGATGACTTCTTGTTTGATTGCTTACTTGTTTTCTTGATTATACAATTTATCTAGTTATAAGATTTTTTGCTATTGTACATGTCTTTACTATACAATTTTTTCTCTTTTTGATGAATTGACAAAAAGTGAGAGAAGAATTGAAGTAAATTGAAGTATAATGAACAATGAGTGTTTGATGAATTGGTATTGATAAAGTGTTTGATGAGTTAGTATTGATAAATTAGTTGCATAAGGTATGGAATGGAAATAAAATGAAATTAGTGATAATTGATGAATGAACTTCATTCTAGAGCATGTTCTTAGAGGGAGTAACTTAAATTATTTCCCTTAATTAGTTTTGAAATTGACTGATAAACACTGCTTGAGAGTTGTTTTTGAAAAAACTTTGTTTTTTAAGCATCAATTGCCTAATCATAAAACAAAAGGGGAGCTTTGTACTGGTATGCAATCTGATCTTGTCCATTTCATTTAATCTTATATAAATTTCATTTGCAAATATTTTGTCATCATCAGAAAAAGGGAGATTGTTGACTCAAGGTTGATTCTCATGTTGATTTTAATGATAACTAAACCTTGTGTTATTTTACTAATATATCTACTTAGTGTGCAGATTAATAAAAATTATAATTTAGACTTAAAGGTTTTAACTAAAAAGTCTAATACATGTCAAAGTGCATGCACAATGAGCCAAATCAAGCAATGCACTCTAAAAGTCGTGTAATGCACCAAACAAAGCAATGACATCTATTACAACTTCAAACAAATGATTTACATTTGAAGAGATTGAAGATGTTCAAAAAGAGAATTCAACATAATGGTAAAATCTCTACAACAAATCTAAGAGTAGACTTCATCTGGGATATAAAGAGTCAATGAAGATGGTATGTATTCAAAGAAATTGAAGATGTTCAAGAGTAGACTTCATCAGGCTTATAAAAGACACATTGAAGTGATCCTAAAGAAGAAAGAAAGATTAGTAGCAAAAAAACGAGCTCGGCAATAAGGCATCATGAATATGAAACTTTACATGGATGAAGAAGTTATTAGCAGCAGATGGAGAGAGCTCGGAAATGAAGAAGAAGAACTCGACATTAATAGAAAGAAGTTATAGCAGCTTTGAAGTTAAAGAAAAGATGATTATCAAAAGTTAAATTCAATCCAAATTGAATAGAAGACAACTTTGATGAATTGAAGATTTTGATCTATCATCATACCCCAAAGAGAAGACTCCTTGAATATCTTATAGTATTGTTGAAGCTGAACTTAATCATTGAAAGAATGAATGAAGATTTCTAGGTAATGTCTCAACACATAAAAATGAAGAGTCAACACATGAGGACAGAGGCCAAAGTTTGAAGACAAAATGATCAAGTGTCGACACATGGAGTTGATGTGTCGATACATGGAGACAGTGGATAACATCTGAAAAATGCAAGCCAGATGTGTCGACACATGAGATCAAATGTCGACACCATGGAAATAACGGCTAATTTTTCTAAAGTTATAACGGACTGGACTTGCATTAAATGAGCCTCAACAACCATCAATGGATGAAATCAATACAGTGGTTTACATACAAACTTCTAACTGCATTTACATACAAGAGAGACAAGAAAAATAACATCCACTGGCTGATCAAGCTGAGAAATTTTGAAAATTCCTTTTGTCTTCATTTTGGCATTAAGTGAGCTTTCATTTTCTTATACACTCTTCATAGAGAGTTTGTATTTCGTGTGTATAACTTTCATACACCTGTAAGTGAGAGTTTGAGAATTTTCTTGTAAAAGAAAAACTCTTATAAGTTGAAGTGGATCTTGGACAAAACCACTTGGTAGCTAGAAGAACTTGTGCAGAAGTTCTTGTGTAAAAGTGAGTTGAGCACTTGGTAAATCAGCACCTTCTTTATAATTAGAAATTGCATAGTGGAAGGATACTTCAAGGGGATCTTGGGGTGAGGATGTAGACCACAAGTTATGGTTGAACCTCAGTAATTCTTGGTGTGATTTCTCTTACTCTGTTTTCATTTCCTTATTGATTATATTGCATTGCATATATATTGATTCACTGTTCTATTGATTAAATTAGTTTTTAATAAATCTTAATTGCTATTAATTTTTGAAAAAACCTAATTCACCCTCCTCTTAGGTTGCTTTTGGGTCAACAATGTACACTCCCAACTTCAGGTACATTATTTGGATTTGGCTGGTTGGCATTCACAAGTGTGAAGGTTCAAATTCTTCTGCCATTAGGATAGGACTAGGACCTCGGTTAACTAACTGAATGTTTGGAACATGAGTCCTAAATGGGAAAAAAGTATAGCAGGTGGGAGAAAGATCACTTGATGAGCCAATGAAGCATATCCCTAATAAAGTATGGTATACAAGTGTACATACCCTATACGGAATGACATACACTAACCATTTCCAAAACAACCACACGACAAAAAACTAAAAAGAAAAGAAAAACAAATGGATATAACAGTCTACTAAAATACCTGCATACAAAAAAAAAAAAAAAAAAAAAAAGTTAGTTCGTTAGTAAAACGTTAGTAAAGAGTTAAAGAGTTAGTAAATAGTTAGATGGTCACCGCATCGAGGGCACCGTTTAAGTAGGCAATGGATCAACCTGAGAAGTAAACCACAAAGAAAAATAAAAAATAAAATAAAATAACTAAAAGTAAAGTACAAAAAGTAGAATGTTAGAATGGTAAACAAAGTAAATTATCGACTAAATAAAGAAAAATGTTAAATAGTTAGATGAAAAATAAAAACAGAAAACATGGTAACCAATTTGAATAGTTTCATCCAACAGTGGGCGAGTATGCCAACTAAAGAGGTTAACCACAAAGGAAATAAAAAAAATAAAAAGAAAATAATTAAATATATACAAATATACAAGTTAGTAATGAAACGAAATAATAAGTTAGCATAAATCACTAATTAGTTGGAATACATTTTCCAATTCCTTCATAATGGTAGAGAAGCAAAGGTATTATTATTTTTTTATTTTTACATATTTTAATTAAGCCATTTCCCTGCAATTACCCCAAAATTGTTTTTTTTTTTCGACCACGGTGCTAAAACTTTAGTATCTATGCCTAGAATGTGGGAATTTAAACAGTCAAGTGCAAGTGCGTCGAAGTAGCAATTAAAATAATCCGGTAAAAACAGGTTCAATCCACAGGGAACGGAATTTCAAATCATGTGAAATGTCACAGTTGCAGATGATATGTGCCATAATTCACCCCAATTAATGGATTAGATACCAATTAAGTCATGTTAGATACAGAAGTGTTACAAATGCCTTAAGTTGGAAGCTAAACCAACTACTTCAAATTTCACCTATTCCTGACAAGATTTGGATAAAAATTGCAAAAACTGTAACAAAAGAAAAAAATATTTGCTTTTGAGAGATTTTATGATTGTTAAATGAGACTGTAAAATAAACAGATTAAAAACAGTCTTAGATCCAATTGATCCAATTACGCGACTTTCTTGGAGTTGATCAATATAGGTTTATCATCTATCTATCTTTTAGCCCCCTTGAGACTCATAAACCAACAAATTGGAATATTCAATGACAACCAAATACTAGAATATTACGTTAAAATCATGAACCTTTACTATCGACTCATAAATACTAGGTAATACTTTGTTAGAGTATAAGTGTAACAAGTATAATTAAAGACATATTTTCAAATTTTCTAGCTAGATACTTATTAAATTATTATCGAAAACCCTCACTATCAATTTGAATATACTGGCTGCTTTATCAAGGCAGAAAGTATTATAAACATAATTAAAAGTCTAAATTTTTCAAAGGATCTAGATTTTAATTACCAAGAATATAAAAACAATCCATTCCAAATTAGGATTAAGAACCTTGGGTTACTACCAAAGATTTTAATATAAAAACATACTAGACAGAAGACCTATATAAATTATACAAACATTTGAAAAGTGAAAAGTAAACCAATATTTATTTTACTTTATACTACTCTTATATTAATTACAATACTCCTAAACTTAAACTTATTTACAAAATACAAAACCATTACGTACATAAAATATATGTGCTCGTGTCCGTGTATACAATATACTGAACACGTGTAATATACTAAGTTTTCGAATAAATTTGGAATAGAAAGGCAAACCTTAATTAATCATCCTAATACCGTCATGTGATCTTCACAATTGAATTCAATAATAAAACTAGCTACTCATGATAATAAAAAAAATATTTATTAATGTAGAATAACGGTAAAGACAAGACTAAAAAAAATTTAATTGAGTAAAAAACTGCTAGCAAACAAATTAAAAATCTACATCTAAGAAATGAAATAATTGAATGGAGCTTTCTGATTTCTTTCCTGAAGCTCCTCCCTTCTCCTCCGAAACTCTCCCCTCAATTTATAGGCTTCAAGGAGCCTTATATTGTTTTTATTTTTTAATCTTTTGCCGACAATATTTTCCCACCATGACGGAAAACTTCAATTCATTAACCTTTGATTTGCTTGTCCTTGTCTACCACTTGTATTTTTGCTTTTCTTTCTTTTGTTTGTTTCTTTGCTCTTCCTTCTTTTGTTTATTTCTTTGTTTCCACCACACACACATACACACACACACACACACACATACATATATATAATATACTTAATATAATATAAGTATATTATAAATATACAAATATATATAATATATACACACAATAATATCACCTATATATATATATATATATACATTCTCAGTATTAATTATAATCCGTGTGTATGTCTGTTCCATTTAGTTCGATTTTAACTGTGAATTTATAGAAGACATAAAAAACATAAAAAAATATTAAAATTATATTAAAATAATAAATAATGTGTAAATAATTCCTGCTAATAACTTATAATTATGAACTAAGTACAATCAAGGGTCCGCTCCCAAGACTCTTTCATAGAATTCTAACAATGCATAATTCCTTTTATTTTAATGGGAGTCCCGGCAATTCATTCTAGCCGCGACGTAGGTGGCTTCGACATATGTTTTGTTATAAGATAGCTTAATAATTTGTATCTTCCAAAACAGTCAAAGTACCTGAGTCAATGTAGGCCTCCGTAGGCCAGATGACATTTGGGTGCTTTGTCAATATTGATTTAGGAAGGGTTCAATTTATTCTTTTTTTTTTGTTGATTAAAAATTAAATTGACATTTGTTTTAATTGTATATATAGTCCATAGCTTGTCAGTAAAAAAAGTTGCCCAACGCATAATTCAATTAAGTAAGATTATAAACGAATTGAGCTAAGCTGAATAGTAGTTTATTCAAGTTTCGTTCAAAAAATTTAATGAGTTTAAAAATATCTCTAAGTTTGACTTGCTTATCTTTTAATCTAATCCCAAACTAGCTTTAATTGAATCAATAGCAAATTGGGCTTAAGTAGCTAAGTTTATAATTGTTATTTTATTTTATTTTTTTGCTAAAGTCTCAAAATCCTTATTAGTTATGAAGTTAAGTTCGAGTCGACTTTAAAAAATTAACGAGCTTTTATTATTTCTAGTTTGATGTGTTCATCCCATGATCTGATCTCGAATGAGATTTTAATTAATTGAAAATAGATCGAGATTGAATAGTTCAACTCTTTTTAAGGTTAAGTATGTAAAATGCTCCTCAAAGTCATAACAAAGTGTCATGGTCCATAAAAATAAGGGTAAATTACACTTTGTATTTCTGCACTTTACACCTAATTTCGTTTCAAAATCTGCATTTATTTTTGCAGCAATTGGGTCCTCACACTTTTCAATTGTTGCAATGTCTAACTCAACTTCTGTCAGTTTAATAGACGATTCCCATAGACAAAAACATAAATTTCCTCTCATCCTTCTCATTCCAGCCCAAAGGACCTATTAGTTCATCAATATACATAGATATATATATATATATAAAGTCTGAGACCTAGTAAATTATTCTTTACACCCTTACACTTTACACTAAATTCTACTTCAAAACCTGATTTTTTTTTTTAAACAATTGGGTCCTCACACTTTCAAATTATTACAATGTCAACCCTTACTCAACTTCTGTCAGTTTAATGGACGGTTTTCATGGATAAAAAAGAAAATTTTCTCTCATCCCTCTCAAAACCACCAAAGAGAAATATGTTTGCAAATCCCACAACGGAAAACAATTGTTGGTTCATGTAGAACGAGAAGCTGGATCGGATGGGGAATTGGATGCGAACAAGCATGGCATCGGCGTTCTTCACGTTACTAGAGCGGTGCACTTGCATCAACTTGAGCACGTCCTACGATGACATGGAGGACGAGAGAGAGGCTAAGAACCGACCTCTCATGCTCACCAAGCTGTCCTCTGTCGACACCTCCTCCGTCCACCTCCACAATCTCTTCAGAAAAGAACAATGTTTAATTTTTTTATTTTTTTTATTTTTTGGCTTTAGTGTTGGGGATCTCTACATTCTGTGGTTTAGTGTTAATTGGATGAATATCCCTACGGTGTTGCAAAATTTTGGTATTTAAATTAGAAATCTGGAGATGAAAATTGTGAGTTTGTTCATATTCTGTGTCTAAACTCTCTCTCTCTCCTTCATCTCTAGATGTTTGTATAGTTCTCTCTCTCTCTCTCTCTCTCTCTCTCTCTCTCTCTCTCTCTCATATGATATATGTATACATATATATAAATATACATATGAGAAGAATGAAAGAAAATTTACGTTTTTGCTCATGAAAATCATTCGTTAAATTGACAAGAGTTAATTTAGGGT
This sequence comes from Euryodendron excelsum, assembly GCA_033060915.1. Classification (NCBI taxonomy): domain Eukaryota; kingdom Viridiplantae; phylum Streptophyta; class Magnoliopsida; order Ericales; family Pentaphylacaceae; genus Euryodendron; species Euryodendron excelsum. The sequence continues at coordinate 589,109 of CM065383.1, read as the reverse complement.
TGACATTGCAATAATTTGAAAGAGTGAGAACCCACTTGCTACAAAAAAAAAAAATACTGATCCTGAAGTGAAATTGAATATAAAGTGAGGAGTGCAAATTATAATTTATTCAAATAATAATAATAATAATAATAATAAGTAATAATATATGAACAACTCTAACATCAGCCAAGCGCCGTACTAGCAAAATCAAAATACAATACCATAACCAATCCTGTCAGCCCAGGGACCAAAGAGGTATTGTATCACATAACAGGGGCAAAACCCCACCTCCAAATGGACTCATCATCATGCCTAGATTCTCTAAAAAAAAGGACCTCCATAGGACATACATTGCATAAAACTTTTAACTTTACATGCTAACTACATTTTATTTTTCTTTATCTTTTTTCCTAGGTCAAATAGCATAACTGAACTCATAGAACCCCTCAAACATCTCACCCAATTCAAACTCATATAAGGATGAGCCCAGTTATTGGAGGAGGCCTAACTTACATTGAAGAGTACGAAGAACTAGCCATTTATCTACAAGATATTACCTGCACACCATGTCGCGATAATCACTATCCATGCAGAAGAAGACTTCACGATTTGTAAAGTTCTGTTAGTCCCATGCATTGCCACAACAAAAACTTCCAACTTCCAACTTCCAAGCTTTCAAATGCATGTCAATTATCGAAAAAGGTTCGGCTCATTCCAGTCATTTGACAGTTAAGAACATGGTTGCTAACCACTTTAGCAATAGAGATTTTCAATACTCAACCTTATTATATTGTGATATGCAATGATTTATTATATTAGTAATACGAATTTGTTATTAATTAAAAAAATATTAAAAGAAGTTCGAGTGATAGTCCTCATGCTGCCAAAAGGCCCAAAACGAATGTTTACGAGATTTGCCATATTGTTGAAGCCTAAACGTCACCGACTTGCAACTAATTATTCTACCCCAGTTTATAGTTTTTAAGAATTAATCAAATAAGAATTGAGCAAATTCTATAAAATATTATTTGAGAGAGAGAAAATTGTTACGGATTGTGGATATTATTTTTTAGACCATAAATTTGGTAATTTTCATCAAGAAATTAGCCAGAAGGACAACCATGTATGAGGAAGACGGAATTATACACTACTCAATCTCTAAGTTTATTTGTAGCACCATAAAAGTGAGTAGATGATCAAATGGGTGGCCACAACCATGTACGGGGAAGAACCATAATGGATGACCCAATGGTAATCTAACATCAGAGAAAATTTCCATGACATTTCTCAACTTGCTTCTTTCAATGGTGCAACCATTTTAATTTTTGTTTCATTTTTCCTTACATGAAGTTGTCATGCAAAGGGCGATACTAATTCAGTTACCGTTTTTCGCCGTCAAAGGAACTCGATATCGAATTGCAAGTTGGGCACGTCCGTAAATCTGTGGCAGGAGAGTGGCATTTATGAAGGGCACATAGCGGAGTATCCCAGTGGAGTGGTGGTATATTCGTCGACTTGTTTTTGGCAAGAATGAAAAAATTGGGTTCTCTACAACTTTATTTTTGGTTTTGGCCACCCCTTGCCAATGCCTCCAGATTCCTCAAAGACATTTTTACTTCGTTCAATACCGTCGTCCAATCTGATTTCAAGTAGGTTTTCGATTGGGCTCCAACCTATTGAAGCCATAACAGATTGCGGCTGTGAAATGATTGAATCCACGTACCTTCTTAAAATCCAACTTCTATCCAGCAAAATTTGAAAGAAATGCCAGTGATTTTCTGATGATTCCTATTAAAATTAAGGAACTGAATTGCCTCTTTTTCCTTTTCAGTATTTTATACCTTACAACTGAAAAACAATTGATTTGAAATGTCTTCTTGGACAAATATACCTGGCATGATCTCATCATGGATGCAAGGCAGCTGTCTTTCGAAACATTCCCTGTCAACAAATGGTAATGGTGAAGAGGTCAAGAATGATCATCAGCTTGCTGTTCAACATTTGCTTTAATTATTCTCTCCCTGTTTGAATATCACCAATAATCCCCACATGAACATAGCCCATTCCTAAAATGGTGAAACCGCTTTGAATCTCTGACTACAATTTCACGATTAACAATCTTGGAAATCAACTTAATAGCAGTATGACAGTCACCACAAACCCTAAGGTTCTTGATGACCTGTACTGTTGTGCCAGGAACTGTACTCATTACTCCAAAGGCAACAGCCAACTTTTCACTGTGAACTCGTAGAGTCATTTCCTTCTCTTCCTCATCAACATCATGAAGAACCGACGTCATATTGGGTACATAGCCAACTTCCTGCAGCTTCAGAGTTAATTTTTCCAAGTATTCGTATATCTTCTCATGTTGAGTATGCTCTTTGTCTCCCACCAAAAATACATGAACCCTACCTTTAACTTCAACCAAACTGAACCCAGGCGGTTTAACCAATCCATTGTCCTTCATTAATATTCTCATCCTTTCCACATCTTTCCACCTTCCAGCATCGGCATATATGTTTGAAAGCAAGACATAGTATCCACAATTACTTGGGTCCAATTGAAATAGTTTATTTGCTGAAATCTCTGCAAGGTCCACGTTCTTGTGTATTCTACACGCAGCAAGAAGAGAACCCCAAACCACAAAATCAGGTCTCACCTTCATTTCTTTGATCAAATCATAAGCCTCCTTAAGAAATCCAGCACGCCCAAGAAGATCGATCATGCACCCATAATGCTCCACCCCGGGTTCTACATCAAATTTGTGTTCCATGGTTTTAAACCAATGCCAGCCTTCATCCAATAGACCAGCATGGCTACAAGCTGCTAGAACTGATACAAAAGTTATATAATTAGGTTTGATCCTGGCCCTAATCATCTCATAGAAAACTTGTAAAGCTTCTCTTGCACGGCCATGCATGCCATACCCAGCAACCATAGCAGTCCATGATTTCACATTCTTCTCCTTCAACCGGTCAAATGCTCTCCTTGCCATCCCTACTCTCCCAGATTTGCAATACATGTCGATAACGGAAGTACCCACAAAAACATTCTCCTCTAAACCCATCTTTATGACCTAAAAAAGGAAAAAAAGTACATGGCATAATTAAACGCTTTTACAGAATAAGGCCATTAAAAATAGAGTTTGAAGGATTGCATTATGCTGATAGTGTAATGATGGCAAGAGAACAAACTCAAATACCTGATCATGTACACACTTGCCCACTTGCAGAGCCCCCGAATGTGCACAGGCTAACAAAACAACAGACAACGTAACAGCATTATAGCTGATATCTCTATCTCTTACCATGTCATGAAACACTTTCATTGCCTCAGCAGACAATCCATTTTGCGCATACACTGCAATCATCGAATTCCAAGAAACTTCATCCCTATGAATCATCCCATCAAACACCTTTCTAGACACCCCTACGTCACCGCACTTTGCATAGGCATCCATCAAAGTATTCCCAACACCCAAATCGCCCTCAAAGCCCCTCTTTATCACAAACCCGTGAACCCCTTCTGTGATACTCTTCCCAGAAACACGAGAACACGCTGACAGAACTGAAACCATTGCAACTGAATCTATATACACTTCCTTCCCTTCCTCATTCTCATTTTCACTCTCACTCTCACGCTTACGCTCTTCGATTAAGAACTCTTTGAAAAGGGATAAGGCACCGGTGGCATTGTCGTTTTGCACATACCCAGTCATCATTGAAGTCCAAGAAACCACATTTCTTTGCGGGATTTCATCGAACAGAGTCCTTGCGTCCTGTAAGTGGCCGCACTTCGAGTACATGTCAACAAGAGCAGATGACACAAAGAGGTCCGATCCGAAGCCGAAAACCAAAGCTTGTTGGTGGGCTTGTTTGCCAGAATGGAGATCCGACAGAGCCGAGCATGATTTGATGGCGCAAGGAAAGGTCGAACGGTCGGGCTTCAGAGAGAGCTTTCGCATAGACGAGAAGGCTCGGAGGGCTTCGACAGAGTCCCCGCTGCGAGCCAGCTCGGCGATGACAGAGTTCCAGGACGAGACACTAGTTTTATCGACGTATTTGTTGAACAAGGTTGTGAGGTTCAAATCGGTTGAGTAGTAGTGGTGTCTGTAGACTTTACAACAAACTGTGAATGCAGCTGAATTCGAGATTGAAATCTTCATTCAATCGTTTAGGATTCTCTCTCTTTCTCGCTTAAACTTAACTAGGATTCGAACATTCTTTTGATTGCATGACGTCAAGATTCAAGATCAATACCACCAACGAGTTTGGCCATTCTCTGGGAACTTACTTACTCATCACTCACCATTGATTAAAAATAAATAAATAAAAAAAGAACAGGAGGATCAATGGATCATATCCTTGGTTGATAACACTTTTGCGGCCCATACAGCCATAAGGATGAGGTTGGCAAGTCACAAGAGAATAACGTACTTGTGAAGAATACAGCAATGAGTTTGGCCGCACGAATTTGCGTCTTGGATTTAAAGTCGAATACCATCGCAAATTATAATGGAAATTGTGATTGTCGTGGTTCAAATTTAAAATATGTATTTCATCACGCCAAACACAACTTTATTGTGGCAAATAAGATTCCCTACCGTATTGCACTCATACCGGAGCCAAAAAAATTAAATTTGAGCAATCATTGATTAGAGCTAAGATTTTCTTTTATAATTAATAGGATAAACTACACTAACTTTTCTTAAAATTTTTAACAATAATAGACAGTTTTTGTGTAATTTCAAAAATGACATTAACTACTTTTTTTTTAACTGACAATATACACCAACCTCCCCGCTCATACCCTCTCGTTAATGAGACGTTAGTCAAACAATGACCTTCACTGAATCACTTGGTATATTCCCATTTTACCCGTCCTAAGTCAATCAATAAAAATATATTTATAATCAATAAGCCAATATATCTTTTCTATCTGCCATTTTTTTTAATCTTTCTCCGATCTCCTCTTTCTAGCCTACCTCCTTTCCTACCCCCTCGTCTCCCCAACATCAGACGATTCAGACCACCATAGTCCATAGCCACCGCAAATCGAACTACTCCTCACCGACTACCACCCTTCCCTGCCCCACCCAACTACTATTGCACCTCACCCACGTCCGCCACACCCCAGCCATTGATACCATTTACCCGTAACCCCAGTCTAACCCTTACCTACAACACGTAGATTGCAGAGTTTATGCCAACAAGCAATGACGTCCCGATCAACCTGTGCGCCAAATAAATATGGACTCAAATCAGTTAAATAGATCCAAAAAGATTGACACTATTAAGTTGGGCATGCAGCAGTTTAGGGGCAATTATTAAACTACAGGATTAGGTTATTTTTGTCAATCCAAACTGAAACCCTTTTAGCCTAACTTAAGGATATAATCATGCGGAGTGACAAAGCATTTAATAGATAACAAACTCGCATTCAATGCAGGGAGGCGCTGCACGCAAACGATGCTCACGTTCGGTCAGTTAAATTCGAGTATGACGATACATGAGATATTACGTCCGATCAGCCAGTTCTAGCCGGTGTAAACCAATACTGTAAGTCATAATTAACGAAATAGGCTCAACAGAGAGCCCTACATTATTAATACCAGAGTTTTGAGAAAGCAAGATATGATCAATCCAATTAAGCCTTATATACTTATCATTTTTTATTTTTACTCTTAGATAAGATTGATAACTTGACCGTCAGACTATGATCGATCCATAGAGGTCGACCCATTCTAATACTTTTGTTTCTCTACAACAGGTTAAAAATATTAGTTTGAATGATCGGTCAAGCCTTTATAGAAATCTTACCTACACAACCCATTTCCTTTTTTACCTCCTCCGGCCTGCACTGCATCGTCACCATCGTGACCCAGACTGATTTTCCCAAAATGCAAAGCCCACTTGATGCTTCAATTGGCGACATGAAGTGGTGGCTCTTGACTTATGTATACATATATGTTTTTGTATGTATATGTAACAAGTAGAAAATTTTGAAACCCTTTTGTGGGGGTTGGCATTGTTCAATTAAAGCGGGGTGTTAGGTTGTTTGGTGATGATGTGGGGTTGGATAATATGTAGTTGATTCAAATGGTGGTGATTGATCCAGATTGTTTGGCGGTCCACTGATAGGAAATATTATACTGGGTAGTGTGTTTGGATTGTATTGCTTTAGCCTTCAACTCACTGTAGAGTAAGGTGAATTCCTCCTTTGTGAAAGCACTTGAAGGAGAGCTCCTCTCTCAAGTTCTGGGCAACATACATGATGGAGACCGATCAAGACCCCTAACAATTGGCCGACCAAGACCATAGCCGACTACGACTGAACAGGCAATGGCCAACCACGATCATGGCCGACCAACGACTGAGCAGACAATGACCGACGACGACCATGGCCGACCACGACTGAGCATACCATGGCTGATCAGACCATAGCCAACCATGACCGAGCAGACTATGGCCGAACAAGACCATGGCCGTTCATGGCCGAGCAGATCATAGTTGAGCAAGACCATGCCGAGCACGATCTATCGAGCACGACCATGCCGAGCATGACCGAGTAGGTCATACCCCGAGCAGACCTTGTGGGACAGTGCCAATCATTCCTGCCCACCTGCCACGTTAGTGGGGGCACTGACAACCCAATCATGATAACGTGCTCCTAACTCCAAGACCTCGCGTATAGCAGGAGGTAGTCACCTTCACCACTCTGACACGCGTCTAAGGAAGCGCCATGTGTGGGGTTGGACTGTGAAACCCTAATCTCATATTTTTATAATTAGTTGAATTGCATCGTAAACGTAGTTAAATTAGTTTATTTAATTTAATTTACATCTATTGCATGGTTAATTATAAATTGTGTGTGCCACTTGTATCATTTTATTAGTGGTAAGTTAAATGGTTAAATGGTGAAATATTGGTGAGTGGGTATAATAAGTAAATGTATAAAATACCTAAAATATAATAAGTGGGTGTATAAAATACCTAAGGGGGGTGAGATATATAGTATTATGTTTCTATTGAAGTTAATTGAGAGGAAGAGAGGGTGTCGGTGGAGAGAAAGGGAGAAAGATGACAAGAGGGGACAAGAAAGCAAATGAAGAAAGAAAAGGAAGAAAAAGAAAGGAAAAAAACAAGAATGGTGGGGAGTGAATGGTTAGCATGATGGGAGGGAGAATAGAGGAAAGATAGCTGCCATTATAGAGAGAGAGAGAGATATATATATAGAGTTATAGAGAGAGAGAAAAGCTTGAAGAGAGAAGGAGCAATCGGTGGAAAAGAGGAAGAAGAAGAAAAGAAGGGAAAAATCTAAGGAAGCTTTCTTGCACTTTGTTTTCCTCATCTAAGGTGAGTATCATGCTTGTTTCATCTTATTTTATCTAATTATTACATGTTGTATGAATCATGCCATGGAAGGAAGAGGATGGAGGTGAGATCTTCCATGGTAAAAACTTAGAATCACCCATGGCAGCCCTAACAGAGTATTCTCTATGAAAATACTACTGTTTAGAGACATTTCGACCTAGCTAAAAATTTTATTTGTGGTTGAATTTTTGAACACTATAAGTTAGAGTTATGAGGATCATTTGGGCTTTGGATTCACTTAAAAATGTTGTAATTTCGAATTATGGTGAATTTTTGAAATGGGACGCCCCTGCAGATTTTTGATGCCCAAATCTGTAACCTCTGGTTTAATCGAGCATTCGACCAAGTTAGAGTAGCCCAAAAATTATGAAATTTTTACTGTATCTAGGATAAAGGTTGATGATAATCTGTACCAAATTTCAGATCATTTAGATGTCGTTTACCTATGTTATTAATTTATCAAAGATAGACTATTTACTGTTGAATTCAAGTTTCTGCAGTACTGCCCTGTATTTGAAAATACCAAATAAATACTTAGGCATGTTCAAAAAATGTACAATTTGGTCTGGATACTCTTTGATATGTCTAGTTGGTATTTCTAAATTTTTAGAATTTTTGGGCATAAGCCCACGAAGTTATGTCCAGATTATGAAGCCTGTGTTAGTTTTGGCAGATTAGAAGACTTGATGTATTTTAGTATTTTTCAACTCTAGCTTTACATTGGGAGTGTGATTGAGATTAGCATATAGTAGTTCTAATGTATAATTTCAGTGTTATAACTGTTTGTGTAGACATTATAGCTATGATTATTGGAGTATACATTGAGTTTCCTAAACTAATACGGTTGTGGTGATAGGAGCTAACGGAGAGCAAGATCCTTCAACGTCAACCCTGAAGTGATCTTTGACATAGTGTGTGTGCGGTGACAGGTGGGATCATAGGATAATCTTATTCATATAGAAGTGAATATATATTACTTGTGTTATTATCTATATTGGTATTAATTATGGAATTGTGAGATTTTGAGATAATCTTATTCATGTTAAATGCATTTTGTATTTTCTATATGTATAATGGTGGTGAATGCATATGAAATGTTGAAGGTGTTTATATATAAGGTGAAATTGATATTATATGAGAAGTTCTGTGGAGACATTGATGATTTTATATATATGGTGGCATTGCATACCATTCATATTGTATGCCTTGCATTGCACTGGAAAGAGTTAACCACGGCGGGTTAACCAAGGCTTAGTCACGGTGGACTAGCCTAGGGGTGCCACGGTGGGCATTCCTTGATAACGCACCATCGATATATTGGGCCAACGTTATCTAAAATTGCGCACACATGTGGGTGATACATGCATTGCATTGAGACATCCATGATATAGATATATATTAATCATTTCTACCTGTATGCATTTGAGTGCTTATTATCATTCTTTATGAGTTTGATTATCTATCGTGAGTATGTTGACAATTAGCTCACACCCACACAGACTGTCTTGACAGGTAACTTGGAGATGACGGTTTGGTTCACTGCAGTCTTGGTTCTTGCCGTGGTGGCAATCATGTCAATGTCAGGATGTCGAGTCACGGGGCTTGGGACAGCTCCATTGTCTTACTTTCAGTTTCATGATTTTATTTTATATAGACGTTGGGTTTTGGTGTTATGTTTTAACTTTGTATAATGGTAAAGAATTTATTTTCCAGTGGTAATGTATTCCTTTGGAGAGTTTATTATATTTTCCTCATTGTATTGTTTATTCCGCTGCGTTCTTTTATTTTTGAGTATGGGTTAAGGTGTCGTTCGCAGGTACGGTGACCTGTGCGATCACGCCTCACCTAATATGACATAATTAATGTCTAATTGGGTTGGGGGTGTGACATGAACAACCACTCCCCCCACTATCCTGCCACCAATTTGACTCTCCAATGCCACGCTGCCACGTGGAGAGCCAACCATTTCCCACTATCTCCGTATATGCAATGCCCTCTTAGGACTACTAGGAGATCTACCCATATAAAAGGGAACTCATATTCTCCAATAAGGTACGCAAACATAAACCCTATCTAAAATTTTGTTGAAATATATTTAGAGAATTGACTTTGGCATCGGAGTGCTCTTGGCAGGCACCACAACGGTGTTCCTCACCCCTTTGCTTCCCCTCAGATCACCAGAGCAGCCCGTCGCCGACCTGGATATTGACCTCAAAAGTTTACTGCATTATCAATACATATGTAAATTTATGGTTCATTTTTTATTTTTTGGGATTTTTGGATTGTGCTAATTCTTAATGTGTGGCCATGGAGGAAGTGACCAGGTTTGGTGGTTGCTGTTGTATTGATTTGAAACCAGTGACAATGGTGCCTTGGCCCTTGGGTGGTCGGTCCAAATTAGTGAAGAAAGAGAAAATGAAGAGAGAAGGAGATGATGTTTTGTTGAATTTTTATTTACAAAATAATATAAGGTGTGAGGGTAAAAATGTAACTTCTGTTATCTCCATTTGCAAAATAACACTGAAGGAAGAGGTCAATGTTATTTCATAAACCTTAATGAGTTTTCTATTGCTGTCAAAAATTTCAAGGGAGGTCACTGTAATTTATCATAATTAATAACAGAATATTGAACTTTTCCTATATATACATACATGTATAATGTCATTTTTTTTTTTGTATATTCTAAAGCCTATTCAATTACCACTTTGGTGGTACATGTATAATGTCATATATATAATACATAAATAAATCGTTAAAGTCAAATAACTATTTAAGGGGCATTTACAAATTTTGGGGAAAGTACATTAAAAAATATTTCTAAACTTGGAAGTAAAATTAGAACTTTTAAAAATTTGAAACAGGGCATTTATAATATTTTGGGGGGCAAATCGAACAATATTTTTAAAACCCTAGATAGAAATAAAATTAATGAAAATTTGAGGGGGGGCTCAAGTTGCATCCGTCCCTTAGTAGGATCGTATCCTTTACAATATTAATATAGATAGGTTCCCAAATGCACCAATTTCTGATTTCGTTTAATTTAAGGTCCTGCCAGTTTTCATGTATAGTTTTGAATTTGCAGAAGGTATGAAAAATAGACAAGAAAATAAGAGATTCTTTGAAAATGCATAGCTAATTGTGCATGAATCAAATTGTTTTCTTCTGAACTTGGATGAATTGTGTTGTAAGTGGTAACCCATCATATGTACATCCTTCCTGCATTTTTTTTTTGTAGGCATGGTGTCGATGGCAAAAATGTAGTTTCAACAAGGTATCTTAATTACTAGATGTACACTTCATTTGAGACAAGCTAATCTCATACTGGGGGGAAAAAAACGTACGCAATTCTGCCAGGCTTGATAATCTTTCACAACAAATCACTACATACAATGTTGTTAAAACTTAATAACAAATTATCCCATGCTTTGTTGAATCTTTGTTTCATGAACAAAGAACGATGAAGTGGATAATCCAGATTTGGACCCATATTAATCAATGCTGTTATTGGCTTTCGATGTTCAAATCATCAGACCCTATCGTCATACAGAAAAGTGGGAAGAGTTCTAGAACAATCAATATACATGCAAAATTACAAGCCCGTACTCAATTACAGAATACATTTTGATGTGCTCGAAGAACAGAGACTACTTAATTCAGCATATATGTCAAAATACAAAATACACAACCAGACCATATATGGCAATGCCACTCTCAACCTTAGCTGAGCCGGACGAACTCTTCCCCACAAACTCACCTGAACTTGGAATCGGCACCAATGCCTCAAAACTTGGAGGAACGGCCAATTTTGGAGGTTGTTGGGAGGGGAAAAATGAGGATATGTTGGGAGCAGTCACATAGGGTGAAACAGCTGGAGAAGGTGAGGTTGTAGGCAAATTGTCTGAAAACAGAGAATTCAAATTAGCAAAGAAGATGAGCATGGATAGGACAGTAGCAGAGAGCTTGGTGAAAGTAGCCATGGAGACGTGCAAAATTTTAGCTGAAGTGGTGGTGGGTATAAATGGTTCACAGATATGGGTGGGTGAATTGGGTTTTCGGAGATAAGGGGAAAGGAAAGGGGTGACCTGTTATGTTGTGACTGTTTGGTGTAAAATATATATATTATATGTAAGTATCACGGGATTGACAGTGTCCACTGTGTGAGTTTTACTTTTGTGATGTCGGTGGTTGCGTGGTTTTTATTTATTACGTCTTTTTGTTTTCTCATGATTTGTCTCGTGTTGTTATAAATTATAA